>CM045760.1:31898175-32588791 GCA_025200525.1 Camellia lanceoleosa
AATTTTTGAACCTTTTTGAACTTTTGAACTTTTTAGACGAGCGGGTGGTCGACGGTTAGGCAAAAAAAAATTTTTTTTTTTTTTTGAATTTTGCTAAACTATTTCAACCTTTACTTGCCGGGACTACAATGTCCTACCGCAAACCTGTCGAACGGTCCTCCTCTCCAATCTACGTCCTAACGTTGTTTTTGATGAAATTCATTATTGGCCCTAACATGACATTTAAACATTTAATAAAACTCAACTGACATCACGCTTAGAACCCGTCGAGTCAGGAACGTGAGGTTTTTCATCAAATTTAAATTTAATATCGCTTTCATTTAAACTATCGAGATGGTCTAAGTCAATAAATCAAAAGTGTACTTTTAAAAACATCCCAAACCAACCCTAAAGACGCTTTAAGAATTGTAACTAAAAAAAAAAAAACGCCCAAAAATATTGATTCGATGAGAAGATTTGTGCTCATTGTCTGATCAAAAGTCAATCTCAAGCATGTACAAATAATTTTTACTTTCAACAATGCCAATCATAGCGCGAAAATACTACCAACTTTGATTAGTCCAAAATAAATAAATATTGCATGTAAAATAAAAATATATAATTGACCCGCATATGTTTTAAAAATTACGTAAATCCTCAATTTTGAGATCCCAAGCATTTTTTACATTTTCACCCGCATTGCTCCCATTTCTCTATTCATTGACGGAGAAGGGATATGCCCAATATAAATGTGAGAATCTCTTTCTCCTTATGGGTTTAAACAAATTATCTCAAAGCAGATGGGTAAAGATTCAATTTATTTATGCTTCTGCTGGAAGTTTTCGATAGATCCTCTGCTGTAGTTATTTTGATGTTGTTAAAATTAAATTTTTTTATTTTTTTTTAAATGTATAAAAAAAATGGTAGCGAACTCACATCTCTTCTGGCCTTATCTATGAAAAAAAATTACAATTTAGCTCATATTTAAGTAAAAATATTTTACAAAATCATATATCGCATGTTCTTTTTTCGGCAAAACAAACAAAAAATAGTAAAAGAATAATCCAAATGTTTTATTTCTAAATCGCTTATAGGAGATCGGTTCTCTATGAAAATATGTATGACCACTTTTGTTTGGTTAGGTTTTTCAAAATACTTTTCGTGTCTCTAATTTTCTTGTTTTTTTGTTTTTGTTTTATCAATTTTTAAATAGTTTAGTTACTTTTTTACTTTTAGTATTTATGAAGCAAATGAGTACTTAAAAAGTAAAAAAGTGAAAAACCTTAGTAACTAATTAAATTAAAAAATACAAAAAAAAATGGCAATTCTGTAAGATATTTGTGTATTTATGTATTTTAATACGGCCTCTTTTTTGAACTTTTAGATACATCTAAGTATGGTGCATCTAAAAAGTAAAAAAAAATGTTTAAAATTTTAAAAATATTCACTAAAAATTAAAAAAAACTCAATTTTCAAAAACCAACCAAAAACAAACCTGGACTTTTTTTTTTTTTTTTTTTTTTCATTAGACAATTTTACACCTTAATATATATATTTTAAAGATTTGAATTTCTAAATATATATTAACAGAAGATTAAAATCAAATCATAGATTGAGTGGATGAATTTAGGTCATGTTTAGCTTTTGGGTGGTATTATGAATTCTGTGATTAGACTAATAAAGAAATAGCAATGATATCGATCCGTCAAAACCATCAACCCAATTGATTCGGCCACATTTTGATGGATATGCGGATGACAGCCAATAGATTGATATTTTCCACTCGCCAATTTGGTGAACGGATGGCCGATGGAGGTTCTTTGACCGCAACCTAATCGCCAAGGAAGACCCTAATTTATAAACACTTGTATTAATTGTTTGTGTTATTTGGTTAATTGCGTACTATATTTCTGCTGGAAAGTTTTAACTTGAATATATTTTTGAATTTGAAAGAAATAAAAAATATTATTTATCTATATTTTTTTGCTTTAAATCTAATCCCAAAAAGTACAAATAGAAAATATATGATATATGCTTGCCTGCTTATTAAACATATATAAATGTAAACAAATATCAGAGACATATGTAACTTACTACTCTGCTCGTTCATAGCTTTTTTGGTAGTTTGAATTATTTTTTTATATTTTAAGAACCATATATCAGAATACTTTTACGCGAATGGCATTATACCAAGGATTAGAAGTAAAATGCATGCAAGGATATGATATTCTAAAGCCAACTTTCGGCGACATACGCAGTAATTGTAATATTTTTAAGTCATTGATTATTTTTTTGGAGAAAGTGACAGCTGAATCCATTAAAATTTATAAAATTTCAAAACCACCAAACCGACCTCGTGATCCATCCGCTAAATCACAACTGCTAATCCACATCCTGACATGACCTGCGATTGATTTTCTTTTAATCTCGCCAACTAATTTGGATGATGCACGGATTGAGATTCGCGTCACAAACCAACTCCGCGCCCACCCTATTATTCATTAATAAAAATTATTAATTTAATGTCGTATAAACAATTAAATTACGACTAATTCATCCCTCGAGCATGATATCTATTATACAGATTTTAATTAACGTATCCCACGTAAGTAGGAAAGGTATAAATTAAAGATACTAAATTCCAGACTATTAATCCTCCTTATAATACTCATTCAATTCAAATATAAAAATAAGACACATAATTCAAAAAAATTTGCAACCTTAAAATTATTAATGGCAAAAATATTATCTAATTTAATTTAATTTATCCAAATAAATATCGCCTAATCTTAATGATATTACCCATGATATTGACGTGATGACGAAAGAAACGACTAGATCCCAAATATCTGACCCAAATCATCGGTATGTGAGAGTGATAAGAGTGATAATGACCTTAGATGCTTGATGTGGAATTGTTTCTAAGTATTTTTTTCGATTTGATTGCCGTGTGTTATTCGCAACGGTGTTTGTTTGTTAATACATAAATATGTACCTATCTCTGCTTATTATGGTTGCTCATTATAAGATGTATTTTTATATTATAATTCTACAACGTGTTTATAGGCTGATAGTAAATTTACATTGGTAGTATGGTCTCGTGTGATTTGTTTTGTAATCGGTGGTAGTGTATTTTCTAATTAATTGATAGCAAAACTTTTATGATTTATATTTATTTTGACGGCAATTTTTAAATAATTTCATAATCGATTTGTAACTTATTTTGATAAATTTTTAATGAGAGATTATAAAAATATTAATTTTATTAAAAAAATAATATGTAGATTAAGAGTTATATTATTTTTAAAAAATTAAATATTAATTTAGTTATTGTGCTGCTTTATGGTTGTGTATATTGAATTTTTCAAGAAAATTTTTTCATACTTATTTTAACACATAAAATTTTATTATGAGTAGATTTTGACCAAATTTCAAAATTAAAACCCCAAAACAGAAGAGATTCAACATTTGGAATTTTCACCAATTCAATTGATAGAAATCCTTAATGCCCCAATATTGACCCCGCCTATTATTGGAAGAATTTTAATAACATTTTTTATTAATATGTATTTTAGTTATGCTTAATTTCTATTTTATAGTTATGACTAATTTTTTTTAATTATGACATTATTTTAAAATATTTAATTATATCTTATGTAGTATTTATTTATAAATTTTTTTTATAATTATAATTCATAAAATATAAAATTATATTATTTTTTACTTTAATTATAAGATGTATATATAAATTTTTTCTATATTTATTGCATTAGGATAAGGGTAGGGTGATTAAATTATTAATATATATATATATATGGTTTTTTTGACTTTTTTAGTCTATTTGTCGTTCTCCTTTTGTGTGTAGGTTATGTAAGAGATGATGTGCTACTAAAATTTAATTAAAAAATTAAAAAATCGACTTTTAACTCACTTCTCAAAAACAATCACATACATTTGTTAATACATTAAAAGATGTAAGTTATGACAAGATACTATTTGCATGAGATGCTAAGCGTGACTACTTTTTATCTGTATTATTTAATAAATTATGTTTGTGCACTCAACAAACAAAACAGAATACGTACGTAACAAATGGGAAATGAAAGAGAGAGAGATTGTTTGATTACAAAATCAAAACCAAAATATAAACTAAATAAATAAAAATAGATTTTTATTTTATTACAAAAACAAAATCAAAATCTGAAACAGAAAAAAAATAAAACAGAAAGTAAATTAAATACTTACTTTATTAATTTCTAGAACAAAAAAAAAATGATAAAGTTGGTCTGCTATATAACGCTACAAGCATGCCACTTTATATTTACAAAAATTTTATAAACCTGGTTTTGCTTATTTTAGAAAAACATAAACTTCAAACGCGATGCCGCTTTGATAACACTTACATTTTTCAATTTTCGTTTATATTTATATAAAATTTTAAAAACTCAAATAAAAATTTTTTTGGTAAATGTTTTATTTATAAATCACTGGTCTCAGCTTTTTATAAATTGCAAAAAGTGAAAACACAAAAATGTGTTTGCTTTTGAATTTTGAGTTTTTTTACCACCCAATACTAGCCACCACCCGCCACTATTTTCCACCAACGCCTTCACACCACCACCCACCATCCATCCCCACCACCACTTGCCACCATCGTCTTCACTCACCACCTACTTGCCAATTAAATTCCACCCACCACCAACCACCGCCACCACCACTCTACCACCTGCCACCAAATTACCCATCTCTCACTGAAAAGCTGCTAACGCCACCACCCACTGGTACCACACTGCCACTCAACATCCACTTCCGCCACACCGCTACCCCATCCACCCGCCTGCCACCACCATCTACCACTCCATTTGCCACCACTGGCCACCACACCCACCTACCACCACCATCCACCACCTACCACCACCACCATCTACCACCACTGTCACACTTGCCACCCGGCCACCCACCAAGCACACCACCCCACCCGCTATCACCACCCACACTACTCCACCACACCACCTACCACCATCACCACCACTACCCACCACCACTACCACCACCACACCCACTCACTACCACTCTACCACCCGGCCAATCGGGCCACCTACCCACCCACCACACCACACTCCATCACTCTCACTCCGCCATCCAGCTACCCACCTGCCACTACCACCCACCACCACCACCCACCTCACTACCACCCACCACTGGCCACTGTCACCCACCCACCATCACCACCCACCACCCATCTGGTCACCACCACTACCCACCTCCCGCCATCACCACTGGCTCCACTTACTACTGCCACCCATCATCACCTGCCACCCACCACCCATCATCACCACCCACCACCCACCTGCCACTGCAAGACACAATTACCACCCGCCATCCACCGCACACCTGCAGCCGCCACCACCACCACTGCCCACTTAAGCTACCAATTAACCACTACTACAAAAATGTATAAAGATCAATACTTTTTTTGTGTGACAGATGTTATTTAATCACAACTTTTAAATTTTATTAAAGTGTGATATTTGGGGAGTGTGATTAAAATGGTCATTTTAATCACACTTTTTAAGTGTGCTTAATAATATTTAGATCTCACATTTTAAATGTGATTAAAACATTTAGACTTCATTAATCTTTGGCAGTGTGATCTTGAAGTGTGATTGTAATGAAACATTTTTAATCACACTTTTAAGTGTGATTAATAACATTTAGATCATTACCTTTTAAGTGTGATTAAGTCATTTTTAATCACACTTTTAAGTGTGGATTAAAACTAATAAAATCTATAATAAAAAAAAAGTTGACAGTATTTGAAAAATAATCAAAATTATTTTTGTATGCACATTTGAAGAATGTAATACACACTATATACTATATTTTGAGTCATAACCACATATTGAATAGAATAATATATATTTCATAAATGAAAATTAAATATTCAAAAGTATATACAAAGGAATTAAATAAAAAATTAACTGTCCTTATATATACATTAAAAAATAAAAAACTTTAAAAAACTAAGTTCTTAATTCCTGGACCATATTTTGCATCTCTCCAAAAAAATTTCGACTGAAAAATAAAAACACAAATTAATCCGTAAACCGCCTGATGCATATTATGAATAAACTAAAAAGTTAATTCAAAGAAAACCAAAATAAGAACATTAATCATTTCGCTGATCTTAACTTTTGGAAGTAACTTCCTCATAACAATTAGATGCCACAGCAGCTCAGAGTCAATGACATTGTAATTAGGAGGTCACTAATGAGCACAATATTTAAAAATGATAAATCTTAATACATTTTGTGTAATGATCTTTTTGTGAATGTATATTATTATTACTTGGAACCATAATTCTAGGTACCCATAAATAAATAAATAAAAACTCAAGAATTTACTCCATTTTTTTTTTTTTGGAGGGAGGAGAGTACATACATTGAAGCTTACTTATCACCAAAGAAGAAGATGTTTTGGAGAAGCAAGGCTGCATTTATGAAAAGAATTCATCGCAGTTTCTAAATACACTCGCTTATTTTCTACAATCACTATATGCATTGTATATCTTGTATGTTACGAAGAAAAAATTGTGGATATAGGTGTAGAGATGAACATGGCAGTGTATGGTGGGTTTAGAACCGCCAATTGCATCATTTAAAACGAGGGATTATGTGTATATATATGTTGTTTTTGACATTATCCAAATGAAATTGTTTCTTTTGAAGTTGCAACATTTTTTTTCCATTTGTTTTCCATAGCATTTAAAACAAGTACTTTTGTTTTATGTAAAAATCATTTACAATATTAAAGGAGAATATCACCAATTATATTTATTTTCGAAAAATTGATCCATTCTTGTTTTGCAATCATCCAAGTCTGATTGGAGCTTTTGCAATGACACTATACTAATGATGGATTTGTTCTTCTAGATGCCATGGAAATAGAAAAATCCATGGTATTTAATAATGCAATAAGAAGCTGACCTGCAGGACCCACCGTTTTCTCTGAGTCATATATCTCAAAGTCATTTCTCCCTGCTCAAACAAACACTCAAGCCCTTCATTTAGTCCTAAAAGAGTACTAAAAAAAGTTAATGAAAAAAGGGCAAAATTTACTTTACCCCATATGGTTTACTACATGTGTTGTTTACGCTCAGATGTTTAAAACAAGCACATAATGTACTACATCTGTTCTCCCCTTGTCGAGGTGATGTGGTGATGATTTCTATAACCTGTGGCCCTAGATATGGCATAGTGGGTAAACAAAACTCTTAGGAAGATGGGATGAAGATTGGTTTGATTTATTGTTATAATTTTATTTTTGTTGTCATATATAATCATGAATTTGCTAATAATAATGTGAAATTGAAGCTTTGGACTTGAAATGCAATATACCTCATTTATGTCTTGTAAGATTTGAACGATCCTCAAAGCGCTTGTAGAATCCAGCGAGGTTGGTTTATCAAGAAAACAAAAGAGAAGGGTTGATTATAATCTCATTGCCAATACAAACACGCTTTCCTCTCTTCCTAAAACTCCCGAACAAAAGAGCTACCGATCATAGTGTCTTGGCACCGAGCACATTGATATTCTCATTGATCAGCTCATGAGAGTGGTATGATTCATTTGTGTGGTCTGTTTTTGCTATATCCGACTTTAGCTAACACATAATTCAAGATAATAGCATACAGCAGAGAAATGAGAATTTACCTCTCCAAGCCCATTCCGACACGCCTATGGCTCGTTTTTTCCTTTTCTTGTTTTGTCAATGTCTTTGGAAGTCGTAGGAGTGCTGCATATGTTAATGTTTCCCTCACTGTAAGGTGAGGAAAGAGCACGTCGTCTTGAGTCATGAATCCTATCCTGAAATATATTTCATGTTATTCTAATGTGTGATTACCCTTTATTTTCACATCACTTATCTTTTTTTCTTTTTTTTTAATGTAATGTTCAGGCTATACTTTTATGTGAACATTGAACATTCATACATGTGAAAAATTATAAAACCAATTTCAATTAGGTAGGTTTTAGAGGAAATCTGTCTTAATCAAGCTAATATGATGAAAGTGGTGGAAAGCGAAGGAAATGGTGGAAAAAAGTTAGAACTGTCCTGAGTTTGTTTAGCATAAAAGGGGTGGAAGTTATAAGAAGGTAATTTTTATATCCATCCCATGGTAGCATGGCAACTAAGCTTTTAGTTTCTTACAAAAAACACAGAAAAATACAAGAAAGTTTAAATTTGTTTATAAAATTTTTAAATTTCAATATCAACAGATTCGAAGTCGTGGTCACGATCCGTGTCCATATCTATGCTTCTTAGGTTTTAACTTTCTTTGCATTAGTTGTAGTGATGATGAATTTCGTGAATATGTATAACAAAGGCCTATGAGAAAACCTATTGTGTATACTACTTTTTTAATATGTTTCAAGTGATTGACATAGCTTGTACAAATTGAAAGTGTTTTATTTTTTCTTTATATGCATAAGCACATTACTTACCTTACTGGACTGCCTCACTGCTGTGTATATGCATACCAGTTTTCAAGTCTCATATATGTATATGCATGCCAGTTTTCAAGTCTCATATATAGATTTTTTAGTAGTGAAATATTCCTTGTAACCAAAGATAGGAGTTTTTCAAGAATTTCCTGAGAACCAAACGACATAAATAAAGGTTACTAGCTCTTTTCATGTATATCTAGATTGTTACCGCTTTTAGAACTTCTGAATATGGTGGTCATTATAAGTAATTGAACCTCCCGGTGTCGACTCCTCTCACCCCCGCCACCAAGCGCACTTAGAAGTGTAGTCTTTTCACTTCAAGGCCCCATCAATGCCAAAACTTCTCCAGATTCACCCAACCGTAAATCCCATTAGTATTTATTTCTCCATCAAGGATGTCACTCCTTTTATAACCACCTTGAACTACTAACTAAACACATGGAAATTAAGTAATTTAGTGGCCTATAATTTACCCGATCATCTATAATATACACACAGATGTTCCAAAGAAGAAAATAAAGTGATAATTTCAAACAAAAACATGTCAGTACCCATTACCTACCCTTTCTTAAGAGAAGGCCCCATGCTAAACAAGTTAAAAGTTCTATGGTGGGCTTGAACGGTGACACTGCCAGATATTACATGGTAACTATCAATATGTACATTAATTGGTAAAGGCATGAAAGAAAAAAAATTAGTAATTGAAAGCTAAATCTATGTTTTACCATTGCAATAAGTACACAACAATGAAGTTGAGTTCCACAATACCTTTCTACAACCATTTGGAACAATAAACCTAAATCCAACATTTCAACAAGTGAAACACCTTGCCAATGATATTTGATTTTGGGTTTCTCACAACATTATCGTTTTATGACTCTACATACAACAAAAATTCCTATGCCACGAGAATGTTTCATATGGAGTAAAAACTAGTATCTAAATTTTCTTACCACCAACTATATTAACCAAAAAGTAAGCATTTTTAAGAACAAATCAAGAAGGAAAAAAAAAAAAAAATTCTTCCAATGTGTGTGTATTTATAACAAAAATTACCGAGGAAAATAAACTCACAGCTTTTGATCATCGCCGATTTCAAGCTTCTTCTAGCAGCCAGTGGTTGGATTGGCGATATTGAACTGCAAAAACAGGTATAAATACATTAGATATGCATATAAAAGAGAATTAGGGATAGAGATAGAGAGCAACATGAAGAGGAAAGAGTGATCAAAGGATTGTGATGTTTGGAGATCGAACCTTCAAGGTGGATGAATCGAGACATTGGCTTCAGCCGAGCAGTCTCGAGGAAACGCGACGGCGGCAACAGTGCGAAGAAATGAGATTTAGGGTTTTGTCACCGTATATATATGCTGTGTGATGATAAAGAGTGCGGGTTATTTACGGTCTTTTATTTTATTTTTTCTTCCGGTTTTATATGGGAAAATTATTCAATTTGGTTTAGATTTTCAAGATTCAATTTTTTAAAAATCAAAATTTTTTTTATTGAATTTTTAAAATATTTTTACTAATTTTTTTTTTATTTTTAGATATATTTAATATAAATACACTCAAAAATTATAATATTTGTGAAAAAAATCTTTAAAAAATTCACTAACAACATATTTAGTTAGGGAATTTAAGAAAAGATTTGAAAAGAAAAAAGTAAGTGAATTGCGAATAATATATATTTATATTTCACCTAATTTCACATATATTTTCTATTTTTTTTTCTAAATTTCTTCCTAAATCTCATAACCAAACACAGTGTAAATATCAAAAATATAAGAATTCAATACATTTTCACATTCTTATGTATTTATTAATTTTTTAAAAATATTTTATTTTTTAGATATATTTAATTAAGGTGTATCTAAAAAAATAAAAATTTATTTAAAATTTTAAAAATAGTCACTTAAAAATAAAAAAAAATACCAAAAATAAAAAACTCAATTTTAAAAAAATTAAATTCAAAAAATTAAAATAAAAAATACTGATTATTTTCCACTTACAGGTCTTTATAAAAATTATTATAAAATAGTAAAAAAAATTATGATTTTAATTATTAATATTTATAAAATTTATTACTATTTTTTTAATAATTTTTCTTTTATACTATTGTAATTCCCCCATTTTACAAACTCATATTTGATTTGATTTTCAAAAATTATTTTTATACAAAAATCCAGCTAAGACTTGGCAATAGTCCGCCAATTGGCCCAAACTCAGATCCAGAGACTTCGATTAGGTAGGCCATCTCCAACATTGAACCAAATTTATCACTAAATTTAAATTTAGTAAAAAAAGTATGCTTTTTTGGTCTCTAATGGCTTCATCAAAGCCCGTATCAAATTGAGAACATCTCAAATCCTTCACCAAATTAAGGACCTGGGTCAGCTTTCACCAGTTTACTATACGTGAACGTTGGGGGTGAGACCCATCGGACATCTAGTGGGTTGTCTCCCTGGTCATCCTCTTCCGCGAACAATTCCCACAAAAGTAGGTAACACAGAGGGTCTGTTTAGTAACGTTTACGTTTTCAGTTTATATTTACAAAAATTTTATAAACTGATTTTTGTTTATTTTTAGAAAAACATAAACTACAAACACATTTGATAATTGACAAAATGTTTTAAAAAATTTAAAAATATAAAAAATAGTGAGAAATGGCAAGTGGTGGCAAGTGGCAGCGGAAGACGGTGGTGGAAAGTGATAACGGTGGGTGGTGGGTGACGGTGGGTGACAGTAGGTGGTGGCGAGTGGGGGGTGGTGGTGGTGGTGGTAGGTGGGTGGATGGGTGGGTGGTGGTGACGAGTGTTGGGTGGTAGCAAGAGGGTGGTGGTGGTGGTGGCGGGTGGTGGGGGATGGTGGTAGGTGGGTGGCGGATGGCAGGTGGTGGTGGGTGGTGACGGGTAGTGGCGGCGGCGGGTGGTGGTAGTGGTGGGTGGGTGGTGACGATGGTGTTGGTGGGTGAGTGGTGGATGATGGGCGGTAGCGAGTGGGTGATGGTGGTGGTGGTGGTGGTGGCGGGTGGTAGCGGTGGGTGGTGGTGGCGGTGGGTGGCGGGTGGTGATGGTGGGTGGGTGGGTGTGGTGGTGGGTGGTGGTAGTAGTGATAACCGTGATGGATGGTGGTGATGGGTGATAGGTAGTTGTGGCGGTGGGTGGCGGATGGCGGTGGTGGTGGTTATGGGTGGGTAAATGTGGCGGTGGTAGCAGTGGGTGGTGGTGGATGGTAGTGGATGGTGGTGGCGGATGGGTGGTGGTGGCGGGTGGTGGCAGTGGGTGGTGGTGGTAGGTCGGTGGTAGCGGTGTTGGTAGATGGGTGCCGAGTGGTGGTAGCGAGTAGGTGGCGGTGGACGGTAATGGCGGGTGAGTAGATGGCGGTGGCAATGGGTGATGGGTGATGGTGGTTGGCAGGTGGGTGTTGGTGGTAGGTGGTGGGTGGTGGTGGCAGGTGGGTGGTGAGTGGTAGTGGCAAGTGGTGGTGGGGGATGGGTGGTGGGTGGTGGTAGTGAAGACGGTGGTGGAAAATGGTATGGTGGTGGCTAGTGTTGAGTGGTAAAAAAAAACAACTAAAAACTCAAAACGGAAACACATTTTTTGAGTTTACATTTTTTAGCCAAATTTATAAACTGAGACCACTGATTTATAAATCAAAAATTTATCAAACAAGTTTTTATTTGAGTTTTTAAAATTTTTGTAAATATAAATAGAAAACTGAATAACCAAATGGCACTTTAGCAAACAGGCTTTAGATGGTAAAAATATTATAAAATTAACAAATACTTAAATATGTTAATGTAAGAAATGACTTATCAAAAGATTCTTAGACCATATATGGTTTGATTTTTAGAAAAAAAATTTAAAAATTAAAAATTAATTTGGTTAAGAAATAAAAACTAAAAAATAATTATCATTTAAGGGTAAAAAATAATTATCATTTTAACTTTTAGGCCGGTATATACATACGTATGGCTATTTTAATTTAATTTGTAAAAAATTATTTCTAACCACTCGAGAGATAATAATTATATAAATTGATAATTATTTTTTATTTTTTAACCAAATTAATTTTTAATTTTTTTTTTTAAAAAATCAAACCATACATAGCCTAAGAATCTTTTGATAAGTCATTTCTTATGTTGGTAACTTATTTAATTATTTGTTAATTTTATGACATTTTTACAATCTGAAGCCTGTTTGGTAACCATTTCGTTTTCAGTTTTCAATTTATATTTACAAAATTTTTTAAAATTGTCATAAAAACTTATTTGATAATTTTTTTGATTTATAAATGGTTGTCTCAGTTTGTAAATTTGAGGAAAAAACGTAAATTCAAAAAATAAGTTTATGTTGGTTTTTAAACAAAAATTTAAAAATTTTACTAACAATTTTTTTTTTCAATTAATTTTTTTTCCAATTAATTTTTTTTCAATGAATTTTTTTCCAAATAATACTATCCGATGGGGCAATTGCTACTGCTACTTTAAACCTTAGGGAGGGGATTGTAATTTTGAAAATGTAAGGGGTGTCAATGTAATTTACCCAGTAAGGGCAAAATTAGTATTTAAAAAAATTAAATTGCTAAGGGGGGAATCTGTAATGAAACTTTAAACCTCAAGGAGAGAGATATAATTTCCAAAACGTGAAGGGGGAACTGTAATAAACATAAATCTTAGGGGGTGTCAGTGTAATTTACACTATATATATACACAACCACGCTTAATTAGAGAGTGACATAAAAAATAAATATTATCACACTCAATCAGATTAAGTGTGATTAAAAATTTGGGAATTGTATAGCTTATATAAAAATCAATTTGAAATATTTTATACAATCACACCTATTTAGGAAGCATGATTAAATAAATAAATATATATATATATATATATATAATCACACTTATTTAAAAAGTGTGATTAAAAAGTAGTAATGTATATATAATCACATTTTAATTACATTGTATGATTAAAAAATATATAAATAATCACACTTATTTAAAAGTGTGA
Source organism: Camellia lanceoleosa (assembly GCA_025200525.1). Taxonomy (NCBI): domain Eukaryota; kingdom Viridiplantae; phylum Streptophyta; class Magnoliopsida; order Ericales; family Theaceae; genus Camellia; species Camellia lanceoleosa. The sequence continues at coordinate 31,911,668 of CM045760.1, forward strand.
TTAAAAAAGTAGTAGTGTATATATAATCATACTTTAATTAGAATGTGTGATTAAAAAATATATATAAATAATCACACTTTAATTAGAATGTGTGATTAAAAAATATATATATATATAATCACACTTATTTAAAAAGTGTGATTAAAAAGTAGTAGTGTGCACTTTTAATTAGAAAGTGTGATTAAAATATATAAATAATCACACTTTAATTAGAATGTGTGATTAAAAATATATATATAATCATACTTATTTAAAAAGTGTGATTAAAAGTAGTAGTGTATATATAATCACACTTTTAATTAGAATGTGTGATTAAAAATATATAAATAATCACACTTTAATTAGAATGTGTGATTAAAATATATATATAATCACACTTGTTTAAAAAGTGTGATTAAAAAGTAGTAGGTATATACAATCACACTTTAATTAGAATGTGTGATTAAAAATATATATATAATCACACTTGTTTAAAAAGTGTGATTAAAAGTAGTTAGGTATATATAATCACACTTTAATTAGAATGTGTGATTAAAAATATATAAATAATCACACTTTAATTAGAATGTGTGATTAAAAAAATATATATAATCACACTTGTTTAAAAAGTGTGATTAAAAAGTAGTAATGTATATATAATCACACTTTAATTAGAATGTGTGATTAAAATATATATATATATATATAATCACACTTAATTGAAAAGTGACGTAAAAAATAAATATTATCACACTCAATTAAATTAGTGTAATTAAAATATCAATCTAATTTTTTTTATCACGCTTCCAATAAAAGTGAGATATTTTTTTTTGTCAAAGTGTGATCTTTAACTATTTTTGTAGTAGTGCACCACCAACTCCACTCACACCATTTCACACCACCACCACCATCCGCCATTCGGCCACACCTACCACCACACTGCCACCACCACCACCACCACTCGCCACCACACTCATTCCACCACCCACCACTACCTCGATTCTGCCGCCACCACTCACTCACCACCACCACTCACCACCCACCACCACCACCCACATTCACCACCACTCACCCACCCACTTCACCACTTTTTCAATCGCCGGCCTCCGCCGGCCCACTTGCCACCACTTTCCATTTCTCATTCTTTTTATATTTTTAAATTTTTAAACATTTTGTCAATTAAAAACGCTTTGTAGTTTATATTTTCTAAAAATAAACAAAAAGCAGTTTATAAAATTTTTATAAATATAAACTGAAAACGTAAACGTTACCAAACACACTCGTTTGGTTTAGAGAAAATGTTTAAAACATTTTAAAAATATAAAAAGAGTGAGAAATGGCAAGTGGTGCACGAGTGGTGGGTGGTGTCGAGTGGTGGAGGCAGAAGACAGTGGTGAAAAATGATGGCGGGTGGTGGTGGCGGAAGACGGTGGTAGAAAATGATGGCAGATGATAGGTGATGGTGGGAGAAGTCGGTGGTGGAAAGTGGTGGCAAGTGGCGGTGGGTGGGTGGTAGTGGCGAAGATCGGTGGTAAAAAGTGGTGGCAAGTGGTGGGTGGTGGCAACGGAAGACGGTGGTGGAAAGTGGTGGCAAGTGGTGGTAGGTGGTGGCGGCGGAAGATGGTGGTGGAAAGCGGTGACGGGTGGGTGGATGGTGGTGGATGGCGGGTGGTGGCGGATGGTGGTGGTAGTGGGTAGGTGGGTGATGGCGGGTGGTGGGTGGTGGGTGGTGCGCGGTAGTCGTGCGTGGTGGGTGGTGGGTGATGGTGGTGGTGGTGGGGTGGGGGCGAGGGTGATGAGTAGTGGTGGCGGGAAAGTGGCGAGCGGTGGTAGTGGGTGGGTGTGGTGGCGGTGGTGGATAGTGGCTAAAGAGGTAGTGGTGGTGGTAGTGGCGGTGGTGGTGGTGGTGTAGGGTGGGTGGTGGGTGGTGGGTAGTGGTGGTGGTGATGGTGGTAGTGGTGGTGAGTAGTAGATGGTAGGTGGCAAGTGGGTAGTAGTGGTAGCGGGTGGTGGATGATGGGTGGTTGCTGGTGGTGGCGGGTGGTAGATGGTGGTGGTAAGTAGGTGGTGAGTGGTGGTGGTGGTGGTGGGTAGGTAGTGGGCGGATGGATGATAGTGGCGGGTGATGGGTTGGAGTGGGTGGTAGCGGGTTGTGGTGGTGGTGGTGGTGGTGGTGGTGGTGGTGGGTGGGTGGTGGTGGTAGCAGAGCGCAGTGGAGTGGTGGTAGGTGGTGGTGGTGGCCGTGGCGGTGGTAGTGATCTGTGGTGGTGGCAGGGGGGTGGTGAGTGGTGGCGGTGGTGGTGAGGTGGATGTGAGTGCAGTGGAAAATGGTACAGTGGTGGCTAGTGTTGATGGTAAAAAAACTCAAAACTCAAAACGTAAACTTATTTTTTTAGTTTACATTTTTTGGCCAAATTTATAAACTGAGACCATTGATTTATAAATCAAAAATTTACCGAACAAGTTTTTATTTGAATTTTTTAAATTTTTGTAAATATAAACTGAAAATTAAAAATGTAATTGTTACCAAACGACACCCTAATGTTTAACATTATATCCTTAAAACAAATTCATCATTTCCACGATGTCTTCAGATTGTAAACGTCTATCTCCCAGGATAAAATGATCAACAACGAATAATAGTAGCACTACAAATTATTCGCACAACGAACACACATTGTGTTTACACTTTTTCTCACAGAAACTTAAATACAGCAAAGTACAGAGAACAATAATAGATTTGAGGACGAAAATTAAGTGAAAAATCTAAATGAGGGCCTGCCTATTTATAAATGAAATAGTGGTTGTTTAGTTTGAATTAAACAGTGCAAACTTGTTTGAATATGTATAATACTTGTTCGGTTTAGAATGAACAGTGTAAGAAACTGTTGTTCAAATTTTAAAATGACATCGAATCGTTTCTTTAAGTGACGATATGGACCTTGCTTGTTTTGAATTTGAACAGATTTGAATCTGTGTGGACAAATTTGATTTTTCCAAAAAAAAAAAAATAAATTCAAATGTTTTTGGCCTAAAAAGAATTAGTATTAGGCCGGACAAGCCTCATACCACACACCCGTACCTAAGCCCGCCTGTTCGACCGGACGGACGAACGGACGGCTGGCGGTGCGCGCGTATATTTATTTTTAGGTCTAATGGGTCTAGCCCACTTTGCCCATAACCTCTCACTTCTACAAACTTGGGATGCCCCTTAAGGCCCTCTCCAAGTTACAAACTCAAGCCTTATAAACCCACAAAAGTTTGCCCATCAAATCAATATGGGACAAACCTTTAGCTCAAACCAAGGATTTAAAAATCGGACCGGACTGGCCGATTCTACCGGTTGAATCGTCAACCGGTCGAGGTTCCGGTCTGGATACACCCACTAAACCGTTCAAAGTGAAAAACTAGCTTATTTTGAGAGAATCGGTAAAACTGACGATTGAACCGTTGAACCAGTCGATCCGGTGACGGTTCGCCGGGTCAATAAAATCAAAATTTTGTTTTTTTTATTCTTTTTTTTCTTTTCTTATATTATATATATATATATATATAAAAGAAAATTTTCATTGGAAATACTTTTTCAAGGGTCTCCTCTTGTGAGGAATCTCATTGAGAGTTTGAAATTATTGTGAAAGTCTCTACCTATTTATAAGAAAAAAATTCTTCCAAAAAAACTCAAGAAATCTATATGGGATTCAATTAAATTTATTGAAGGAAAACTTAAAATTTTGATATCCCTCCAAAATTTTTGCTTTTCTTTCAATCAAATTATTTGAAGTAAAATCATATGAAGGGAATATTGAATATTTGATTCTTCTTCCAAAATTAAGATTAATAATATTTTAAAATATATTTTTATATTTTTTAGTAAAAAAAGTATTAGGAAAAATGTTTAAGATTATTTAATTTTTTAATTTATAATTTTATTACTTATATTTTTATTTAAATATAATTTTAATATATTTATGACGTCACGATTCGATTCCGGTTCAATCCGACGGTTGAACCAATGACTCGTCCACCCAATCTTTTTTCTGGTTCACTCACCGGTCCGGTTTTTAAAAATTGGTTTAAACCTTTAAGGAAACTTCACCAATATATCATTTCTATGGAGTTCTCTTTAGTTTTAATTTCTCATTCACATGATCATGGTTTTGAGCAACCAAATATACTATGTGAATCACAACGTGGTATAGAACGCATTACCACATAGACCCGCTAACTTTGGCGCATGGGTTCCACCTAAAAATCAGACCAAAGTTGAGGAAAAATCTGATTTTTCCAAAACCATTTCTAACAATACCCCACATGAATAGAATTTGATGACAACGAAAATGCAACAATATGCACAATTTGTTGAAAAAGTGTAAATCGAAAATATCTTGTATCAAGATAGGTAGCTTTGGCCTTGAACATTCCCTAGTGATAACCTATCAAACTTACTAGCTAACCAATGGACGCGATGCCTTGAATTGTTCAGCCATTTATGTAAGCCAAGACAATAGAATGCACACAAAATATCTTCTGACAAATCGTGGTTCTCACGGTTTTGTTTATTTTGGTCTTGAATGCTCTTGGTTGTTCATGAGTGTTTCTAGAGAATTTAGCCTTTTCATTCTCATAGAACCGGCCCCAGTTCGACACTCATATAGGTGACTCTTACTGTGAGTATCTCTTATACTCGTATTGATTTTTATGCTTAAATCAAGATATAAGTAATCATTAAAAGCAAAGCTTATCCTAAAATCCCGACATACAACACATGTTGTAGATATCACTCTCACCATAGGAATGGATAGGGAATTTTAATCTCTTGGTAATTTCTAGCGAGTCATATATAACTTAGTTGTCCCTTTGAACTTAGTTCTTGGGATCTCTCAGTCATTTAAGTAAAGTTACCATTGATGACTCTTATGTAATAGGCTTTAATCCCATCCTCTTTGATGAACTATACACTTGCTCTTTAGTCAAACCTTTTGTTAACGAATCCGCAATATTCTCTTTAGATTTTGTATAATCTATTGAGATTATTCCACTTGAGAGCAATTGTCTTACGTATCATGATTTACCATTTAATATGTTATGACTTACCATTATACATATAATTGCGTCTCGCCTATTACAAATTGACTATCACAATGAATGTAAATAGTGGCACAAGTTTTGGCTACATTGAATGTCTTCTAAGAAGTAGCAAAACCATTTTGCTTCTTCACCAACTTTGTCTAAAGCGATGAACATAGATTCCATTGTGGAACGAGCGGTGCATGTTTGTTTTGTGGATTTCCAATAAGCAGCAGTGTCTCCCAGAGTAAAGATATATCCACTAGTGGATTTTGAATCTTTAGTATCCAATATCCAATTGGCATCACAATAACCTTGTAATTATGGATATTGAGTAAAGTTCAAACCATGATCATAGGTAAATCTTAAATATCTAAGAACCCGAACAATCGTTTTCCAATGGTCTTCTTCGGGGTTACTAGTGTACTTACTCAATTTACTAACAGCATAAGCTGTATTAGGACGAGTGCAATTCATTAGGTACATTAGGCTTCCAATGATTTTGGAGTATTTTAGCTGGGACACCATATCTCTTTTATTTTTTGATTAATAAAGACTGATGTCTACAGGTGTTTTGCTATGTTCATATCATCCTTGGTATATTTACCAAGAATTTTCTCAATATAATGAGATTGAGATAATGCATACGCTTCAGATGTTTTAGTAATTTTCATTTCTAATATTACATCTGCGACTCCTATATCTTTCATATCAAATCTTCTGTTCAGCATTTGCTTAGTTGATTTGATCATGTTTTGACTACTTCTAATGATAAGCATGTCATCCACATAAAGACAAATGATGACATAACCTTTGTTAGTATTTTTAACATAGACGCACTTGTCACATTTGTTTATCTTAAACCCATTAGTAAGCATAGCATGATCAAATTTCTCATGCCATTGCTTAGGAGCTTGTTTTAATCCAGAAAGAGATTTTACAAGCTAACAAACTTTCTTTTCTTGCCCTAGTACTACAACCCCATCAGTTTTTCCATATAGATCTCTTTATTTAGATCACCGTTTAAGAAAGCTGTCCTAACATCCATTTGATGTATCTCTAAGTTATACAATGCTACTGTAGCAATAAGCATACAGATGGATGTTATTCTTATCACAAGAGAATATGTGTCAAAATAGTCCAGACCTTCCTTTTGTCTATAACCTTTTACTACAAATCTTGCTTTATACTTGTCTGTTAAACCATCTACGTTCATTTTTCTCTTGAATATCCATTTATATCCAAGAGGTTTAGAACCAGGTGGAAGATCCATTAATTCCCAAATATGATTGTGCATAATGAATTCAATTTCATTATTAACAACCTCTTTCCACAAAGGTGCTTCAGGACTTGTCATTGTTTCCTTAAAGTTTTGAGGTTCATTTTCTAATAGGTATGTCAGAAAATTTGAACCAAAGGATTTTGATGTTCTTGCTCTCTTACTTCGTCTTAGTTCATCAACAGTTAAATCCTACCGTTGAGACCATTACTAGTCTCTTATGTTTGATTGTCATTAATCTCTTGACTTTATGTACAATCATAAATTCTTTTCTATGAACTTAATTCGGCTATTTCTTGTAAGGAAAAAACATGTTAAAAAAACACAACATTCCTTGACTCTATAATAGTGTTCACATTTATATCGTATTTTTATGTATAAGTCGTAAACCAATATGCACTACTATTCGAGCATAACCAATAAACACACAATCCATTGTTTTTGGTCCTATCTTAGTCTTTTTCGAACAGAACTTCTACCTTTGCCAAACACCTCCACACTTTTAAGAATTTATAGAAAAGTGGTTGATCTTTCCACAATTTATGAGGAACGTTGTTAGTTTTCTTGTGGGGTATTCTGTTAAGAACATAATTAGCAAACAATATTGCTTCCTCCACAAGTTCTCAAGGGTAAGTTCTAACTTAGTAACATGACATTCATCATTTTTTAAAGGTTTTATTCTTCCTTTCAAAGAATTCCATTTTGCTGTGGAGAATAGGGTGCTATAGTTTGGTGAATAATGCCATGTTGTGCACAAAATTCATTTAAAGGTGCATCATATTCACCACCCTATCACTTCTAACCATTTTAATGGTTTTACCAAGTTGATTTTCAACTTCACTCAGAGAGTTTAAACATTTCCAATGCTTCATCTTTACTTTTAAGTAAATATACATAACAATATCTTGTGTAATCATCGATAAATGTTATGAAATACTTTTTGCCTCCTCTAGTTTGAATAAATTTAAGATCACATACATCAATATGAATTAATTCTAGAGGTTCGATTTTTCTTTTAACCAATTTAAATGAAACCTTAGTTAGTTTCACTTCTACACAAATCTTACATTTGTGATTAGGATCAATTACAAACTTTGGTATATAAATTTACTAACATACATACCACTCTTTGTTAATACAAATTTATCAGACTAAAAAACAAGCCCAAAACCATTCTTACTTAACAAAGAGCCAGAAATTAAATTCTTTCAGATGTCTAGTACATGCAGCATGTTGTTGAGAGTTAGTTCCTTCCCAATGTCATCTTCAAGACTACTTTCCCTTGTCCCGCCACAGCAGAAGTAGTTGCTTACCATTTGCAGACTCATTATAAGTAGTGAACATCTTCTTGTCTGTGCAAATGTGTTGAGTTGCCCCAGTGTTAACCCACCATTCCTTAGGATTTCCATCTAAATTAGCCTCAGATACCACAGTAGAGAGATTGATGTCATTTACCCTATTAGAGATGTAATCAAGTTCTGTCACATTAGCTTCATTGGTAGTTTTCTTGCTTGTATTTTTGTGATCCTTCTTTGAACGGCGGCAATCAGAAACACAATGTCCAGTCTTGCCACAGTTATAGCATTTTCCGTTGAACTTCTTATTGCCATTGTTGTCGCCTTGTTTAGGACCATCTCCAGCAAACTTCCTCTTTTTGTTATGTGGTTTGGGCACATGTTCAACCGCATTAGCTTTGGACTCAATGGGAGTTTTACCATTCCTCTTTTTAGCCTTTCGGTTATTTTCCTTAATTCTCAGTCTTACAATAAGTTCATCCATGGTCATCTCTTGGCGTTTATGTTTTAAATAATTTTTAAAATCTTTCCAAGCCGATGGTAATTTTTCCACTAACGCAGCGACTTGGAAAGACTCACTAAGAGACATACCTTCAGTATGAATATCATGCAAAATTAATTGAAAACTTTAAACTTGAGAAATTACTGTTTGGGAGTCTACCATAACAAAATATAGAAATTTATCAACAATAAATTTCTTTGTAATGGCATCTTATGTCTTGTATTTTTTCTCCAAAGAATCTCACAATTCTTTTGTTGTTTTCAGAGGACTGTAAACATTATACAACATGTTGTCTAGGCCATTGAGGATATAGTTTCTGTACAGAAAATCATAATGTTTCCAGGCATCTACAATCGTAACAACTTGCCGATCACTTTCACCCTCTTTAAGCATTGGAGCCTCTTCATGGAGAAACCGGGCAAGATTAAGAGTTGTCAAATAAAACAGCATTTTTTGCTACCATCTTTTAAACTCTGTACCGTTAAATTTTTTTTCAGTTTTTCTCCATAATTTATTGGAACTTGAACATGGTTCTGGATAGGAACCAAAGTCGATGTAACAATTGGGTACCACTTTTAGTTGCAGTAGCCATAATATCTAATTACAAAAATCAGAAAAAATCAAAACACAAATTAATTTTCTAGTTACTAAAACTAGAAAATAAATTATAACACTAAATAATTTTACTTTTCTAGTTACTAAAACCAAAAAAATAAAATACTACACAATAATTTTCTGTATCACTACTATACAAATTAATATTTTGAAATTATTAATGACACCAGCATATTACTACTAGCTGTCAAAGAAATAAACAATACATTACTACTATTTGTCAAACAGTATAATACTACTATTTGTATTTTCCAATCAGAATATCACTTTGTGAAAGCATAGAAAAATAAATACAATGAAGACATCAAAAAATGATCTATCTGAAGATTGTTGGACAATCTTCACTTATTACGAATAAATTCTGTTTGTGTGCTTAACAACAAACAGAACACAGAATAAATAAAGGAAAGAAGAGAGATTGTTTGATTACAAAAATCAAACGTAATATAAAATAAATAAATAAAATGTGTTTTGATTTTGTTACAAAAATAAAATCAAAATCAAATAGAAATGTAAAAAATAAAATAGAAAGTAAATTAATTACTTACCTTATTAATTTCTAGAACAAAAAAATAAAAATAAAAATAAAAAGATCAAGTCCTATGTTTAACACTGTATCCAAAAGACAGATTTGTCCTCTCTATGGTGCTTTCAAATTGTGGATGTCTATCTCTTAGGATAAAATGATCGACAACGAATAATGGTAACACTACAAATTATTCACACAACAAACACACTTTGTGTTTACACTCTTTCTCACAAAAAATTAAATGCAACAAAATGCAGAGAACAATAGTAGATTTGAGGATGAAAATTGAGTGAAAAATCCAACTGAAGGCCTGTCTATTTATAGATGAAATAGTGGTTTTTTGGTTTGAATTAAACAGGTGCAAACATGTTTGAATAGGTAAAATACCTGTTCAGTTTAGAAGGAACAGGTAAGGAACCTATTGGGTTCAAATTTCGAACAGATACTGAATTTGTTCAGTTTAATCGGACAGGCATGGACCTGTTTGGGTTTTGAATTTGAACAGATTTGAATCTGTGTGGACAGATTTTATTTTTTCAAAAATTAAAAATAAATTCAAATATTTTTGGCCCAAAAAGAATTAGTATTGAGCCATACAAACTCAAATTTCACACTCGCTTCAAGCCCACCTCAATCGATTGACTAACGACGGTGATGACGCAGTGTTTATTTTGGTCTAATGGGTTTAGCCCACTTTAAGATAGCTCTCCCTTCTACAAACTTGGGGTGCCCCTTGGGGCCCTCCCTAAGTTGTATACTCAAGCCTTATAAACTCACAAAAGTTTGTCCACCAAACCAATGTGGGACAAACCTTTAGTTCAAACCTTTAAGGAAACTTCACTAATATACCATTTTTATGGAGCTCTCTTGGGTTTTAATTTTTCATTCACTTGATAATAGTTTTGAGCAACCAAATATACTATGTGAATCACAACGTAGTATAGAATGCATTATCACTTTGACCAGCTAACTTTGGCACATAGATTCCATTTAAAAATTAGATCATAATTAAGAAAAAATTTGAATTTTCTAAAATCATTTCTAACAAGATGTAAACCCACCAGGTCACCACCAACAAAAGGAATTAAAGGTTTATTTTGAGGAAGATGTTAATTTTTATTTTATTTTTGATTTTTTTATTAAAAAAAATGTACAAAAATAAATATATATATATAATTAAAAAAAGTCACAAAATTTAAAAGTTAAACTTTTAACCATGTCAAAACAGACCAATATAGAGTATAGAATATACAAAACGGAGTACTATCTCTCAAATAAAGTATCATTTTAGAGAGAGAGAGAGAGAGATGGAAGAGGAGGAAAAGCGTAGTGTTTGTGTAACAGGTGGAACAGGGTATGTAGTATCTTAGTTGATCAAGAAGCTACTTGAACATGGTTAAACAGTTCGAACTATAATTAGATCTTCTAACCACCTAGGTAAATAATATGTCTCTTTGCCTCTCTCAAAACCCTACTCATCGTTTTGTGTATATATATATATAATGGTACTGCTACTCCCTGGGGGTCGGGTCGGGCTGACCCACACTTCCAACATCATTCTCTAATCACTAAGCCCACCGGGGTACCTGCACAAATGCCCAGCGGGGAACGGGAGTCCCCCAGCGGACCCTCCGACGATCAAGTTAGAAGAGAGAGAGAGAGGTTAATGGCGAGCAGAGAGAGAATAATGATAGGGAACTTAACCTTTTTTGTGTCTTGGAGGCCTCCTTATATCCTTTGTCCATCATTTCCTTGTCCACTCCGACCTGTCATGTTGGCCGAAAGTCTATGCTCTAGCTTGCCTTGTTCATAGTGAGATTGTCTGTTCCGACATAAAGGGGTTATCGCATTTAATGCTGCAGGAGCCTCATTAATGGCTAATGTGTAGTGCAATAACCCTGCAGGATCTTTGTCTGCTTACGTGGCTGGCTCTCCTCTTGACAAGTGTTTAGATGTCATTGGTTCTTGGCACAAGATTGGGTTTCAATGGTGTTGGGCTTTAGTGCTTAAACCGTGAATTAGGCTCTAAGTGGTGGGCCAAAAGCCTCTATAGGCCCACCGATATCAGTAGTCCCCAATTCCCAAGTGCAACTTCAGTCCAATGAAGGGAATAAGAAGGAAGACGGTGATTGTATGTGGCCGAGTGAGAGAAGGTCCGACCGCATAGGAAAAAAAGGAGGGGACCGGGCGGGAAGACCGATTGAGAAAAGAGTCGACCGCGAAAGGGGACCAAGCGAGAAGACCGACCGAAAAGAGGGCCGATCACGAAAAGGAGGATCGAGTGAGAAGTGGTGATGGTGCGCAGGGCTCAAAGAGCGGCAGAGCACGTAGTGATGTGAAGTGGAATAGACAGAGAAGGAGAAAAGGGTAGTGAATTGTGGATGTACAAACTGGTAAAGGATGTGATACGTTAGTAGGAAGCGAAGGGTTAGGACTAATATAGGACGTGGAAAAGGCGAGGCTGGAAACTTTCAAAATTTTCAAACTAGCAAAATTTAATCTCGATCCTTGGAATATAGGCAAACCGTGGGCATTTGGAGTGATTCGTTTTACATTCCTCTTTGCAAAAAACCAACACATCCTAGAGTTGAACTCATTTGTGTCGTGTGACATGTGTCTCCAATACTTTACGAACTTCCTTGTGCCAACGTCTGAAGCAATATGCAGAAATGTAAAAGAGATGACTCGAGATGAAGTGCCAGCCATGAGGCTAGAGGCACTAAGGAAAGACGATGCAGTGGAGCTGGCGGATCAATATAGAACAGAGAGGCGGGAGGAAAGAGGGGCAGAGAAAGTCGCACGAGCTCCCCATCTACGATAATCATAGCCGCAAGACCAATTAGCCAAGTGGAACCGAACCACTGGCACACCAAGGTCGACAAGTGGCAGAGGAGTTGGAGGAGGTATGAAAGAAGTACCAAATTCTGTCAAAGATAGAGTTAAAGTTGCCCACGTCTAAGGAGAGGGCGTCAGATGCACGACCGACGGAATTTACATTGTACGAGGAAGCGTTACAAGGGGGGCTGAGGCTGCTTCCCCAAATAGTGGTGAACGTACTGAACCGATTAGAGGTGGCGCCAAGGCAGCTGATGCCCAATGCATGGAAAATACTAATGGCCTACACGACGATGGCCACAAAGCATCGGAGGGGCAACATGATGACAGTGGAGGAATTCTTTTCTTGCTACAAGGCCTTTGGTCAGCAAGAAATGTGGGTGACCTTACAGGCGGTGGCGGGCTTACCATCATCGGTGAAGGAGTGGAGACCGAGGTAGTTTTATGTATCGAAAAATGACGGGAGGGGGTTGCGCACAACATGGGGGTTGCGCACAACATAGAAAGTCCCTACGAAGTTGGTGGAGACAAGGCTAGAATTGGATGCTGAGAATAAGGTGAAACGGGTTAAGAAGTGGAGAGAAAAAGAGGGTGTAAAGTGAGATGACCTTATTCGACCGTTAACTCTGTTCGCCTTGAGTCTGGGGCCACAGCCGACTAAGGAGGATCCTGCCTAGGAGGATTTGGAGGCAAGGAGAAAAGCGAGGAGGTGGAGGAGTGGAAAATGTTTGCCAAGGCGGACAAGTATAAGGAATCGCAGTTGGGGCCTGCGCCTAAACTGGTGATGAGGGAGCGGGTCCGACTACGGCCCAAGCTGTTAAAAGACAAAGATCTGATTGATTTTGCACCACTACCGGCCCCAGTGGATTCACTGAAGGAGAGGAGCAAACAGGAGGTGGAGGCGGTGTTAAAGAAGAAGAAAAAAAAGAGGACGACGATGGAAGAGAGTGATGGGGGTTCGCTTTTGAAGACGATGAAGTAGGGGAGGGCGAAGGAAGCCCCAGAAGTGAAGGTGAGGGAGACAAGGGCAGTGGGGGGAGAAGTGATAGGCTCAAGTGTCCAAGTGGGGATGGGCGCGGTGGAGCCAAAGCAAATGGCCTTAGGTGAGAGATTGGGGCCGTAATCACTCAAGAAAAGGCCTGTGTCAGAAATGGCTCCATGTCTTGAAGAAGGAAAAGTTGGGGCTAGCAAACCAAAGATGGGTTCCGCGTTGAAGACCGCCATGTTCTACGTGTGCGCGGTGCCCAGTTGATCAGCAGAAGAAGGGGGGAAGCCAGGGTAGCGACTGACTGTCTCATTGGGGTAGTGGAGGATACGGCCATGCGGTCGATGGCGCGATTAACAGAGGCCGACCTCTTGAGAGGGTTCTGCTCGACGAAGATGGAGGCGACGACCTTGGCGGCTGCCCTACTGAATAAAGCAGCGCGCGTAAAGGTGGAGACAGAGCCGCTAAAGGCCCAGTTGGAAGAGGTGAAAGTGCAGCTACAAAACCTAAGGGTTGAGATAGCGGGCTAGAGGAAAGCCGCTAAGAGTGCGTGTGCCAACGGGCTGGAGTATGCGCAAAGGGCAAAGAAGATTGAGGTACTGGCGGTGGTGCAGAGCTACTTGGCAGATCGTGCTGCCGTCGAGCTTGCCGTGACCAAGTCAGAGCTGGAAGTGGTACGCCACAAGGCGGTATTGCTGGAGTTTGAGTTGGCGGGCGAGCAGAGGAAGGTAGGTGAAGTCTAGGAAGCCTACACCACTGCCAAGGAAAGGTTGGAGGAAGCCTTGGCCAACAATGAAGATCTGTGTGACCAGGCAATCAAAGACAAGGAAGAAGTAGAGGGACGAATTACAGACTTGGAGAAGGCATTGGCCGAAGAGAGGGCCAAATTGGTATCTGAGAGGGCGGCGTACCTCGACTTATGTGTGGCAGTTGTGGACCAATTTAAAGGGTCCGTCGAATTCCAGATGGCCATTGACACCGCAGTCGCTCGGAGCTCGGCGAAGAAAGGGGAAGGTGGTGCTGGGCCGTCAGGAGCGGCCGTTGAAGGCAAGAACGAATAAGAAGTGATCCAAAGTTTTTAGCGGTCCGACTTTTACAAGCACGAGATGAGCTAGTACTAGGATAGCGGCTGGATGTCCTTCAAGTATAAAGCGCAAGAGCTGTTCCTAGACGTGGACTTCCCTCGTGAAGGTAGGAAAAGACGATAAAGGCCTGCACTTCTTGAATGAGGGGGTTGAAGAGGAAGATCTCGCGTCAAGCGATGGGAATTAAGCGTATAAAATTGTTTTTTTTTTTTTGTACATGTAATTTCTGTAATGAATTGTATAAAAGTGCAAGTTTGTTAATAAAACGACGAGTTTTATTATTGTTGTTTTGTTGTTATTGCTTTGATTTGTAAAGTTTAAATGGTAAAAATGACTGAGTAGAATTGGATAAAAATGGGTAAGAAAAATTTGGGATTATGAAATTTGGCAAGTAACCTATCTTGTAAACATGGTAAAAATGGGCAAGCATGCTGACTTGTATGAATAGTAAAAATGGATGATCATGAACTGGGATTTTAACTAAGTCTGGCAGCGACTGATTGTAACTACATGCTTTGTCTGGATGAGACTAGTTTTGACTCAGACTGGCTGAGTTCTTCGTGCTCAGTCGGGCTGATGCTTTAGTTAACTCAGTCTGGCTAAGTTCTTCCTGTTTAGTCTGGTTGAGGCTTGAAGGGCTCAGTCGGGCTGAGGCTTTAACTAACTCAATTTGGCTGAGCTTTTCTTGCTTAGTCTGGTTGAGACTTGAAGGGCTCAATCGGGCTGAGGCTTTAGTTAACTCAGTCTGGCTGAGTTTTTCATGCTCTGTGACACCCTAAATATTTAATTAATACCGCAACCAACCACGATTATTAATAAAATAATAATAATCTATAATAGTAAATTAAAATAATTAATTTTGTGATGGTATGCGATAAAGTATAATTTAATAATAAGAACAATAATAATAAAATAAATATATGGAATAAGAACAATAATGATAATAATAGTAAGAAATGATAATTATAATAATAATCATACTGATAATAAAGCCAAGAGAAATTAATTAGCAATTAAATACGTAGATTTGTAAATATTTGAAGAGAATAACGTCGCGCCACCTGTGCAGTCTAAACTCTTAGGGGAGTGAATCACCAATTAAGGCATTATGACTGGGGTGATTCATCACCCAGGTGAGGGCTAGTGTATACAAGTATATAAGAGAGTGGAGGGGGGACCCTGCGGAAGGAGTGAGAAGAAAAGGAAAAAAAAAAAAAAAAGGAGAGATAGAGAGGAGCAAGAAGAAGGTCTCAAAAAGCCTACAGAATTAGGAAGAAAATAGTAAGGGTCAATATTAAAGTGAGTTATATTATACCTTGAGTTACCATAATATATTTTATATATGTTTTGACTTATCATAATTTATTTTATATAAGTTATATTTTATAAGTCATATTAATATTTCAATTACGTGGATTAATTTTTGAACTCTATTTGTTTAAAATGAAACCCATGGATATGCTTGTTTAAATTTTAAAGAATATTTAACTATGACCTTATAAACCATTATGTTTTGTAAGTACTACCACGGGAGTCTCATGCCTTGGGGAACTTAAATAGCCATTGGCTTCTGTTTGGTCACTTTGTAGTCCTCTGTTTGTCATGGATCCATTGACCTCTGTTCTGACTGTCACTTCTGTGACCTTTTTTCTGTTCTGTACCGTGGTTATGGTTATTTATTTATATAATTTCTATATCTCAGTTTCTGCTACTTAAATGATTTATTTACCAAATTGAGTTATGTAAATGTTTTGGCTGAACTAATTATCCATGGTTATTTTGTATTCCCTATACTCTTGGCATAATATTTCTCACTCTGATGTGTGCTTATAGCTGTTATCATTTCAAGTGACGAGATATAGGGGAAACCCATAACCTCACGTAATGGAACCCACACGAGGATTGATGTTGAACCACTATTTTGTCTTTCTTTTCTTTTTTTATATATTTTTGCTCCCTTTTGTTTCTACTCGGAACCGTCACTAAATAATAAAATAATAAAATCCTATAGATGTATTTTCTCTTATTAAAATAGTAAAATGGAATAGTTTCGCTTAATTATTTTTATTTCACTCATGTAGTATAATTTGCTACTTAATAGAATAAGTTAGTAGTTACAATTCCAACCCTAAGTCCCTGGGGTTGGGTCGTGACATGCTCAATCTGGCTGAGGGTTTAGCTAACTCAGTCTGGCTGAGCTCTTCATGCTCAGTCTGGCTGAGGATTTAGTTAACTCAATTTGGCTGAGCTTTTCGTGCTCAATTTGGCTGAGACTTGAAGGGCTCAGTAGGGATGAGGCTTTAGTTAACTCAGTCTGGCTAAGTTCTTCATGCTCACCGGCCGAGGTTTAGCTAACTCACCGGCCGAGCTTCTGGCTTAGTCTGGCTGAGGCTTTAGTTAACTCAGTCTAGCTGAGCTCTTCATGCTCACCTGCCGAGGCTTTAGTTAACTCGCCTAGCCGAAATGCTCGTGCTTAGTCTGGCTGAGACTTAAAGGGCTCAGTCGAGCTGAGGCTTTAGTTAACTCAGTCTGACTGAGTTGTTCATGCTCAGTCTGGCAGAGGCTTGGTCAAAAAGTTGTTATTGAAACGCAACACAGATAATGGAGATGTCAAATTGTTGTCATTTAAGGCACAGCTTGTTGATCACAAGTTTACACCATGTATGGAAAGGGCAAAAATGAACAAGTGTGTAGATCGGCAAAAAAGAACATGCAATAATTGAACAATACCAAAACAGAAGACACCATTTCACTGGAAATAACGCTTCAAGCGCTTAGTATTCCATGGATGGGAGAGGTCTCTGCCTTCCATATCTTGGAGACGGTAAGTGCTTGGGCAAGGTCTGGCCTTTACAACATAAGATCCTTCCCATTTAGCTGCTAGCTTACTCTCGATCGGATTTTTAGTGGCAAGGGTTGCTTCGCGTAAGACTAGGTCGTCCACTTCGAACTCTCGAGGTCGAACTTTGCAGTTATAATGTGTGCTCATTTTTGGCTGATATGACGCCCGTCTGATAGCAATTTTCTCTCGGAGCTTTTCAATCAGGTCCAAGTCAACCTGACGCAACTCTTCATTTAGCTCTGGATTCGGGTGTAAAACCCAAGGGGTCGGCAGGCCGATTTCCACTGGATGACTGCCTCAAAACCATATGTTAGGCGAAAAGGGGTCTCCCCAGTAGGGGTTCGGGCGATCGTTCGATAAGCCCAAAGCACGTTCGGTAATTCCTCAGCCCAGAGTCCTTTAGCGGCTTCTAACTTAGTCTTGATGATCTTTAGAAGGGAGTGATTTGTGACTTTGACTTGCCCATTAGCTTAGGGATGACCTGGGGAGGAGAAAGATGACCTAATGTGGAGCTCTGTATAGAATTTCTTGAACTTGGCATTGTCGAATTGCTTGCCGTTGTCCAAAATGATAGCTTAAGGGATTCTAAATCAGCACACGATCGACTGCCAGATGAACCTGGTGGTGCTTCACTTAGTGATTGTAGCGAGGGGTTCTGCTTCCATCCATTTGGTGAAGTAGCCAATGGCAACCACAACGAATTTGGTCTGACCTCTACCAGTGGGCAAGGGACCGACTAAGTCGATGCCCCACTTGGCGAAGTAGGGGTAGGCGAGTAATCGCCTCACAGGTGGAGCATGGGGGAATGTTGGCAAAGCCCTGGCATTTATCACACTTAAGCACAAATTCGGTGGCATCTTGGTTGAGAGTAGGCTAGAAGTAGCCGGTGCGGAGGATTTTATGGGCCAGAGACCTTGCACCCAAATGATTACTATAGATGCCCTCGTGGACTTCTCTCATCACGTAGGTCGCTTGAGTAGGACTGAGACACCTGAGGGATAGGCGTGAGAATCCTCGTTTGTACAGTAGGCCGCTGATGATGATGTAATTGGACGATCGGGTTTTGACTTTGGCGGCCCATCGCTGATCGTCTGCAACTCCTCGTGTCAAAAAACAAAAGGATGTCTCAGAGTCTATGGATATGTTTGTTTTGGAGGAAGTGAACCTCCTATTGGTTTGGTGAAGTAGCGGATGGGTTAGGTATTCAATGCAGATGCCATGGCCGGGTCTAATCGGCGGCCGAGGCTAATTGGGCCATTTCGTCATTTTGGAGTTTTCTAACCTAGGAATGTGTTTGATCTAGAAAGTATTGAAAAGGCAAACAAGAGGGAGTGCAATGTCCCAGAGGCTCAAGATCATGTTTTCCTTTGCGCCAATTTCCCAATTATATGCCCGATGATCAATTGGGAATCACTGAACACTTGGATATGGCTTACACCAATGTCTCTGGCCAGTCGAACACCTGCTATCAAGGCCTCATATTCGACTTCATTATTGCTCGCGTCGAATAAGAAACGGAGGGCACACTTGAAATACCTACCCTCGGGGGCAGTGAGGATGAGACCGGCCTCACTGTCTTCTTTGTGGGATGATCCATCAACACTAAAGGTCCAGGAATAGGGGTCTTCTGCCTCAATGTTGAATTGCGTTGGCGGAGGGGGCACATTTAGAATGAGATTGGTGAATTCCAAGATAAAATCGACGACGGCTTGTTCTTTGATCGCTGTTTGAGGTCGGTAAGAGATTTTAAATTGACTAAGCTCAACGGACCATTGTATAAGTCTGTCCGACAACTCTGGCTATTGCATGACTTTCTTCAAAGGCTAGTCAGTGAGAACCATTATGGAGTGAGCTTGGAAATAAGGTCGGAGTTGCCTTAAGGCTATGACCAAGACGAGGGCCATTTTTTCCAACAAAGGATAGTTCTGTTCTGCCCCCCTAAGAACGTGGCTAATGTAGTAGACTGGATGCTGTACTGAGTTGTCTTCCCTGATGAGGGCAGCATTGACTGCGGTGATTGATATAACTAAGTAGAAGAAGAGGGTTTCTCCGGAGAGTGCTTGAGAGAGGAGGGGAGGTTGGCCATGCACTGCTTCAGTTATTCAAAGGCCTTCTCAGATTTGATGTTCCACTCAAAAGCCTATCGGAGACTTTAAAAAATGGAAGACATTTGTCTATGGGCCGGGAAATAAAACGGTTGAGGGCGACAACTCTGTCGGTGAGCCGTTGAACCTCTTTGACCATTCTGGAAGACCGTATTTTTATCAGGGCCTTGATCTTTTTGGTGTTGGCCTCGATGCCCCGTTAGCTGACTATGAAGCCCAAGAACTTCCTAGATCCTACGCCGAATGCACACTTCTCCGAATTCAGCTTCATTTAATATTTGCGTAAGGTTTCAAAGGTTTCTCGTAGGTGTGCCAAATGATTAGAGGAGAGTTTACTCTTGATTAGCATGTCGTCGACGTAGACTTCCATGTTCCGGCCTATCTAGTGGTGAAAGACGGCATTAACCAAACGTTGGTAAGTTGCTTCGGCATTTTTTAAGCCGAACGGCATAACACGATAATGATAAGTTCCTCTGTCTGTGATGAAAGATATGTGTTCCTGGTCAACTGGGTGCATCAGAATTTGATTGTAGCCGAAGAAGACATCTATGAAACTAAGCATCTGATGTCCGGCAGTGGCATCGACTAGCAGATCTATTCGGGGGAGGGGATAAATATCTTTGGGGCAAGCTCAATTAAGGTCGGAATAGTTGACGTAGAGTCGTCATTTACCATTGTTTTCGTAGACCAGGACTACATTGGACAGCCACTTGGAGTAGTCTACGTTTTTGATGAACTGCGCCTTCAGTAATTTGTCTACCTCAGAGGCGATGAGGGCATTGCGCTTCGGGTGAAAGATACGCTACCTTTGGCGGAAAGTTCGGAAGTGAGGCTTCATATTGAGACGGTGAGTGATAAAAGAGGGATCGATGCCTGGCATGTCGAAATGGGTCCAGGCAAACATATCATTGGGCTCGGTTAGGAGAGCTGTGAGGTCAGCCTTGGCTTGGGAGGATAGTTGGCTGCCGATCCTGGCTATTTTGGCTGAGTTGGTAGGAGCGATGGGAACTTCGACAAGTTCTTCCACTGGTTCCTCTCTGACTAACTCTTCTTCGTCTCTGACATCGAGTCCTTCGATGATCAAAGCCTCCTTCAACTTGACCCATTTTAGTGAGGTGACGTAGCATTCTCTGGCCATCGTCAGCTTGTCCCTTACGGTGCCTACTCCAAGGCCGGTGGGGAAATTCATGGCTAGATGGTATGTGGAGGTGACAGCTTGGAAAGCATTAAGAGCTGTGTGTCCGAGGATTATGTTATAAGTAGAAGGACAGTCGACGACAAGGAAAGTGAGTAGCTTGGTGGTTTGCCGTGGATACTCTCCGATGGTGATGGAAAGATTGATGGAGCCAATGGAGGTTATCCGATCCCCCGTGAAGCCGATAAGTGGGGTTTGGAGAGGGGACAATTTTTCTTCTCTGACCTTGAGCTAGCGATAGGCGTTCAGGAAGATGATGTCTGAAGAGCTGTCGTTGTCGACAAGCACCCGTCTGACTTTGTAATTGGATAGGAGAGCAGAGATGACGAGGGGGTCATCATGGGAGTAATGGATGCCTGTGCAGTCGGCCTTCGTAAAGGTGATGGGTTCAGTCCACTGCTTGGGGTGTTTAAAGAGGTGATCCAATGTCGCGACTTCCTTATCGGAGCCCTGTCTGATTTTTTTGAGTTCGGCTCGTTGGGCCGAATGGGATGAACCTCCGCATGCAAGCCCGCTAGCGATGACTCTGATCTCTCCGACCGGAAGGGCAGGGTTGCCTTGTGCTTAGGGTTGTGGTGGGGGCCAATCATTGTCCGGCTTGGGTTGTACGGGTTATCAAAGAGGAGTATGTTGGCAGTGCCCCCCGGAGGGGTCGGTCCTTGGTCGCTGCTAGGGATGGGCTGTCGTGAACCGACTGAGGCGACCCTGTCGTATCAAATCCTCTACTTGGTCTTTAAGGTTAACACATTCCTTAGTGTTATGGCCGTGGTCTTGATGAAAACGACAGCACTTGGATTGGTCTCGCCGATTAGAGGGAGACCGCGACAGTTGAGGCCATTTCAAGTTGTAATATCGTTGGATCTGGCTCAAGACTTGTTCCATGAGGGAATTGAGGGGGGTGTATTATTCAAACCAACCGGGCGGTCGGGTAGGTGCTGGTCGGTTGGCTCGAGCGAGTCGGTCGATAAACTGAGGGGTTTGCTATGTATATTGGGAAGGTCTAGTTTCAGATTCCTTTATCTTCTCCCTGGGGGTTGGATTTTTAGTTGTAGTATCTTGGCAGACTGCCAAAGAGTCTTCGGCGTTCATATATTTTTGGGCTTTGGAAATGAGGGTGGCCATGGAGGTTAGAGGGTTTTTGGAGAGGGAGAAAAGGAAATCGGATGATCTTAAACCGGCCATGAAAGCCGTGAAGATGACCTTATCATCGTTTTCCGCCACCTGTAGGGCTTCGGTGTTGAAACGAGTGACAAAGCTGCGTAGCGACTCCCCTTCCGTCTGACGGATATAAAGAAGCTGAGTTACCGGGCGCCATTGGCACGGAGTGCCATTGAAATGGCTCAAAAAGGAATTACTTAGGTGTTGGAAAGTAGAGACGGAATCTGTTGACAGCTGACTAAACCATAGTCGAGCCGACCCCTTAAGTGTTATGGGGAAAGCCCGACATATGATCTTATCACAAAAAACATGGAGGATCATAAGGGTCCTGTAAGTCTCCAAATGGTCAACTGGGTGCGTAGTGCCATAGAAAGAGTCGATCGAGGGCATTTTGAACTTGAAAGGTAGGGGTTTGTCTTTGATAGAGGCAACAAAAGGAGAGTTGGCTGTTGTGGTGGGTTTATTCTGTATGTTCTGCATGACTCCTTGAAGCTGGAGTTTCATGGCTCGAAGTTCCACATCCCAAATAGGAACATTGTCACCTCCCGAGTGAAGTGGAGGCTGAACACTACTAGCATCTCCTTCAGGGGCAGGTGTTTGAACGGACAGATGTAAGCCTCGAGATGGCGAGTTCATGTCTTGGGGTTGGGTTTGCCAACCCTCTAAGTTGGAGAAGTGGGCTTGTTAGAAAAGATGGCTCGGGGTTTGTTCCCGATTTGGAGGGATATCTTGTGGTAGTAGAGGAGGTATAGGGAGGTTTTGCTGGAGCAAAACGTTGATCAAGGCTTGGTTTTGCTCGGCCAAGTGGTTGATGCTAAGTTCTGTGAAGTACTGAAGTGGTCTATTTGGATTAGGAAGGTCGGCTTGGGGGTCGACAACGTTGTGTTGAGAAGCCATGGATTTCGTTGTGACCATCCACCTTGATGGCCAACAAGGAGGAATTATCGGGAACGGGTCTCCGGTAACAATGAGCACAACTGTCACGCGGAGTGGCGTTCCCACAGACGGCGCCAGCTGATGGTACTGCTAATCCCTGGGGGTCGAATTGGGCTGACCAACGCTTCCAACACCGTTCTCTGATCACTAAGCCCACCGGGGTACCTACACAAATGCCCAACGGGAAACGGGAGTCCCCCAGTGGACCCTCCGACGATCAAGTTAAAAGAGAGAGAGGTTAATAACGAGCAGAGAGAGAATAATGATAGGGAACTTAACCTTTTTTGTGTCTTGGAAGCCTCCTTATTTCCTTTGTCCATCATTTCCTTGTCCACTCCAACCTGTCATGCTAGCCGAAAGTCTATGCTATAGCTTGCCTTGTTCATGGTGAGGCTGCCCGTTCCGACATGAAGAGGCTATCGCATTTAAAGTTGTAGGGGCCTCATTAATGACTGATGTGTGGTGTAATAATTATGCAGGATCTTTGTCTGCTTACGTGGCTGGCTCTCCTCTTGACAAGTGTTTAGATGTCATTGGTTCTTGATGTAACGTTGGGTTTCAGTGGTGTTGGGCTTTAGTGCTTAAACCGTGAATTGGATTCTAAGTGATGGGCCAAAAGCCTCTATGGACCCACCGATGTCAATACATGACTGTAAATTTCATGGGTTTTCAATCAAATCATTTTTTTATTTGAGGGGTGACTGTAAAGACTCTAATAGATTCTTGCATGTTAGTATATTAAAGCACAAGTATTGCTGGCAAATAATATTCTAGTTTGGGCCATTAAGGGATCTAAAGAAATGGACCAATAATCACACTTTTTGTACTAACTTTTGGGGTTTTTGTATTTTATGGATATAAATAATGGTCCAGAAATAGCCTCCCAAAAAATAAAATTATATAAAATTGCTAAGTTTTTTTATTTTAATTTTTTTAGTTCTTTCACCAAATTAATTTTTAGGTTTTTAAAAAAAATTTGAAATAAGATTTTGAAAATCAAACAAAACATGAAATTTTTATAACTAGACAAAAGCATGCAAATTACAATCACAATAAATCCTAATATTTTCAACTAGATAGAAGCATGTCACAAAGAAAAACTCTAATTTTTACAGCCGCAAAATAATTCTGGAAAATTCCTAATTTTTTAACAAATAGATTTTTTTTGAGTTATTTTATCCAGCAAAAAATATTGATAAAATGGTTGATTTAGCCATAACGGTGTTAATAATAATAATAATAATAATAATCTACCTAGGTGAGGTGAATTATAGTTCTGGAACAAGAAAACAGATGAGTATACTCATTATCTTGAATGTGACATAGTATTATCAATAAAAACTATGGAAAATACTTGAGACTCCTACAATTTTGACCCCCACAACCGCCAATTGATTTGTGGCCACACATTTATGTTTTTTTTTTTTTTTCTCCCTCCCTCTCTCCTCCCTTTCTCTTACAAATGTGTTGGAGGTGTTGAGGGTGTTGGGGTCTGGAACATAGCTCTTTGTGAAACAAGAATATAGCACATATGTTTGTATATCTATAGACATATATAATCATATATATCATAGCATTACCCATAATATAATTATATGTATATATACGGACATGAAATCATAATGTTTGTAGGTGAAATTGAGTATTATCAAATGTCAACTGATATTCAAGAATCAATTCATAAAAAATACATAATTGAACATTATTTATTGTATATTATGTTTCTATTTTATTATTTAAAGCAATCACTCAATTACTATGAACAAAATCAACTCTTCAACATGTGTCAACGTTTGTCCTAAAAAGGAGTTCTAGACAACGGAAAAAAAGAAAAGAAAAGAAAAAGAAGATGATTATGGAGATAAAACACTTCAAAAGATCTAATTTATCTATTTGGTGAGTCATTAACTATATAAAAGGGTAGAAAGTACAAATAAGGGTACCATGGTCCTTTCACTTTCTAGTCATTTAAGTAAATTAAACTAAATATATTAATCATAGGCATTATAGTAAGATCACCCTTTTTGTAAGTGATACAATTTGACAAGGGGTGGCAGTGGTATTATAGAGATTAGGGGGAGTACTAGTGGTATTTTAAGAAAATAGAGGGGGTCTTGGTGTAATTTACCGTATTCCTTTATATTAAGATAAAAACAAGTACCATACATATATTTAAATTGAGAATGGTTAGGTTAAAATAATAAACTATTTCTTGTTCAGAATATCTAATTTTTAATAGGGTAAATTACACTTACTTCTCTTGAGGTTTGACAAATGTAAAGATTTTCCTTATGGCTTCAATAATTACAGAAACTTCCCTTACTTTAACGGACAATATCAAAATTCCCCAATCCGTCAATTTTGCACAAATGATGTTACTTTACTATGCAAAATGACCATATTACTCTTTTATTTGGAGTGTTGCTATTAGCATCCCATACATTATTTTGGACCCTTCAATTTTTAATTTTTTTTATTACAATAATAACCTCAAATAAAATTACTAAAAATGATATCATTAATTTTGGGACACTACATCTCATAATTAAACCTACACACCTACTACATCATGAATTAGGGTTTATGAAAACACCCACCTCCATCACCACCCATCCATCTTTCCCAAATCCCACCTTCAAAACCTACCCATCCTCAAAACCTTAAAAACCCTTTGGTGGCAATATTCCGGCGGTAACAGTGGCAACTATTTAACTACCTACACTTTTCTGATAATGACAATGAGTAGAAGTTTTTTTGGTAACCACAACTCCATAAGATGAGAAGAGTACAATAATAAAACCTTAGAGGAGTTTCATAACTTTGATGTTGTTCTTAGTTTAGAAGAGATTGGCCTTGTAAGAGTAAGTTTTTCAGAAAAAAAAATCACAAAAATAATAAAAATATGTTCGTTATTTTTTCATGACTGAACTCTCGAACATATGACCGAAATTCAGGAACACAAGTCTAAACATTGTTTATTTGTTCGGGAACCAGTAATCGAAAATTTATTATTTGTTCGGGAATGCAGGTCCGAACATGAAAATTTTTTAACACATTGAACGGTCAAAATTGTTTACGCTTGCAGAAGTTTTCATTTTTTCAAGTTCGGAAATACCGGCCCAGACATTACTTATTTGTTTGGGGAAGGCATTCCCGAACAAAGAACTAATGTTCAGGAATGCAGGTCCGAACATGAAAATTTCTTAACACATTGAATGGTCAAAATTTTTAACACTTACAGAAGTTATCGAAAGTAACCAAAATCCATTATCAGGTTCAAAAGTTATTCGCGTAGCTTTGATAATATTGTTGTGCAGTTCTCTACTGAACTCACAATTTTACAATATCTACCAACAAAACCAACCAAATCAATTATTATAATTTTTTTTCCTGCAAAAGAAGAAATTATTATGAGAAAACTAAGAAATTATGTATATATATAGAGAGAGAGAGCATACCAACTGTGACAATGGTAGATGAGGCAATAGAGATAGCAATCACATTGGCTCTTCTTTTTTGGTGGGTTTTGTTAAGGTTTGTTGGAAGAGTGATTTTTTTAAGGTGTGAGGGTGTGCATTCAATGGATGGAATGTTTTCACGAGGATAATTTTGGTATTATTTTGGGGGGAGGGAAGAAATTTTGAGGGTTTCAAAATTTTTAAGTGGGGGCCCAAAGAAATTAGGAGTCCAAAATAATTCATGGGGTGTTAATAGCACCACTTTTTATTTGAGTACAAAAAGACAAAAATATCCTTTGATTGTTAACCCTCTCTCTACCGTATTTGACTTTTTTCTTTTGTTCTCTCTCATCAGATTAAACACAAGACAGAGAAGCCGCTTTTTGCTAACACTGTTGGGGCATCTCCTTTCTCTACTTCTTTTCGCCGTCTGTTGTCTTCCGTTCACCACCTCCGTCTTTCCTTCTCCACCTTTTATTCTTCTTCCTCCACTTCTTCTCCTATGCCATTCGCCGTCCGCTTTTCCTCTCATCTTCCTCTTTTTCTTCTTCTTATTCTTCTGAAACCCTAACCTAGATCTATGGTTTTGAGAGCAGTGGTAAGCGGTGATGGCAACAACATTGGGTCACAATCTGGTTTGCTGTGGTTGGTTGTGATTTGGGTTGCGATCGGGAGAAGAAGAGGAGGATGAGAGAAAGGGGATAATCTTCTCACACCTTAGCTACCCACTAGTGATCAAGTTCAGGCCGCCCGGTCCTTGCTTGAATCATGGAAACACCAAATCCAAAGGCACCAACCCCTTCTCTCTCTCTCTCTCTCTATATATATATATTTATATGTATTTGGGTATTTTTTTTGCTAATTTAGTGTAAGAAAGTTGAAAATTTTGCTTTAGATCAGTTGGGTGTAGAACTAGAATGCTCTTTTTAATGTTTGATTTTTTATTTGTATGTATATATATATTTGTGTATATGGGTTGTTGGGAAAATGTTTAAAGAGAATATTGAGTTATCAGGTCTGGTATTTTGTTATTTTGGTTTAAGAATGTTAAAATTTTTGCTTTGTATCAGTTGGGTGTTGATTTGGAATGGATTTTTATTTATTGTTTATTTTCTTGCATTTTCTGGGCGACCAAACAAAACAGAATTGATTGTTTTTCTTGATAATAAGTTATGGGACGGAGTTAGTTCCTTATCTTCCATCTACTGCAACATGTTTCTCTCTTTCTTCTCTCATGACCCATAGCCCTTTGTAAATTAGATTTCATCTTTCTAAATTTTATTTTCTTTATTTATTTTCTTTTTATTTCCTTTTTTTTTTTTCATCCTCTTCCATTTCTCATGGCTGCAACAAAGGATTTTTTACTCATTTTTTTTGACCTTTGTAGTAGACCTCATCTCTCTTTGTAGAATTGATTTTTGAAATCAAACGCAAATGGGTTGAGGCAACAATAGTGGGTTTAGTAGATTTAGTGGATTTAAGGCTTTGGCGATGAGTTTTATTTAACATATTTGTGGGTTTGAGGTGTGAAGGTGTTTTGTGATGGGTTTGGTTAGTCACATTTTACATTTATAATATATATATATATATATGTTTGATTGAATAAAAAAAAGAGAATTGAATCAAAATATATATATGTTTGTTATATATACATATGTATGCATAAATATCTTGCATATATATACCTTTATGTATATTTCTGGTTTTGTCGGAGGTGCTGGAATGGTGAATGGTTTGGTACTGGTGATGACACGAGTAGAAGATGATTTTGAAGGTAGTGAGGCTGTGGAAGATGGATGAATTAGAAAGCAGTGAGGGTGTTTTTGGCATTTCATAATTTATAATGAGTGACATCAACACTTTTTGTTAGGTTTTGTCATGGTAGTCATAGATTGGGGGAATGTTGATAATGTCAGTTAAAATAAGGAAGATTTCTGTAATTATTAAAATCATAGGAGAGATTCCTGTATTTTTCAGAAACCACTGGAAAAGTAAGTGTAATTTACTCTTTTTGATAGTATATTCAAACTTTCCATTCTTTAATTGGCAGTCATTTGGTAGAATGGGTCAAAACAGGATCTTCTACCCTATCTTCTCTAAATCAATCACTCAAATCATACTGTCATAGCTAAGTAGATTTATTTATTTATTTATTCAAGGTAAATGAAATCAAGAGGGAAAAAAGCCACTAAGGTGGCCTATAGTACATCACAGTAAAGGATGTGAAGGTCCTCACCCTTATATAGTAAAGTCATATGAAATGATGTGATAATAAAATATTTATATTTATTTATAATTTTTCAATGAAGAGATATAGATGGGTGATATATCATTCTATATAAACTTTTTGTATATAAATTCTATTTGTATTACGTTATCTATCTATCTATCTATCTATCTATCTATATATATAGGTGAATTTCTATTGAGAATGGTTGTGCTAAAAGGTATGAACAAGAAGTGACCTCCTTTATGTTATGTTAAGATAAAGAAATATTAAACTATATACATATTTAATTTGAGAATGGATATGTTAAAATACTTAACTATTTTCCTTATTTACAATTGCAATTACAAGGCCTTCCTTGAAGGTTTTAATATTACTCTGCAAATTATACCCTCGTCTAGAAGAACCAACTTATATAGCATGAAACAAAAAAGATAATATATGAACCAGTTTCCCTCAAACAATAAACACTTCATGCCATATGTGTGCACGGATGATTATGGTTCAAGAACTTGATGAAAATCGAGCAAGCTTGAATAATGGTTATAAATTATCATTAAGCACAAAAAGAATGAACAAGAAGGTGAGGTTAAGTCTTTATCTCTTGTGCGTTGTTGTGGAACTGATCCTCTTGGTTTGGAGTGTTTATTTTGTCTTCTGGCCTAGCCTCTCGGGCATGCTAGTGTTTTTTCCTTGTAGGCTAGGTCTGTGGATCGCCTTGTAAGGTGTTTGGCTTGCTCAGTCATGTTGAGTTTTATTATACATTTCTTCTAGAATTTATCAGTTGTAGTACCCATTTACAAGTTTTCACTCCTACAAAACATATTTAAAAGTGCTTATAGATGTGTCTTTGTTATTTTCATACCAAATTGTGTATCTAGTATAAATTCATGAAATTTTGATATTTTTCATCTATGGTTTCCTCATCAAACAGCAAGAAAGACCTTAGCTACCTCACAGACCTGCCTGGTGCATCAGAAAAGCTTCAAATTTTCAATGCAGATCTTGTCCTACCCGAAAGTTTTGATAAAGCTATCCAAGGCTGCATTAGAGTCTTCCATGTTGCTCACCCAATTGATTTTGAGGACAAAGAACCTGAAGAAGTCAAGACCCAAAGAGCTATCAACGCGAACCTTGGAATTTTAAAGGCATGCTTTAAATCGAAGACCATAAAACGAGTTATATACACTTCTAGCGCATTTACCATTATGTTTAATGAGAAGGGTTTAGATGTTTTGGATGAGAGTCATTGGAGTGATGTAGATTTTGTTAGATCCTTAAATCCTTATGGAGCTTCATACATGATCTAAAAGACATTAACTGAGAAGGCTGCTCTAGAGTTTGCTGAAAAACATGGATTGGATCGCATCACTGTAATTCCTACCATAATCAATGGACCCTTCATCTGTCCTTGTGTGCCTAGTTCAGTAAACGTTGCAATGGTTATGATGCATGGTATGTTTTGTTTCGCATGAACTTCCTTTGCTTGAATGTTGCTAGAACTATTTTAGATTATCAAAATTATTTGATTCAAGTATTGTAAAACAGTTCTGCTATGAACACAGAAATTAAACACATAATGGAACACAAAATGCACATGAATGGATAAGATTTTAAAGAATTTGTTGATAGAACTGTTGGCTATATAATTTGTAAAAGCCAATCACAATTTAACACGTGGCACGAAGAGGGCAATGTGGGGAGTTAATACAAGTTGCCAATCAAAATCAGACACGTGGCAGTTCGTACTGGTAATAATGGGTCTGCGTAGCACTGGAACAATCAAGAGATACAAGATGATATGGCCTAACGGTTACTCATGAAGTTTAAATTCAAAATCATGAGGGAAGCCTAACTGCAAAAGTGGCATAGTGGGATTGATTGTGAGAGAGCATGTTCAGCAATCGTGGGAGGACATTTCGATGGTTGGAAGCCCACTTCGACGGTTACCACTAGGAAGTATAAATAGCAAGGAATGCCTCAGGATAGAACCCCTAGACTCAGATCAAAAAACCAGTTTATTTACTTTATTTTTCCTTCCAGTTTTACAATTCTTTACATTTCTGCACTTCAATTCCTGTACTGCACTTAGTTTGTTGCTATGAACCTTTACGAGGCTGGGTCAGATCATTGCAAGTTTTCATTTACTTAATGAAATTCAGATTCTGAAATTTTTCTTCACTTGTTATTATTTACTAATTTCTTTTAAACAAGCCACCAGTAAAAGTCCTCTTTATTGAGGCTGAACGAACTATAACACAATTGTCTAATAATTGGTTGACAATTAATATTCTATAAGGACTAATTGATCTTTGCTGGCACGCTTAAATTTACATTATTAACCTTCGAAAGCCAAAAAGCCATCATATATTTTTGGCACACCCAGTGGGACTCTAAAATGGCTAGACATAGGAGATAAGGAGAAAATGAACGCCTGGAAGAAGGTGAGGAAGAGGTAGAAGTACCTGATCTAGAGGATAATGTGGTAACACATCTTATGAAAGCACCTATCTCATTATTAAAACCTATGGTCGAGCAGACCAGCACCTCAGAGCATGCACCACATGTTCACAATATTGGACGAGACCATAGAATTGGACCATCCACTATTCCGCCTACCCAGCCAATGAATCCGCGGGGAGGCTTGGTAGATGTCATGGGACAGCAGTTAATGTATACAATGGAAACATGGGCAACATCCTTCATGGATTGAATGAATTCCCATCAACTAACTATCACAAGGCATATGGAGGAAAATTCAAATGTTCTTCAATAAAGATTGGCTAGAGATAAACAGTCTATGCAAATTAATGGACATACTAATGGTCAGACAAGTAATCAAAATTATGAAAGACTATCACCTGTACCTCAGTCATGGTATGAGCCTTCTTCGAGGCCTTTGGTAAATCAAAATATCTCATTACCTAACAGCGAAGCCATACAAATTAGTGGATCTGGGCCAACACAAGAAAATGGCATGAGAATGTTTCCAAATCCCATGTTCGAAACCATGCTTGGCACAAGGGGGTTCACTAACCCTCTATTCGAATTCACACTCGAAGGGTTGGAAGGGTTTCCTGTGGCTGAGAGAGAAACAACACATGTTCCTCCTTTTGCGGCACCTTTCACAAGTCTTTTCACAGGATAGGCTTTGAGAGGTCAACCATACGCTCAACAACAACCAGTACCACAGGGACAACCAGTTCTAAACATACCTTCTTATGGACCAAGAAGACATTAAGCACATGAGATTCCACCAAATCCTGCGTTTGTTCCTCCAGTAGTAGCCTAACAAGCATATAATATGGTTCCTAGGGACCAAATTGCTGATATTGTCAGAGAGATGTGTAGACCTATAACTCGGGGGGTCCAGACTTTTGTATATAGAAAGCCATACCTAGAATGGGCGGATAGGGTGCATGAATACCCAAGGGGGTTTAGAATACCAGACTTTGCTCTCTTTTATAGAAATGGAAACCAGTCAACAGTAGAACATATTGCCAGGTTCGCAAGCTAATGTGGTGAATTTACCAATAATGATTATATGAAGTTGACACTCTTTCCAAATTCTTTAATTGGGGCAGTCTTTACATGGTATATTAACCTTACACCTGGCTCTATCCAAACTTGGCAGCAAATTGAGGAGGCATTTCATACCCAATTCTTCCAAACAGAGCCTAAAGTTTCCATAGTAGATTTGGCAAGGTTGAACCAAAGGCCTAATGAGAAGGCTGTTCAATTTATTGCCAGATTCAAAAGAGCACGAAATAAGTGTAGGGTCATTCTACCAGAGCTTGAATTTGTGAGATTGGCTCAAAATGGTTTAGAGTTTAGGCTTCGAAAGAAGTTCAATTCAACTGAGTTTCGAGACTTAGTGGCATTAACTTATAAGGTGTCTAGATATGAATCTTTACTTGAGGAAGAACATGATCGAAGTAATGCGTCATATAAGACTTATTATAGGGACCCTAATTATGAAATTGATGCAGCAAAGATCGTAGAGAAAGAGCCTATGACCTATGAGGCGTTAATTCATAAGGACACTACAATAGACCAGCAATTTAAAAAAAAAAAAGACCTTCATAGGAAGTATTCTTTTGATTTAATAAAAAATATATGACATTTTGATCATTTGCTTACAGCAAAATTCCTAAAGTTACTAAAGAGAGTTAAGATCCTTTCCCCAGAAGAACTTAAAGGGAAAATGTACTGTAAATGGCACAATTCTTGGTCTTATTCAACTAAAAACTATATTGTTTTTCGGGACAGGATCTAAGAACAAATTCGAAAGGGGAGTCTAAAGTTTCTAGCCAAAACAGAGAAAGTTATGGGGATTAACACCAACTCGTTCCTAGAGATTAGGAAGGCTACAGCCAATGTTGGCGTGCCAGATTTTCAAAACTTATCCTTGAAGGAATTGGAGGAGGTTAATGTGTAGATGCATATTGCCAGCCAGACTGCTTTCAAGAAGGATACCAGAAGTTCACCAGCAAATGAACAGAGCTTTGCGGACCAAAAGGATGACTCTTGTGAGGAAGCACTGGGTGATGATTCTCTTGAGGCAGTTGTCATGCAAAGGATGTGTCGCAGATACAGGTTAAGTTACAAATAGCTGAAAGAGCTCCCAATTGACGGGAAACAGTATTATAAGGATGTACAGAGACGCCCTAAGCCAACCAATACCTACAATAAGAAGCCATACCCAACTGGTCCTAGACAGCAGCCATTCTTGCCTAGACCACCAGCCACTAGAATGCAATCTAAGGGTAAGAGACCTCTGCATGAGTTCAGACCACCTAATTACTACAGAATGGAAGGCAATTATCCTGAGAGAAGGCTTGAATTGGGCTCAAGTCAAGGAACCAGAGCTAGTAATTGGCCTTCAAAGTTAATTTTGAACAAGATGCAAGGCAATTACCCTGAAAAAAGGTCTAAATTAGGCTCAAAACAGGGTGCTAAGGCCAGTGATTAGCCTCAAAAGTTAGCTTCGAAGATGGCTTTAAAGATTAGGAAAGGAAGTTTAGCAACTGAACTAGTGTGTTCATGGGTACCTGGGGTGCCAGACTGGTTTGTTATGCAGAACATGCCTAAAGAAATACCTGCACAGAGAAGTGTCTTTAAAGACCAGGGCAAAATGATTAAACCTCCCTTGGTGGCTCCAAATAATTGGATATTACTTAAGCACCCAAAAACAAAGGAACCAGATATTGTTCCAATAATCTCTAGGTCTCAAAGGAGGAAGATCTAGAGAAGGTACACCCAATACCAAAAGGATCTAAAGAAAAGTGGAGAAAGTTCTTCATTGGCCCAATCAAAAGGCCAAACAGAAGGAAAAGAAAGTCCAAAATTGGCTCCTCAAAACAAAAGGAGTATCAGCAGAGAGCAGTTGGCTAAGGTTCACACTGAACTGAAAACCAAGGAAAGATCCAGCTTAGCAAGTCTTGAAAAGGCCTTGATGGAAAGCGACAGTGAGACAAAAGGAGAAGTCAAACTAGGCCAAAGTAAAGAAATGGCTGAAGATGAGATGTTTGAAGCCTTTAAGGCTGAACAAACCTTCTTGGTTGAAAAGCCAACAGAAGTAGATCATAAACGAGTTGATTCGAAGGAAGTCACCAATACTGAGGTACCAAAGTGCAGAATGGAAGATGCTTCTGAAATAACTGAACAAGTTAATTTGGAAAAGAAGTAAGTGCAGCCAGGAGTTCAGTTTGGCTCATTTCTTCTAGTGTTAGTAAACATGGTATATATATTTCCGCCAGAGTTCCACGCTAAAGATGGAAACCAAGAAGGTCAGGAAGATGACTCTATTCTAGTTTCTAGTGAAGATTCACAGGTTAGCATGATTCAAGATAAGTCTAAAGTGGCCACACTAATGGAAACTGAAAATGAAAGTGAAGAGGTGAGTATTAATCTCTTGTATCCCATTGAGTACCCTACAACATCTATGACGTAGCACTTAAAGCCCCTGTATATCAAGGGTTATTTCGATAGGATACAAATAAATAGGGTGTTAGTGGATAATGGGGCAGCAGCGAACCTGCTTTCGAAGCCCTCTTTGAAGAAATTAGGAAAAAGAAACCCTAGATTAATCCCAACCTGCATAACCATTACTGGCTTCGCTGGGGATAAATAGATGGCTCAAGGCATCCTGCCCATCAACTTGAGTGTGGGAACTAGAGATTACATGACATCATTCTTTGTTATAGATAGTAATGCCAAGTATAATGCTTTACTTGGCAGGGATTGGATTCACACCAACTAATGTGTACCTTCCTCTCTACATTAGAAAATAATGATGGCCCTATGTAATGGAGAGACAGAGGAGATCAATGCAGACCCTCAATCCTTCATCGTTTGTGCTGACTTTGCAAAAGCCAAGTTATATACTGAAGGAGTGACACCACTTAGTATATTAAGGAAACCTGATGGAACAGCCAAAGTGACGGCTAATGAGGAAGTAGCACACCTGAAGCACTTAGTGCATGAGAGTGCTGATGAAGAGTTTGTCAGGAAGGATGACAATGATGCCTGGTTGTAGACAAGAAGATGAAACCCAAGAAACCAAACCCTTGGCTTTAGTCAAGTTTTCAACATTGGACATAAAGTTAATAGTCTAGAAAGTTTAGAAACAAAAGAAGGAAGCCATGGTAGTTGGTTGTAATCAAGAGCAACAAAAGGCCAGGCCTTTGGCCCTTGATAAGTACTGTGCATTGGGCATCGAAACAAAAGTCCAAAAAATACAAGAAAAAGAAGCCTTATGGACAGATTTTGTCTATGAAGAAGAAGGCAAAGATGTTAAACTAGAAAAGGTGAGAGTAAAACAAAATGAAAAAGTTGCTTTGCAGGCAGAATAAGTCAAAGAAGAAGCATTAGTAAGCGCTCAAGCACAAGACCCCTTAGAAGAAGTCAATTTAGGGAAGGTTCTGCACAGCAACCCACGTATATCAGTGCTTGGTTAAGTTCTCTTGACAGGAACCAGTTGTTGGTAGTCCTAAAGAAATATAAGGATTGTTTTGCGTAGTCTTATAATGAACTGTCAGGATTGAATAGGTCATTAGTGAAACATAGGCTCCCTATAAAGCCTAACTTCAAACCACACAAACAAAAACCAAGACGGATGAGCCCTGAAGTGGTTTAGAAAGTAAAAGAGGAAATTTTCAGACTCCTTAAAGCAAGCTTCATTAGAACAGCCAAGTATGTTAAATGGTTGTCTAACATTGTGCCTGTGGTTAAAAAGAATGACAAGATGAGGGTATACATCGATTTTAGAAATCTAAACTTGGCCACTCCAAAGGATAAATACCCTATGCCTATAGTAGATCTATTGGTAGACAGTTCAGCGAGACATAGGATTTTGTCTATGATGGATGGGCATTCTGGTTACAACCAAATCTGCATTGCAAATGAGGATGTCTACAAGACAGCATTCAGGTGTCCTAGAAATATTGGCACCTTCGAATGGGTAAAAATACCATTTGGTCTAAAGAATGCTGGGGCAACATATCAAAGGGCAATGAATATTATCATTCATGATCTTATTGGAGGATACCTAGAGTGTTACGTTGATGATATTATTGTAAAGTCCCAATCTATGGAGGAACACTTGGTTCACTTGGTAGCAGCTTTCGAAAGAATGAGAAAGTTCAAGTTAAAGCTTAATCCTCTCAAATGTGATTTTGGTTTATCAGCTGGAAACTTCTTAGGGTATGTAGTGCACAAGAAGGGAATACAAATTGATCAGAATAAAGCCAAAGCCATCATTGAGGCCAAACCTCCATCAAGTAAGAAAGAAGTACAAAAGTTCCTTGGTTAGGTTAATTTTCTTCTAAGATTTATTTCTAACACTGCAGGGGAAAACTAAAGTATTTTCTTCTTTGTTAAGTTGAAAGATAAAGAGGAGTTTGTTTGGATAGCAGAGAATCAAGCTGCTTTTGAAGGAATTAAAGCCTACCTGGCCAAGCCTCCAGTGCTGATGCCACCAAGGATCGACAAGCCCTTGAAGTTATATATTGCTGCAGCATAAGATTTATTGGGAGTTTTCCTAGCCTAGGACAATGAAGAAGGCAAGGAGGAAGCAGTTTATTACCTTAGTAAGTTTTTAAATTCTTGTGAATGTAAATACTCAATTATAGAAAAGTTGCGCCTTGCATTGTACTTTGTAGCAATGAAATTAAGATATTATCTTTTGCCTACTATTGTCTTGGTGATTGCAACCACAGACTTGGTTAAGTACATATTATCTAGACCTATGTTGAGAGGAAGAATTGACAAATGGATATTAGCTTTGTCAGAATTTCATCTAGAATATGTCCCCCAAAAGGCAATAAAATGACAAGTTTTGGCTAACTTCTTGGCAAATTATCCATGTCAAACAAAAAGCCAAGAAATAATGGACCTTGGTATGATCAATGTTAAGCCATGGCAGATGTGGTTCAATGGATCAAAAGCCAATGGTTTGGTTGGAATTAGTGTTATAATTAAATCACCACAGGGGGTAGAAACCACACAGGGTTTAAGAGTGGATGAAACTACTTGTTCCAATAATCAAGCTGAATATAAAGCGTTAATAATGGGACTGGAAATGCTTATTGGATTACAAGCTCATGCAGTTGATATATTTGGAGATTCTCAATTAGTAGTCAACCAAATGAAAGGAATTTTTAAATGTTAAAGTGCAAGCATGTTACCATATTATATTGTTGCATTACATTTTCTTTCTCAATTTTATATAGCAGATGTGACTCATATCCCAAGGTTCATAAATAACAAAACCAATGATGTAGCTTAGAAGGCTTCGAATTTCAGAATGAGGGATAACACTCAATTGAATATAAGTCAAGTAACATATCAAAAATTAATACCACATTTAGCTATAAAGAATGTTGTGTTGGAAGTCAATTATAATGACTTACAAGATCAAGATTGGAGGCATCCAATCATACAATACTTAACTGACCTATCTTTAAAGGCCAGCAGAAAGATTAAGTTACAGTCTATGTAATACATAGTATATGGTAATGCTCTTTACAAAAGGGGAGCATATGAGTTGTTATTAGAATGTCTACGATTGAATGAGGTATTGACAGCCATAGCTGAAGTCCATGAAGGCATTTGTGGTGCCCATCAGCCTGGTGTGAAGATGAGATGGTTGCTTCGAAAGCATTCCTATTATTGGCCAACCATCCTTAAAGATTGTATAGAGTATGCTAGAGGTTGTTAGGCAAGCCAAAAGTATGGCATGATAAGACATGTACCAATAACTGATTTGCATGCAGTTGTGAAGCCTTGGTCATTTAGAGGTTGGGCTATGGATATGATAGGGAAAATACATCCACCCTCTTCGAAACACCATTGTTTCATTTTAGTGGCCACATATTACTTCACTAAGTGGGTCAAGCTAAACCATATAAGGCTATGGATCAAACTGAAGTTATTGGATTTATTAAAGATCTGATTCACAAGTTTGGCATCCCACAGACCATTACTATAGATAATGGGACTGTATTTGATGGAAAGATGGTAAAATCTTTCACAACTGAATTTGGAATTAGTCTTATTAATTCCATCCCTTATTATGCACAAGCAAATTGTCAGATAAAATTATCCAACCAGTCCTTGAAAAAAAGAATATAAAAAGTTGTGGAAGACAATCCTAAGGATTGGCATAACTTGTTGTTGGATGTATTGTGGGCTTATAGGACTTCTCCAAGATCAAGTACTGGAGTCACTTCCTATGTCATGGTATGTGGGCACGATACAGTATTGCCTGTGGAGATTAACATTAGGTCCTTGAAGGTGAAATGCCAGGACCAGTTAACTTCTGAGCAATATCATCAGAGCATGTTCTTGGAATTAGAGAATATAGATGAAGTTAGAATTTTGGCATTAAATAATATTCTATTTCACAAGACAAAGGTAGCCAAAAGCTATAATAAGAAGGTTAAGCATATTAGCTTTGATAAAGGTGATTTGGTGTGGAAAACAATACTCCCAATAGGAATTAAAAGTCATAAATTTGGTAAGTGGTCACCTAATTGGGAAGGACCATATCAAGTCCATAGAGTTTTTCCTAGATGAGCATACCATCTGAGAAATCTAAATGGTTATGTACATCCCAAGAAAATTAATGGCAGGTATTTGAAGCCTTATTATCCAACTGTGTGGGAAACACAAGAAGTGTGAGAAATGCTAAACAAAGGAAGCATAAAAACACTCAAATAATAAATAAGGATTTCATTTCATAAAGAGTTAAATACATGCAGTCATAGATTGGCCCAAAAATCAGTACAATGCTTTAGTTGTTCCCTTATTATTGATTCTCTACTCCTAAGGGATGGGAACAACTGAATGGTTGTAGCCATGTCTTGCCTATAGTCAGCCAGCCTTTGATTGGTAATCTACAGCTTTGTAACAATTTGGTCCAAGGCTAGGTTAACTGCTGCTAACTCCTCTTCTAATTGGGCCTTTTTCTCCAAGAACTGAGTGCGAAATTAAGAAGCAGAGGAATATTATCCCTTCAATTCAGATACCTCAGTATGTATATGGGAAACAAATTCCTTGTCTTTCAATAGCTTCTCTTCTGCAGCTTTAGCAATATGATAGATGTTGATGTAGAAGTCTATGGTAGCTGCTACCTGGGATAAGTGTCTTGAAATGACCATATTGGATTGCTCAATGACTTTGCCGCATTAGAGGAAACCATTCTCAAGTATAGGTTTTTGTAAAGCTTCGAATGGGATCCTTGAAAATGATGTTAGCAATTCCAAACAGGTACCTAAGTCCAATGGAGGCAAAGAAGCTCTGCTGATGGTTGATGAACTCTCAAAAATTTCCGAGAGAGAGTTAACAAAGGCCAATGACTCAGCTTCACTGCTGACTGCTGGAGTGGTTGAAGATGTGTCAAAAAGGCTAGCCAGTCGAGCTTCAAAATGTCCATCTCTTCCACTAACATTGAAGGTGCAGAAAAGTCTAGAAGAAATGATTACGTAGGGATAGGAAAAGAGGCTGAAATGTCCTTGGCAGTGTCTATAGTCTTGGCCACTAGCAGATCAAGAGAAAAGGGACTGGAGCTAGATAGTGGTAGTGGATAAGATATTGGTAAGCTACCAGTATTTTCTTTGGGAGCACTAGCTATCACTGATGAGGTGACAACTAGGGCCTTCTCAGGTAATGAAGGAGCAAATAGGACTATAGAGAGAGTAGACTAGGGTGAGGTAAAGGTTAGATGGGGTATATATGGAGTTAAGCCCAGGCATAAAGAAATAGGAATGCCTTGCCTCAAAAAAGGTATGGAAAGTGTAGAACTGGGAAGTGGAAGTATTGCCTGGATGGGCTCTACACTTAAGGGCACTTCGGTGTTGATCTTTTTCCTCATTTTCAAGGCTGCCTCAAGTGGCCTTTCAATTTCAGACAAGGTAGAAAAAGTTGTTATCAAAAGAGGAAGAGGTGGAGTAATTGTTGCTGCAAGTCAGAAAATAAGAAACAATGGTAAGTTTTATTGTTGAAAACTTAGAAAAGGAAATTACTAGAGAAACCAAAGGAAATTACCAGCCTCGGAAGTGGTGGTGGCGGCAATGGTTAGAGAACTGCGAAGAGTATAATGTTCGGCAGTTTGTTCCCTCCTTACAACTTCTTTTTGAAATGTATCAGCAGTAGCAACTTCATTCCTTAATATTTGTTGCTGCTTTATTTTCTCAGATCTCTGGAAAACCACCAATTCCTTGGATTGCTCCCTCTCTATTGCCTTGACAGTTGCTTGATAAGTAGGGTCATCAATGAAGTCAAAGGGAAAGACTATTATTTTCTTCCTCCTCTTAAGTAATGTTTCTTGTTCTTGTTCTATAGGAACTTCGAGTACTTCCTCATTTTCAGAATCAAGCACAAGTTTCTTTTTCTTCTGTTGCTGTTGCTGCTTATCTTTAAGAATGTTTAAGGCTTGAGCCCTTTGAGGAGAGTCTACTTGTGAAGCTCCTATATCAAAAGAAGCTATAAGTAAATGAGCAAGGCATTATAAAGAGAAGAGAAAGGAAGGATGAGAGTGCATGCCTCTCTTCAAAGCAGCCCTAGTGACTCTAGGAGCAGGAAGGAAGGCAGCAGGAGTAAGAGCTAGGATAGCAGGAGTAATAGAAGGAGTGATGAGCACAGTCCCCTTAGGCTTAGCCTAAAAAGGCAAGTCCAGTCCCACCAATAGATCCTGAGGGGAAATGGCTAAGTGCACCTCCATATTTGCTATCCACCAGTTCTAGTACCTCTTCAATATAGTGCTTTGTGGGATGAAGGGTGTGAATTGAAATTCAATCAAGTCTTGAATAAATTTAGAGGTTGCCTCCTCCACCCTGGTTCTTTGCACTCTCAGCTCTCTAGTGGCAAGGTTAGGGTTAGTTTGGCTGCAGAGAGGGATAGGGATCGTCTGAGTAACCCAAATTGCCTAGCAAATTAAGTAGGGCAATAGGCTTCTGCTATGCATTTGTAAGCTCGAGGGTGTAAAGTGCCAATAAAGAGCTCCCTTAGAGTTAAGATATAAGCCCACATGTCTTTGTGCTAAGGTTGGGAACAATTTATGTCAACCAAGACAGTCGTCAACCAGGTTGGGCCAATATTGGCTTCGAAGGGACAAAAAAAGGTTTGTGTAACGATCTGGAATTTTCCCTTCGCTCGAGCGGGGGAATTGATGCTTGAGCAGACTTCAGAGGTTCTCAGTATTTTTGTAGATAGTCCGATATTCTGAGAGTTGTGAATTCCCGCTTGAGCGTAGGAGTGGTCGCTCGAGCGGACAGCTTTGTTAGTCTGTACGCTCGAGCGTGGAAAGTGAGATTGCCCTTGACATTTTATTAGTGTATTTGGAACCTTCTTATTTTATTTTGGGACATTGATTGAGGTGATAACATGATGGTAAAGTAAGATTGAACCAAAACCTTTAACTCGAATAATTTGCCTACGATCAATCGTCACTCTTTTGCCCTTTTCTTTTTCTACACTTTTAATTTGGGTGTGAGGCTAGAATCATTGGAAAGCTTGTTTCCGGGGGCTTCAATTTGGACACAAGAACGACCTAAAACATAGTCCGGATGAGAGAGTTACGCCTGTTTGAAGTTTTGGAATCTGTGCTGGAAGCAGGTACGCTCGAGTGGGAAAAGAGACGCTCGAGTGGACTGCGCGAATTCAGGGACTTAAAAAGTGATTTTCTAGATCATTCTTTACACTTTCTTTTTCCCTCTTCCTTCCTTTCATCCTAGGTCCAAAAACCTAACCCTCAAAACTTTGATTTCATCCATTTTTACCAACAAATCCACCATGGATCTTACGTCAAGGATGAAGAACAAGAGAAGATCAACATTTTCAACCGATTGGATATTGGATTTTTCGAAGGATTCTTCTTGGAGCCTTGATTTCTTTCTTGATTCTTGAGGTAGGAGTCCTAGTTCTTCTTCAATACTTGCATTAATAGATAGATTTGTGGTATTTTGATTATATAAATACAAAATCTCCATTTTTAAGCATATAGTGTACATCATGAGATTTGGGGGTTTAGGGTTTGAAGTGTTGAGGGTTCAATTGTTGGGTTAATATGGTGGATTATGAACCTTAGGTGTATAATCAAGGGGGAAATTAGAATTAAAAATAGTGGTGTGAGAAGTTTCAATTTTCTTGAAATTCTTGATTTTTCTTGAAAAACCCTAAGTTGATTCATGATGATAATTAATGATTTTGTGAAATTGAAAGTAGAATCATGAAATTGAGGTATTGAATTGTATATATATAAGTTTAATTGAATTTTGGAAATGTTTGAAAATTATGTTAAAAATTAACGAACGAACCTTATTATGGACATTGTAAATCATGCTATAATATGAAATGAAATTTGGGGAAAAAGATTTGTTAATGATATGGATGACATAAGCCTTGGGATGAAATGATGAAATGGAAATTTAAGAGTTCACCTTGAAACATGTTGAATAGTGTTGATTATGTTGAACTGTGTTGATTATGTTGAAGTGTGTTGGCTATGTTGAATTGTGTTGAATCATGGTGAGTTGTG
The DNA here is from genome assembly GCA_025200525.1 of Camellia lanceoleosa. Lineage (NCBI taxonomy): Eukaryota > Viridiplantae > Streptophyta > Magnoliopsida > Ericales > Theaceae > Camellia > Camellia lanceoleosa. Next base: position 31,953,798 of record CM045760.1, read on the forward strand.
TTGAGTTGTGTTGTGTTGGGTTGTGTTGAGTTTGAGTTGTGTTGTGTTGGGTTGTGTTGAGTTTGAGTTGTGTTGTGTTGGTTGTGTGGAGTTTTGGATTGAGTTGTGTTGAGTGGTGTTGTGTTGGTACCCGCATAGGGAGTTAAAAAATGGTTTTTTGGTGCCTACGACCGTCCGTATGATAGCTGGTAAATGTGGGGAATGGTTTTAAAAATTGAAGAAAAAGGTTTTTTGGGGCCCACGTTTCATCGTATAGTAGCCGGCAAATGTGGGGGTGGTTTTGAATTAAAGGTGCCTAATTGCCCTGTCTAGGCTTGTTACTGGATGAATGTGGAAAAATATTTTTGGGTATCCACACAGTCCCACCATATAGTAGCCGGCGAAAGTGGTAAAATGATTTTTGGGTGTCCACACAGTCCTACCGTATTGTAGCTGGCAAAAGTGGAAAAACGGATGGTTTTCGAAAATGTTTTGGGTGCCCATATCTCGCTGTATAATAACCGACAAATGTGGGGAATGGTTTTAAAAAGTTGAAAAATAGTTTTGGGAGAAATACGGTTTTTGGAAGAAAATGACTTTTGAGAAAATGGTTTTTGGGAGTTCACTTCACGTCGTATAGTAGCCGGCGAAAGGTGAAAAGTATTATGAATCAGGTGCCCGCTATCTTGCCATAGTAAGTCGGCAAAAGGTGGATTGTGTTGAGATGTGTGTTGAGCTGATGATGTTATTTGTGACTTGTGATGAATTTGTGAAATTACATATTGATGTGTAATTTGGTTTAAAAAGGAAATGTGCATAGATATTATTTGTAAAGAATGGAAACCAAAAATGGGTAAGGGAATTATGGATTGGTGATGATGAACTTAATGAATTAGTTGTGACCATAAAGATAAATTATGAGTGTTGTTCTGTAAATAAATTAGGGAACTTAAACGTGAATTTATGGAGTTCTAAATAAATATAATGAGTAGAAAGGAAGAATGAAAGACAAAGAGAAATATTGAAAATGGAAATTAAATAAGAAATATTTTGGGAATTGGTTAATAATTTTTAAATAATGTTGTTTCTTAAATATGTTTGTTTCACAAGAAACTATGATTTTCTAAAGTTAAGGGATGATTTTTAATAGCTGAAGGTCCTCTTCAAAGTGTTTAAATAGTTTTTAAAAAGAAGGTACTTTACTTATGGTATTTTGAAAGTATAAAATGTCACTCTACTATATGGTATCACCCTACAGGCATGATCAATTCTATCTGTGTGCCGGTTATTGATTGAAAACTATGAGATTTCTACTAGGCATTCGTGCTCACCCCTTGTTGTTTTATCTTTTTACAGGAAAAAAATTTGGATTCATAATTGAAAAGTAACAAAGTCCATAAGTCTGTTTGTGTAATCTCATTGTGGATGTGAAGAAAGTGATTGTTGTATACTGATATTTGTATTTATTTATTTATAGCTTCTCAGTAGGAGATTGGCAAGTATCATTATTATTATTGTATTAATTCAGAGAGAGAGAGAGAACATGTATCATTGTATTTCTATTACTCAAGGGTAATGGATGTTTGTAAAAAAATTTTAAAAAAAAAGGACTTAATTTAAAGGCTTTGGTAATATTTCTGAGTAATTAAAATTTGGGGCTTGAAAGTTTGAGAAAGAGGGGAAGCTTAGAGTTGGTAGAAGAAAGTAAAGTAATAAGCAAAAGTGGAAGGGTAAAGTGAAACTCTAGCATATTTTACTCCATAAGAAGTAGGGTCTGATACCAAAAATCTCAGGCACCTAGAGTGTAAAGCGGTGAAATAAGCAAAGAGCCAAAGTTGTAATATCCAGAGTGGCCCCTCTTGGTTGGCATCCAAAGGTTTTTCACAAAATTGGGAGCATGCTCTATACACATGGCCTAAAAAGTATGGAGCTGAGGCTCTTTTCTTCCCCAAAACAAGGGCCTTTGCAAGGGGAGCAAACTCAGGTATAATTCTCTGAGAAGACGTGCAGAACAAAAATTTTGCAAAGCCAATATAGAAGAAAAGAGAAGAACTCTCTGTCTGACACAGGGCCCTCTCTTGGGTTTTCAAAATGTGCAAAATCACTAAAGGAGGAATTCAAAGGAGTGATGGAAAAAGACACATTAAGGTCAGGATAATTAGGACCAAAAGGGGTGCCAATAAGGGATAACCCTAAGAGATGGCATATATCAAGAATGGTAGGGGCCATCATGCCACATCAAAATTGAAAAAAATTGAAAAATGGATTCCAAAAATAGAGTGCAGCAGGTATGAGGAAAGGGTCTTCAGGGATAAAAAAAACCTGGCCAGTCGAAGGGCATTAAGGAGGCAGAGTTCCTGAAGGTCCACCGTCCTAGCAGGGATAACTCGATCATACCATTTCTCCCATTCAGGTCTCATTGTAGGCCAACAGCGGTGGGGTCGATTCAACCTCCAGCTCCCCCAGTCAAGGCCACCCTCGTAGAGTAGGCAGTGGTTCTCCAGACGAGGGTATAAGGCAGGAAGTTGAGTAGGGGCCTCCTTGAAAATAGGTCCAAGCACATACTCTCCTTGAGCATGGTAACGAGGAATGAGGATGTGTCCATTAATAGCGCATCGTTCACCAACTTTATATTTCTTACATTCTTCATTGATGAGTCTCCTCAAAGTCACAAAGGGACTTACACGCTCAACAACTGGCACTATTAGAGACGAAGAAGTCATTATCGAGGAGTTGAAAGAGGAAGGTGAATGAGGAGTGGAAAGTTGCAGGCAAGAGCAGTAGGGGTGAGAAGGAAAATTTTGGGCAAGTGAATAGGCAAAGTGCAAAGGAAGAGGGTTTTTAACCTTTTTGTCCAAAAGATTACCAATTCAACCCAACGGTTCAGTTATACCTGAAGTAAACCATTTGATGGATTGACTTATGTGGAATTAAAACGCTAATTTCAGAACATAAGGGGTTTTAAAATCACATCATTGAGAGTCTCTTTCAGAAGTAAGTTGTGGGAGGAAAGTATATTTTTAAAAATGCTCAGCTTGGCTCCGAAAACCTGTAGTTGGCTTCGAAGCCTGTTTTCTCCCAAGATCTTTGAAGTTTATGCCTCCAAAGGGAAAATAGATAAGACTTGTTCTTTTCAAAGGTTCTATAATCATTCTTCTAGACCATCTTTATACGGTAATGTTCTTCGAAAGGATCTTTAGAATGCCTATCTTGTTTAAAGTTGTGGATTCTAAAAATAAGCACTACAAAACCAGTACTTGGCCAAATAGTGAAGAACCCAAAATGACTCACTGTTTAAGAGTAAGTAGTATAATTCCTAAGGGAAATTTCCATACTCTGAAGCACGTAGACTGTATTTCGAAGCAAAATGGTTAATTCAAAGCTGTTGGTTATACAGATTATGTTAACTATGTAATTGGAATGTAAAACTTAAGACAAAGATTGTCTTCCTTAAAAGAAAATTCCACACTTTGAAAGTACTTGAGTTAGGCTTCGGAGCAAAATTGGTCGATTCGAAGCTTTTATGAACATAGTAAGGAGCAGGGTCACATCAACCATACAATTAAGCATGCAATTGAAACATAAAACCAGATCATGCCAAATAAGGAAAGAAAACCCTAGTTTTATTGATATGTAAGTAATTACATTGGAAAAGCCTACTTGGCTACGAATTCAATTTCATAATAATATGAAATAGAAAGAGTAACAAGTTCATTAAATTTGACCCAGCAATGTTCAATGAACTTATGTTCTTTCTTTATTTTATTTTTTGTCTTATCAAAGTTAGGTTGTTGCAGCTGGTATGCTCTTATTTGGTGAAAAAGCTGTTCAGCTTTCACCTCGAATTCTGTCTCTTTCAAGCCTTATTCTATTTCGTCCATATTTAAATCATCCTAGTACACTGAATCCTTATTCTTGAAGTCATTATATTCTTCAATAAGGTTCTCTGCTTCGTACTGTGTCTGAATTTGGTTGGTTATGATTTCGTCCAAAAAATCACTAGCAGCCAAAGAAATATTGTACCAATGAAGAAAGAGTGGAAGTTGATCCAAAAAACTTGAAGCTCTGCCTGGGCAATGGGGTTGAGAACATGAACCCAAGTCATAACATCACAAGCCCATTGGAAGTTCTTGAAAGGAATCTTATCTCCAAGAACATTGAAAAGCAAGTGAGAGAAGGCAACAAGTAGAAGTTAAGCTTGGTATCGCTCAAATGCAGTTAGAAGAGTTGGAGGTTGGTAGGAAGGTAAAAACTGATTCTTGAAAAGAGTAAGTTCCAATTCTTCCATCCAATGAGGATTCTGAAGGAGAGGAGGTGCAGAGGGATCCATTCCGAAAACTAGGGGTTATTCACACATTCGAGCCAATCAGAAGAGCAAAGTTTTGCTTTCTCAGCCAAGAATGACAGATTGTATCCTTGTGCTTCATCAGGATGAGGAGTTTCTCGCACTATCTTTGCTGGCATGGAGGACGTGTACCACGCCACAAGCAAGTTGTCTTCCAGACTGCGTTAGTGATCAATGGGTACACAGCGGTAAACCACTGAGCTCCCAGTAGAAGGGGGAACAGAAAAGGGATCATCGAATTCAACAAATCAATGGTGAATTCGCTCCCTTAATTTGGGTTCATCAGGTTTTGGCCAACTTTCCTAGCCAGTAGACTTGAAGGAAGAAGAAGTAGCTGTGTTCTATGCAGAGAGTGGTGGGGCAGAAGATGAGCTTCCAAGATCCATTTTTGCAAATGCTTGGTCCAAGGGTTTGTAGTTGACAGATTTTTGGTCTAAAGGTTAGTAATTTGCAAAAGCTTCCATGACTTGTATAAATGGAGGCGGATAAATGTAACCAATAAATGCATTAAGGTTCCTTCGAGGCCTACAATCATCTTCCAAAGACTCTTTGTATGCTCAATCAATGTAAGAGAATGTGTGATTGGCCATTGGGGATGTACCAGTCTTTTCGTCTACTCAAAGAATGGAAGTGCAAAGCACAAGGATTTAATGAAGTTTTGTTGCCTTATTTTTCCTACGAAGGAAAATATCATAAATGCGAGCGTGCCAGCAAGAATTGAAAAATCCTTACAGATTAAATTTAAGCTTGACATAGGTAAGCCCATTAAGGATATGGCCCACCACTTAAGGCCCAATCCATGACTCAAATACTAAAGATCAACATTCTTGAAGCCCAACATTACACCAAGCACCAATGACATCTAAACACTTGGCAAGTGAAGAACTAGCCACATGAGTAGACAAAGATCCTGCAGAGTTATTGCACCACACATCAGCCATTAATGAGTTTCCCTGTAACATTTATTACAATAACCCTTCACGTCGGAACATAACAGCCTCACCATGAACAAGGCAAGCTAGAACATAGACTTTCGGCCAACATGACAGCTTGGAGTAGACAAAGAAATGATGAACAAAGGATATAAGCAAGCTTTGATGACAAGGAGAAGGTTAAGTTCTCTATCACCATTCTATCTCTACATTCCACCATCCTTTCCCTTTTCTAACTAGATCGTCGGAGGGTTTGCTGGGGGACTCTCTGTTCCCCGTTGAACTCTTGTGCAAGTCCCTCTATGAGTACGACGCTCGGGCAACGATCTGAGAAGTGTAGATCAATCCAACCCATTCCATCCGGAATACTCAGTATCATCAAAGCCAATTATCAAGCGATTGCATTGATGGTTCTTTTGCCTCAATGAAGAGGACTTCAAAATTGCCAAGTGTTAAAGAAAAGAAAAATTAAAAGAAGAAGGAGGGAGAAAGAGAAAGATGATTGAGTGAACAATCAAAGTAATAATTACTTACCTTTACTTTTATGCTTCGAAAAGGAAATACTGAAAATAAATGTTTCGAAATATAAATCTATGTTAAACTACTCCTAAGATAAGGAAAATTGCGAGAAATATTGAAATCAGTTGTCTTGATTTGAGTTCTGGCTCTTTTACAATGTAGCCATTGATGGCTATTTATAAAGGAAAAAATACAACAATAACTACTTAGTAACTACTCATTTCTCCCATCTTCATTCTTGTCTTGCCATGTGTCCTTCCACACATCCATTTCGTCCTTCATGTTCTCCATCATCTCTATAACTTCTTTGAACTTCCAAATGATAGTATGTGTGCTTGGTTCAGCCCTTCAAAAATTCAAGTAACAATCATTTTTAAGGGCCGCGGGGGGTAATGTTGGCACCATAAAATATTCTTTTTCTTATTATTATTGTTATTATTTTCAAGACATTTGGCATCCTCTTATTCATTTGGAAGTTAAAAGAAGTTATGGAGATGATGGAGAACATGAAGGATGAAGTGGATGAGTGGAAGGACACATGGCAAGACAAGAATGAAGATGGGAGAAATGAGTAGTTACTAAGTAGTTATTGCTTCATTTTTTTTCCTTTATAAATAGCCATCAATGGCTACATTGTAAAAGATTCAGAACTCAAATCAAAGATAATTGATTACAATATTTCTCACAATTTTCCTTATCGTAGGAGTAGTTTAATATAGATTTATATTTCGAAGCATTTATTTTCAACATTTCCTTTTCAAAGCATTTTATGCACTTCCTTTTCGAAGCATAGGAGTAAAGGTAAGTAATTATTACTTTGATTGTTCACTCAATCATCTTTCTCCGTCTCCCTCCTTCTTCTTTTAATTTTTCTTTTCTTTAACACTTGGAAATTTTGAAGTCCTCTTCATTGAGGCAAAAGAACCATCAACGCAATCGCTTGATAATTGGCTTAAATTTAATCTGTAAGGATTTTTCAATCCTTGCTGACACACTCGCATTTATGATATTTTCCTTCGTAGGAAAAATAAGCCCACAAGTGCACTGCTTTATTATTCAAAAAGCGGTTATACTCCCATAATATATAGAGTCCATGCACGTCCTACAATGTGGATAGATTACACTAATTTACTAATATCACCAAGTATTGGGTATGTTAGTGCGAGGGGTAACGTTGGCTGTATAATTTATAAAAACCAATCACAAATTTAACACATGGCCCGAAGAGGGCAATGTGGGGAGTTAATACAAGTTGCCAATCAAAGTCAGACACGTGGCAGTTCGTATTGGTAATAATGGGTCTGCGTAGCACTGGAACAATCAAAAGATACAAGATGATATGGCCTAACGGTTACTCATGAAGTTTTAATTCAAAATCATGAGGGAAGCCTAACAACGAAAGTGGCATAGTGGGATTGATTGTGAGAAAGCATGTTCAGCAATCGTGGGAGGACATTTTGATAGTTGGAAGCCCACTTCGACGGTTACCACTAGGAAGTATAAATAATAAGGAATGCCTCAGGATAGAACCCCAAGACTCAAAAAACCAGTTTATTTACTTCATTTTTCCTTCTAGTTTTACAGTTCTTTACATTTCTGCACTTCAATTTCTGTACTGCACTTCATTTCCTAGGAGTAGTTTCAAATAGTTTGTTGCTGTGAACCTCTATGAGGCTGGGTCAGATCATTATAAGTTTTCATTTACTTAATGAAATTCAGATTTTGAAATTGTTCTTCAATTATTGTTATTTACTAATTTCTCCTAAACAAGCCACCAGTAAAAGTCCTCTTCATTGAGGCTGAAAAAACTATAACACAATCGTCTAATAATTGGTTGGAAATTAATATTCTGTAATGACTAATTGATCCTTACTGGTATGCTTAAATTTACATTATTAACCTTCGAAGGCCAAAAAGCCAACAAGAACCCACTTCTAAAAGATCTTGTAAAAATCTTCATATAGATTTCACGTTTAATTCTATGACTAATTTCTGTGTTCCTAGAATGATTAATTGTAAAATAGTTGGGGTTTGAAGTCATATGTTGAATTTATTCTTCATAATTTTTTATTCTTTTTTTTGTTGGTTTTGATTGTATGCAAGCAAGAAAGATAAATATAGTTCTCATTCTAAATTACAAATGGTGCACATAGATGATGTCGCCAGTGCACATATCTTCCTTTTTGAATACCTTGATGCAAAATAGAGGTATTTATGTTTGGCAGTTGACTTAACAATCGATAAGATGTTTGAATTTCTATCTGCTAAATACCCAGTATGCCCAATACCAACACCAGAGTGAGTTCTAATCTTATTTACTTTTCCTAATTTTTTCTTGTTATTTTCCTTTGTTGGAAAAACATATCTCAGTCTTTGCCCCATGTATTTCTGTAGTTCCTTCAAAGAAATTGAATGTACTTCACGTAGTAACCTCTCCTCAAAGAAGGTGTTGGATACTAGGTTTAAGTATAAGTACGGCCTTAAAGAAATGTACAATGGAGCAATTTAATGTTGCAAAGAGAAATGTTTTGTCTAGGCATTGTTGGTACTTAGTCGATCTTGCTCTAGCTACTGATAAAGACATACCATCTAATATATCATCCAAGGTATTAGCTAGTGCAAGTGTATCATAAGTGGTGGACTTCAATTGTATTGTATAGTTGTATGGTTGCTGTAACAGAGTTTGTTACAATAGTGGTTAGTCTGTTTATATATGGTTGGTTAGTTAGAGAAGCTGGTTATCTCTATAAATACTGATGTAATGAGTTGTTATAGGATTAAGATGGATAATTAATAAAATTCTTCATGGTATCAGAGCCGGCATAAGCTCTAACGAGCAACAATGGCTTCTCTCCTTTCATCATCAGTTTTTAGCACCTCTGATTCCTTCAAATCTGAGTGTATTATTCACGAATCTCAGTTCACTAGTTACAGTGAAGTTAGATGGTACAAACTTCATTGTTTGGAAAGGACAAATGCAGAATATTCTTAGAGCAACAGATCTCTTGAAGATTGTTGATAGATCATTTCCATGTCCTGATGAGAAAATCCAGAATTCATCTGGTATTGAAATTCCAAATCTTGAAGCTATTCAATGGAGGTTATTAGATGCTCACTTGCTTAGTTATGTTACAACCACGTTATCTCTTGGAATATTCACATCTGTGATTTATCTCCAAACCAGTGCTTAGGTTTGGCAATTTCTTGACAAAAGATTTACATCATTGTCTCGTTCACATATTCATCAACTCAAAAATAAATTGAATTCAATCTCAAAGAAGAATGAATATGGAGACCTATCTTCATCAAATAAAAAATCTTGTGAATCAATTAAGCCTTGCATCTTCTACTGTTGATGATGAAGATGTTGTGCTCATCACATTGAATGGACTTCCAAATGAGTATAATGCTATGAAGACAGCTATTCGCACTTGATTAGAGAGTATTTCAATGGCAGATCTATCTTCTTTACTCTATTCTGAAGCCTTACATATTGAAGCAAAGGTCAAGCAGCCATTTGATCTAACTGTTGCATATGCTACAGTCAAAGAACCTAATTCCTCAAGAGGTTTTCAAACCTATCATGGCAGAGGTGGCTCGTGAAACGATTCTTGAGGATCTTTCAGAGGCAATCGATCTCAGTTTGGAAGATCAAATTCTACTTCTTCTTTTCGTGGAAGATCTTCACATTTTTAAAGTCCCAGTAAGCCTAATTCTGGCTTAATCTATCAAATTTGTGGAAAATCTAATCATTCGGCTTTGGAATGTTGGCATCGGTTGGATGCTCAATTTCAACCATTATCCCCATTGCCTACCTCTCAGCAACACAGTTCTTCTACTCCTAATACATCTAGAGCTTTTGTTGCATCTGCTACTGATAAGGCTTCTCAATGTTCAACTCCTTGGTTTCTTGATTCAGCTGCATCTAATCACATTACTTAGGATCTTCATCACCTGCATTCCTATCAGCCTTATTCTAGTCCAAAACAGGTCACCATTTGCAATGGCTCTTCTCTTCCCATTACTAGTACTGGTTAAGGTATTTTGCTTACTCCTCACCACTCTTTTCAGTTGGATAAGGTCTTGCGAGTGCCTAATATTTCTTCTAATCTCATTTCTGTCCATCAACTAGCTAAAGATAACAATTGTTTTGTTATATTTGATCAGTCTTCTTTTTTTATTCAGGATAATCATTCCAAGGCCATTCTACATAAAGGCTATCATGCTAATGGCCTGTATTATTTTCCTGTTATGTCATCTCATCTCTCACCATCTACTTCTCATCATGCTTTCCATAGTTTCATTATTAATTCTACTGCATCTGCTGATACCTGGCACAAGAGATTGGGGCATCCTTCTTCTTTTAAATTTCACTTACTGCCGAAGCACTTGTTCTTAAATAATAATAATAAGCCTCCACTTTCTTGTATTGATTGTGCTATGTCTAAATCTCACAGATTACCATTTAAACTGTCCAATTCTACTATTGATCAACCTCTCGCTTTAATTCACATTGGTGTTTGGGGACCCTTTTCTTGTGCTACTTCTGATTACAAATATTATATTGTATTTGTTGATGATTTTAGTCGCTTTACATGGCTTTATCCCTTAGCTTACAAAAGTGAGGTGGATGTCAAATTTACTAAGTTTAAAGTGTTCGTTGAAAAACAATTTGGCTATTCTCTTAAAGTTTTGAGATCTGATGGAGGTGATGAATTTCATAATCACTCTATGCATAACTTCATGACTACACATGGTATTCTTCATCAGTCTTCTTGTCCTCATACACCATCACAAAATGGTGTAGTAGAACGCAAGCATCTCCATATTATTGAAACTATTATTGCCTTATTACATGTCTTACCAATTACTTACTGGTTTGATGTTGTAGCTACTGCTACTTTTCTGATTAATAGGCTACCTAGTGTGGCTATCTCTAATTGTTCTCCTTTTGAGAAACTTTTTCATAAGCCACCTGACTATTCTTTGGTTATTTGTGTTTTCCATGGTTTCAGCCTTATTCTTCCCATAAATTGGCTCCTAAATCCATTCATCATGTCTTTCTTGGTTATCATCCTGCAGCTAAAGGTTATAGATGTTTGAATCCCCTCACAAGTCATATCATTCTTTCTAAGCATGTCACATTTGAAGAAAATATTTTTTCTTTTGCTTTCTCTACATCTGTTTCTGTCCCCTCTTCTTTACCTATGTTACAGAATTTCTTTTGGTCCACTTCTTCTATCCCTCAGTCTCAACTTCACACCAGTTCTTCTACTCTAACTCAGTCTACTTCAGCTCCACCTGTTTCAGCTACTTCAGCCCAGCCTATTCTAGCTCAGCCTACTTCAGTTCAGCCTACACTAGCTCAGTCTTTTCTTGCTCTAGATCAGTTTATTCTAGCTCAGTCTGTTCCTGTTTTCACTGCTGCTACTTTTCCTACTGTTGCTTCAGTCCAGCCTATCTCTATTCTGTCTCGCATAACTGTTGTCTCTCCTACACCTATTACTTCTATCTTTATTCATCTTCCTCTTCTCCCTCCTTCAACCAATACTCATTCTATGCAAACCAAATCTAAAACTAAGCATCCTACTTTCACTGTTCAGACCACTAATGGGTCCACTAAGCCTCTTTCTACATCATCTGCTCTTACTTCTTCTATATGATTTCAAGCAATGATGGAAGAATATTCTGCTCTTCAACAACAAGGCACTTGGTCTCTAGTTTCGCTTCCTCCTTCTAAACAAGCTATTAGTTGCAAATGGGTTTTTAAGATCAAGAAAAATTCAGATGGTACCGTGGCTCGACACAAAGCCAAACTTATGGCTAAAGGCTTTCTTCAACAATATGGAGTTGATTTTCAAGACACCTTCTATCTTGTTGCCAAGCAACCTACAATTAGAATTTTTCTTTTCTTGGCCTTACATCATCATTGGCCCATTAAACAATTGGATATCTCTAATGCTTTCTTACATGGAAAGCTTGAAGAAGAGGTTTATATAGAACAACCCCCAGGCTTTATTGATCCCTCTAATTGTTCTTTGGTTTGTAAGCTTCACAAAGCTCTCTATGGCCTGAAACAAGCTCCTAGAGCTTGGTATTCCACTTTTTCCTTTTTTCTTCTTTCTCAAGGGTTTACTAATAGTAAGTGTATACCTTTTTGTTTGTTCACAAAACCTCTTCCTCTCTTACCTTCATTCTGATATATGTTGATGATATTCTTTTTACTGGCACCAATGCTGCCCACATCCAAACTCTTTTATCCTATATGCATCTTGTTTTTTCCACGAAGGAATTGGGTGACCTCTCGTATTTCCTTGGCATTTCTGTCTAGTCTCACAGTAATGGCTTATTTCTTAATCAACACAAATATGCCTCTGATCTACTTCTCAAGGTTGGCATGGTTGGTTGCAAGCCTTGCTCTACACCTATTTCTTCCAAACCTTCCTTGACTGCTTCTGATTCTTTGCCTTGTCCTCATCCCTTTTTTTGCCAAAGTATTGTGGGTGCTTTTTAGTACCTTACTATCACTCAAGCTTGTCAGTTCATGCATTCTCCTACAGTTGGCAATTTTTCTACTGTCAAAAGAATTCTAAGATATATTAAAGGTTCTTTATCTCATGGTCTTCTCTTCACTCCTAGCTCCTTTTAGCTTCATGCTTATACTGATTCCAATTGGGCTGGAGATCATATTGATAGATGATACACCTCAGGTTATTGTATCTTTTTGGGTGCCAATCTCATATCTTGGTCTTCCAAGAAACAGTCAACCGTTTCTCGATCTTGTGCTGAAGTTGAATGTCGTTCACTAGCTAATACCACTGCAGAACTCACTTGGTTTCAAATGCTGCTTCATGATTTTTCCATCCCTTGGTCTTCTCTTCCAGTTGTCTGGTGTGATAATCAATCTGCCCTTTCTTTGGTTGCCAATCTTGTGTCTCATACCAGGTCTAAGCATATAGAAGTGGACTGCCACTTTGTTCGCAACAAGGTTCAAGCTCATCAATTGTTATGCATCATGTTCCTACTAGCTCACAGCTTGCAGATATTTTTACTAAACCATTGTCTACTGTTCGGTTCTCTTTTCTCACTTCCAAACTCAATGTTGCCTCTGCTCACTTGAGTTTAAGGGGGCCTGATAAAGATATACCATCTGATATATCATCCAAAGCATTAGCTAGTGCAAGTGTATCATAAGTGGTGGCCTTCAGTTGTATGGTTGCTGTAATAGAGTTTGTTAGAATAGTGGTTAGTCTGTTTGTATATGGTTAGTTAGTTAGAGAAGTTGGTTATCTTTATAAATACTGATGTAATGAGTTGTTATAGGATTAAGATGAATAGTTAATAAACTTCTTCACTTTTGGCTTCAAGGACAGTTAATGTTTCCTTTTTGCAATCTTTTTGCTACAAACCACCTTTTTAGTGGATGGAATAATAGTTTAAGGGATGAGATCATGACATCTAAGTATATATGTAAGTGAATGAAGGAACAACAATACGTTAAGATATGAACTTGAAATGCCCATAAGTTTTATAATGTTGTAAACTATGAACACATTTTTGGAGAATTCTATTTGGATTAAGCATGTTTATAGCAAGTAGGCATTTGAATATTCATCAATGGCTACTGAGGTAGTCCAAAGATGTAATTTGTTTTGTGTTATTATAAATTGCAATATTGGAGTCATGAGAGAAATTGACAAATGCAAAAGGTAGATACCCCAGAAAAACTTGGATACTTCCGTCGAGAGTTCTCCATCCCAACCAATGTTCACCTCAAGAGTGCTGGGAAAGAGGACTTTATCATGCCTGATGGTGATTCCATGCCCTTCCCAATTGTTGCTTTCGTAGAGTGTGGACTTAGATTCCCTCTAGACATTCTTTTTCGAGAAATTCTTCATTATTATAAGCTCAACCCGATACAATTGGCCATTAACTCCTATAGGGTCATCATGGTATAATTGCTCTAGCTAGCCGAGAAAACGCTAGGATAACACTAGTTGACATCCAATATTGTTATACCATGTGTGGCCTGAAATCTAAAAAAGGCTACATCTATTACCTCAAGCCGAGATCTATAGCCTACAAACTTATAGCCGACCTCCCAAACTCCAACAAAGGTGCTAGAGATGATTACTTCATCGTCTCAAGCAATTGGGAATTTGCACCTGATGACAACCTTCATCTCTATCCTCTGCGTCGATCGGTGTTTAAAGAGGATAAGGGTAAGAACCAAGTGTCAACTTTTCTACTTAAGACTTATCACTTTATTCCCTTTATATGTTCTAATGTATGAATTTTGTTCTTGCAGCTCTCCCTTAACCTTAAAGGATTTTCGTCAGACCTTCTTTCCCAGTAAGGACTTGAAAAGGCTGCTGGGCTTGCCGGTTGATCAGCATAGAGGCCCTCTACTGCTCAATTATATTCCAACTTACAAATCCACATTGCCCGATGTTCCCAAAAGGAGTAGGACTGTCACGACCCCATTCTGCCCCTAGTAGAATGGTGTCGTGATGGCCAATAATCCGAGATTACCAAAAGCCAACTTACAAAAATTCACACACAATCAGAGTATATATATATATGGGGCCTACATATACGGAAGCAATAAATTTAAATCTAAGTAGTCCATAAGAGCTGTGCATAGATCAAATGAAATGACATACATCTTAACATGGTTTCACAACTTGGATACAAATAAAATAAAGTACATGTTACATCTTGATCAAAAGGCTTCTCAAGCCGACATATACAAAAAAAAATGAGTTACAAACTAAGAAGCATAATCTTCAAGATAATACAAAACATAAATCAAAACATCTTGCACATAATATCTTAGGTGTCACCGCCTTCTTGCTCATCACCTACATATATATAAGGAGAGGGTGAGCTTGGATACTCAGTGAATGATATAATTAATAAAGGTTTGAATGAATGATATCCGAGATCTTTATCAAAACAATATATATAATAACTTGTACAAAACATGGGATGAATCAAGTTCATCAATCAAAGTCTTTCAAAGCTTCTTGGATGTTAATAACATCTACATAATACCAAAGGATGACATTCCCAACAAAACAAGAGAATAACCATCCCGGAATCGAAGCACACCCGTTCACGACCGTCGGTGGCCAACCCGGAATCGGTTAGACAACCCACGCGGAAAATCGTTAGTGGCAAAACAAGGGAATAATCATCTCGGAATCAAAGCACACCCGTTCACGATTGTCGGTGGCCGACCCGAGATCGATTAGACAAACCCACCCGTATAAGACCGTTGGTGGCAAAAGAGATATCTCAACAAAGGTGCTACATAGGCTTAACGTCCCCTAGCATGAAAGGACGTTCCAAGAATGTCATCAAAACAAACATAATACTTGATACAAAAACTAGGGATAATCATTCATGCTTGATCAAATACTTTTCCAAAACAAAGCAAAGCAAAGCTTTTATCAAAACATTATAGCATAGCTTTATTAAAAATACCACTCACATAGCTCTTCGGGTGTAAGGATTAAGGCAAGGATCCAAGACCTACAAATCACATAACAAAGACTACTAAATGCATTTCAAGAAGGCAAGAAGGAATGCTCAAAGATGGTTATGCAATGCATTCTTAAAAACAAGCTTTACATGAATGAAAATGATCCCAGCATTTCTTTCCAAAACCAAGTCAAGGCAAAGTAAAACATATGCTGGGAGTTAAAACGTTGTTTTTCATCTAGGGACAACATGCTGGGTACCAACCAGGTCTTGGAATGGATGCACAGAAATGATCTAGGCAAAAATGGCCTAGCTGGGTGCACTTAGGGAGTCTTGGCCAAGGTCCCACACCTCTTGGCTGAGGTGTGGTCTCCTAGGCCTAGGTGTGCGGCTGCCTGCCGAGATGTTACAAGGTGCCGGCAAGGGTGTACCATGGTCGGCCTAGGTGTGTGGTGGTTGGCCTAGGTGTGCATACAAGATAGGCTAAGGTGCAAGTGATCATGCAAGGTAGGCCAAGGTGAGATACGATGCTTGGCCTAGGTATGAGATCTAGGCAAGAGTGGTCTCAGTGACCACACTTAGGCAGATGAAGTCTGGAAATCTGGGTTTCCTCTTGAAGAACATGAAGAACATGAATGCTAAAATCATAACTTCTTTATTCAAAATCTGAGATTTCATGATATGAGTTCAAAAGCATGGTCCTGGGTACCCGTACTTGGAGATTTCATAAAAACAAACACAAAAACATGGATCTTGATACAAACTTTCAGATCAAAACATGGTTTTTCTTCAAAAACACATAAACATCATTTTCTCTTTCTAAAACAAACTTTAAATCAATGCATGGCTCATGAATCATCCTAGATCATGTAACGTGATCATATATACATAAAGAATAACCAGAGTAGATCAAGAATCTAACCTCAAAACACAAATCTAACGGTTCAAACTCTAAGGATCAAGCTTGGAATCTAGTTCTCTCACTTTAAGAACTTCTCTTCCTCTTCCTAGAGCTTCTCTCTCTTCAAAGGCAAAGAAATGAAAAATGATGTGGGTTTCTCACTGCTAGATGGCTTAACCCTCTGCTGGGACACGTGGCATTGCCGAATTGGATCTCCTCAAAAAGGTGTCAGAATGAAAAGACGAGGATATGACAAAATGTGTACAACAAATAAGATGACATGGGCACTCTGACAAGGCAATGATCTCGAATTAGGACATAGGCTTCGGCAAGTAAGGTCTCAATGATCTCGGCTAGGAAGGATAACACTTGACCTAGCTGTGCCACACCTCGGTCTAGGTCATACCAGTCCTGGAACAAGATCACTAGATGCAAGGATCAAGGATCTAGGACGCCTAGATGATAACATCTCGGTCTAGATGATACACTGTCACGACCCAAACCCGCCCCTATGGGTTTAGTACCGTAACCGGCCAGTAATTCGAGATTACCGAAGGCCTGCTAATAATGTCTGAAGAAAGCAGTCTGAGGGCATGGCGGAAGCTAAAACAGTAAATAAACAATGTCCAATGAGCTGTGACAGTCTGTATGCAAAAAGACTTTTCATGCATATATACATATATACAGTACAGAACAGTATGCACAATATTTACAATCATTCAGAACAGGGACCAAATCCCTATTAAACAGTACAGTACAGTGCTATGTCTATACAGTTATACAAAACAGATATAGCGACAGACTGGGGAAATTAAAACACCCCTAAGCCATAGCTTGGCAGGCTCGGAACCTCGCAGTGAGGCACAGTGGTTGGCTTGACAAAAAGGGGAGTCTAACCCATGCTCCTAGCTCCGGTCTGGTGCCTGAACACCTACATATATATATAAACAGTGAACTAAAGCTCAATGAATAACATAATGCGTAAAGAGGTTAAAAATGGATGTCCTTACAGTAATGAAAACGGTCGTTTCAATCAGTATATCAGTTGTTCAATACAGTAAACAGTCATATATGGTACATCCATTAGCATAGCAGTACAGTAAATAGTAGGTCTTAAAAGATCGAACAGTAAATGATGGCCATCAATCAGTAAACAGTAGTGGTTCCAACAAGGGAATCGACAGAGATCTCTATAACAGTAACAGTAAACAGTAGTTGCTAAGGATGCCACAATACAGTTCAGAATATAGGACATACATTCATTCGATTAACAGTATCAGTTCAGAAAACAGTTCAGTTAAATAGTAAAAAATATTCACAATTGAACATATCTTTACACAATTGTTACTCACAGAGTTCTGGGTTACAGTTAGGCTAGAGCGCGTCCTCAGATGCCAAACCTACACAGTTTACAAAACGAACACGCACTAAGCTATACAGTTGAAAAAGACAATAACTTAACCCCTAATTGCCTCGGTGTGTTCCATATCTATATCCTCATTAAGATGTCTTAAACTAGGCCTAAGAATGCCTAGGATAAAATGAGCATGCAAAGATGCACTTTAAAGCATTTTTCAGAATTTTCAAAAAACAGGGGTCTCGCTCGAGCGTGGCTTTCTACGCTCGAGCGGACATACAGACAAAGAAGCTCCACTCGAGTGTGTCTTCCATCGCTCGAGCAGACTGTAAGCTACAGTGAAAATACTGGATGCTCAAAATTCACGCTCGACGGGCACTCGAGCGTGGGTTCTCTCGCTCGAGCGGACTGCAAGCTCGTGCAAAGTACTGGATGCACGCATTTCACACTCGAGCATCACTTTACTCACTCGAACGGAAGGCATGATCACTGAGCATACGCTCGAGCGTGAAGTTCCTCGCTCGAGCGTGGGTCCAAAATCTGAAAATTTCATATTTGAACCTCAAGCTCAAAACCAAGTTTTAATGCATAAATTTCGATCCTCTTGGGCTAATTTTCTAGGAAACACTTCAAAACTCATAATATTACATATTTCAAGGATCAATTTGATAAATCAAAGCCCAAGGGTACCAATTTTCATGAACAAGATGAACATGCAACATGCATGAACTCAAATCATTTCAAAGCTTCAAATAAAAGCTCAAATGAGCTAACTCTTACAAAACATGATGAACTCATGGTCTATAATATAAACATGAACATGCATGCAAGATTTCCATGAAATCAAACCTCACAATGCAAGGATAAACACATGCATGTGTAGACACCCCATTTTTGACCAACCTTAAGACTCAGACGTCACCGATTGAGCGCTTAGTGATGTTGCATATTGTGCTCGTTCTGAAGTTGCGGAATCTCGGCCGCGAGCCTTGCCTCCGAACTTCTGGCTCTTTTGTGCTTTGCCTCGGTTTGCGAACCAGGTCCCGTTTTCTTCATTTTCTCTTCCCGAGGGGAGGGAGAGGTCTCGTAGACCATCTCTCAGTGGCCGTAGGCTATGTTTCGTGGTCGTAGGCC
This sequence comes from Camellia lanceoleosa, assembly GCA_025200525.1. NCBI lineage: Eukaryota > Viridiplantae > Streptophyta > Magnoliopsida > Ericales > Theaceae > Camellia > Camellia lanceoleosa. The sequence continues at coordinate 31,972,448 of CM045760.1, forward strand.
ATTTCTTCCGTTTGGAGCCCGGTTCTCGGTTTTCAAGACCGTCGACCGTATGCCTCGGTTCAGGACCACTTAACCACCTCCGTTTGCTCCGATTTTTAGCGTACACCTTGTTCTCTCCCTTTTGAGGGACACTGTGGTTTGAGAGACCAACTTCGTGGTTGAACGCCACCTCCGGTGCTTAATAGTCAGTTTTTTGGGCCCCGGGCCGGGCGTATTGGCCCCCGAACCTTCGTTTTGCATCGGTTTGGGTTCATTTTTGGCGGGGACCTTATTTTCATTGTTAGGAAAGTTTTAGGAAGGTGGGAGGACAAAAATTGTTCTGAAAAACCAGCTTTATTCCTTCATCGCTCTTCATCGCCCGTTTTCTTCACTAGAAAGCTGATTTTTCCCATTCGCAGGCCACTTTTTCTGACTTTCCACCACACCATTGTGTTGTACACACCTGGGAGGCCACCAATATGGGTAGGCCAGCCAGTAATTCTTCCTGACCCTTTTGAACCCCTCTAAAAAGTTGGTTTTTCTCTCTCTGGGTTACATTTTCTGGTTTTTCTCTACATAGCTGTGTTGCACTCACCTGGAAGGCCACCTTTTTGGGGTGGCCGGCCAGTAATTTTGCTTAAACCTTTTGCACCTGGTCGGCCGGCCACCTGAACCTTTTGCACCTGGCCTGCCAAACATGTCTCTCCTGGTGCATTCCAGCTGTGCCAGTTGTGTTGCACCAGATCCTCTGCCCGAGGGTCTGTCTTTTTGGAGGAAAATTTGAATTATTTTTCCCCTCTTTTCTTTCACTCCTCTCCCTCTATATAACCAGCACCCCACCTCCATTTCTAAGGTTTTAAGAAAAACCAGGTGGAGCCTTTGCATACAACCCTCCTTCTCTCTCTCATCCAAGCTTGAAACCACCTTGTTCTTGCACCATTTATACACTAACTCATAGCCTATCACCTCCACACTCCATTCCAACATCTTGAGGCTGATTTTCAAAGGTTAAAAGCTCCTTTTCTTGGATCAAAAGCTGCTGAAAATCTGTGCTACAAGGGTGAGTCCCCATTTCCTCTTTTCTTGCTTTATTTTGCATGATATTTTAGCTCCTTTTGCTTAGATTTTTGGGCTTCGGCATAAACTGAAAATAGTCCTATTTTGAGCTCATGTTCATGTTTGATCAAGTACTTTTCTCTTTTTGAGGTCTTCTACTCGCCCTTTGTGCTTTATCTCTCTTTAGGGGCTTATTTTGCAAGATATATTGGCCCTGTTTGTGAGCATTTTTGGGCTTCAAGACAAACTGTAAAGTATCTTATTTTGAGCCCCTCTTAAACTTTATTGAAGGGCTCTTTGCTGTTTGAGGCCATCTACTGCCCCTTTCCCTTTATCTCTCTTTTAGGGCTATTTTTGCATGATATATTAGCCTTACTTGTGAGCATATTTGAGATTTTCCATAAAATTTAAAGTGCCTTATTTGGAGCTCCTCTTCAACTTTGTTGAAGGGCTCTTTACTGTTTGAGGCCAGCTACTGCCCCTTATCCTCTATCTCTCTTTTAGGGCTATTTTTGCACCATGTTTTAGCCTCACTTGTAAACTTTTTTGAGATTTGTTATAAACTGGAAAAAGTCTTGTGTTGATGCCCTCTTGATGTTTGATTAAGGGTATTCCTTCATTTGAGGTCATATGCTTCCTTGTATGCTTGATTGCCTCTTATTTTGAGCCTTACAACTAAGCCCTTGTTGCATGCTTTGTTTGGCCTTCTAGCCACTGAAATCCAGTGGATTTTCAGTAGCTAACACACTATTTTGAGCCTCAAAATCAGAGGGGGGTGACCCCCTCTCACCTTGTTTTGCTTGATGGTCTTTTTGGCCTTCCAAAGAGGCCCTATCTTGCATGCTTTGTTGACTGATTTCAAGGCCAATTTGATGAGTTTTAGGGCTATCATATTTGATTTCCAGAGTTAATTTTTCCATTCTAAGTGTCCTTGATACATGTGCTTAATAACCCCTTGTATGCCCTTCCAAAGGAGCTCCTCATTTTTACATGCATTGGCTACATTTCCATGTTTATTTGGGCATATTTTCACATGTTTTATTTACTAATTTTTGCTGGTTTGGTGAGATTTCATATGCTTCATATACATGCCATGTAAAATATATTTGCTAGTCAAAGTTGCATGCTATTTTAGTCTATCTTGCTAGCATCTTTTGGCTATGATTTGAACTAAAAATGTTCATGTTTTGGGACTGCCTTGGCTCTGTCTTTGTGCTTCATAGTCAAATAATGCTTTTTTTGCATAGCTATAAGTCAATACATGTGCCTAGTTTTGAGTTTCGGGGTTTACTTCATGCATCGAGTGCCATGTTTCCATGTTTTGGGACCACTTAGCATCATATTTCAGTACTGAAATTCACATTCTTGTATGCCATATTGCATCCCTTTCCATGCTTTGGTAGAGTGGCATTCTATGCCTTAGGTTCGGTCCTCGGTTTGCGTGCATATATGCGCGCATTTCGATGGTCTCATTTTCATCTCATGGCCACTGATGTGAGTGTGGCTGAGGTCCACTCATATTGGCGTAAGCCCATATTGCATTTTGTATGCTATCTTTAATCCTTTGCATTGCGTATGCTAAGTTATATGTTAGTGCATTGTATATGCCATTTCAATTCATAGCATTGTGTATGCTAGGTTGTATGTTAGTCACATTCATGCATGTCATGCATATTGCATTGTGTTTGGGATAGGAGTTAGCCCAAGCACGGGAAACGAGGGACATTTCGTACTCCAAGTGACGGAACGTGTCTCAATTCCTGGTCACCGACACTCCGGATTATTCATGATGGAGTCTAGGCCTTGTTGTGTCTATATGTGCATTCATTTCACATTGAGTCATGCAATTCCACTTCTCGGCCATCATGCATCGAGATGCGTGATTGGTGGCACGAGGATCGAGGACTGCACTCCTTGAAGAGTAGTCAAGCATCCATATGTGAAAATACGTTGCCATGTCCCTTTTTTGCTCTCTGTTGCAGCAAATCAAAAACCGGCAGTCTTTTGGAGCTTCGCGCAATATTCCGGGCTTAATTGTAAACATAGGCTAATTGGGGCATCGCCATGGATTTCCGCGCAAGGCAACTCAAGCATGCATCATTCATCATTCGGAACAGAGCTGAGGTGGTCCGTGGGCTTGCATGCCAATTTACTATTTTCCTAGTTCATTTGTTAATTAATTAGGATTTCGTACTTATTTGGACTATAATTATTCATTTGGGACTGTATTATTTATTCGGACCCTCCGAGCGAGGGCACAAATTGTAATAAGTGTGCATGCGTGCGATGTATGTCTTCTAACCCCACGTCTTTCTCCCTTTTATTTACCAGCTTATGATGGTTAGAATAGGGCATGTTTCAATTAGCATACAGTATGACAGCATGTTTGCATTCATTCATCTGTTTTGCATGCACCAGGCTCGGCGCATCATAACTCACTGCGTTGTATTTCAATTCCAAGTTGAATACTTGTTAGTTATAGCATTCCATATGCCATGTTTAGAATAGCCGAGCCTATCTTAGTTGCACTCATGCATGTGTTGCATTAGGCATTTCTGTATAGTTAGGATCATGCATGGATTTCTAACATAGTTTCTGTTTTGGGTTGGAGTACTCGGTAAGTTTTTACGCTTTAGCATCCTTGAATGTGTGTGAGTGACTGCCATGATAGCATGCTTACCATGAGGCTATTTGCTTATGTGATATAACTGCCTGAATGCCTGTGGGTGAATGTTGGGTTATTTGGATTGGAATAATGCATTGACTGTGAGTTTTAAGCCCACTAGATAGTGACAAAACCATCTTTTCTAAGCCCACCTGAGGGTGGCAAAATCTGCATTTTAAGCCTACTTGGGAGTAGCAAACCATCTTTCAAAAAACAAACATGAAATGTTTTGATCCAATTCAGGCGATCCAGTCTATACTTGTATGTTATGCGCATCACATAGTAAATCTAGGCTAATAACCGGAATAAGAGCACGTAATGTTTTCAAAACTAGATATCATGGTTAGTAGAGGCCGATCTTTGATCGGGCGAGTGAGGGTGCTCACGAAGTGACCTTCCCCAATCGTACCCAAGTTCCCGAGCCGAGACAACTTTGGTGATGACGGACACGTGGCCTTAGGCACGAGTCAGAGTTTCCTAAATTTCTCAAAAATAAAATATTTAGGTGGCGACTCTGTATCTGGCAAAGCAGTCCATGTTTGGCACTTCTTTCAAAAAAATCTGTTTTCTCAAAACAATTTGCCGGATTTGGACTCTTTAGTTCAGATTAAGAACCGTGATAATTGGAGTCCTGAACTGTAGTGAGCCCAAAATGAACAAAACGGGACTCATCCTCCCAGAGCGTTCGGGGACATCTACAGCATGCATGAATTCTAACTCAAATCAACCTATGAAGCTATTTCATGACTCAATCCACTAAATTTGACATGAATCATGTAAGAATAAGCTCAATTCATAAACAATAGGGTAATTACACTACCTTAGGTCTAGAATTAGAGGTATAGAGGCTCAATGTTGCAAGTCTTCCTTTAATCTTCTAATTTCCAAGCAATTCTCTCAAGAACAAATCAATTATCCCCCTCTCTCTCTCTTGGTCGGTTGAGACAAGAAATGAGGCTAAAGAAATTTTTTGTTTAGATGTATAATAAGGCTCAAGTATGTGTTAGCTAAGTGGCCCACTCAATGGCATCATGGTAAATAAGTCCAACTATGCAATTTAGCTTAATTTGATCTAATTTAATCATACTAAATCACATTTTGGTTAAATATGCCATAAAATCGCATTAATTCTAATGATTATAAAACACTAACCAATTTCAGGTTCGGCCGCCGATAAGGCCTTCGATTTGCAGTTTAAACATAAAAACATGAACAGATAATCAAACAGGCAACAGATAGAAATGCAATTTAACTAACATATTCAATCAATTCAGTTCCAGATTTCAGTCAGTCAGTTCAGTATTTCAATCAGTTCAATTACTCATCATAATTAGTCTCAGTTTAACAATAATCAGTAATTAATCGGTAAGCAGTGGCGAGGGTTGCTACAGTCTTCCCTCTTTAAAAAGAGTTTAGTCCTCTAAACTCGAGTTACTTTCATTCTGGAAGAATCTTGGCCATGTCATCTTCCCTTTCCCAAGTGGCATACACGCCACCATGGTTTTGCCAGTCAACTTTCACTAACGGGATTTCTTTGTTTCTCAACTTCTTGATCCGTCTGTTCACACTCTGGATAGGTCGTTCTTCATAAGTGTAGTCATCACTAAGCACTACACAGGTCGGTTCTATCACATGAAAAGGGTCCCGGAGGTAATCCCTCAACATAGAGATATGGAACACATTGTGCATATGCTCCATTTCAAGAGGAAGCGCAACTTGATACGCCACCGGATTGATTTTCTCAATGATCTCATACGGTCCAACATATCTTGGCGCTAACTTGCCTTTGACTCCAAAATGAGTCTGGCCTTTCATCGGTGTCACTTTCACAAAAACGTGATCACCCACTTCATACTCCCTATCCCTTCTTCTGACATCCGCATAACTTTTCTGTTGGCTCTGTGCGGTTTTCAGTCTCTGTTGTATCAATTTCACCTTCTCAATCGTTTCATATACAATCTCGGGCCCAAGCAAAGGCCCATCTCCAACTTCTGCCCAACAAATCGGAGATCTACATTTTCTGTCATACAATGCCTCGAAAGGCGCCATACCAATACTTGAGTGATAACTGTTGTTGTAGGTGTAGACACCCCATTTTGACCGACCCTAAGACTTGGGCGCTTTCTTTTGATTACCCGATGATGACAATTAGAATGTGTTTCTCACAAAATTCTCAGTAAGAAAGATGGAATTTAAGTTTTAATCCCAACCTTTACCCATTTTTTGGCCAAACTATTTTGAACCTTAAAACCCTCTTTTCAAAATATGTTTTTTTTAAATGTTTCTACAATGTCTCGAGGTTCCTATTTCGATTAAAATATTGCACTTTTCAGTAAACCGAGTGAGGAGAAAGTGGAAATAAATGAAAGGGAGGTGAACTTTTTTGAAAAATATTTAAAAACATCTTCTTTATATGTTTGGAGTTAAAGGAAATAGGAGAGGATGAAAGAAAACTGGTTTAGGAAAAGAATGAGTATTAAATCATTAAGAAGGAAATGAGCAGCCTTCACTAAATTAGGCATTTCTCTTTGTACACTTGGAATTTAAATGTGAGGCCACCACCATTGGAAAGTAGACTTCTGGGCTTCAATTTGGACCCAAAAACCACCTTATACCAAGTCCAAATAAGGGAGATATGCCTATTTGAAGTTGGGCTTCAAAGCAGATTTTGTTGACCCAACCCGAGACAACCTTTACTAAATTAGGCATATCTCTTTGTACACTTGAAATTTAAATGTGAGGCCACCACCATTGGAAAGTAGACTTCTGGGGCTTCAATTTGGACCTAAAAACCGCCTAAAACCAAGTCCATATGGGGGAGATATGCCCATTTGAAATTGGACTTAAAAGCAGATTTTGTTGACTCGACCCAAAACAACAATAGCCCATTTTTTTCTTGGTTTTGGTTCGGTTGGGACAACCCATTAACCTATTTTCTGAGCCATTCAAGTGCATCCACTCATCCTCCATTATACCTACTCATCCCCCATTGTCAAAAAGAGGTTTTGTTTGCATTCATAAAGGAGTATCCCATGCAACCACCTTGAAAATTTGCCCTCCTATCACATTCTTGTCTCCCACCTTCTTTTTGACCTTTACTCTCCCTCATTGCCTATATAGAATGATCATATTGTAAGAGAGAAAGAGACCACGAAATTGAAGAAAAAGGGGTGAGAAAAGAGTGAAAAAAGAGAGAAAAATTGAGTTTTTTAGCCAAAAATATTCCTATCTTCCATATACATCCCGTACCTTCCATAGCTACTGAAATTCCTCATTTCCATACACCAAAACCACTTCAAAAATTCTGATATAGTCAAAGATCAATTGCCTTGATCATAAGGAAGAGTGTTTAGTGATTGAAAGTGTGAAAAACTAGAGAGTTAGCCACTTTCCACACCATAAACTCCATAATTTCAAATTGAGGATTTAAGAACACACTTCCTACACTTGAGGGTGATCAAGAGGGAGTTTGGGAATTAAGAAGTTCAATCTTTCTTTGAAATGTGAATTTTTAGTCTTTCATTTTCTCATATTTTATATCTCATATTTATTTTCTTACTTCTTATTTCATAGTGTGTTGTTATAATCCTAGTGGTTTGTTTAGCCCATAATTATTTTTTTATTTTTTATTTTTTTTATTCGCATGTTTTAATTTCATATTAATTTTATTGTAATCTTGCATGTTTTACCTTATAATTATTTTTTCTTGTATTAGTCTCAAATTAGTTTTGTTATAATCTTGCATGTCTACCTCATATTTATTTATTTTTTTCTTGTATTAGTCCCATATTAGTTTTGTTGTAATCTTGCATGTTCTATCTTATATTTGTTTTATTGTTTTAGGTTTATGCTGTAAGTTTGTACTTTTTATTTTATTTTATATTTGTTTTCATATTTTTAATCTAACCGGTAGTGGTTAGTTGAGCCACCTACATATTTTTTGTTTGTGCCTTTTCTTGGTTTCACAACAAGACAGATTTTGCTTGGCCTAGTTGGCCGGCCAGCCTATTTGGCTGGTCGGTTAGCTTCTTCCAGACAAGATGGCGTAATCTTCCAATTTTGACCAATTTCCGGTGGCGGTTCCAAAAAACATGAAGTTTTTATTTTTTATTTTTTTTTTTATTTTGAGTGTATTGTGAGGTTTTTATTTTGTTGTAATATTCTCCTTATCCCTCTCTAATTTGGTTTGTAATTATTCTTTAAAATGTTGTAATAATTTCCCGCCCCGCTTCTTTCTATCACGTTTTTTTACTTGCTTTCTTTATTTGTACATAAACATCATATTTATTTTTCATCATATTCATGCTTTGCATCCATGTTTCATGCATCTTGATTCGGCTAAGTTTGCATTTGTGGATTTAATCAATTCCTATGTGATTATGTGTGTTACCTCATGTTCTTGAGATGATTCACATGTCATATCTTAAAAGTCGAATTTTTAGTTGCATCTCATGAGTGAATTGCATTAGGATTTTGTATATAAGATCATGCATGTTTTGCTAACTTTGTTTTGTAGCTGTTCGTGGGACGTCGGTAAATATGTAAGTTTTTATGCTTCCCGTTTGTGCGTGTTTTTCTTACTATGTTCAAGCATCCTACTATGAGGCTACTTGCTTACTTGATATAACTATATGAATGCCTGTGGATGAAGGCTTGTTGTTTGAATTGGAATAATTCAATAAATATACGTTTTAAGCCCACTTTGCAGTAGTAAATTCACAAACTTTAAGGCCACTTTGTCAAGTGGAAAATTCAAACATTTTTCGAAAAACAAACATGAAATTGAATTGTTCCAATTTGAGCAAACTAGTCTATACTTGTATGCTTCACATAGTAAATTTTAGGATTTACTAGAATAATCAGAACATGAACATATAAAGACAATAAAAGTCATATCATAGTTTAGTAGAGGCCGATCTTTTGATTGGGTGAGCGGGGGTGCTCATTATTGACCTTCCCCTCTCATACCTAAGGTTTCGAGCCAATCATCCTTAGTTACGACGAACAGTGGCCTTGGCACTGAGTCATGGGTTTTCTAATTTTCCAAAATATTAGGTGGCGACTCTGAGATCTGATGACGCAGTCCTTTTTTTTGACAAAATTGTAATAAAATGAATTTTTAATAAAAGTTGCCATATCTGGACTATCATCTGTGTTTTACATTGCACTCGTGAGACTAGATCAAAGAGATCTCGGGGGTCTGAACTGTTTAACGGGCACGGGTACTCCCCCGGGCATGTTACAGTAGGCGAATTCAGCTAAAGGCAAATGGCTTTCCCAGTTCCCCTGAAAATCAAGAACACACATTCTCAGTAAAAACTCCAGAGTATGGATGGTTCTTTCTGACTGGCCATCTGTCTGAGGATGATAGGCACTAATCAGTCTCAGTTCAGTACCCAATGCAGTCTGTAAGCTTTGCTAGAATCTCAATGTAAACTTCGAATCTCTGTCAGAAACAATGGACACAGGCACCCCATGCAATCTAACAATCTCATCAATGTAGAGTATAGCCAATTTGTCCGCATTATAAATTGTTTTGACAGGTAAGAAGTGAGCAGATTTAGTCAGTTTGTCAACAATAACCCAAATTGAGTCCATACCTTTACTGGAGCGAGGTAACCCAACGATAAAATCCATGGTAATATGTTCCCATTTCCACTCCGGTATCGGTAAGGGTTGCAGTAAGCCTGCGAGTCGTTGATGTTCGGCTTTGACTTGTTGGCAATGAAGGCATTTCGATACAAAATCGGTAATTTCTTTCTTCATTCTCGACCACCAGAAATTCAATTTCAAGTCTTAGTGCATTTTTGTGTTCCCTGGGTGGATAGACAGTTTTGAATTGTGGCTTTCTTGCAGAACTCTCCTTTTCAGTTCAGAGTCATTCGGTACACACAGTCTTCCCTGAAATTTCAGTACATTATTTTCAAATTTGAAATCCGGTCTCGGTTTAGATTCCCTTTCTTCGATGATCTTCTTCAAGAAGTCATCCTGTTGCTGTTTCTCTTCAATTTCTTCAATCAATACCGGTTGAGCAGAAATAGCAGCTATTGTTCCACCTCGTTCTTGCAACACAATCTCAATTTCAGATCTTTCAAGGTCACAAAGCAACACTTTCTGTCCGGTGAGTAAACAAGCTAAATTGCCAATTGATTTCCAGCTCAGTGCATCGGCAACGGTGTTGGCTTTTTCCGGATGGTACAAAATCTGTAGGTCATAGTCTTTAATCAGTTCTAGCCATCTCCATTGTCTCATGTTCAGTTCTTTCTGTGTGAAGAAATATTTCAGACTCTTGTGGTCGGTATATACTTGACATGTCGCCCCATAAAGGTAGTGACGCCAGATTTTTAAAGCAAAGACCACTACGGCGAGTTCCAAGTCATGGGTCGGGTAGTTCTTCTCATGCGGTCTCAGTTGTCGGGAAATATAGGCAATTACTCTCCCATTCTGCATTAAAACACACCCCAAACCCTTATGAGAAGCATCACTAAAAATGGTAAAACCATCCGTACCTGAAGATAGAGTAAGAACAGGTGCAGTCACTAGTCGAGTTTTCAACTATTGGAAAGCTGATTCTCTTTGGTCAGTCCAGTCAAATGATATCCCCTTCTGAGTCAATTGAGTCAATGGCAAGGCAATTTTGGAGAAATCTTTGACAAATCTTCTGTAGTATCCAGCTAATCCCAAAAAGCTTCAGACTTCTGCCACATTTGTTAGTCTAGGCCAATTTACTACCGCTTCTATTTTCTGTGGATCAACTGAAATTCTATCTTTGCTAACAACATGCCCCAAAAACATAACATGATCAAGCCAAAATTCACATTTAGACAGTTTAGCATAGAGTTTTTGTTCTCTTAGGGTCTGTAGGGCAAGTCTCAGATGATGTTCATGTTCTTCTATACTTTTGGAATAAATCAGAATGTCATCTATGAATACAACGATAAAGTCATCAAGGAATGGTTTAAAGATTCTGTTCATGAGATCCATAAATGCAGCAGGTGCATTGGTAACTCCGAAAGGCATAACTAAGAATTCGTAATGTCCATACCTCATTCGAAAAGCAGTTTTGTCAATGTCCTCTGGTTTAACTTTCAATTGGTGATATCCGGATCTGAGATCAATCTTAGAGAAAACTTGAGCACCCTGTAACTGATCAAATAGGTCATCAATACGCGGTAATGGATATTTATTTTTCACAGTTACCTTGTTCACTTCACGGTAGTCAATACAGAGTCTCAGTGAGCCGTCTTTCTTTTTCACAAACAAGACAGGTGCGCCCCACGGTGAAGTACTAGGCCTGATGAACTTTTTGTCTAACAGTTCTTGCAGTTGCACTTTCAGTTCTTTCAGTTCAGTCGGGGCCATTTGGTAAGGAGCTTTAGATATTGGCTGTGTACCCGGAATCACATCAACGGTGAACTCAATCTCCTTATCAATCAGATCCACTGGCAGATCATCTGGAAAAACATCTGGGAATTCTCTGACTATAAGAATACAATTCACATCGGTTTTAACATTAGCAGACACAGTTAACACAGAGCACAGATATCCTTTACACCCTTTTCTAATCAGTCTAACAGCTTTCACAAATGAAATCAAATACGGAGGAGGTACTACTCCACTTTCATTAAACACAAATTCAGGTAAACCCGGTGGACGGAAAACAACTTGTTTTGTTACACAGTCTATGGTAGCATGATATTTTGTTAACCAGTCCATTCCCAATATTACATCAAAATGATCAATGTTCAGAGGCAGTAAATCAATATACAAATGTGCATCTCCAACAATAATTTCATAAGCAGGTACATATATGCACAATTCATGGATCCCCTAACGGGTGATGATACAGCTAACAAGTAATTCATGGGTTCTAATGGCCTACTCAATTTTCGCGAAAAAGCATGCGATACATATGAATGTGTAGACTCCGAATCAATTAGAACATAAGCATTCTGAGTACAACTAGAGAGAATACCTCACACAACGGTCTCGGTATTCTGTACATCTCCCGGTACTAGGGCGAACACTCGGCCCTGCCTCATAGGCTCTTTCCCGGTAGCTTTAGGATTAGGCTTTGGTGTAGCAGTTGATGCTGCTACGCTTGGTGCAGCTTTACTATGCCCTTGAGGAGTGGAAGGGCAATCTTTGACCATGTGGCCCACCTTGCCACACCTATAACAAGCAGTAGAGATTTTATAACAAACTCCCTTATGATTCTTACCACATTCAGGACAGGCGGTATGTAGAGGTTCCCTTGACTAGAGGTAGTCGTTGACCCTGTATTTTGCTTTTTGTTCAACAGGTTGTTTTTGCCTTTCTTGAACTTAAAACCCTGCCTTTTACCACGCCATTCAAACGCTGGTGTTTCAGTTTGTTTCAGTGCCTCGATGTTCGACTCGGCCATCAATGCTCGGTCAAGAACATTTACATAATTCGGTAGCTTCAAAACATTTATTCTGTCCAGTATTGCAACATTAAGGCCGCCTTCAAACTTCATGGCCTTCTTATAGTCGGTGTCCACCATATGTGGTGCATATCTAGCAAGCTCGGTGAACTTTGTTTTATATTCAGCAACGGACATTGTGCCCTGTTTTAACTGTTCAAATTCAGTCACTTTTTTGTCCCTGACACACTGAGGGAAATACTTTTCGAAAAAGGACTCCTTAAACTGAGCCCATGTCAGAACGGTGTTGGTGTCACGGACTAGCATCCACCACCTTCTGGCCTCTTCTTGCAAGGTGAAGGTAGCTAACAGTACTTTATGTGCCTCCGAGCACAAAAACACTTCAAACAATTTTTCAGTCTCCAAAACCCATGCTTTAGCTTTTAGCGGTGCAAGACCTCCCTGAAAGGATGGCGGTTTCATTTTGGCTGAACTTCTGGGTAAGAGAAATTATGTCCTCATCATTAACATTCTGTTCCGGCTGTACCGGAGGAGGAGGTGGGGGCTGTTGGTTCTGTTGTTGTTATTGTTGCCTTAAGGCCTCAGTCAGTAATTCAACAGTTCTTTCCAGTCTGGCCATTCTGGCCTCAGATGATTCAGGTTCAGTAGCAGTGTTTGCATTATCCATTTCACTATATATGCAACACAGTAACAATAAACATAGGCAGTTACATACTTAAACAGATCATCATATCAGCATGTATTCAGTCATGTCCACACACACTTTTCATGCTCATGCGATGCCCTAATTGCTTTTCTAAGACACCCTATAACTCATTTGGACACGTGTGTGCGGTATAACTCGTGGTTAAGTATCGCTCTGATACCACTCTGTCACGACCCAAACCCGCCCCTATGGGTTTAGTACCGTAACCGGCCAGTAATTCGAGATTACCGAAGGCCTGCTTAACAGTAATACAGTAAAACAGAGTACAGGGGCATAGCGGAAGCCAAAACAGTAAATAAACAATGTCCAATGAGCTGTGACAGTCTGTATGCAAAAAGACTTTTCATACATATATACAGTACAGAACAGTATGCACAATATTTACAATCATTCAGAACAGGGACCAAATCCCTATTAAACAGTACAGTATAGTGCTATGTCTATACAGTCATACAAAACAGATATAGTGACAGACTGGGGAAATTAAAACACCCCTAAGCCATAGCTTGGCAGGCTCGAACCTTGCAGTGAGGCACAGTGGTTGGCTTGACAAAAAATGGAGTCTAACCCACGCTCCTAGCTCCGATCTGGTGCCTGAACACCTACATATATATATATATATATAAACAGTGAGCTAAAGCCCAATGAATAACATAATGCGTAAAGAGGTTAAGAATGGATGTCCTTACAGTAATGAAAACGGTCGTTTCAATCAGTATATCAGTTGTTCAATACAGTAAACAGTCATATGTGGTACATCCATTAGCATAGCAGTACAGTAAACAGTAGGTCTTAAAAGACCGAACAGTAAATGATGGCCATCAATCAGTAAACAGTAGTGGTTCCGACAAGGGAACCGACAGAGATCTCTGTAACAGTAACAGTAAACAGTAGTTGCTAAGGATGCCACAATACAATCCAGAATATAGGACATACATTCATTCGATTAACAAATGATCATGCCGAGATGATGCACACCTTGTCAAATAGCAAGCAATATGATGCAATCCTAACATCATTCTAAGGGACATCCTATGCTCTTTAGGACTCAAAGTGTGTGAATAACGTACTATAAGGAACTGGTGCTCTTATACCAATCTGTCACGCCCCATTCTGCCCCTAGTAGAATGGTGCCGTGATGGCCAGTAATCTGACAAGTTTGGAAAGACTGAAGCTGCTGGGGCCAAGTCCCCAACGCTGAATGAGCAAACCGTTGACTTGACTCAAGATGACGAGGACGAGGTTCCCAAGAACACGCTTGAAGCCGAGGTCGGAAGCACCGAGAAAAGCCTTGACAAGACTCTCCAAGAGATCGACGCTGAGATCGAGGCCGAGAAGGCTACCGAGAAGCTCTCTCAACTGTCTGCTGAGGCTGAAACACAACCAATCACCGATGCAGAGCAGTCTGTTTAAAATCTCCTCTTTGTAATTTTTCTTTGTAATAGTCTTCTGCTTTTAGTTGGGTCGAAGTGCCACTTCTGTAATTGAACAAGTAATCCTTTTGTAGGCCGAAGTGCCTTTTTGCCCATGGACAAGTTTATCTTTTAAATGCAAGTCTGGTTTTTTCTTTCAAGTGTTGTGTGCCTTCTTTTCTTCTATGTATGTTTACTACTTTCATACTTATAATAACTTTGCATTTCTTCAAAATATACCTTAGCTATTTAATGACTCCGGGATATAATACCTCAGATACTAACCTTGAATGTTTTCCTCGACCAACCATCGGAATACCTTGGCTAACACTTAAAAATATCAAAATATTCTTACAAGTGTTTATTCAGTATCTCTTTTGTATGTTATCCTCTTTTAAGACTTTACCCTTTCCAAGTTTGGACAACCTGGTTAGTTACCTCAAATAATATGTATCTCAAATACTTCTTCCAATATAACCTCGACTAACTTCAACTTGTAAATTTTCTTGAAATTTCAACAAGTGTTAAGCCCATTCTAACTTGTAAATTTTGTCTACAAAATTTCAACAAGTCCCAAGCACTTCAAATTTCTAAGTTTATTCATCTAGCTCCTTGCCCCCTAATGTGAGCCTACGTTTCACTTATGTTCACATTAAGCACGTATAGTCTTTTGCCGAAATCAAATTCAAACAAAGACTAGCCGAGGTTCTCAACCTTGGTTTCTCTGTTAATCTAACTGAAATGCACTTAGTTCCATTCTAAGTTTAATTCTGCCAACATGGCAAATCTAGTTCCAATTCAACTTAGTTTAACTCTATTATATGCAAGTATAATTCAACTCTGCCATATAATAAGTCTAAGTTATTCATCATGTCTCAATCAGAAACATCACCAACTTAGTTCAACTCTATTATATGCAAGTATAATTCAACTCTGTCATATAATAAGTCTAAGTTATTCGTCATGTTTCAATTAGAAACATCGCCAACTTAGTTTAACTTTATTATATGCAAGAATGATTCAACTTTGCCATATAATAAGTCTAAGTTATTCGTCATGTTTCAATTAGAAACATCGCCAACTTAGTTCAACTCTATTATAGACAAGTATAATTCAACTCTGTCATATAATAAGTCTAAATTATTTGTCATGTTTCAATTAGAAACATCGCTAAAGGACTGGTCAGTCCTATTACAAAAATTTCAAAATCAAGCTAAAATTTTATTATCACTTCGGCTAACAACATAAACTTTGAAAAAACAAAAATCTAATGATAGAAAAACTTCAAATTGCAAGTGTTCCAAGGTCTTGGTAACTCTTTACCCTCATTGTCTTCAAGCCGATATGCCCCATTGCCAGTGACCGAGATAATTCTATAAGGTCCCTCCCAGTTTGGCCCTAGCTTGCCCTCTCTAGGATCCTTCTTGTTGCCGACTACCTTCCTTAGCACAAGGTCCCCAACTTTGAACTCTCTTGGGCTGACCTTCTTGTTATAAGCCTTAGCAACTTGTTGCTAGTATGCCCTCAACCGAATTGTTGCTCTCTCTCTCTCTTTTCTCCTCCAGAAGGTCTAGATCTCTGGCTAGAAATGCTTCGTTAGTACCATTTTCCACTCCCTGGGTTCTGGTCCTTGGAATGCCGACTTCTAATGGGATAATTACTTCAGTGTCATAAGCCATGGCGAATGAAGACTCCCCAGTTGATCTTCTCGGTGTAGTCCGATATGCCCATAGTACATTGGGCAATTCCTCCACCCACTTTCCCTTTGCTGCTTCCAGCCTCTTTTTGATCTCATCCAAGATAGTCTTGTTGAATGCTTCTGCCTGACCATTGCTTTGAGGGAAGCTTGGACTAGAGTAATAATTCTTGATTTTGTACTTTGCACAGAAGCTTTTGATTAGCTTACTGTCAAACTGTGTACCATTGTCTGCTATTATTTCTTGGGATCCCAAACTTGGTGATGATGTTCTTCCATATGAAGTTCTTCACATCAATATCTCGAATCTTTGCAAGGGGTTCAGCTTTTACCCACTTTGTAAAGTAATCAGTTGCTACCAGCAGGAACTTTCTTTGTCCAATTGCTTGGGGTAGTTGTCCAACAAGATCCATGCCTCACTGGACAAATGGCCAAGAGCTGGACACTAGGTTCAAATCTGCTGCTGGTTGATGTATCAAAGGTGCGAACCTTTGACACTTCTCGCACTTTCTGACATAGACTTCATCATCCTTCTGCATGTAAGGCCACCAGTACCTTTGAGTAATGGCCCTATAGCAACTGATCTGCCCCTAGCATGGCTTCTACATACTCCTTCATGTATTTCATACAAAAAGTCTTTAACTTGGGAGGGATGCACACATCTTAAAAGGGGACCAGTAAAAGACCTTCTGTAAAGATGTCCTTCTGCTGTTAAGCTAAACCTAGCCGACTTCAGTCTGGTCTTGTGTGCTTCTTTGCGATCATCTAGTAGCTTCACATCTCTAAGGAACATTACTATTGCATCCATCCAACTCGGACCCACCTCCACACATATTGCTTCATACTCTGTGATTAGTGGTTCCACACTTGGGTCTGACAAATAATCAACCATTATTGTCCTGGCCTCCCTTAATTTCATTGCACTAGCCAGGTTAGCCAAGGCATCGGCATGGCTGTTATCATCTCGGCTAACTTGCTGTAGTCAGCAATCCTGAAATAAAGCTAATAGTCTAACAACCTCTTTTACATAGGCTATCATTCTTTTATCTCGGGCTGCACACTTGCCTGTTGTCTGGTTCACAATAAGTTAGGAGTTACAGAAGACTACCACCTCGTTGGCTTCTATTGCGGCTGCCAACTTCAATCTTGCGATCAGTGCTTCATATTCTGCTTCATTGTTTGAGACCTTAAACCCCAATCGAATAAATTGTTCTAACATCCATCCGTCTGGCGATACTAGCACTACTCCTTCCCCCGCTCCTTGACGGTTTGAACTCCCATCAACAAACAGGCGGAAGGAGTCGCCGATGTAAATGTCGCAGGGCTTGAGTTTTTCTTCTTTCTTTTGCTCTGCTGTGGGGTTTTTCATTCCCAGCTGCGTCTCTTCTTGTTCCCCTGGACACCCTAAGCCGCAACTCATCAGAGCCCAACGTAGGATGGCTCCAAGTGTGACCTCAGCCACAAAGTTGGCCAAAACCTGGCCCTTAATTGCTGTTATGGGCCTAAATTCCAGGTCGTATTGGCCCAGTACTACTGCCCATCTGGCTACCCTGCCTGTAAGATCTCCTTGTTGTAGCAAGGACTTCAAGGGGTGCTCAGTTAACACCACAATCTTGTGGGCTTGGAAATAATGGTTCAACTTCTTGGAGGTCATTATTAAGGCCAATGTCAATTTCTCCATGGGTAAATACCTGGTCTCTGCGCCTTCTAGGGTTTTACTCACATGGTGTACTGCCCTTTGTTCTCCCTTCTCTTCTCTGATTACCACTGCACTTACTATATACTCTGAAACCACCAAGTATAAGAACAGTTACTCTCCAATTACTACATTTGAGAGAACTAGAGTTGTAGTCAGGTATCTTTTTAAGCCGGCCAAGGCGACCTCACATTCCTCTATCCACAAGAAATTTGTGGCTTTTTCAACAGACTGAAAAATGGTTTACACTTATCTGAACTTCTGCTTATAAATCTGTTCAAGGCCGTGGCCCTTCCAGTTAACATCTGCACTTGTTTTGCCGAAGTTGGGCTTTTCAATTCCAAGATGACCTTAATTTGATCCGGGCTTGCTTCAATGCCCCTTCTAGTGACGAAGTATCCCAAGAACTTATCAGATCCAACTCTAAATGCACATTTCGAAGCATTGAGTCGGAATCGATATGTTCTAAGGATGTCAAAAACTGCCTTCAAGTCGGCCAGATGATCCTCAAGTTCTTTGGTCTTCACGACTATGTCATCAATGTATACTTCCACTATTTTGCCAATTAGATGTCTGAACATCTTGGTCACCGATCTCTGGTAAGTTACTCCTTCATTTTTCAACCCGAAAGGCATCACTCTGTAGCAATACAGTCTTTTTGGGGTAATAAATACAATATTCTCCTTATCAGGGGGGTACATTGCTATTTGATGGTACCCCCCATAAACGTCCAGGAAGCTCATCCTTCCATGCCCTGAAGTGGCGTCCACCAATTGATCGATCTTGAGAAGTGGGAAACTGTCTTTGGGACAAGCTTTATTCAAGCTAGTGAAGTCCACGCAGACCCTCCACTTCCCATTCTTCTTTTTTGCAATGACTGTGTTTGACAGCCAAGTGGGGTAATTTACTTCACGAATGGCTCTAGCCTCCAACAATTTGTCCACTTCTTCTCCGACTGCCTCCACATGGACTAACGTCGACCTTCTTACTCACTGGATGACAGGTTTGGCTAACCTGTCTACATTTGGTCTGTGGCAAATGACCTCGGGGTCAATGGCAGGCATCTCGTATGGCATCCAGGAAAACACCTCTATGTTTGCTTGCAAGAATGCTTCTAACTCCCTTTCCTCCTTCTCAGCCAAGCCTAAGCCGAGAAGGAAGAAGCGCTCGTCATCCCTTTGCTGGACTAGAATTTTCTTTAAGGCTTTCTCGCTTTTGTCGACCTGCTCTTTGTCAACGTCATCTAGGACTCCATGTCCTCGTCCTCAATCTCTACTGTTTCTGCTTCTCGTATGTTGCAGGTGGATTTCATTGCTGCCATGGAGCAATTCTTTGCCTGCACTTGATTCCTTCTGACCTCTTCAATTCCATGCTCTATTAGGAACCGCAACAGCTAATGCAATATTGAGAGAACAGCCCTTATTGCATGCAACCATGGCCTCCCCAAGATAACATTGTAAGGGGAGGAGGTGTTAATACTGTGAACTCTATATTTAACTTATTTCTCCCAGGGGCCATGTTGGTGTTCCATTGAACCCGACCATTGGACTATTGGACTGCTCCAGATCATCTCGGTGACGGCCAAGTTCCTTGTAACATCTGACATATATGATATCACAAGAGCTGCCTTGATCAATCAGAATGCGCCTTACCTGGCATTCTCCAATCTTTAGGGATATCACCAGAGCATGTGGATGTTGCACTATATCTAGGTCGGCTTCAGTAAAAGACACCATTGGTCCCTGGTACTCTTCTGCCTTAGGCCTCTTTTGCTAGACCTAATACACATGATGTAAGTGCTTTACCTTTTGAGTCTTCCCATGTACCTCGTTTTCATTAACCTTCAAATGAATCACATTGATCACTTGAGGTCCATCTGCTTGTGGTTACGGTGCTGGTGGAGGTGGTGCTGCCAGTGCCTGGGGCAGCCTTGCTTGCTCTTCCCTTGTTCTGGCCTCATTTACTAGGTCCCTTAAGTGACTTTGTCTTACCAGATCTTCCAAATGTGTTTTTAGGGCTCTACAACCCTGTGTCAGGTGTTCATCTTCATTGTGGTAAGCACAGTGCTTTCCCAGGCTTCTTCCTATGAATTTGCCAGGAATCTTTTCTAGTGCTCTATAATATGGCTGGTTCTTGACTCTTTCCAGAACTTTATAAATCGGAATCCGAAATACGGTGGTGACTGCCTGTGCAATCCTCAGTCCTGTCTCTTGCTTGTTATATCTAGTATTTCCTCGGCCTCGTTTCGGTGAGCCGTTTCTCTTCTCCTATTTCGACGTTTTTGTCCCTGGTGTGTCTTTTTCAGCTCTCGCTTATTTCTCGATCCTAGCCATGAGTTCCTCCATACTTTTTGGCAGCGTCTTTGCCAGTGACTTTCGAAGCAGGCAGTCATCGTTCAAGCCGTTCTTAAAAGATACGACCGCCAACTCTTGGTTGTACTCTGGTATTCAGTTAAAAACCTCATAATACCTTTTAGCATAAGCCCTGAGACTTTCATCCTCACCAATTTTCAGAGCCATCAGGAAGTCTACTCTCAACG
Organism: Camellia lanceoleosa; assembly: GCA_025200525.1. Taxonomy (NCBI): domain Eukaryota; kingdom Viridiplantae; phylum Streptophyta; class Magnoliopsida; order Ericales; family Theaceae; genus Camellia; species Camellia lanceoleosa. Next base: position 31,992,601 of record CM045760.1, read on the forward strand.
GCTGTAGTTTGTTTGTAACGAACCTAGCCACAAACATCTTAGCCAGGCCTTCCCAACTTTTCACAGTTCCTTTTGGTAACTTGTGAAACCAATCTGATATGATTTCCCCAAAGGATGAGGGGAACACCTTGCAGAGCAACAGTTCATTCCAGGTATATAGTGTCATTGAGTTCAAATATAAGCTGACGTAAAAGTTAGGATCAGACTTACCGTCGTTTATCTGGAATCTTGGCATATGGAACCTTTTCGAGGCCTCAAACTTATCCAATTCTACTGAGAACAGTGTTCTCAAATTGACCGAAGATGTGACCTTGGCATCTTGTCGCTTCCTCTGAAGGTAATCCCTCAAATCCTCCTTAGTCCGTCCAGGAGCTCGGCTGTCAACGGATTTCAACCTTTTTGGTGTGTTGCTCCCGGTGTCGTTCTGAGTCCTCTTGGACCTCCTTTCTTTCATCGTGTCAAAACAAAGCTCATTCCCTTGAACATGTCGATGTTCCTTGACATAAGTTTCCTTGGCACGAGGTGTCTTCTGAGACTCTCCTCTCATCGATTCTCCTCGCCCGACCTCCCGTAAAGGCTGATGCGAATGCTCCTTTGCCCTATCATGTTGAAGGACTACAGGGATTGCTTTCTGTCCCCCCCTTTCTAGGCATTGTTCTTGGCCGCTGGAATTGGCATGTCCTCCAATGGAAACAGTGGTTGCATAATGTTGTTCTGCATCATAAAGTTGACAACCGATTGTAGGTCTGCCAACTTGTTTGCCATCCCCTTCATCTCGCCGTCCATCCTCAGGCATCTATCTTTTCATACCTAAAGGTTGCTTTCGTTGTAATACCCACCTTAACATGCTTTTTTCAGTGCATCTCCCTCTTGGCCAACGTTCTTTTCTCCAGGATTCTTATCCCAAGATTCTTCATTACAATTGTCCTCCTCAATGTTAGGATCGGTGTTTTTACCACTCCCACTAGAGATGTCGCCTCTAATCTTTTCTTTCTGCCCGTCGTTGGCCATTTATTCTCCTTACATTTCCCACAGGCGGCGCCAAATTGTGTGTGCTAATTTCTGACCACACTACCAAACAGGAACTTAGCTGGAGAGCACAGGCAGAATGGATCATGCCCGAACAACCTATCACAGAAAGATAAGACTCTTGCGGTAGTTCGTCCACCCCGGGGGCACTCTAACGATCAAGTCAGTACTCGATTATCTCTCAAAGATAGAAAATAGTGCTTTACTCACTAGTCAGAATATTAAAAAAAACATACCTTAGACCCACGAGGGTGCCTACCTTTTATAGCCAACACTAACTTGATCCCTGTAGAAGCCTAGCTTCAATAGATTCTGGCTCAATGCTCATCTTGGACTCCCAGCCAGGTAGAGGTAAACTCTTTAAGAGTTTTATCTTTATCCAGACTGAGGTCCTCACCATTCTAGGACTTTTGTTCCTTATCCGTTCATCTCGAACTCCAGTATCTCCAAAGATAACCTCGGCATAGCCGAGATTATTTCGCACATGACAAAGCCACATGGCACTCTGGCTGATACGTCGGCTTCACCTCAACCACATGCTGTCATTCACAAAATATGCCCCTACACAAACAAGTGATATAAACAACAACAAAAATATTGCTTTCTATTTTCTTTCCAAATCACCCAATCCAAACAAACTATAAATTTAAAGGCAACACTGAAATTCAACACAATTTGATTGAAAAAGCATAAAATTTATAGTCATATATATATACAAAACGATGAGTAGGGTTTTCAGAGAGGCAAAGAGACATTATTTACCTAGGTAGTTAGAAGATCTAATTGTAGTTCGAACTGTGTAACCATATTCAAGTAGCTTCTTGATCAACCACGATGCTACATACCCTGTTCCACCTGTTAAACACTACCCTTATCATCATACCTTTCCATCTCTCTCTCTCCCTGGCTCTGATTGTGTTGAAATATGGAGTGTAAATGCTTTGGTTGACATAACTGAATGGATATGAGTGGATCACTTCCTAATCATTCATTGAAAGATAAATTTGGGATAGACTACTGATACCCCTTAGACTTAATTTTTATTAAGTCTAATTAAAAATAAAATTATCGTTAAAAATAATTTTTTGTAACTATTTTTATATATGTCGTTAAAAATTAATAATTAACAATTTTTTTATCACGATTTTTATAAATTGTCATTAAAACTTAGCATTAGTTACATTTTCTGTAATGAATTTTTTAAACTGTCTCTGAATGTTGAAAATTAGTAATTTTTTTGTGACAATTTCTTTAAATTGTCGTTAAAACTTATAATTAGTGACATTTTTTGTAACAAAATTTGTAAATTGTAACTAAACATTAACAATTAGTGACTTTTTAAATAGCATTTGATGAAAACATTATTAATTATTGTAGGACTTATTGGACAATAAGTCCATCTATTATGACTTACACATAAGTCCCTCATAAATTTATAGAAAACACTATCCACTTTATAAGAAGAAAATTATATAATTTCATATTTTTTGAGTCATAACTAAAAAAAATATTATAACCAAACACAATATGAGATATAACTGAAGAATTCATGAGTCATAACTAAAATAATATCATAACAAAAAAAATTAATCATAATTAAACAAAAAAAATGACATAAATAGAGGCATATGGTGCACCCCTTTCAAGGTGTAGGTTACAATTTCTATAAATTTATAAGTTTTTTTAGGATAAATTACAAATACACCCCTGAGTTTACTTAAAGTACAGATTACTTCCTGTGATTTGGATAATTATAAATACCTCGTTGTTAGCATTTTTCATTTAACAAAATTAACTAAAAAAATGAAATTCATAATTGCTCTCCTATACAATAATAAAATTACCCAAATTATTAATTGAAACATATTTCTAATATCATTAAAAACTGTTAATTAACTTTATGATTTATTAATAAAAAGAGCAATTTGTTATGAAATTAGAAATCTCAGGAGGTGGAATGTAAATTCCAAAACCACAGGGAGCGATTTATATTTTAATCAAACCTCAAGAGGTGTATTTGTAATTTATCCCTTTTTTTTGTTTGTATATTTATGCTTTAGGTTTTGTCTATTTATTAACTTATTAAGGTTTCATTTGGGAACAAACTATTTTAGTAACTTTTTTAGTTTTTTAGCTAAAATATGACAAGGGAGTGTTTTATCCTAAAAGCCTATAATCTATACAAAAAAAGTCAAAGATTCTCTTTTCTCTTTACTTTTTGCATATCTTTTCGTAACAAATTAAAAATTCATTCCAAATAGTTTTTTTTCCTCATATTTTAACCAAAATTTCAAAAATTATGTTTGGAATGACTTTTTGATTTTTTACGAAAAGATGTGCAAAAATAAAGAGAAAATAGAATCTTTGTCTTTTTGATATATGTTATAGATTTTTTAATTTTTTTAGTAATTTTTTAGCTCTCATGCCAAACAAGGCCTAAGCATTGGATTAGTTTTTTTTTATTTCTTATTATTTGGATATATTATTGGATTTGTGAATGGATGAATAAAACTTAAGTCATTGATTTGCAAAAAAAAAACTACCCTTATTGTGCATATTTTGAAGCCCTAACTACACATCTAATTCGACTGTGTGAATTTCAGAGAAGTCGAACACAATTAATTAATAATTGAGAGGAATATAATATTTTTTTTTTCACTCCACAAATTGACATGCTTGATCATGCATCTAGTATTATAGATAAATAGATGGATCGGTAAATTTAGACCTGATATCTTTCTATTGGTAATGGTGGTTTTTATTTATACGGTCATGTTCTAATTTGGAAGAGTAAAAGAAAAATTAAGACTGTGTTTGGTGTGGAGTTTTAGTCATGATTTCATACTCATATTTGAGTATAGTGTTTAGTTATAATTTTTAAAAATTAATTTCACATCACTTTTGAAAACTTGTCTGAGATGGGATTTGAATTTTGAAATTTGACTTACTTGATCGTCCTTCAAGATATTCGGCCGGTTGACTGGAATAGTACAAATATTTCTTTTTTTTTGACAATTGGCACCTGTTATTTTTTATATATTAAATAAAATATATGTTCCAAACTTTTTTAAAAAATTTGTAAGCTTTGAATAGAATTTTGAATTGTGTGTTTGGTTATGAGTTGTAAGTTTTGAATCAAATATCATATGTTACATCAATTATTCCAAACTCAATTCAAAACTCTTTTTAAAACTCATAACTAAACAAATTTTTTATATTTAAATCATAATTTTAAAACTCACAAATTCAAAATACAACTCTACTCTCAAATCATAATTCTAAAAGTCTACGAAATGCAATCTAATTTTCTTTTAGCGAGATGGCTAAGTGATTGGTAACTCAGTCTTTGATTGAGGGCTCATTTGAAAATCATTTTTACATGTAATTTTTAATTTTATATAAAAAGACGTGTTAAGAAATAAAAAATTATTTTATAAGAGTATCACTAATGATTTGCCATTAAAACTACCAAAGTTATAATATAGCAACAGTTAAATGTATCAAATTTGACACATGTGCCAAAGCTATAACAAGACGTATAAGAGTATTATAGCATTGTCATTGTTATAATTTGACAATTGATATTATAGCTTGTCAAATTATAGCAATGGTATTCTAATGATCACATATCATTTTGACAAATCTCAATTAACTTTCCCTCCAATTTTATAGGTGATGTTTAGATATAAGTTTATGAGTGATTTTTCTATTGTTTATTTTATTTTTATTTTATTTTATTATCTGACATGGATAGGCCCACAAGGATCACAGCACACGGTGAACCAACCCAAGCCCACCATTTAGACCCCATTCCATAACCCGAGTAGTAAAACCCAGGACAGCTGGAGGCCAACTGAGCAGGGAAGGCCAATGATACTCAGACACATGGCAGGTGCAGAACAGGCCACGTCAGCAGACAAAGATCTGCAAAGTTATTGCCACAATACATCACCATTAATGCGCCCCATCACAGCATTTATTACGACAACACCTTCCCGTCGGAACAGCGCCCCTTACCCTGAACAAGGTAGGTTGCATCACAGGCTTTCGGCGAGGGAGGCACGTCGGAAAGGACGGTGAAATGATTACCAAGGAATATAAGCAAGCATGGAAGGCAAGAAGAAGGTTAAGCATTTTCTATTCCTCTAACCCTCTCTCTCTCTCTCTCTCTCTCTCTCTCTATATCCACTACTTCCACTTCTAATTTACACACCGGAGGGTTCACTGGGGGACTACCATGTTCCCCGTTGAACTTGTTTGCAGGTCTTCCAGTGGGCTTCATCACTCGAGCGTGGACTTGAGGAGCTTGTATCTATATCCACTACTTCCACTTCTAATTTACATGCCGGAGGGTTCACTGGGGGACTACCATGTTCCCCGTTGAACTTGTTTGCAGGTCTTCCAGTGGGCTTCATCACTCGAGCGTGGGCTTGAGGAGCTTGGATCAGTCCAGCCCATCTACTGTGAACGAACTGTATCATTATTATCTTTTATGACCTTTTTAAAAAAAATTTGAAAAAAAAATTATATTTACATTCAACCCGATTAGACAAATGTAGAAAAATTTAAAAATTGAAAGAAAATATAAACCCCACCATTTTATGTCTTTTTTATTTTAATAAAATTGTCTTCATTTACAACTTTATTTTCTTCATTTTAATAATTTGTATTTTTCATAACATTGAAAAATTAAGCTTTTATTGAAAATTAAATTACATTTCAAGACATCATTCTACCGTCGGATATTTGCATAATCCAACAGTGGAGATGTGCACTCTGGAATGTTCTTGACTGATGATCATCCCAACTCTCTCTTTCTCTTCATTCATTTTGATCAATCGGCTCTCTCTCTCTCTCTCTCCATCCCTCATTACCGATCACTCTCTTGTTCCATTTCTCATCCCTCATCTTCCCTCGTTCTAGTTATGCTCTTGATTTTCTCTTCAATTCCTTCTTTAATGCCATGAACATAATCAAGAAATACAGAAGTAAAAATTCATCTTGATTCTCCAAACTCTCTTCGTTACACTCTCTTTTCCACTCTTCTGCCTTTAAAACTTTTCATTCTTAGAAAAACTAACCCACCTCCCTAGATTTAGTTTTCTTTCCAAATTAAAGCAAGAAAACCAAAGATTTGTTTGAAATTTCACAAACCTAGCTTTAAAAAAAAAAAGGGTAAATTACACTGACACTCCCTGAGATTTATGTTTATTACAATTCCCCCCTCACCTTTTGAAAATTACATCTCCCTCCCTGAGGTTTAAAGTTTCATTACAGATTCCCCCAATTAGCAATTTAATTTTTTTAAATACCAATTTTGCCCTCACTGGGTCAATTACATTGACACCCCTCATATTTTAGAAATTACAATCCCCTCCCTAAGGTTTAAAGTAGCATTACCAATTGCCCCATCGGTTAGTATTAGTTAGAAAAAAAAATTCATTGAAAAAAAAATTAATTGGAAAAAAAAATTATTTGAAAAAAAATTAATTGAAAAAAAATTTTGTTAGTAAAATTTTTAAATTTCTGTTTAAAAACCAATGTAAACTCATTTTTTGAATTTACGTTTTTTTCTCAAATTTACAAACTGAGACAATCATTTATAAACTAAAAAAATTATCAAACAAGTTTTTATGACAGTTTTTAAAATTTTTGTAAATATAAATTGAAAACGAAATGGTTACCAAATAGGTCCATATGGTAAAAATGTCGTAAAATTAATGAATAATTAAACAAGTTTTTATGACAGTTTTTAAAAATTTTGTAAATATAAATTAAAAACTGAAAACGAAATGGTTTCCAAACAAACCTCAGATGGTAAAAATGTCGTAAAATTAACAAATAATTAAATAAGTTACTAACGTAAGAAATGACTTATCAAAAGATTCTTAGGCTAATGTATGGTTTGATTTTTAAATTTTTTTTTAAATTAAAAATTAATTTGGTTAAGAAATAAAAAATAATTATCATTTTAACTTTTGGGCAGGTTATATACATACGTATGGCTACTTCAATTTAATTTGTAAAAAATTATTTCTAACCACTTGAAAGATAAAAAATTATATAAAAATGATAATTATTTTTTATTTTTTATTTCTTAACCAAATTAATTTTTAATTTTTAAAAAAAAATTCTAAAAATCAAACCATACATAGCCTAAGAATCTTTTGATAAATCATTTCTTACGTTGGTAACTTATTTAATTATTTGTTAATTTTACGACATTTTTACCATCTAAAGTCTGTTTGACAACCATTTCATTTTCAGTTTTCAATTTATATTTACAAAAATTTTAAAAACTGTCATAAAAACTTGTTTGATAATTTTTTTGTTTATAAATGGTTGTCTCAGTTTGTAAATTTGAGGAAAAAACGTAAATTCAAAAATGAGTTTACATTAGTTTTTAAACAGAAATTTAAAAATTTTACTAACAAAATTTTTTTCAATTAATTTTCTTTTCAATTAATTTTTTTTTCAAATAATTTTTTTTTCCAATTAATTTTTTTTTTCAATGAATTTTTTTCCAACTAATACTAACCGATGGGGCAATTGGTAATGCCACTTTAAACCTTAGGGAGGGGATTGTAATTTCTAAAATGTGAGGGGTATTAATGTAATTTACCCAGTGAGGGAAAAATTGACATTTAAAAAAATTAAATTGCTGAGGGGGGAAATCTGTAATGAAACTTTAAATCTCAAGGAGAGAGATGTAATTTCCAAAATATAAGGGGGAAACTATAATAAATATAAACCTCAGGAAGTATCAGTGTAATTTACCTAAAAAAAACTATTGGAGGAGATGAAGACGGGTACAAGGTAGATGAAGACAAAGAAGATAATTGTTGAAATCGTTTGAAATATGAACAAAAAAAAATGGCAAATCTAGATATTTATTACTAGTTTTCTTCAAATTGTGTGAGATTTGCTTAATTGTTTGAGAATTGTTGAAATTGTTCCAAATTTGTTCGCAATTGCCTGATTATTATTAACCAAAAAAAAACTTTCCTGAATTTTGTTTTCAAAAAATTGTCATTTAAAAATTTTGGTAAAACAATTTTTGTTTAAAAAAGAATTGGTGAATTTTGTTTTGTAAAAAATTATCTATTTTGTTGGGAAGGGAAGAAAGAGGGAATGAAATGGTTGGTTTTGGTTGAGTTGGCACATTTGGCAGTTGCCAAAACTTGTGTTAAATTTGGCACAAGTTTTGGCATTTTCCAAATTTGGCAGTGCCATATTCAATCATTGGAGCATCGCTTTTCATACACAGTTGCTATATTATAGTTTTGGCAGCTCCAATGGCAAACCATTGGAGGCGTTGGGATCCTCTAGAGTTGTGACAACCCTCACCTCTGATTAGCGTTAAATTGTGATTAAACATGATAAGTAATTGATTAAGATAAAATCGTAAATTGATTGCATGAGTGTATTACTTTAATTGCATTTCTATCTGTTTGTTACTGAATGATCTGTTCATGTTTTAATTTCGAACTGCGAATTGAAAGCCTTATCGGCGACCGATTCAGAAATTGATTAATGTTATATGCTAATTAGGATTTATATGATTTTATGGTAGGTTTAATTAAAATTCGATTTGAAATGATTAAATTAGAATAAATAATGCTAGATTAATTGAATATAGGTTATTTACGTTTTTGCCATTGAGTGGGCCACCTCTAAAAGCATTTTTTGGGACTTAATTCATACATTTGACACATCATATTTTCCACCTTCTTGAGCAAAACGTGAGAAAGAGGGAGATTAGGAGAAAATGGAATTCAACAAGAGGTTGGCTTGAACACTTGGAAGAAATTGAAGAAGACTTGAGAAATTGAGCTTTTACACTTAGAATTCAAGACTTAAGGTAGGAAATTCACCCTCTTAATCATGAATTTAAGTTGTTACATGCATGGTTCATGGAAAATTGGTGATTAGAGTCAAGAATTAGCTTGAAGTGTTGATTTGAGAGTGAATTCATGCATGCATGATCATATCATGAAGTTTTGAAGTTGTTTTGCATGAAATTCTTCCATGCATGTCTAGATTATGGTTGTAATCTTAGAATCTATCATGTTTTTGAGTTCAATCTTGCATTTGGTCATGCTTTGGAGCATTAGAGTTCATACAAACTCATGCATGTAATGTTCTTGTTATGTTCATAAAGTTTTAGTTGAAATTGGTGTTCAATTGGCCTACTTTTGGGCTTTGATTTTACAAAATGATCTTCAAAACATGTTGTATTATGAGTTTCCAAGTGTTTTTCAGAAAATTGGCCCAAAAGATTGAGTTTTGGTGTGTTTAATACTTGGTTTGAGCTTTGTGAGCAAATCTGGAAAACCCAAAATTTGGCTTCCTCGCTCGAGCGAAGGATTCCATGCTCGAGCGACCACCTTTGTTTCCAGACTATCGTTCGAATGACAGAATGCTGGCTCGAGCGTAGATTGCAAGCTCTCCGGTTTTTGCGTGTGCAGACGCACGCTCGAGCGACGAAATCTACACTCGAGCGAAGAACTGTGTCTCACGCTCGAGCGAGCATCGAGCGGAGAATTTCAGCAACCAGTACTTTTTGCATTTTTACAGACCGCTCGAGCGAAGGAGTTCACGTTCGAGCGACCCCTCTGTTTTGGTAAGCTCGCTAAAGCGAAGAAAACCACGCTCGAGCGAGACCCCTATTTTCAGCAAATTTTGAAAAGTGTTTTAAAATACATTTTTGTATCCTCATTCCATCCTAGGCATTTCTAGGCCATGTTTAAGGCATCTTAATGAGGATAATGTTATAGAACCACACCAAGTCAAGTTAAGGGGTCAAGTTAAGGGGCTAAGTTATTAATCCCAAGTGTGTAACTTAGTGTGTGTTCGTTCTGCAACTGTGTAGGGTTGGCACTCGAGGACGCTGATTAGTCTGCCTATAGCCCAGTAATCTGTGAGTAACAATGTTGTAAAGCTATGTTCAATTACAACTATTTTTTGAATGATTAACTGTACTGCTTTCTAAAATGACATTGTTTATTGAATGAATGTTTGTTCTAATTGTAAACTGTACTCGTGGCATCCATAGCAACTTCATCATATCACATCAAGTATCAGATCGTTACTATTATCTTTATCATCGCATCATATCTTATCGCCATCGCATCTTTATCATATCGCTATCATAGAGATCTCTGTCGGTTCCAATGTTTGGAACTACTACTGTTTATAATTTTGATGGCCATCAACTGACTGTTCGGTCTATTAAGACCTACTGTACTGTCTTGCTATTAAATGTACCACGTATGACTGCTATGATTCCTAATTGACTGATATGGCATGAAATATGAGCCACTGATTGAATAACTGATCTACTGATGCAAATGATTCTTTTAGTTACTGAAAGGACATTCATTCTTAACCCCTTTACACATTTGTTATTCACTGGGTTTTAGCCCACTGTTTATATATGTATGTAGGTGGCCAGGCACCGGACCGAAGCTAAGAGCGTCAAGTTAAGCTCATGTTTTGTCAAGCCAACCATTGTGCCTCACTTCGAGGTTCCGAGTCATCTCAAGCCAAGGCTGTTTTGGGATATTTCAAATTCACCCTTTGTCTCTGTTTTGTATTGACTGAATAAGACATTGACTATACAGTTATGGTGTAGGGGTTGAATCCCTAACCTACATAATATGTGTCTCTGATATGTATATATATATGAATGTGTTCATAAAAGTCTTTTTTCATTTAGATTTTCACAGCTCATTGGACATCTTTTATTTACTGTTTGGCTTCCACCAGCCCCTTACTCTGTATTATTGTCATTATTGTTAAGCAGGCCTTTGGTAATCACGGATTACTGGCCGGTTACAATGCTAAACCCTTAGGGGCAGGTTTGGGTTGTGACAAGAGTGAATTCTTAGAGTGATCTGGTAGAGTGAATTTATGAAAGTGCGACACCTGTCCCACTAATCAAACCAAGGGTTGAGATCAATTCCTCCCAAAACGACATCATTCCACCTCTTCCCTTCCTTCCTCCTTCTTTTTCTTCTCTGAATTTGACTGAAATGATGAGAAAATCAACCTAAAACAAAGAAGAAGATCAACCTAAAATCAACCCAAAATTTTACAAAGAACCTAAAACAATAAGAAAATCAACCTGTTTCTTAACCAAAACCAAAGATCAAATCAAAATTTTATAGAAAACAAGGAAAACCCAGAAAAATAACTACAATAAATTTCTTTTTGAGGGAGATTTGTTCAAATACCAAAGGATCAAAAGAGGTTTGTAAATAAATCAGCCTCTTTTAGCCCAGATCTAAGAAAACCAACCTTGAGGGACACAAAAATCCTATGTTTTGTTTGTGCCCAAATCTAGGATATATATATATATATGAGAAGAAAACCTCTTTGTCATCTTTATCAATCTTTGGACAGAAGCCTACCAGACCTTAAAACTCTGTCCCAATTAAACAACACAAAGTCCAACAACACAAAATCGATCCATCCATCAAGAAACCTTGTCATGTGGATCGAATCAAGCGTATTATTGAGTCAACTCTCTCATATCTATCAAAAAGAGAAAGAAAACTGAAGAGAGAATGAAGAAGAGGAGAGGGAAGATCGTAATTCTTTGGAGTATGGCGGGTTGGGCATCGACGGCAGCGTGTCGGGAGCGGGGTGGGGTGGCGATCCTTTTCTCTCATTCTCTCAACCCTTCTCTCTCTCTCTCTCTCTCTCTCTCTCTCTCTCTCTAACTCTCTGAAACCTAGAATTTTGAATTTTGAATTTTGAATTTTTTCAAAATTACTCAGGCTAAATCTCAGCCATTGACAGTTGAGTGGGACACGTGTCAGCTATCTATGGATCATTGTAGGAGATCACTCTAGGAATTCACTCTAGAGGATCCCAACACCCACTGGAGATGCTCTAAATGCCAAAGTTTGTACCAAATTTGACACAAATTTTGACAGTACCAAATGTGCCAACTCAGCCAAAACCAACCATTTACTTCCTTCCCTCCCCCATTCCCAACAAAACAGATAATTTTTTGCAAAACCAAATTCATCAAAAAAAATTTAAACAAAAATTGTTTCACCAAATATTTTTTTTAAAAAAAAAGAATTCACCAAAATTTTTAAATGACAATTTTTTTAAAACAAAATTCAGCAATTTTTTTTTTTTTTTACAGAATCAATCAACAATAATCAAGCAATTTCAAACAAATTTGAAACAATTTCAACAAATCTCAAACAATCTGAAGCAAATCTTACACAATTTGAAGAAAACTTTATGTAATGAATACTTTGATTTGCCATTTTTTGTTCATATTTCAAACAATTTCAGCAATCTACTACTTCGTCTTCATCTTCTTTGTGCCCATCTTCATCTTCTCCATTCTTCTTTGTGCCCATCTTCATCTTCTCTAGTTATTTTTTTTAACTGGGTTTGTGAAATTTCAAACAAATCTTTGGTTTTCTTGCTTTAATCCGGAAACAAAACTAAATCTAGGGAGGTGGGTTTGTTTTTCTAAGAATGGAAAGTTCTAGAGGCAGAAAAGTGGAGAAGAGAGTGTACAAAGAGAGTTTGGAGGGTCAAGATGAACTTCTACTTTTGTATTTCTTGATTCTGTTCATAGCATTGAAGAAGAAATTGAAGAGAAAATCAAGAGCAGAAATGGAACAAGGAAAGATAAGGGATGAAGAGGGATCGATAATGAGGAATGAGAAATGGAACATGAGAGTGATCGGTGATGAGGGATGAAGAGAGAGAGAGAGAGCCGACTAATCAAAATGAATGGAGAGAAAGAGAGAGTTGGGATGATCATCATTCAAGAACATTCCAGAGTGCACATCTCAATCATTGGATCAGCAGTGATTTAGACACCCTCAAACTTCAACCCCCACCACCCCCACACACACGTGGCAGGTGGTGATTGGAGAAGGAGAAAAAAAGAAAAAAGAAAAAGAAAAAGTGACCAATCAAAAAAGAAAAGGGGTCAAAATGGGGTCAAAATGGGGTAGGAGAAAAGGGGTCCCAATCTTTATTCTTATTATGCAAAGATCCAACAGTGGAATGATGTCTTGAAATGCAATTTATTTTTCAATGAAAGCTTAATTTTTTAATGTTATTATAAAAAATACAAAGTTATTAAAATGAAAATAATAAAATTGTAAATGAAGACAATTTTATTAAAACAAAAACGACATTAAATGGTGGGGTGAATTATATTTATATTTTTTATATTTGTCTAGTCTGGTAGAATGTAAATACATAATTTTTTTTTCGAAAAAGTTTTTAAAAGGTCATAAAAGACATTAAAATAAATAAATAAACAATAGAAAAATCACTCAGAAACCTATGTCTAAACATCACTTACAAAATTGGATGGCATGTAACCATTAGAGCACCATTATTATAATGGGAAATGATTTGTCCCCCTAAAAAAGCCCTCTCTAATCCCCCTAATGTCCAAAACGACGTCGTTTTGGATTTTTTTTTTTTTGCCTTGGTCTAAAATTTTGGGGGATTAGGGGGCCAAAAATTAGGGCTCCCTAGCACGGTCCTATTATAATTTGACAATTTAATATGGTAGACTACCAAATTATAACAATGACAATACTTGCCATTGAAGATGCTCTAACTTGTAATCACTTTTTGACTTTTTAATTAACATATTTAGTTCCCAAACATTGTCAGATTATATTATTGTGTTGCAATACATTGTAATTAAAAAATAAAATAAATAAAATAAATAAAAAAATAAAAAATTCTAAACAATTTGCTGTGTAGGACAAATCCAAAGAGATGAAACTGTAAAAACTATCAAGAATTTTTATTTTTATTTTTATTTTTTTGGATAAGTAAATTCAACAATTAATTAGTAATCATTACCATACTTATTCAATATGACACTTCAATTTACACAAAAATAAATCACAATTTTTTTAAAATAGGGTGAGTACCATTTTCATAAGACTTATCATTTGTAAATATTCCGTAAATTATTTTGGGACCGAGCTATTTGATATTAGTGGGCCCTAATTTTAGTCCAAGTCAACAATTCAAATCATTCAATGTATAAAACCGTCGAGTATATCATCTCTATAAAAAATCACGTTGATTTGATATCGATAGTCACTTAATTAGATTGGATTTTCGTTGCAATTTACTTCGAAAATTATATTTAAAAATTATTTTGAAAACGCAATCTGATGAAGTAGTTATCGATATCCAATCAACGTGATGTTTTGCATGAATGATATACTTGACGGATTTTACACATTGAACGGTCTAGATTATCGACATGGGCCTAGATTAGGGCCCACTAACGTCAAACAGCCATATGGAGAGAAGCCAGGTCCATTATCCATTATTTTGTGATTTGTTTCTATCCAAGTGTCATTTTCCTATTCAACAACATAGCTAACAATTGTCTTCAACCACTCTCGAGACTTGCTATTGTCTTAATCCACACATTTTAAGAAACCTTTCTGTCTATAAATTATTTATGTCAAAACATGACCAAATAAAACTTCCACAAACATTACAAACCCCATGCTTCTTTTGTTGGTTAAGAATCTGTGTGAGTGGTTTTCTAATCACACTGCCCTCCTTAGTAATCCAACTGTAGAACACAGGCAGAATAGACGGCACCCTGTAATCTGTACAGAAAAAAAAAACTCCAGCGGTGGTTCTTCCACCCGGGGGCACTCCGACGAACAAGTCAGTATCTCTCAAGGATAAACAAGTGCTTAAATTACTGCTCAAGACTTAAAATTGCGTACCTTAGACCCGCCAGGGGTGCCCTTCTTTTATAGTTTTTCTCTATCCCAGTCCCACTAGAAGTCTCACTTCTATGGACTCCAATTCCGGATTTACCTTGGACTCTTCAAGAGATAAGGATAGACTCCCTGAGAGTATTACCTTTATCCATCTTGTAGTCTTTCTTCATTCTAGGACTCCTGTCCCTTATCCGTTTATCCCGGATTCCTGTATTCTCGCAGATAACCTCGGCAACTCCGAGATAACCTCGGCGTAACTACCACGACACGTGGCACCTCGGCTGACACTTCGGTGTCACCTCGGCCACGTGCTGGTACTCAGAAAATACATCCCCACAACTGCCCCCTAGGTTCTATTACCTCGGCATTCTGAGATGATAGAACCTATATTTGAACTTTTTTCTCGTACGTCGGCTTAAGAACTTTCTAGCCGAGATCATTTATTTCAGGCCGACATGTCTTCATCCAAGAACAAGAATTCAGATCAATTCTCCTACGCGTATGAGCTGTCATGCACCATTTTTCAACCGTTCCACTGACGCGTTTTACCCTTATTGGTCCGTGCTAGTGACGCTACCAGGGCGCCTTTTTTTCGCTTGCACCGTGGCCTCGACGACGTTAACCCAGGCGCAATTAATGCTTCTGTTTTGCCGCCGTTTCACATTTTTGACAAAACAATTGTCTCTCTCCTTCATCTCTTCACTTTTGCATTTGTCTACTTTACATTTTCTCTCTCTAAAGCTCTTTTCTCCTTCGAACCTGCCATTGCTCCAAGCTTTGAACTCTGCATTGTCTTCCATCTGTCATTCCTGCGAAGCTTTCGCCACTGTTGCATCTGTCGTCCGACCTCGGCGAAACTCATTCCGGCTCTATTTCTCTGGTAAGCCACCGTTCCCTTCGCTTTCATTTCTGTCGATATTATTTGCTCCCATTTTTCTTTCAAATCTTGTGAGTCATATATTTGAAAGTATTTAAGCGAATTTGATTTCTGCCCACACACTGTTCACCACTTTCTTGCACTCTTGTCACTGTTCTCCATGTATTCTTTATGCTTTTGATAGCCCTTCCTCTGTTCTTGATTCTGAAACTTCGCTCTTGCTTTTCTGTTTTCCAGATTTCTGCCCTCCATACTCGTTCTTCGTAGATTTAGGTTTGGGATTTGTCTGTAGGACCTTCATTTTTTAGGAAAAACTGAAACAAACTTTACCAATACATACCTAGGTTTAAGCCGAGGTCCCAAGACCCCTTTAGAAGTATCCTGTCTCTATAGCCAAGTACATTTACACCAAAATTATGGGTATGTGGAGAAATAGGGTTAACACCCCAACCAAACTAGAATATTTCAGGCAGGAGTTCTCCATCCCAGATGATGCCCATCTGAGACTAGCTGGTAATGACGACTCCATTATGCCCAAGGATGATTCCATGCCTTTTCCCGTTGTAGCCTTTGTTGAATGTGGGCTTCGGTTCCCCCTAGATCCACTTTTTCGTGAAGTCCTTCACTACTATTCTTTGAACCCTATGCAACTCACCATCAACGCCCATAGAACGCTTAATGGTATCATAACCTTAGCTCGGCAGGAGAATGTTAGGATCACTCTTGCCGACATCCAATATTGTTACACCATGTGCGCCCTCAACCTGAAGGAAAAAGGTTATGTTTATTACCTTAAGCCAAGGTCTACCGAATATAAGATCGTAGCTTGCCTCCCAGACTCCAACAAAGGGGCTGGAGATGATTATCTCATTGCTTCTGGAAACTGGGAATTTGGTCCAGACGAAGAAGTTCATCTCTTCCCTCTTCCTCGAACGGTCAAGGAGGGCAAGGGTAAGAGCCCAGTGTCAATTACTTAGTTGCTGGTTTTGTTTTCAAGTCTTCAAACTTTGTTGTTTTCTAATGTCTTGTTCCTTTCTTGCAAACGTTAGTCAGCCACCAAAAAACTTTCGTCAATCCTACTTTCTGGGCAAGGATCTGAGGAAGCTCCTAGATTTGCCCATCCATAAGCGCAAAGCTCCAATGTTGCTGAATTTCATTCCATCATACAAATCAACTTTGCCCGACATCCCAAGGAGAAAGAAGAAGAGCCTATCTCCTTCTTCGGCTACCATTCTACAAGTAGCGTCAATATCTCAGACTGATCAAGGGTCAACTTCTGATCCAGCCGATCAACCTTCCACCTCGGCACCATACTTGGTACCAATTTCTGAAAGAAAACGTCGGCGGCGACTTGTAAAAACTGCCGAAATGGTTCACTGGCTTGCCAGCAGACCTTCTGGCCGACCTTCCAACCGACGTGGACGCTGTACCATCCCAAACGGTGCCCCCACCGAAGCCAAAAAAGACCAAGAAGGCCCAACCAAAATCCAAGGCTACTGAGGCCGAGGTTGAAGACGCTCTGCCAATCTCTCAATTAGCTGAGAGTAAAAAGACCTCCTCTGCACCTGCCAAAAGACCTGCTGAAGCCCAGCCATCAGGATCCACTCAGTCGAAAAGGCCGAGGTCATCGTCTGCGACGACTTCGGGGTCCAGAGTTCCTAAGGTTCCCTGGGAGCCTAAAATTACCCTTGAAAACAGGCCCGTTTACGCCCATGAAAGCGCCGACAACGTTAATATCGGCGTGGCGCTTAGTACTGCAGTTCTTCTCGAAGGCGATCTTGAGCGCAATGCCAAGATGAGCGAATACGAGAATTATGCCTTTATCTTTGCGGCGTTACGTCCCAAGTAAGTCTTCGAATTTGATAACTTGTCTTCCTGCCACTTTCTTTATACTTATAAAGTTTTGCAATATTTTGTAATAATTTCTGCCTTGTTTTCTTTCAGGCCATTCAACACGCCCACTCTCTCTCTCTATGCAGGCCTTTGAGAACAAGGAAAAATTGTTCGAGATGGAGAAGGAGTGCGTTGCCCTTCAGAAACAGAATAAGAGTCTTAAAAATAAAATGAAGACTCTGGAAGATCAAGCCGAGGCTGCAACTCAGGCTAAGCAAGAGGTCGATTCTTAGAAAAGAAAGAAGCTATGGCGAAGGCTGCCCAGGCCGAGCAAGAACTTCACAAGGCGCTGGCCACCAAGGACGCCGAAATCAAGGCGGCCGACGACAAGGCGTATGCCCAAGGCATGGCCGATGTTGCAGAAGACTACAAGTTACAGGTTAAGCAGGCATGCAACAGGGGTTTTTCCCTTGGTTGGATGTCCTTAGCCAAAAAACTTGATCTTCTTGCTGATTCGCCATGGCGCAAGGCTGAAGCTATCCCTTTGCCATTTCCTCCTCCTCCTCCTGCTCCAAGTCAAACTGAAGAAGCTGAGTCTGAGTCTCAGGCCGAAGATGAAGATGAAGATAATGACGAAGCCTTGGTGAGGAAATCCAAGGATGCCACCGAGACCAAGTCCCTTCCTTCTACTGAACAGGTTATCAACTTAACCCAAGATGAAGAGGGTGATGAGGTTGAGGAGATATCCAAGGAAACTCACCCAGTCCAGTTATCATCCGACCTTCTTCTGGCTGAAAAAAGTGCTAAGAAGACTCTGGCCGAGATTAACGCCGAGATTGCGGCAGATAAAGAAGCTGAGGTTGTGGGAGGAAAGGATGCAGAGGCTGAGGTGGAAAAAGATGCCGAGGTGGTTCGTCCAGAGCCCTCCGAGGTTTCGGCCCAACCAACTGTTGAAGAAGTTTGAAAGTCTTCTGTTTTTCTTTTTTGTACTTTGTTTCTTTTCTTTGTTCTTGTTGATGTTCCCTAAACAATGTAAGCTTTGTATATGGCCGATGTGTCTTTTTCCATTCAGATGCTAGATACAACTTTCCTCTACTGAGTGTTTGTACTTTTGTATTCTTATGACTGCTTCTCCATGATTCTATACTTAGAATATTTTGCAAGTCTCTCCTCCTTTGTACAATCTCCTCGGGGATAAATACCTCGGGTACGTTTGCATGAAGATTTATCTCGGCTAGGACTTCACCTGTAAATTTTTCATAAACTTCAACAAGTATAAAGCATATAAACTTAATTCAACTTCATCTTGTAAATTGCTACAAATTTCAACAAATGAAGATAAACAATTATATCGACTTAACTTTAACTTGTAAATTGTTACAAATTTCAACAAGTAAAGATAAGGAATTTATCTCAACTTAACTTTAACTTGTAAATTGCTACAAATTTCAACAAGTAAAGATAAGGAATTTACCTCGGCTTAACTTTAACTTGTAAATTGCTACAAATTTCAACAAGTAAAGATAAGGAATTTATCTCAGCTTAACTTTAACTTGTAAATTGCTACAAATTTCAACAAGTAAAGATAAGGAATTTATCTCGGCTTAACTTTAACTTGTAAATTGCTACAAATTTCAACAAGTAAAGATAAGAATTTATCTCGACTTAACCCGGTTAAGCATAATATCTATTTAACTTCGGCTAAAGCATTACTCTTCTTCTTCGCCTCAATGTGAACCTAAGTTCCACTTGGGTTCTCATTATTCAAAAAACAACATCATGCATAGTGTTATAAGTTCTGAAAAATTCTGCTAAGATTTTATTGATCATATTGGCAAAAAATCAAAGAACATCTAATGATAAAAAAACTTTAAATTACAAGTGTTCCATGGTCTAGGCAATGCTTTGCCCTCATTATCTTCGAGCCGATATGCCCCATTTCCTAACACCGAAGTAATTCTGTAGGGTCCTTCCCAGTTTGGGCCAAGCTTGCCTTCTTTGGGATCCTTCTTGTTGCCGACGACTTTTCTCAAGACTAGGTCGTTGACTTGAAAATTCCTTGGATTGACCTTCTTGTTGTAAGTTTTGGCAAGCTGTTGCTAGTATGCTGCGAGCTGGATTGCAGCTTTCTCTCTTCTTTCTTCTAGTAGATCCAGATCTCGGGCTAGAAGCACATCATTAGTCCCGTTCTCAACTCTGTGGGTTCTGATCCTTGGGATGCCGATCTCCAATGGAATGACTGCTTCTGTGCCATAAGCCATGGCAAAGGGGGATTCCCCTGTTGATCTTCTTGGCGTAGTGCGATATGCCCAGAGTACGTTAGGCAATTCGTCTACCCACTTTCCTTTTACTGCCTGCAACCTCTTCTTTATCCTATCCAGAATTACTTTGTTGAATGCTTCGGCTTGCCCATTACTTTGGGGAAAGCTTGGTGTTGAAAAGTAATTCTTTATCTTGAACTTTGCACAAAAATTCTTGATGAGTTTGTCAGAAAAAGCGTTGTCGGCGACTATTGCTCTTGGAAACCCAAATCTGGTGATGATGTTTTTCCAGATGAAGTTCTTCACATCCACATCTCGGATTTTGGCAAGAGACTCTGCTTCTATCCACTTTGTGAAGTAGACTGTTGCTACCAGTAGGTACTTCTGCTGCCCAGTTGTTTGGGGCAATTGTCCAACGAGATCCATGCCCCATTGGACAAATGGCCAAGGGCTGGAAACCGGGTTCAGGTCAGCAGCTGGCTGATGTATCAAAGGTGCAAACCTCTAGCATTGTTCACACTTCTTCATATAGGCTTCTGCATCTTTTTGCATATAGGGCCACCAATACCCCTAGGTAATGGCCCTGTGAGCTAACGATCTGCCCCCTGTGTGGCTTCCACAAACTCCTTCATGAATTTCATATAAAAAGTCTTCGACCTGAAGAGGGTGTACACACCTTAAAAGAGGTCCAGTGAAGGATCTTCTGTAGAAATGTCCTTATGCTGTTAGAATGAATCTTGCCGACTTAAATCTGACCTTGTGTGCTTCCTTTTGATCTTCTGGCAGCTTTCCCTCTTTTAGGAATGCAATAATTGCATCCATCTAGCTTGGTCCCATGTCCACACATAATGCCTCTTGCATTGTGTTTGGTGGCTCTATGCTCGGGCCTGATAGGTAATCGATCATTATTGTCCTCGTCTTTCCGGTTTGCATTGAGCTTGCTAAATTGGCCAACGCGTCGGCGTGGTTGTTATCGTCTCGGCTAACCTGAAGAAGTCGGCAGTTTTGAAACAAGGCTGCCAGCCTGATGACTTCTTTTGCGTATGCCGACATCCTTTCATCTCGGGCAGCAAACTCTCATGTAGTTTGATTCACTATAAGTTGTGAGTCACAAAAAACTATTACCTCATCTGCCTCTGCTGCTACTGCCAGCTTGAGTCCAGCAATCAATGCTTCATATTCCGCCTCATTGTTCGAGGCTTTGAACCCCAGTCGAATGGATTGCTCCAATATCTCACCATCGGGGGATATTAACACTACTCCTGCCCCTGTCCCCTGCCGGTTTGAGCTCCCATCAACAAAAAGTTAAAAAGAGTTGCCGATGTAAATGCTGCAGGGTCTGAGTTTTTCCTTCCTTGGTTCTTTAGCCTTTGGCTGGGTTTCTCCTTCTTTGTTTGGACAGCGTTCATCTCGGCTCAACGGAGCCCGATGTTCGATGTATTCTAACGAGAACTCGGCCACGAAGTCGGCCAAGTCTTGGCCCTTAATTGCTGTTCTCGGCCTGAACTCCAAGTCATATTGGCCCAAAACTACGGCCCATCTTGCTATTCTGCCAGTTAAGTCTCCTTGTTGCAACAAGGATTTTAGTGGGTGCTCTGTTAAAACCACTATCTTGTGAGCCTGAAAATAATGGTTTAGCTTCTTTGAGGCCATTACCAAGGCCAGCATTAATTTCTCCAGTGGTAGATACCTTGTTTCTGCATCGGTCAAGGTTTTACTTACATAGTAAACAGCCTTCTGCTCTCCCTTCTCTTCTCGGATTATCACAGCACTTACTGCGTGCTCTGAAACTGCTAAGTATAAAAACAGTTCCTCCCCAGGTTGAGGTGTTGAGAGGACTGGAGCCGTGGTAAGATATTTCTTCAGGTCAGCCAAAGCGGCCTCACATTCCTCTGTCCATAGAAAATCCGTGGCCTTTTTCACCAGATTGAAAAAAGGTTTACACTTGTCCGAACTTCGGCTTATGAACCTGTTTAGGGCTGCGGCCTTTCCAGTAAGCATTTGAACCTGTTTTGCCGATGTCGGACTCTGTAATTCCAGAATGACCTTGATCTGATCTGGGCTGGCTTCAATGCCCCTTCTAGTCACTAGGTATCCTAAGAATTTACCGGATCCGACTCCAAACGCGCATTTCGATGCGTTTAGTCGGAGCCGATATGTTTTGAGTATGTCAAAGACCTCTTTTAGGTCAGCAAGATGATCCTTTGGTTCCTTGGTCTTCACGACCATGTCATCAATGTAGACTTCTACTATTCGGCCAATCAAGTGTTTGAACATCTTGGTTACCAGCCTTTGGTAAGTTGCTCCTGTGTTCTTCAACCCAAAAGGCATGACTCAGAATAATCTGAGACCTTTGGGAGTGATAAACGTTGTCTTCTCCTCATCCGGGGGGTACATGGCTATCTGGTGATATCCCCTATATGCATCCAAGAAGCTCATTCTTCCATGTCCAGATGTGGCGTCCACCAACTGGTTGATCTTTGGCAGAGGGAAGCTGTCTTTGGGACAAGCTTTGTTCAAGTTTGTAAAATCTACGCAGACCCTCCACTTGCCATTCTTCTTCTTTACTACCACGGTGTTTGATAACCATGTCGGATAATTGGCTTCTCTGATGGCCCTGGCTTCCAAAAGTCTGTCTACTTCTTCCTCCACTGCTTCGACGTGCATCAACGTCGGTCTTCTGGCTCGTTGTATTACAGGTTTGGCCGACCTGTCAACGTTGAGTCTGTGACATGTGACCTCGGGGTCAATGCCAAGCATTTCATAAGGTGTCCAGGCGAACACCTCAATATTTTTCCTCAGAAAGGTTTCCAGCTCCCTTTCCTCTTCTTCGGCTAATCCTGTGCCGAGAAGAAAGAAGAGTTCTTCATCGTCCTCCTGGACGAGGATTTTCTTCAGTGCTTCTTCACTTTTCTCGGTCGGCTCCTTGCCGACATCAGCTAAGACCTTCATGTCCTCTTCTCCGACTTCCGCCTCCTCTGGTTCCCGAATGCTGCAGGTTAATTTCATTGCTGCCATGGAGCAATTTTTTGCCTGCAACTGATCTCCTTTGACTTCCTCAATCCCATGTTACATTGGGGGGAGTAGCGATTGATGCACGGTGTTGAGGAATCGCCCCATTGCATGCAACCACGACCTTCCCAAGATAATGTTGTAAGGCGAGGGCGTGTCAATCACAATGAATTCTGTCTTGATCTTCTTCGTGCCAGCCTGTATCTCCAAGCTTGTTGCGCCTAATGGCCATGTCGGCGTTCCATTGAAGCCGACCATCGGGCCATTTGACTGTTCCATGTCATCAGGGTGAAGACCTAACTCCTTGTAACATCTGACATACATGATATCGCAGGAGCTGCCTTGATCAATCAGAATACGTTTCACCTGGCACTCCCCAACCTGGAGGGATACTACCAAGGCGTCATTATGCGGGTGCTGGACCATATCAAGGTCGGCCTCTGTGAAGGCTATCGTCGATCCTTGGCTCTCTTCAGGTCGAGGTCTTTTCAGTCCGACCCGGTTGACGTGTTGTAGGTGTTTTACCCTCTATGTCTCCCCCCGTATGTCGTTTTCATTCACCTTTGAGTGGATCACATTAACCACCCGAGGTCCTTTGCTGTGGTTCTTCTTATTTGGGGAGGCAGGGTTGCTAGTGCTTGGGGCAATCGTGCCTGTTCTTCCCTTGTTTTGCCCTCATCTACAAGGTCTCTCAGATGGCCTTGCCTCACCAAATCTTCTAAATGTGCTTTAAGGGCTCTGCAACCCTGAGTTGGGTGCCCCTCCTCATTGTGGTATGCGCAACGCCTACCAAGGTTTCTCCCCATAAATTCTCCTGGTGCCCTTGCTTGCCTCAAGTAGGTGATTTCGAATTTGATCAAGGACTTTGTGTAAGGAATTGAACACCGTCATCCTTCGCTTAGCCCTCAACTCTGTCTCCTGTTTGTTGGGTCCATTGTTTCCTCGGCCTCGCTTCAGCGAGCCGTTGCCTTTTTCCGGCTTTGTCTCCTTATTCCCCGATGTATCTTCATCGGCTCGCGCATACTTCTCGATTCTCGCCATGAGCTCTTCCATGCTCTTCGGCAGGGTTTTTACCAAAGACTTCAAAGGGCGTCATCTTCAGCCGTTCTTGAAAGATACGACCACCACCTCCTGGTTGCATTCAGGTATTCGATTGAACACCTCATAGTACCTCTTTGCATAGGCCCTAAGGCTTTCATCTTTGCCGATCTTCAGAGCCATCAATGCATCCACCCTCAATGGCTGCAGTTTGTTTGTTATGAACCTGGCCACAAACATCTAGGCCAGGCCTTCCCAAGTCTTCACGCTGCCCTTTGGTAATTTGTGGAACCAATCTGATGCAATCTCCCCGAAGGATGAAGGGAACACTTTGCAGAGTAACGGCTCGTTCCCACTGTATAATGCCATTGAATTAAAAAATAATCCAACATGGAAGTTAGGGTCTGACTTACCATCATATATTTGGAACCTCGGCATACTAAATCTTTTCGGCGCGACGAATTTGTCCAATTCCATCGAGAATGGCGTCCTCGGCTTAACCGGGGAGGTTACTTCGGCTCCGGCATTCTCCTGCTTCCTCTTGAGGCAATCTCTCAAGTCTTCTGTACTCCTCCCTGCAGCCTGGCTGTCTTTGGACTTCAGCCTTTTCGGCACACTACTCTCGGCCTCATGGTGGCCCCTTTTTGATCCTTCCCCATAGGATGCATCGAAACATAATACTCGCCCCGGAACATGCCGATGTTCTTTGGGGTCTGCTTCCTTCTCGCGATATGTCCTTCGGGACTCTTCTCTTCTCGGCTCTTCTCGGCCGACTTCCCTGGAGGGTCGGTGAGAGTGCCTTCCACTCCTCGTGTGCTGAGGGGCTTCGGGGATTTCTTTCTACCCCTTCTTCTGGGCGTTTGCTGCTGGCATTGGTGTGTCCTGTAGCGGGTATGGTGGCTGCATGACATTATTTTGCATCATGAAGTTGACGACCGATTGAAGGTCTGCCAACTTGTTTGCCATCTCCCTTACTTCTTCATCCCTCCTCAGACATCTGTCTTTCCAGATCTGGAGGTTGTCCTCGTTATAGTACTTGCCCTGGTCCGCTTTCTTTGATGTGTCGCCATCTTGGACGACGCCTTTCTCTGCGTGATTTTGATCACGAGCTTCTTCGTTGTGGTCTCCTCCTTCAGCGTTAGGGTCGATGGGTCTTCCACTCCCAGTAGGAGTATTGTCCCCAATCTTTTCCTTTTGCATGTTACTGGCCATCTACTCTTCTTTCGTTCCCACAGACGGCGCCAAATTGTGTGTGTGATTTTCTGATCACACTGCTCTCCTTAGTAATCCAGCTGTAGAACACAGGCAGAATAGACGGCACTCTATAATCTGCACAGAAAGAAAAAGCTCCGGCGGTGGTTCTTCCACCCGGGGGCACTCCGACGAACAAGTCAGTATCTCTCAAGGATAAACAAGTGCTTAAATTACTGCTCAAGACTTAAAATTGCGTACCTTAAACCCGCCGGGGGTGCCCCTCTTTTATAGTTTTTCTCTATCCCAGTCCCACTAGAAGTCTCACTTCTATGGACTCCAATTCTGGATTTACCTTGGACTCTTCAAGAGATAAGGATAGACTCCCTGAGAGTATTACCTTTATCCATCTTGTAGTCTTTCTTCATTCTAGGACTCCTGTCCCTTATCCGTTTATCCCGGATTCCTGTATTCTCGCAGATAACCTCGGCAACTCCGAGATAACCTCGGCATAACTACTACGACACGTGGCACCTCGGCTGACACTTCGGTGTCACCTCGGCCACGTGCTGGTACTCAGAAAATACATCCCCACAGAATCCATCGTAACATGGACTAAAGGAAACCCTTTTCTTTGCAACATAGAAATGCTTCATCAAACATTTCATCAAGACCATACTTGAACTTGAATCCAGAATCCAAGAGCTTCTTTGATGAGAGACTTGGGGTTTTAAATCCTTCAATTTTGTCTAAAACACTGCAAGAAGAAGAAAAGTTTTAGCCACTTCCCTGCTTGAACCAACAAAAAGCGCTCTATTTATTTCGGCAAAACATATATTTCGAAAAGTGTTTTTTTCCCCTTTTTTAACTTTTACCATTTGATACAATGAAAAAAAGAAAGTCACACAGTTTATGTGGTCAATGCAAAATAAGTAATTTTGACAAAACAAGCTTTTATTTTTAAAAAGTAAAAGATATTTTTAAAACTTAACGAGACATACCAATTTTACCAATTACCATCACATGACCATTACTACTGCCACTCCCCATGCCAGCCACCCCCTATTGTCTCCACCATCACTACACAACCACCACCTTTCATCACTACCCTACAACCACCACCACTTCACCGTGCCACCTTTGTGTCCGTCACCAATGTCATTGCCACTACCTCACCACCATTGATTGTTGTTGCCATCACAATACAATCATCACATGTCATCCTCGCCCTACAACCATCAATATCAGTGACGAAGCTACTAAGCGATTAAGAGCACTGGCAGAGCTAGTGTATAGTGAGTGGTGTTACTTGACACCACTCAACTTTGAAATTTTTTTAAAATAAATATGAAATTTATTCAAAATATTTGAGATTTTACAAATTGAACCTAGAGAAAAAATGGAGAATTATTATTTCTTTTTAACTTTATTATAAATACACTCTAAAAATTTGTTTTGAGTGTTTAAAATTACACATATATGATTCTTAATTCACATTCGAATACAATTTTTGGAGAAAATTTATAAATAATTGTAGTGAAAAAAACAACTATAATTGTCATAATCATCAATTCTACCAATTACAACTACAATTGTGCAAAGATCTTTTGCTTAATGCGAAGTGATAATTTTTTAATTTATTCAAAGTGATGATTGAATCAATGATTATTTGGCCATATATTTGATAGCATAAAGGTTATTATGTAGCAATTTTAAAAAATGAAAACTTGTGAACAATTATGTTAATGAAGATCTTTGCTTGATTTTGTTGATGTATTAATTTCTCAACTTTTGTTTTATATGTAATTTATTAAATTTGAATTATTTTGTCGATATGATTGAAAATATATAAGATTATAGAATAAAATTTGATTTTGATATAAGTTGTGTAAAAGATATATTGACATAACGATACTGATGATAGTCATTAATGACCCCACTGACCTAAAATCCTAACTATGCCACTGATTAAGAGGGGCATGTGTCTCTCCTCAACTTTTAAGAAATTACATTTTATGCTAGAATTTTGAAAATATTTTCAATTTTTTTCTTCTAAAATTTATAGAGAGAGGGATCAACTACACTTACTCAGCCTTTGGTATGGGAAATTCTGGGTATTTAGCCGACAAAAATTCGGACAGACTATGGATTCCTATCTCGTTTGATGAACAAATATACCTCCCTTTGGCATTAGGATGCTCAAATAGGAAGATATGTGCATTCGCCACGTCATCAACATTAAGGGTGTATACGGTTCGGATTGGTTCGGTTCTAAGAAAATTCAAGAACCGAACCGATCCTAACGGTTATGTGATTTTGAGAACCAGACCAGACCGTTACATTTGTAAAACCGGACCAGAACTAAACCGAAAAAAACGGTTCGGTTTCGGTTTCGGTTTCGATTTGGTTTATGGTTCCAAAAATTTCTATTTACAAGAATAAATTGTTAATATTAGCAAAATAATTACTCAAACTAATTACATTTAACTCATAATAAAAACTAATAATATTAAGGCATTACTTAATATTACATATCTATACTATCCTAATATCATTAAAATTATAAAAAATCAATTAATAAAAATAAAACTTGATATTATATATATATATATATCTTTTAAAATTCGGTTCGGTTCGGTTCGGTTCGAACCACGATTTTTTCATAAAATCCATTAACCGAACCGTTTTTACGGTTCTCGTATTTCTTAATCCGAAACCGAACCAATTCTTAATAGAACCGAACCAAACCATACAATTCGATCTAGTTCGGTCCGGATTACCGATTTGAACGAATTTTTGAACAGCCCTAATCAACATGCACCAAATTTGGTTTGGCGAGAGCCTTATACATCTCTTGTTTACCTGCATGGAGAGAGAATTAAAAATCAAAATTAATTATTTTCGAAATTAATATTGATGCATAAAAAATTACAAGGAGTGTTAGTATAATTCACCCAAAATAAAAATATTTCAAGATGTTGAAAGTTCCTTCCACTGTAAGGGTGGGTGTCGTCAAAATTATCTTAATACTAATTTAGTTTATGTGATTTTTAATTCGTATTCGATTCATATCGTGTTAATGTCAAAAAAATTCACCATTTAATAAAAATATCAAATTAATAAAAAAATTAAAAAGAATTCTTCATGGGTTAAATTTAATGAAACTAATCTCTGCTTATTTGATTTCGATTCTATTTTATTTTCTTAATTTATAAAAAAATAAAATCCTATTATTAATGGAATAATTATAAATTTCACTATGGTTTCTAAAGCATATACTTTGTGTTATTTTAATCTCTACATTTTTAATTTTATTAATTTTCTCTGTCAATATTATAAGTTTATGTTTCATCTTCTTCATCAATGTTTCGGGACTAAACAAATCATAAATGTAATTTATCCCAAATGAAATATCAAGGATGAAAATAAAATGTAAAACTACTTTGAGAACCGCTGTTTGAGAACAAATAAAAAAAAGGCACATTTTTTTCAATTTTTTAATGTTTTTTTGTTTTTGTTTCCAGTGATCATTTTTTCTTTTAAATTATGCTAATTTTTTTACTTTTTCTGCACTATTGTGTATAAAAAATAAACTTGTTTTTGAAAAATTCTTTAAAAAAGTGAAAAGTCAAAAAAAAAAACCCATTATTATTATTTTTTACTTATTTTTGTCTTTTTTGGATTTTTTTTATTTTTATTTTTATTTTTTAAATTTTCAATTCATAAGCCTAAGTGTTTTGAAAAAAAAAAAAAAAAAAATAGTTCACTAGGGTGTTTGGGAAAACTTTAAAAAAAACTACCACTTTTCACTAAAAGAAATTTGAAAATTTCCAAAAAAACAGAAAATATAAAAAAACAGTACACTATTTTTTGTTTTTTTTTTTCTTGCATATTTTTTGAATTTTTTAGTTTGTCCCGTCAGGCAAAATCTAAAGCCTAAAAACCCTTTTTAAAAAATTTAAAAAATTCACTAAAAACAATAAAAACAAGCTTTAAAAAAAATCACCAAATAAATAAACCTCAAACATCCACCAAAGACAAAAACAAAAAACAAAAAACAAAAACGAGAAAATACAGGTCGGTGATACTTTGAAAAAAAATTACAATTTCATGAAAAAGCCTAAAATTATTAAAATTTTTATAATTAATTTGTAATAAATCTTTTAAAATACGACTCCTGTGATATATTTTCCCAGAAAACAATCCAGAGAAAAATGATTGTACGTACCGAAGATCATAGCCATGGCCATGAAGACCAAGCTAGGCAAATTAGGGCAAATGAATGGACCAACTACTAGAGAAGGAATCACACTCACAACATCCAATCCATGCTTGTCTGCGAATTCCAGCACCGCCATTTCCGTCTTCGTCTTCGAAATCACATACGAAGACAACATAAGCTTCTTTTCCTTATAAAACTCAACATCGGTCCAGTATCTCTCATCCATCAATCCTTGATCCGTACCTCTGAACATGACTGTGGCGGCACTGGAAGTGTAAACCACGCGCTTCACTGTCTTCGAATCCACGCAGGATTGTAAAATGCCTAGGGTTCCTTCGAGGGATCTTTTTGTGATGACTTCGTCGGATTCGAGGCCGCCGAGGTCGATTGGATGGGCCAAGTGGAAGACGCCGGAGCAGCCGGAGATGGCAGCTGATAAGGTGTCGGGTTTGTTGAGGCCGGCGTTTATGATTTGGAGGTTTTTTGAAGCTCCTAGTAGGGCAGTGAGGTAACTGAGGTCTTTCTTCTTTTCTGTTATCATGTGTTCATAATGAAAATGATTATTCATAAATAAATTTTTTATTTTTTATGTAGTGACTAAGAGCATCTCCAACGGTATACCAAATGTTTCACCAAATCTGAGTCAAAAAGTGGTCATTTCCCTTAATTTGATACTTTGCGCTCCAACGGTTCAGCATCAAATTTGTTTCATCAAATTTGTGCCGGGCAACCGGTTGGTTGACCGGCCGATTAACCGGTAACGGCAAAAAAAAAATTTTTTTTTTTTTTTTTTTTTACCGGTTTGAACCCTTTTTCTGAACTTTTTGAACTTTTGGGTGGTCAACCGGCCGGTCGACCGGGTGGTCGACCACCTAGGCAAATTTTTATTTTTTTATTTTTTTGACTGGTTTGAACCTTTTCAGTGAACGGTCTGAACTTTTTCCGGGGCGACCGGTTGGTCACCCGGATGGTCAACCGGCTTCGTCTCCCCAACGGTCCGGAACAGTGATTTGGTGAAACATTTCTTCTGTTCTCAGTCTGGTGAAATGTTTGGTGAATTGTCGATTTGATATCGATTTGGTGCAACCGTTGAAGCACCAAACAGTAACTTTTTCACCAAATTTCAAATTTGATGCTGCGTTTGATGAACCGTTGGAGATGGTCTAACAAATGTTCGATATTTCTATGTAAGTTTATGTTAGAAAAATAGTACCAAAGTATATGAAAAATATAATTCAAAAAATATGTATACGGTTTTTTTTTTTTTTTTTGGCAAAATCAAAACTAAAATAAATTGACAAAATAATGTGATAAAACTTACAGTACATAAAAGGATAAAACCTGATCGAGTCGAGTGTGTGACACTCTTTCCTTAAGACAGATTCGTCCTCCCACCAGTGCTTAGGATTCAATGGACATCTATCTCCCAGGATACAACGATCAATATCTTGCACTAGCAGCACTACTATTGCAAGTCTAGCGAACTTTGCTGTGCATGAACTCTCTTTATAAGAAAATTAGACTCAGGAAATATGAAGAATAAATACAAAGTGAAGAAAAATGACAATTCACCCACCAAATTGAAGTGAGGGAGATGGAATATATCGACTTCTATGTGACTCTTCAGAAAGGTTGTGACCCTTCAAAATGACACACCCTTCCATCTCAAGAGGCACAACCAATGGAGTAAATTTAAATTCAAATTTTTCAACAATCTCCCACATGAATGAAATTTACGGAAAGGACATACAACAACATGCAGACAAAGAGAGAGTACATTATGGAAATATCCTGCATCGGGATAGGTAACTTTCGGCTTTGAACCTTCCCTAGTGAAAGCCTATCGAACTTACTAGCTAATTAGTGGACGTGATGCCTTGAACTGTTTAGCCGTTTGTGTAAGCCAAGACAATAGAATTCACACAGAATATCTTCAAACACAGCTTAGTTCTCACGGTTGTGCCCGTTTTGGCCTTGGGCAAGTCCTAGTGTTTCATGAGTGTTTTAGAAAATTTAGCATTATCAATTCTCATAGAAACGGTCCCTTCACACTCATATAAGTGATCCTTATTTCAAATCTCTTAAATACTCCTCTTGAAAGATACCCTCTAGGTTTTTCAAGATATAAGTAATCATTAAAAACATACCTTACTCTAAATCCCCTACATACAACACATGTTGCAAATATCACTCTCATCATAGGAATGGATAGGAGTTAGACTCCTTTAGTGATTTATGGCGAGCTACACATACCTTAGTTGTCCCTTTGAACTTAGTTCTTGGGATCTCCAGTCATCTAAGTAGGGTTACCATTATGATGACTCTGATGCAATAGGCTTTAATCACATTCCCCTCGATAAACTTTCCCTCATTTGCTCTTTGGTCAAACTTTTTGTTTAGCAGCTGCTATTTTTCCGTTTGACCTTCTCAGTTGGCTATCATTGAGTAGTTAGTGAATCCATTATATTATCCTTAAACCATATTCACAACTAAAAGCAAATGTCATACGGTGTTAAGTCTTTGATTACATTAAGACTTATCGTTACTCTATGTCACTCCCATTTAAATAATAAACATAGAGTTGTTCCTTAGGAGTTAATGAAACCATTGTTACTTTTACTCCAACTTTGTCCTATATAAAGAATTGAGATTCTTTGTGGACCTATTATCGGAACCGTTACTTTGGTAAAATCCTTCAAGCACCTCCACATTTTAAGCATTTTAAGGAAACTTAATTCCTCTTGTTGATGTATAATTATACAAAATATTAACACACCCCCACAATTCTAAGATTAATCAAAATATATCATTAATTGGCATGCTTGAACTAAATAACAAGATGTAAACTGTTTTTGTGAATATAATCACAATACTAATTTGTCTAAAAACAATTAGACTTCATAACTTGCTTTTGCAGTACAAAGAAGAAATGACTAAAACCGGTTGTGGCCACAACACTTTGTCAAATAACATTTCTTTAGCCATGATTAATTTCTTTTTGTTTACTGCAACCCTTAATTCAAATCTCAACATGGAATATAAATATCACTGTATAAATACATTTAAATCTTATTTGTCTTATCCAGTATTAGTGACTATGTCGACAATTACCAAAGTGTCTTTCACCCATGAAATATTTTAACTTATAATATTTCATTACGGAGTTATCAGTCACCACACCAATTTTAGTCTTTATTCCAAAGAATAATTAGAATTCATCTTATGTCAAAACACATAAGTTCACATTTTTATCAATACTTTGATAAATAATCAACATCCATTTATAATATATCAATACTTTGATAAATAATTGACATCCATTTATAATGCACCGCATACCAAATTGATATTAATAACATCATAAATTGATTGTCAACTCTACAACATATGTAGATATGGAATCTCTCTTCCCCCACATTTGTGATAATACATAAATTAGTACAAACAACATGATTCATTCACAGACAAGTGTCACTGCCACAACTAATAATTCATTTTTGATGAATATTTGGGACAAAAAAAATTGAATTATCTTTTCTCATTCAAAAGATAAACGCCCACATTAATATTATGGTTCATGGTTAAACAAATTCTACTATACAAGTAAAATAATGATTAATGACAATTTATGTCACAAACTCAAAGTTACTCTAAAAATAACTTTCAACTTGATTATTAACAAACTAATAATCAATATAAAAGATTCTTCAATCTACTTCCACTTAAATGGAATGATACCACTATTTCAACCATCAAGTTTAAACTTTTCTGGTGTTAACGATTGTTAATACTACTATCACAATCAAACAAAAGAATTATTTACACATGAAATATACTTTTCGAAATAATACCCCACAAGAGATCCATTGGTATGTCATCATCACAATCACAAATTAATTAAAAATTTCACAAACTTTCAAATAGAATTTAATTTAAATCCCAGACAAAGCACTGGAAATAAATCTGTCAAAAACTAACATATCACATTTTTCTTTTCCCATAAAAGATTTCATGGCAATATATGACACCATAAGGCTCATTGCAAATTAATTAGAATTACTACAAATTAAAATGCACATGTAAATGACATCAAATTACATTCAAAAAAATTTTCTAAGTATATAACATATACTCTATATTTTCTCAATTTCAAGAGATCACCAACCAAAAGTAATATCTTGATTTTTATAATTAAAATCATAACTTGATTTTAAAATATATTCTTGAAACTTCCACAAATAATCTTGTGGGCTAGTTATTAAAATAAACCATGAATATAAATTTGAAACCTTAGACCCAATGACTTAAATCCAATATATGGATTTAACCACTTCAAACCAGGCATATAAAAATAATATATTGTTTTAGGTCTTTATATAATAAAATTGGACTCATTTCTTTTATATCCATAACAATTTTCCATACACAGGTCTATAAACAAGTAAGTCCATTTATAAGCCCATTACATAGAGTAATGATTAGCCCAAGTCCAAAAATAAATTTGTGAAAAGATGCCAACGATTCCATTATACACCGTTCGATATACGTTGATAGCATGCCAACAATACTATCTAAAACAGTTTATACATCTACAATGCATTCAGTTCTATGGAGCACACATGACCACATGATCAACTTTTACAATATTGATTAACAGAAATAGATTATAAATTTAAATTAATCAATGAACCTATGAGAAAAATAAAAACTCAAAGAAGATATGATTTAGCCCAAGCACCAATACAGAAAAATCAAACTTGTCATGCATACACCGGTAATTCGAAGGTTCTTCCTTAGCAAAGGATGCAGACAAAAACTGACATGACTAAACAATGCTCAAAACTAGATCGTTTGCGTGAGGTAACTCTAGTTTGTTTAATATTCAGTAATTTTTGTGTAATTTACGGGTAGATCATCACACAAAATTTAAAGAGAAAAAGGTTTCTTATTGTATAACGTCAAAGACACTTTAAATAATTGAAAACAAAATTTTAAACAGGCCGTAAAATTTTCTTTCTTTTTTTTTTTTTTTAAAAAAAAAAAAAAAAAAAAACTAATTCTATTATCAATTCACCATATACATGGTTTTAAATTTAAAAATCAAAACCCAATGGTCAAAACCGTATTTCAATACACAGCACTCATCAAAAAAAAAGATGCATCTATTCATAATTGCTACAAGAGAATAAATTACCATTATTTTAACATGGATTTGCAACTTACTCACAATTGCCTCTGGAGCAAATAAATATATATATTGATATATATTTTAATATAGTGGTCTTATTTACCAGAATCAGTTTCTTCTATAGAAACTCACATTGAACAAGATGAAAGCCAATAGAAATACTTTCCTTAACAAAGTATTCTTTGTTGGGGTCATACCCTTTTCCGGAAGTGAAATCAACAAAACCATTATATTTGATATTTGGATTATAGGATTATCCAAACTCAATACATCGGTTAAATAGTTTGGGTCGTAACCATTATTAAATGAAACGTCACCTTTGTACGGAACACCAGCATGCCGATTCGTTTCTCCATTCTCAACGAAGAAACTGGCAATTTCGACACCACCACTTCGCCGACACAACTTCTACTTTCGTTCTTTGAAGAACGCATGACCCTAATATGAATCTAAGCCCTGCAATTTATTTTCCGAATGGTGCCAAGTCACAGGAAGGGTGGCGGTAGAGCATCTACAGTGGCCGCCGTCACTGCTCGCAAGCAGTGGAAAGTCAGTGATCTTATTCTCGCCAAGGTCAAGGGCTTCTAGGCCTAGCCTACAACGATAAGTGAGCCAAAAAAGTGGGGCTACATGGCTGATTGAAAGAAAGTAATTGTTTACTTTCTTGGAACCCAGCAAATGTACCCTTATACCCCTCGAACATTTTGGCCAACTTTGAGCCCAAAATTGAGTGGGCCCGAACGTCTTTTGGGACGGGTCCGAAGAAGTGAAGTGTTTCTTGCCGCGTAGTAAGTCACACAGTGAAGATGGTTCGTCAAAACCAGTTATGAGTGAATGGGAACATGACATCGTTTTTCGGGTTCGTGGAATGGACATTTAAAGGTTTTAATGTGGGCTTCCTTGTGAAGCTTGTCCCACATTGAAACTTTAAGAGAGTTTTGTTGAGTATATAAACTCTAGTCTACAACACTTGGGTTGGGCCCTAAGAGGCACCCCAAGTTTGTAGAAGGGAGGAGTTATGGACAAAGTAAACCTTAGCCCAAACCACCACACGCGCGCCGCCCGTCCGTCCGACCGTGTCGAGTATGAATCGGGTCAGTTCTTGTATTAATTTTTTGGACAAAATTCATTTGAATTTTTTCAAAAAATATTGCGAAAATTTAATTCAAATTTGAATTCCAATTTTTTGTCCAACACTTGAGTCTCCTTCTGTCCGAATTATGTAACAGATTAACTGCCTAGCAGTTATAGTCCGAAATTGCACTGTTTGACAGATTCAAACAGTTCAAACAGATCTACATTTCCAATAGTTATCTGTTCAATTCTAGAATGCACCTGTTCATTTTGAAACCATATCTGTTCAATTCAAATTTTTGCACCTGTTCGGCTCCATTTAATCCAGCACTGTCCAACAGCTTTGGGTATCCGAAAATCAGTCTGCAAATCTCATCTTTTGCTGTCCAATTTTCTCCTTTATATTTTAATCTTCATTCTAGTTTTAAGAGATAAATTAAAGAGAGTATAAGAACACAAGGTTCTAGTTCGCCGTACAAATTTGTGTGGAGTGCTACTACAAGTTTGTGAAGATCATTGTATCTTGGGAGATAGACGCTACTCAACCGTAAGTACCGTAGCGGGGCAATCTGTCTTAAGGACAGAGTGTCACACACTCGACTTGGTCTTTTATTTTTAATTCGGTTCGATAAATAAATTTGGTATGTTATTTATTTATTTTGTTTGAATTAGTTTCAATTTTTTTTATTTACATAGAAGATTGTTCCAACACTCGACTCGATCAAGTTTTATCCTTTTATGTACTGTAAGTTTTATCACGTTATTTTGTCAATTTATTTTAGTTTTGGTTTTGCCCCCAAAAAAAAAAACCATATACATATTTTTTAAATTATATTTTCTATATAGTTTGGTACTATTTTTCTAATAATCTTAAGACAGATTCGTCCTCCCATCGGTGCTTAGGATTCAATAGACATCTATCTCCCAGGATACAACGATCAATGTCTTGCACTAGCAGCATTACTATTGCAAGCCTAGCGAACTTTGCTGTGCATGAACTCTCTTTATAGGAAAATTAGACTCAGGAAATATGAAAAATAAATACAATGTGAAGAAGAATGGCAATTCACCCACCAAATTGAAGTGAGGGAGATGGAATATATAGACTTTTATGTAACTCTTCAGAAATGTTGTGACCCTTCAAAAGGACACACTCTTCCATCCCAAAAAACACAACCAATAGAGTAAATTTAAATTCAAATTTTCCAACAGTTTAAACTTCGAATGTTCATTAGAAAGTAACTTTCACTAACAATCTTTCATATAGGTTCATATGGTTGTGTGTCCGATTAATGAAGTGTTTTATGATTTTTTTTATCACCATTATTTTTATTTTTCAGATCATGTAAGTATATAGTTCTTGTTATTGGGTAGGATTGAGAAAAGCTCAAGATTTGAGTTAATCAAGAATTATCAAACACCGCTTAGTAGTAATTTTATATACTAACCATGGAGAATCATTGAACACCCTTTAGTACTAATTTAATTTAACAGGTTAATCTCTCTATATTTTAGTCACCATTAATATTGTAAATATATGTGTATGTATATATTCACACAAGATAGGGGTTAGGGTGTGTTTGATTGGACGGACTGAAAAAGGGGGGATTAGAATCCATCGGACTTGAGTCCTGGGATTGTGAATCTCCCGGACTATTTGGTTGGATTGGATATGTATCCTGTGTTTGTTTTTTCATGGGATTAGATGTCTGGATAGGATTATTTTCAGTGAATCCAACGTTTGGTTGGACGGACTGGATAGGATAAATGAACAAAAGACTATTTTGCCTTTTTTCAATTGTTTACTAAGTAATAGCAATATTAAACATATCTTTAATATTTTAATTATTTTTAATTAAATAAATTTGTTTTTTTTAAATTAAATAAATAAATAAATAAAATATCAATAATTTTTTTTTAAAATCATTACTGTATAACAAATCATTATTTTTTTTTTACATACAAAACTTTACTGTGTTTGTTTATTTACACAATTAAATTAATTTATTTTTTTACACAATTAAATAAATAAATAACCACTAAATTTGATTTAATAAAATACTGTATAAAACATTTATATTATTTTTTGAATTAAAATTTTAAATAAAACATCTATTACAATTTAAATAATGAAATTAAATAAATTATAAACAAAATTTTAAAATAAAACATCAATAAAATATCTATAAAAAATTATTTTAAAAAATTAAATAAATAAAACATCAATAAAAAGTTAAATAAAATTATTTTATTTTTAAATTGAAACATTTAAATTTTATTGAATTTTATTAAATATAATACATAATTAAATAGTAGAGGGTCAAAATAGTCATTTCAGATCTAAGTCCAACATGACTAAAAAAAACAACACTGGACAGATATATATAGTGTGGATTACAATCCACATGGAGTCCGCATGGACTAAAAAACAAACATTTGATTAGATTTACGGATTATAACTGATAAATTCAATTAATCCTTGTTTCAATTTAAACTCAAATGACCGGATTGTAATTTAACTTTATAATGTTTTATTTATTTAATTTTTAAAATATTTTTTATAGATATTTTATTGATATTTTATTTTAAAATTTTGTTTATAATTTATTTAATTTATTATTTTAAATTGTAATAGGTGTTTTATTTAAAATTTTAATTCAAAAAAATATAAATTTTTAAAAGTTATACAAGATTTTATTAAATCAAATTTAGTGGTTATTTATTTATTTAATTGTAAAAATAAATTTATTTAATTGTTTTTAATATTTATTAATATTTAATTTTATTTATTTCATTTATCATATCCAAATTAACCAAAATTGATTATTTAAAATAGTCCTATCTGCAGTTTTGTATGAAAAAAAAAATGATACATATCCAATCCAAATTGATTCAAAATTATTTATTTATTTAATTTAAATGGATTCTAATCCTTTTCCAAATTGTCAATCAATGTTTGTTTAGTGAATCCAACGTTTGGTTGGACGGACTATTTTTAGTGAATCCAACGTTTGGTTGGACGGACTGGATAGGATAAATGAACAAAAGACTATTTTGCCCTTTTTCAATTGTTTACTAAGGAATAGCAATATTAAACATATCTTTAATATTTTAATTATTTTTAATTAAATAATTTTGTTTTTTTAAAATAAATAAATAAATAAATAAAATATCAATAAAATTTGTTTTAAATCATTACTGTATAACAAATGATTATTTTTTTTACATACAAAACGTTATTGTGTTGTTTATCTACATTGAAAAAATATCATTAATTTAATAATATAAATTAAATTTATTTTTTTTACATAAATTTATTTTTTTACACAATTAAATAAATAAATAACCACTAAATTTGATTTAATAAAATACAGTATAACCCGTATAAAAAATTTATATTATTTTTTTAATTAAAATTTTAAATAAATTTTAAATAAAACACCTATTACAATTTAAATAATGAAATTAAATAAACTATAAACAAAATTTTAAAATAAAACATCAATAAAATATCTATAAAAAATTATTTAAAAAAATTAAATAAATAAAACATTAATAAAAAGTTAAATAAAATTATTTTATTTTTAAATTGAGACATTTAAATTTTATTGAATTTTATTAAATATAATACATAATTAAATAGTAGAGGGTCAAAATTGTCATTTTCACATCTAATCCCAATAGTGATTAGTCCCCCAAAACAATCCCACACCCCCTAGGGGATAGTCCCCATATGGGGACATGGAGTCGGGGACATGGAGTCATGGGACTAAAAAAATCAGACGACGGATAAGGAGGGAGGCCGGACATGGAGTCCAAACAGTGAATAGTCCCCCCCCTTATCCCCCCAATCAAACACACCCTTAGTGTTTTAATAATCAAATTACAATATAAATTAATATTTCAAAGAGTAATGATTCATCCCCCTTTTTTCCCCTACCTCCTTTGACCCCCTCTCTCTCTCTCATTGGTTACATTTTCTTTTTCTTTTTTTTCCTACTCCTCCAAGCACTACCCGCCACGTGACAAAGGGGGGTGAGGAGGTGACCCCAAAAGGGGGTCTCAAGCATTATTCTATTTGAAATTTAAAATCTCACTCATCTTAACACTTAAGTATCATCTTCATGATTATTTGAGAAATTCCGAGAATGATAAGAGATATAATTT
This sequence comes from Camellia lanceoleosa, assembly GCA_025200525.1. Classification (NCBI taxonomy): domain Eukaryota; kingdom Viridiplantae; phylum Streptophyta; class Magnoliopsida; order Ericales; family Theaceae; genus Camellia; species Camellia lanceoleosa. The sequence goes on from CM045760.1 coordinate 32,032,244, forward strand.
ATAAAGAAAATTTCAAACATAAAATTTATCTAAATGAGGTGGTTTTAAAATATGAGATCAAAAGAATGGGCATTTTAATTTGAAATGAAAATAAATTACGAGAGAGATCACATCATTCAGCAGAAAAATTACTGTGGGTCTATCATTACTCATTCATCATATTCCAGCCGTGATTCATCCCCGAATCCGGGGCTCCCGAATCTCCACAATTTTCATTTCAAGTAAAAAAAAAAAAAAAACAGTTTGCCAAAAATGAAAATTAGAGAGATTAGGGGAATTTTTCATTTTCCTTATTATTAAGACATATGATATGTGCTTGTAAAAGGAGGGTAGTCTTGCCTGTCTCAAGTCTTACAGTGGCTCGGACAGTGTAACCTTGTTGAAGGAGATTCATGATCAGCCATGAAGCTATGTATCCTGTTCCACCTGTTACACATACTGTTCCTTTATCTCCTCCTCCTCCTCCTTCCATCTCTCTCTCTCTCTCTCCCCAAGAATTTGTGAGATTAATTAATCCTATATTAGTGATACAAGAAGCTCTTAAATATATGTGCTTATGGGCGGCAAATACAAGAGTAATACATATACACCTCCATTAAATTTTACACTTTTGTGATTGTCCTCTTCAACATACTTTTGATTCTTTAAAGACTAGTGGTAATGCGTGCTGCGTACGGTATGTAATAAAGTTAATAGTATATTTTTATATAAAATAATATAAATAATTAAATTTTTGTATGTAAATTATAAAAACAAAAAAGATTAAAATTTACAATTTAAATCTCACAATTTTATTACAATTTATTGATTATTTTTTTAATTTATCACAAATTTAATTATGTAACTTTTAACCTCTCTTTCTAGAATTGCAAACTTAGGTGGGCTCAATCCAAGCAACTTGAGTCGAGCTTAAATTTTTTTTAAAATTGAACTATATAGTTTTTAATTAAGTGAAGATTTGTGTAGAAATTTAAAAATTCAAATTAAATTTAAGTTGACTTGGGCAGAAATACCAATTAATAACTTGAGCAACTAAAACAAAATTATATATATATATCAATATATAAATTATTTGCTAATTTATTTTTTAAAATAATAAATAAAATTAATTAAAATTTTAATATTAATGAACAGAAGAAAAAATAATATACTTAAGATTTTTAATAGAATTTTTCTTGAAAATATTTAAAAAATACACCTTTTAAAAAGGGATCATCAAATAAAGGGTTGTTTGGAAAATGCCATATTAGCTTACTTTTTTCTTTTTTCTTTTTTTTTTATTTTATCTTTTTATCTTTTTTAGGTCACATCACATTTTTACTTTTCTACACATTTTTTCATAAAAGGTAAAAAAATATACTTAATTATCTTTTTTTGGGTCACATCAAATCTTTATTTTTCTATATATATTTTTGTAAAAAATAAAAAAGTATACTTATTTAGCATTTTTCAAACTACCACTAAATTGATATTAAAAAATTTTACTTTTTATAACGCATAAATAATTTAAATATGATTTTTTTGAAATTATTTTTAATTTAAAAATTACAATAAAATATTAAATAGAATAAAAACAAATTTCTTAAAAAAAATAAAAGTATTTGAATAAAAAACGGTAAGAAATTTAAAATTTAAAAATGGTATTTTTATTTAATCTGAAAATAATTCTAGATGAATAATAAATTATCACCTATAACCCTCTCTTTTTTTAAATAAAAAAGTTTAACAAACTATCACTCTTAATTATAAAAAATAAAAAATAAAAAATCAACGTTTCTTTCTAATTTGTTTTAGCAAAACTAATTTTTTAACAATTTGAGTCAAAGATATCTTTATTCTTTATTTTAATTTCTTTAATTGACAATTAAGATTAAAAAAAAAATCTAACAAAATCAATCATGTTTGGTAAGTACTACAAAAGTTATGTTTTGTTCTTTTGTTTAAAAAAAAAAATTATATTAAAAAATATTATTGTTCAAGTCCTTATAGTTTAGAAGGATGTAATTTTTAAAAAAAATTTAAAAGAAAAAAATATAAAAAACTAATAACTATTAATAATTTGAACGCGTGTATTTAAAACAAATTATATTTAGACCAATAATATTATGACATAACTTTAAAAAAAATATACTTAATTATCTTTTTTGAATCACATCACATCTCTACTTTTCTACACATTTTTTCGTAAAAAGTAAAAAAAATATACTTAATTATCTTTTTTTGAGTCACATCAGATCTCTATTTTTCTATACATATTTTTGTAAAAAGTAAAAAAGTATACTTATTTTGCACTTCCCAAACTACCCCCCAAACTACCACTAAGTTGATATTAAAAAAATTTACTTTTTATAATGGCATAAATAATTTAAATATGATTTTTTTGAAATTATTTTTAATATAAAAATTACAATAAAATATTAAATAGAATAAAAACAAATTTCTTACAAAATAAAAGTAATTGAATAAAAAAAGGTAAGAAATTTAAAATTTAAATATGGTATTTTCATTCAATCTAAAAATAATTCTAGATGAACAACCCCTTTTTTTTTTAAATAAAAAAGTTCAACAAGCTATCACTTTTAATTATAAAAATAAAAAATAAAAAAAAAATCAACGTTTCTTTCTAATCTATTTTAACAAAACTAACTTTTTAAGAATTTGAGCCAAAGATATCTTTATTTTTTATTTTAATTTCTTTAATTGACAATTAAGATTTAAAAAAAAATCTAATAAAATCCACCATATTTGGTAAGTACTACAAAAGTTATGTTTTGTTCTTTTGTTAAAAAAAAAAAATTATTTAAAAAAATATTATTATTCAAGTCCTTATAGTTTAGAAGGATGTAATTTTTATTTTATAAATTTTTTTTTAAAAAAAGAAAAAAAACTAATAACAATTAATAATTTGAACACGTATATTTAAAACAAATTATATTTAGACCAATAATATTATGACACATTATTATGACACATGTGAATATTGATCGTATTCTAATTGTAGTAATATATTTTGAAGAAGAATTTAAATTTAAAATTTTATTTTATAATTTAATAAAGAATGCAAAATATAATGAATGAATATTGATCTCATTTTAATTATAGTAACATAATTTAAGTAAGAATCTAAATTTGAGATTTTCTTTTAAGAATATAAAATTAATTTATAGACCAATCATATTGTAACACGTATTAACAAAAAATTAAACAAAATAAAAAAAATGAGAAAAAAAGAATTAAAACTTTCAACCTTAACGAAATGACAATATTTTGCAACTATAATAGTATATAGATATATAGATAATTCATGGAATATATCATTATTTAAAACTTATATATTATGTGATAAATTATTATAATTATAAATTTAAATTAATAGAATGTTTTCCATATTTAGTACCCCTCAAATTTGAATTTTGAAATGGATTGATATACTTTCTATTTTTTATTTTATATATTTGTTCTACTTTTCATTTGAAAATAATAAATTAAGAGATATTAATTAATTTTATTATTATTATTATTATTTGCTTGAATGAGAGTTATAGAGGATTTTTTTAATTATTTAAAATCAAAAAATTAGAAATTTTAGTTTGAGATATTGAAACTCTCATAAGACTTGTGGTTAGAAACCCCATTTTACTTATATAATATATAGATAGATAGATAGATAATAAGAAGTTATATTTGTTTTAGATATTTTTTTAATATACAAATTATTTTTTTAAAGATTTTTTTATAAAAATAATTTAACAATTCTATCACTAGTTATAGTGTATGGGAGAAGTTGAAAAGGGTGTAGGAGTAGGTATGAGAAAAGTCAAAAAGTAAGTTGGGAGAAGTCAATAAATGCTGAGTTTTTTTTTTTAAAATCAAAAAATTAAAAATTTTGGATTAAGATATTGGAGTTCCCACAAAACTTGTGAGTTCAAAACCTCATCTTCCTTATATATTATACTAGCCCATCACCCGTGCTATGCACAGGATAATTGTAGATATTTATATTTGTTTTAGATTTTTTTTAATATATAAATTATGTTTTTTAAGATTTTTTATAAAAATAATTTAACAATCTTATCACTAACCATAGTGTATGGAAGAAGTTGAAAAGTGTATTGCAGTAATTATACACGAGTTGTATCTATAATTATTTGTATGGAGGGATTTTAAAGGCTAATCATGGAATTTTGACCAAATCAATAAATGCAGGCATGTGAAAAGACATGTGAATTGGAAAAAATTAATAAATGCTGATCAGAAATTTTGACCAAATCAATAAATGCTGAATTTTTTTTTAAAATAAAAAATTTTAAAAATTCAGATTGAGATATTGAAACTCCTGCAGATCTTGAGGGTTAAAAACTCCTTTAATATATATGTTTGGGAAGAAAATGAGTTTGGGTTTTTCTCATTTTTTTCACTAAAAGACAAAAATTTTGCAAAATTAAAAAAAAAACACATCAAAATAAAATATCACATCCAACCCTATAATCATTTCACTTTTTCTCTCACAAACATCACATCCAACAACAAAAAAACCCAACTATCTTTCCAAACACAAAAAAAAACTCATTCAATAATATCCTACATCTAATAAAATACACAAAAATTCACTTCCCAAACACCTTCATTGTTTTTACGGTTCCTATCATGCTTCATTATTGTTTTTTGTGATTGTCCTCTCATTTCTGTTTTGTATCTGAAGGTAAAGGTAAGAGAATACTGTAATTCCATTTTTATATATTAATTGCTCTCAGCTCATGAATTTTTTTTTTTAATATAATTTTGTCTTAAAATAAAAATATCATAATACTTTTAGAGCATGTTTGATTGACAATATTAGAGTATGTGATTGAAATTATTAATCTATGGACCCAATAACCCTGTGTTTGTTTTTCAATTTTGTTTCAGGATTATTAATCCAATAGATAATTAATCCAACAATTTGTATAGTAATAGTGTAGGAGTAGAATTATATATCCTGAGCTGAGAAATAAAATAAAAAAACTCTTTTACTACTAATCCAATGCAAATTAAACAATGAATAAATGAATAATTTATCTTACTAATCCAATTGAATAGTGAAAACCACACTAATTTGATAAGATTATTAATACTTTCACTATTAATCTTGTGAATCAAACATGGTCTTATCTTCTTCTACCCAAATCATAATTCTAAAACACCATAACCATCTTCCATTGCCATATTCACCCAAAAAAATCCTCCATTGCCAATGGCACCTCTCTCCGGTCACATCTTTATCCCTTGGCATGCAATCACTTTTCATAATAAATTATACATTATCACAAACCTTCCACCATGAATTATACTCATTTTCAAGGTCAGCTGCGCCTAGGATGAAAGAGGATAAGCTGTGAATAGTAGTGGTGGTGACAATGGAGGGCTGAGAGTGACGTACCGTGACGAATAAGAGATGGGTGAATGGAAAAAAGATAAATAAGATTTTAAAATTAAAGATGAGGATATTATTAAGATAAAGATATATATAAATACTGGATTTTTACTTTTATTTTTTCAATGTGTATTAAGAAGGTATTCATCACGTATATGTATTGAAAAAAATTGGCATGTGAAAATAGAGTAACTAAAAAAAATGATTATATGTAATATTTTTTAAAAAATTTTAAGAAAATTATTAAATTTGTGAAATTATATATATATATTAAAATTTTGAAGAAGATTAACGTAATTTAATTAATTATTTGTTTTTTTGGTGTGGTAGTTGTGTCATTGATTACGTCCTTGCCAAGTTGCCATCGTTCTCAAATGTGTGTTACGATCACACGCACCACCTACGCGGATTAATTAACATTCCGTCTAGATGGAAGAGTTTGGTGGGAAAAAAATGATAAAAATTAAAAATTAAAAAAAAATTACTTGTTTAAATAGTTAAATTGGTGAAAAATAATAAAAGATAGTGAAAAGTAAAACAGGAAATTTTATTTCCATACACTTAATTATCTCAATACACGCTTATTAATTTGATTATTAATTAATTTTTTTAATCCATACATTAAAAGTTATAATTATACTATTCACTCATAATCATTGTACACACACTATTTAATCCTCCTTTCCACATTTTTTTTTTTTTTTTTATGTTTTTCGGTTTAGAGATTTTGGCACTGGGTTTTTCAAAATTACACATTTAATTCGAAACTTAACTTCTGAGTAAAAGTGATTAGTTCGACAAATTTGTTCCAAAAAAAATAAAAAAAAACTTTCGGCAGTTGATGTCCGAATATAATGAAATAATTCGATATTGGTTGTCTGACTGAAAGCCTCGAAAAAAAAAAAAATTATGCGCAAAAAAACTAATATTTTCATCACTAATAAAGTATAAATCTAGAGATTACAACAATGTGAGAGTTGTTATGAGAGTATTGATTTGTAAGCAATAAATCGCATGTTTGATTGGGTGAATTAGAGTATGGGATTGGGATTATTAATCCGTGAACCCAATTATCTTATGTTTGTTTTAACATTTTAGTTTAGGATTATTAATCTAATGGATAATTAATCCAACAAATTTGTAAGATTATTAGTAATGGGGTAGGGGTGGAATTATTAATCCAATGGATATTAATCCAATTGGATAGTGAATACCACACTAATTTAATAGGATTATTAATACTTCACTATTAATCTTGTGAATCAAATATGACCATAAAGTATATGGTAAGCAAAGTGACAACAATAAAAAAATTAAGGTTTAATTTATTTTTTTTTTACTCAAAAAGTGTACATTGAGATTTTTTTGTTTTTAAAATATGTGTACAGAAAATATTTTCATATAATATTATGGATACTGGTGAATGTCCATTATGATCATTTTAATTTAAGATATAATTAATAATAAAATAATATTTCATTAAGTATTTATATTGAGATTAGTAAGTGTGTGAAAATTGAATTTTTCAAATAAAACAGATGAGTTGCCAGTTTATGGTTTATGGTCAAAACTCATTTCAACCCTTACGTTTGGGGACTGGCTATTTTAGCTAAAAAGTCAAAAAGTCAACTAAAACTAGTCACATCACCTCTTTATTTTTCTGCACATCTTTTCGTAAAAATTCAAAAAATTACTAAAATAGTCTGTTCCCAAACGAGGCCTTTTATTTATTTATTTATTATTATTTAAATCGATGGTAGTATTTATAATATAATATTAGTGGAATTTTAAATAAAAAAGTTGACAATTGGTAACTAACGTTTCATATCCAAATTGGGGTTAAAAAAATATTTTTTAAAAAGTGAAAAGATGAAAAAAAAAACTTTCAAATTTATGAAAAAATTTTTGAAATTGTAATTTTTATTTTATTTTATTTTATTTTTTTTTGGTTTTTGCAACTTAGAGCTCAGTTCAAAATTGACACAAGCACAAAGAGGAGGGAAAAAAATCACTAATGATAAATAACTTTTGGAAAAATTACTCATAAGTCTCATATTGGAAAATGTTACTCCATCTAGTCCTGAATGTTTTTTGTTGGACTAATAGGTCCTATTTCTCTAAAAGCTTACTATAGGTCTTTTTAGGAGAAACATTATTCATCAAATATCAAACATTAGTAACGTCAAAATTATTTATCAAACATCAAACATTACCAGCGCCAGGATTATTCGTATAATTTCGGTGAAAACATTATCAACGTTATAATTATACATCCAACATCAAACATTATTAAACGTCAGGATTATTCATCAAACATCAACCATTAAACATTAAAATTATTCATCAAACATCAAACATCATCCTAACAATTTTTTTAATCTTATATTATCATAACATCAAAAACATCCCAGATCAAAACCCAGATCTGATTTGAAACACATCTCAAAATCCCACATCTCAGATCTGATTTCCCATTATACCCAAAACCCAACTCCTAAACAAAACCACAAATTATCAATTATGTTCATCTAAAGTTTTCGATATCAAATCAAAACTCAAAAATCACAAAACTCACATGTCCTAACAGAATTTCAATCCAAATCGATGTCCAAATCCAAAATTCCCAAAACTTCAAATATGGATCATAACCCCAAAACAGTAAAATCAATCCAATACCCATTAGAGACTCGAGATTTGGTTACCTTTAACACATGTCGACATACCCAAAACCCAAATTCGAATCGGGGCTTCATCGTTTGAAATCTAGGGGATGAGACTTGAAGCTCTTAAGAACAAGGATTTTTCATTTCGAGAAGAAGATTGTTCAATTTCTTTCTTCTTTCTCTCTCTAGGTTTTCCGAATCCCAATTTTCTCCTTAAAGCGGTTCAACAAATGTTTAATCCCAATGAGGTTGAACCATTGTTAGGGTTTACAATGGTGATGTATGATGTATGATAAATGTTCAATGCTTGGTGATGTTTTTGATGTATGATGTATGATAAATGTTCAATGTTTGGTGATGATGATGCTGTGATGTAGATGTGTGATAAATGTTCAATGTTTGGTGATGTTTTTGATGTTATGACGATGTTTGATCATCTGTACAGAGGTCGAAGAGACATAAATAAATTGCTTTTGAGCTTGTGGTGCAGAGGAGCTTGATAAACCCGTGAGTTTCAACCAAGGCCATGAAATTTGGGTATGGCGAGGGTATGGATGATTTTGGGAGAATGAGTGTAAATGATTACTGGGTTTTGTTGTTGATGTTGATGTTGGTGAAGATGGGTTTGATGATCTGATGTGCGAGGATACGAAGAAGAAGATGGTTAATGATTACTGGGTTTTATTAATTTTTTTGCCATGAATGAGAAAATTGTTATGATGATGATGTTTGATCATAAATAATTGTTTAATTGTTATTTTGATTTTTGATGTTATTTTAATTATTTTTTTGATGTTTGATGTTTGAAGCAGATTAAACATCATTGAATAATGTTTAAGTAGATTAAGCATCAAATAAATCTGATATTTGATGTTTGATGAATAATATTTGATGTTTGATGAATAAGCCTAATGTTTAATGGTTGTGTTTGATGTTTGATGAATAATGTTTGATGTTTGATGAATAATCATAATGTTTAATGGTTTATGTTTGATAAATAATCCTGACGTTGATAATGTTTGATGTTGGATGAATAATTTTAACGTTGCTAATGTTTTCACCGATATTATACAAATAATCTTGACATTACTAATGTTTGATGTTTAATAAATAATCCTGACGTTGCTAATGTTTGATGTTTAATGAATAATGTTTGATATAAAAAGACCTATAGTAAGCTTTTAGAGAAATAGGACCTATTAGTCCAACAAAAAACATTCAGGACTAGATGGAGTAACATTTTCAAATTTGGGATTTATTAGTGCTTTCCCCATAACTTTTTTGCCTTTTGATTTTCTTTATTATTTTATTTTAAGTTTGTGTGAAAAAAAAATTTCTTTTTAAACTCCTCTAGTTTAGAAAAATCTAAAATGTTAATATTCAAAAGAAACAAAAATTTCACTATTAAATTAGTTTAAAACAAAAATAAAATTTTCACTATTAAATTATTTTATTTTTTATCTTTAACTTTTCAATTCTTTCTAATCCTTATTTTTGATTTTTTTTTTTTTCATTCTTCTCTTTAATAACTTTGAAACATTTCCCCACTCACATAATATTGGGTATGTTTGGTTTGAGTTTGGGAGATAAAAAGTACGAAAAGTTATTTGATTTGGTTTTTTTGGAAAGATGTTTTGAAAAATTATTTTGAGAGAAAGTTTTGGAAAAAGTAATTGATTTGATGTGTATGAGAGAGAGATTTGTTTGGAAAACTTGTTTGGTTTACAAGTTTTGGGAAATTTTTTTAGAAAAATTTGTTTGGTTTAAGTTTTTTTGAAAACTCATTTGTAGAGAAATTTTTTCAAAAATTTTTGAAAAATTCAAACCAAACGAACCCTTTAATTTCCATATTTTTTAAACATTTCTCTATAGTGTTTGTATAAACAATTTCGTCACCTTCTAGATGTTCATCATGTTCATGCATGACAATCTTTGTTGACCTACCGTATTTGGAGTAGTTGGACAAAGTCCGTTCTTTAATAATCTAAAAAGAATTTTTCATTCTAATCCAAACAGGATTTAATTTTAAATTTTCAAGACATATTGGGTACAATTTATTCGAATTATATATATATTTATTTATTTTGATAATTTGTGCCAATAATTTCTTCTTATAATATATTAGACAAAAATAATTTAAAAAAACTTACACGAAAGGAAAGAAATGTTTTGACTCGTACGTTGTTACAAATTAATAATAAAAAATTAAAAGTCAAAGCATATATTTTTAAAATTTATTTAGGTTATTTGTACGAAACTATTATTAAAAAAATTTAAAAATTATTAAATATTTTTTTTCAAAAATAAGTATTTTAATAAAATAAACTCAAAATTTTAATTTTATTAATTTAAATCTTAATCTTTTGTTTTATTTTAAATCTAAATCATCTATTTATTTTCGTTAAGAAAATTGTTAAAAAAGTTATTATATTTTAATTATTAAACTCAATTAAAACAATTATTTTAAATATACTTTTTTACAAATAATTTTATCTAACAAAAATAAACAGGTGATTTAAATTAAAAATAAATCAAAAATTTAGTGTTTTAATTGACAAAATTAAAATTTTAATATTTATTTTTTTATTAGACTTAAATATTAAAAATTTTAAAATATTACACCAAATAATTTGACACAATTAATGATAATTATTTTAGTTGGCTATTTTAGGCCTCTTTTGGGAAGGTAAAAAAAAAAGCCAACTTATTAATTTATTGACTTGTTTAAATCATATCACATCTTTATCTTTTTTGTTTTGCATATTTTTTCATAATAAACCAATAAAAGCATCTCCAATAGATAGTTAAATCAGCTACTAAAGCCATAATATAGCAACTTGGGCAATCTTGGCTTCTCCAATGGCATGCTATAACAGCTGCCAAATCTGCCAAGTCACCCAAAATTAAATTGTTTTCTTCATTCCCTCCTTCCTTTTCAGTTGGGATTTTCCAGAATGCTTGAAGTTTTTTATAAAAGAAATGAAATTCACCATGTCGTTTAAAACAAAAATCATCACAAATTAATCAGAATGAACAAGAATTTCAACAAATTCATCAATATTCATACCAAATTCATCAAAATTCATCAAGAATTTTAAAAAATTCATACCAAATTCATCTTCAAAAATTTCTCCAATATTCACAAATTCATCAACAATATTCTAATATTTACAAATTCTCCAATATCAATATTCACAAATTCATCAAGAAAAATACCTGGATGAGAGAAGGTTGATCCAAAGGTGGATAATCTGGTGGTGGGGGGAGAGAGAGAGAGAGAGCGCTTCGGATGAGAGAAGATGGAGAGGGTTAGGGCTTCGAGGGATAAAAAAGAAGAGCAAGAGAGATAGCTTCGGGTGAGAAAGAGAGGTAGCTTCAGCTAAGAGAAGATAGGGAGTGGATGCGAGAAGATTGATCTAAAGATAAAGATGAGAGGGTTTCATCGATCCGAAGATGAAGATAAGAGAAAGTCTCATCAATCTGAAAATCATTAATCCGAAGCTCTCTCTCTCTCTTTCTGATCTTCACTGATCTGAGAAACAATGGGAGAGAGAAGGCGAGAACCAGCCGTTGATTAATGGGCAAAAGTGTTTCGAAGTGATTTTCACTAATTCGAAGTGTTTCAAAGCTCTCTCTCTTTCTCTGATCTTCTCTGAAGTTTATCAAAAGTGTGCTATTTTGTTCAATGGGCACATATACTGTTTTCCCCTAATTCAGCCCTCGATTCCCCTATGGATAATTGCATTTCTCTTGAAGATAACACTAGTCCAAGCGTTGGTAACAATCAAAATGTCGGTGAGAGCAGTGTCTCTACAAGGGTAAAAGGCCTATGGGTAGGAAAGCTTCAAAAGAATTATTTCGGAAAAATCAAGTGGTTGAAGCTGAAGTCCAAAAAATGAGCATACAATTGGAGACATTTAACCAACACCTTGTTGAGAAGGAAAAGAAAAAAGATGAAAGAAAAAAAAAAGGATTCAAACACTGCAGGAAATGAAAAAACTTGATATCAGAAAAGAAGAATATGAGATAATGACTATGGACATTTCTCTTTTGGACCCTTAGACAAAAGCATATTACACAATGCGAAAAAATGAGATTTTCGCTAAGTGATCCTTAAATGTCAGCAGCCCAAATTACTATTTCCCCATGCCTCCTAATGAATAATTACAAGATAATGTATTTTTAAATTTGGATGGTTGTTGGTTGTTGGTGGGTAATTGGTAATTGTTTATTTTTTATGTGTAATTAAAATAATTTATTAAATATGTAGTTATATGTTTTTTGGTGGGGGTGAATTAATCAAACAAATTTTTTTTTTTCCAATTTTTCATTTTTTTTTAATACTTGTCTAGTTGGAAATAATATAAATATATAATTTTTTTAACAAACAGATAAAAAAATGTCACAAAAGATAAAAAATAAACAAAAATAAAATCATAAAAAAAAACCTATATTCAAACAACACCTACAAACTTGGAAGCAAAGTTGGTTAAAATTTGCCAAAAATAACAAGTGACAATTGGAGCACCATTGCTATAATTTGACAAAATAATATTATTTATTGTCAAATTATAACAATAGTAATAGTAATAGCATTATAACAATAATGACTGGAGATGCTCTAAATAAAATTAAAAAAAAAATCACTTTTCAAAATAGGTCTTAATTTAGGAATTTTAATTGATATTTTAATTGACTAGAGAGAATTATACGCTCGTTTAGTTTAATTTTAAAATCATGTGAAATTATGTTTTAAATTAAAAGTTTTATATTGAGGTCAAGTTTGGCATATACAAAATAATTCATCTTTTTATCTTTTTTTTCATCACATTATCTCTTTATTTTTCTGTATATCTTTTTATAAAAAGACAAAAAATACACTTATTTAGGTCATCCCAAACAATCCTTGAGTTTTGAAAAGAAAAAATTACAAAATAAAGGGAATAATAATTATTTTAATTAACTATTTTAATTTGCTAATAACTTTTATAAATTCCCCCAAACAGTCCTTAACCTTGTTCTTCACTTTCTTATTTTCAATCTCTGGACTTTGCCTTCTTCCTTTTTCTCCTCCTTTCTGTACATGGATTCCATACCCATCTCTGGAATCCATAACACAACAAACCCACAACAATGGCTTTTGATTCATACATAACAATAACTTAAAAACCCAAAAAATAAAAAAAAACAAAAACACAAGAAACCCTTTTGCTTGTTCTTGCAATTTTGGATGTTTTGAATTGTCATGTATAGATCTGGAGCTGTGATGGCTTGGAATGTGTTCAAGTTCTGCACCGCTCTTCGTGGCCTCGGCTCGATCATGATCTTGTTGGTCCTCGGCGTTGTCGGTGTCACCTATTACGCCGTCGTTTTTTCCAATTACGGCCCTGCTTTGTACGATGGTGGTCTCGACTCTCTCATTGCACTCGCTGTCTTGATCTTGTTTCATGTTCTTGTAAGTTTCTCAAAAACATTTTTCATTTTTTTTTTTTTTTTCTGGGTTTGAGTTTTTAGGGGTTTGTTGTAGTTTTTTTTGGGTTTGTTAATTTAGTAAGATTGTATGTGATTTGATGAAATTGGATTTTCAGAAGTGTCTTGTTGGTTGTAGATGGAAATTCAGCTCTTTGAATGCCGTCAAACAAAAATAAACTATTTTTTGTTGTTGAATTGTTTTTAGGCATTATATCGGTTGTGTATAAAATTTATCAGAATATTTATCGCCAAAAAAAAAAAATTTATCAGAATATTGTAAGAATTTGGCAAATATGAGGACTTTGGGTTTTGTTATTGTTTTTCTGGGTTTTAAATTTGGGAATTTTGCGTGAGGGCTAGTTAATTTAAGTAAGATTGATAATTAGATTTTCAGAGGTGTCTTGTTTGGTTGTAAATGGAAATTCAGCTCTTTGAATACTGTAAAACAAAAATAACCTCTTTTGTTCTTGAATTGTTTTTAGGCATCATTTCATTTATGTATAAAATTGATCAGAATGTTGAGAACTTGAAAAATGAGTATAAATTTTCTTTCTTCTTGCGTGTGTGTGTTTTTATTTTTATTCATTTTTTGAACAGCTTCTTGTGTATGCTATCAGGATTTTGTTATAGGTTTCTAAGCTTTGAGTATTGTTCATATACGTCAAGAAAATTATTATTTGCAATTGGACTGATTGAAGGGCCTTAGCTGTCAATTTTCACCATCTTTCTTTTTGTTTTGCTTAATAAATTGAGATTCAGACAATTGTGGTAATATTTTAGCTGGATAAATGTCATTAGGATGTACTATTTTCTTCTTGTTATCTGCATTTTTTTTTTCAATTAATTGAGATCCGGATTTGTCTCATGCTGTTTCGGCTTTTATTTCAAGAAAATGAAAAGTGGCAACTGATATATTATACTCAAACTGTAGCTGAAAAACATGTAACCGTAATAATTGTGCAGTTAGTGATGCTATTGTGGAGCTACTTCAATGTTGTCTTTACGGATCCGGGTGGTGTGCCACCCAATTGGAGGCCTCTTGTGGATGAGGAGAGAGGTGACACTGATCCCTTGACGGGGCCCGAATTCAGTGATATGCCGTCAGACCCAACAAACCAAAGGATCCGGTATTGTCGGAAGTGCAACCAACCGAAACCACCTCGGTGCCATCATTGTTCTGTTTGTGAGTTCATATGCTCGAGTCTTCTCAAGACTTTTCCTTTTCCCATTGTTCATAGACTGAATTCGGATTTATTTATTGTTTCAGGTGGGAGGTGTGTGCTGAAAATGGATCATCATTGTGTGTGGGTTGTCAATTGTGTTGGGGCATTAAACTACAAGTATTTCCTTCTTTTCCTGGTATGTTGTCGTACTGTCAAAGCATTAATTCTCTCATTAATATACTGGTTGCTGTTTGCAAATATTAAATGGGTTGTGTTATTAATCTTAATATGGTTATTTATACCTTTGGGGAATCTTATTAGCAAATTCTTGGAATTCTGAACTGAGCATTCTTCCAGATGAATAACATTTATTTTGATGATCTAAAGGGCCTTTATATATTATTCCTTTATTGCACTTCTAGGATGCAGATGGCAAACAAGGTTTCAGGTAGCATAGATATGCTATGATTTGGTGCAGTTCTAGATTGATAACTTTATTAGCACATTAACTGGCCCAGATATGTTTTGGGTTGCTCATTCAATTGGAAAGCGTTAGCTCTGCAAGATATATATATATAGCTACGATACGAGAGATTCTGGCATGTTTTTACTTTCATGGAAAGTGCAGAAATGTCTAGTCTAGTTTCAATTTTCGTGGATAGCATGAAGATGGGTGGAACGTGTTTTGCTTGTTTCTTTTAAATTTCTTTCATTTTCAACTCCAATAAAATTTATTGACGAATCGTTTCATGTTGAGTCACTGTTGGTCTCAATTAGGGCTGCAAATGAACAAATCGAACCAATTATCTAGCTGCAAGAGCTTGTTTTGGTTAAATTGAAGCCCATTCAGGTTCATCTTTGGCTGGAGTCATGCTAAAAAGTATGTGTTTGAGCTCTGCTGGGTGGCTAATGCCAAGCTTGCGAGTTGGTTCTGGTTGTGCACTATAAAGTTCATAAAAATGGATTCTCAACTAACCACTTGTCAAGCAATGACATGTGATGTTATGAACTTGGCCATTCACGTTGCATGGATATGGGCACATGAATTCCTAAAGATATGACACGGAGATGCTGATGCTGCAAATTCCAAAATAGCAAGGCACAAGATCGGCAAGGACACCAGTTTATTGTTCATACATTATACATACATATATTATATAGTCATGTTTGAAGTATACATGTATAGATATAATTATGTGGCAAACTAATAATCTCGATAAATTTCTAATTACTGCTTCAACAATTGCACAAGGAAGATGGAATTAGATTCATATTGTATAAATCACATGCAGCTATCACATATAATAATTTTGATAAATAGGATTTCGCATCCTATTTCAAGCGTTAAGCAATGCTTCTATGAAGTGTTGGCTAAAATCAGTGGTGGAGGCATGTGAGGCCCAAGGGGGTTATGCTTTTGCGTCTTGTAAAAAAAATTATTTCAATTTACACCTTTCAAATAATGTTGTGAAATTTTTGTATCATTATTTTTTTTTACCTTTTTTTTTAATCTATATATATATATATGTTTAATTTGTCACTTTAAATGTTTAATTATGTTAAAAAGTTCTTATAAGTTTTATATTAGAGAAATGTTATATGTCACTGATTTTCTATCACCTCTTGTATGAATACTCATAATTAGTTCATTTGTTTATAAATAATTGTTACATAATTAATAATAACTAATAATTTATTGCCCATGTGATTCCCTATATATTATTTATTCTCCCTTTCTTTTATTTCTTTCTCTATCCCTCTCTATATCTCTTTTTATGTGTGCAGCTTTATATAATTTAATTGGTTAACTTGAGCTTATATTTAAATATAACTGATGCATCACACTAATTTTTAGTTCTGCCATCAAATAAAAATTAAGTTAAATTGGATTGTGAATTTTGTTAAGATTTTAATTCAGTGGTGCCTCTTTTGAGTTAAAATCTTGGCTCCGCCACTGGCTAAAATTTTGGAATGTCTCATTTAAGAAGTTAGACCAACATTAGAGAAGTGTCAACCTAGTGTGTAAAATTTTGAAATATCACTTAAAATTATAGACATGTTTGACCAATTGACCAATTTTGAATATGTGTCTAGGAGAACATTAGGATTTTTTTTAATAGTTAATATTTATATTAAAAAAAAAAAAAAATCAACTACTATATATAATATAATAAAACAAAACAAAAAGAGTATAAATAAATAAAAATATATATATATATATATTTTAAAATCAAAAAAATAAAAGATAACCACATTTATTATTATTATTTTCAAACAATATATAGATAGACACACACAAACATAGCATCATAGGTCTTATAGCTTCAACAAATCAATAACATATTCTTCCTAACGATGACTTGGGCTTCATAAGAACAGTCATGTTTTATAAATTCTATTGTTGCACAAGTACAAGTTGACAAAGTTGTAAAGATCATAGTTTTCAATTACAATAAACAACCCTTGTAAAGTGGTCTGAATTATGAAAAATGTGTCTCCTATGTTCATGAGCCCAATGGTTAAGTTTGGGCTTGTTTGGAATGCTAATCAATGAGTCTAAAAGATTGGGTGTGGGCTTGTTCGGGATTAGCCCATTAACTGAATGGGTCAAAGATTGGTTTGAGCATGATTCATTTCATGAATAAATGAGCCTGGAAGAGCCAATTACAAAGTTGAGCTTGAGGTGTTTGTGCAGGGTTTAGTTATTTTGTAGTGCCTTTGTTAATTCCTTACATCATGTGGTGTGGTTTAAGGTAGTTTGTTCTGTATGCCTTAATCATCTTCAGCAACAAATGGTGTTTTGTTTCATAATTGGTTACATATTGAAATTATTGTTTCATAAATGGTTTTTTTATAATTGGAGTTTGCAAGTTAAGTTGGTTGTAAATGGGTTTAACTTAAAACACATTCATATAGGAAAGTCAATATAAACCTAGCCACTTTTTTTTGGTAAATAAGAGTTTCAATACTAAAACAGAAAAGAAATACAATGAGGCTCAATACACCACCTAATCGGGCACACAAGAACACGTTGAGTAAGCTGATTGCCACACAAGGAAAGAACACAAAGCCTAGCCTAAAAGATAAAATCACTCACAAGACCAAGAGGTTAGGTCGAAGGGATAAAATCGTCTCACATTCTGAGAGGTATAGACTACCTGGCCAATTTTAGTATATAACTAAAAGAAATTTAATGTTTCTTAAAAGTATTTGCGATTGATTTGGTAGATTGTATAAAATCATGAACACAGACATGTGACACAACATGGATGGAAATTGAGTTAGGGTTTCCCAAGAAACATAGACGCAGACATGTGACACGACATGGATGCGACTCGAACATGCCGACATGACAATTTAAAAAAAAAAAAATAGGACATGGCATGTAAGGGACATGCAAAATATTTGATTTTATATATTTATTATATATCATATATATGAATATTTCATTCAAAGTTACTAAATATGTACAACATAACATGAATATTGTAATGTTTAAAGGAGAATACATTAATTGGTATAAATTTGTATTTTTTTTCCTTTACTATTAGTTCCTAATTTATTTGTTCTAATTAATAATATGTTTCATGTCTGTTTAAGCAATAGACACGCATATCCCTCAATGTTCAAAGTGCGTTTGAGTCTAAAAAAAATAAATAATAGGACATGTTTGAACGTGTGTCCGACATGTGTCGGAAGTGTTCGATGAGTGTTGGGAACTGTCTGTTGGTGTTCAACACTTGCTAGATATGGACACGTTACCTTCTTTGAAGTGTCCACACTTCTTAGAGGGTTAAAGATGTAACAGAGGTCAAGATGGTGGAGGATTGAAGATGCTAATATTTTAGGTCTCAATCTAAAGGAGACAACTTGTTGGTTTTCCCGGGTTATGAACAAAATTTAAAGTTTTTGGACACTAGGGACATGTAGTTTTTAGAGAGAGAATACTAGGGTAAATGTACTAGTTTATGAAAGGGGATGTTATGGTGTGTGACAATTTACCCCATCTTTAACTAAATGTACTAGTTTGTGGCATTATTTTCTGTCGTTGTATTTGTGGATCATCAAAATATCATTAAAAAGTTCATCTTACTATCCACTTTGTATGCTTCTGAATGCACAACTATGCTAATGAGGACATACTTAATTTATCTCTTGGTGGTGGGGCTACTAATGTCTTGTCAACATCCTATTGATATATTCAGTATGCTGATTCAATTCTTTTGTTGATGCAGTTCTACACGTTTCTCGAAACAAGTCTTGTGGCTTTATCATTATTACCTCATTTTATAGCGTTCTTTAGTGATGAAGAGTTACCTGGGACACCGGGCATGCTTGCAACAACTTTTCTTGCCTTTGGTAAGGTCCAATGAGGCTCTTTGTCTATTTTCTTTTCGTTGGTTTTTGCTACCACTTCTTTCTTCTAAATGACTATTCCTGTATATATCCCAGTGTTAAACCTAGCTTTTGCATTGAGCGTAATGGGTTTTCTGATTATGCACATATCATTGGTGTCTGGTAATACCACAACCATTGAGGTATCGTTTCTCCTTACCACTACGTGTAAACTTCACATGTAAAAAAATGATGTATTTATAGCCCAAAAAGAAAGAAGAAAAGAAAAAAGAGGATTATCTGCACTAATTACTTTCATCATAAGAAAGAAAATAGTGGCTATATTTTCAATTGTAATGACGTCATTAAAGCCTTTTATTTTCTTCTAAAAAGGAGAAACTTTCAATAAAGCACTTCCACCTAGAGGGGTTAACAACGTTGATTTTTCTAGTTAATTGATTTTCTCATCTCCAGGCATATGAGAAGAAGACAACTCCAAAATGGCGATATGACCTTGGTCGAAGGAGGAACTTTGAACAGGTTGGTGCTTATACAATCAATTGCCATTTTGATACCTTCATTTTAGTGGCACTCCTCAGGAAACCCATTTGGCACAATACTACTTTGTTTTCATTAAATGCACAAATTTATCAAATATTAAATTTATTTGGACCTATTAATTCGTAAATTCTATTTGGACCTATGAAGCATAGAGACAGGTCATGAATACGACATAATGCTAATACCAACATAACAAGTTCTGATGGAATAGGATATATAATTTATAAACAGTGAGGAGAGGGCAACAACAGAATATAGACATATATTTCTGTTTATTCATATCTATGTACAAAAATCTAAAGAAATAATTCTTCTTCATAATATCCATATTTATTTATGAATAACTTGTGAATTTATCTGCTATTCTAGGTTTTGAAGTTATAATTTTAAATTTACATGAGAAAACTGAGGGTGTTGTTGAGTGGATGTGGATTTGAGGATAAATTTGACAAAATTCAGCCTTTTTCTGTCCAATCCTTCTTCCTAAGGAAATAGTGCTGGTATTTGAGACCCCAATTTTGTTTTCCCAACAAATTGACACTTGGGTAAGCATATGAGATATGTGGCCAGCATGTGCAGTTGCACATTCACCCAGAAAGCATGTCTTGCAATTCGAGTTTTCCACATTACTATGCATGACTCCCATGGCATGAAATGCTCCATGTCATCTTCTAAACATAATTTTTACCGTATAAAATAAAAGAAGAATATTAATAGACAAATATTGTTTGTGCCCCCTTGTCTGTTGGACATGAAAATTAGATGAATCTGACAGGTGGGCACATACTTGTACCTGACACGCCGTATGTTATCATTTCAAAGATTTCATTGGTTTGAAGCTATACAATTGAATTGTAATGGTAAATTTGGTGGTCCAAAATATTTGACATGCTTGGAATTATCGGAAGTGGTAGATTGTTAGCAATGGCAGTTTTGCATTGTTTTCCATGTTGCATTTTGTTCGTGTAATGTGGTTTACTATCATCACTCGAATGACCAATTGGATCTAACTTATCAATTTGTGCAATGCTCACAATTATCTGAATCACTATATGTTTGACATTTTATCCTCATCCATTGTTCATGTCATGTGACTATTACTGAGCATTTATTGATGTCGAAATGTAAGAATAGCAGTGAAGAATGGTTATTAATTGTTTTTTCTGTTCGTTAAAACTTTGAAAAGTCAAAACCAATTTTCTTGTTTACTTCTAAGAAATCCATTTTTGACACAATGCATTCTCATGTCACTGTAGGATGTGTTAGGTTGGATTTGTTCATAAGGATCAAATTATAGCTGGTCTTGTTTCCGCCTTTCCAGTCATTCTAGATCCAATTTTAAAATTTTGGATTTTCTGTTATTTAGACCATGTATCTGTAGTGATTTATAGGGTGGTGAGATGATATCTTGAGCAGTTACATATTCATCCAAACGCCGCACAAGTTCAATATATAACTTCTAAATACAATTTTTTTTAATTCAGTAAAATTTCGTGTAATGATTTCATGGATTGGATTTCACTTGACTGTATTGTTCCATTGTGGAATTTTTATTTATTTATTTTTTTTTTTGTCTTTCTTCATGTATTAGGTGTTTGGGATGGACATGCGATATTGGTTCATCCCAGCTTATTCAGAAGAAGATTTACGAAGGATGCCTGCACTTCAGGGTCTTGAATATCCATCAAAACCCGACTTGGACGCTCAAGAGTTCTAAGGACCATCGACTTCGCCTCCAAAGACCCCATAACTTGTTCTTTACCCTCTAAATTAATTGAGCTGGCTGTAACTGAATTTGGGGTCCAAACCATCTGTCTCAATTGCATTTTGCAGAATAACAGTTTCATTAGACACAAAGATCAATGTGCACATGGAGCGGCTCAGGTGTAACAATACGTGGATCGCTGGGAATTGGGGGCTTGATGGCTAATGCTGATGTTCTTGTAGATTCTATGTATTTCACGAGAAATGTAGAATTAATGCAAAAAATGTTGGTTGTGATGTTTTTTCGTTGGAAACTTGTTTATACAGGCTAAATTTGCTTCTGAGATTGGGATTATGTACAAATTAGACTGTCGGCCCAGTGTAAGCGGCATTTTTTTTGTCAATGCAATTAGCATTTTGTTTTGGAAGATGGGTAAGGGATCACATTCCTTGTTGAATGAGTTATGAGGAGTCATGTTTATAGTTAGTTTTACAATAGAGTTAGTTTTATAATTTTGACATTATTGCAATAATTTTTCTTATTATAATGAGAAAGTTAATAAAATTAACAGGCAACATACAAAATCTTAACAAGTTTGTCAATTGTGCCAATTTGAAGCAGCCGTTCGAATTCTTTATTATGTGCAATTGAAGTAAGTTTTTTTTTTAATGGATGTTTGGCAAGTTAGGATTTTAATCAAAAAAGTTGGCGGATTTATTTTTAGTGTCATGTCATTAAAATTTTATAGCACAAAAGATATTTAATATTTTTATAATGTTTAAGGTCCATCAACATCAATTCAGAGAAAATTCGATCTCAGAGAAATTCTAGATCCATCCTAGAGAAATTTTGTTCCTAGAGAAATTATAGATCCATCCCAGATAAATTCTGATTTTCTCAAAAGCCAAACAATCCATTGAAAGAAAATTAAAGACATAACTGGTAATAATAAGAGGGTACGTGGAAGTTAGTTGGATAATCACAGTACCTTGAAAGCTCTTCTTTCATGAAAATCCTTTAAAACTGATTCTTTAAAAGTTGAGAGCAAAGCCCTTGTTGCAGTGAAAGAAAATTCCTGAACTCAAATCCAAAGAAAATCCCCCTCAAACCCAGAGAAATTCACTCAAACTCAGATAAAATTCCATTCATTCAAACCAGAAACATTCCCCCTCTCCATTCCAAAGAAATTCCACCTCACAATTTTTTTTGTTGAAAATCATAAATCTCAGGCAAAATGTGTTCCATGGTTCACAAATTGGCTGGGATGTTACAAGATCTGTCGACAGTATCTTGGAAAATTTGAAGAAAAATGAACCTTTATTCAATAATCTTCAAAAATCGAAAGAACTATACAAGATCTCGAACCAGTTGATAGAGGAAAATAGAGATTAAGGATGAAGATATATGTATATATATATAGAGAGAGAGAGAGAAATGATGATGATGGTCAAAAACAAAGATATAAGAATGCTCTCTCTATCGTCTATTTGGAATTTCGGCAGTGGATAAAGCACAAGCACAAAGTTTCGAATTCATCATCTGATTTGCCGTTAGGGTTCATTCTCTATGCTTCGAAACGATTTGTTGTTCTCCGAAGCTCGACCTGGTTCGATCAAATTCATATATGAGAGAATGAGACTAACATGGAAAGTTTTAACTTAGTTCTCATCTTGGGCTTTGCAATCAAATTTGAAGTTTGAACACTGATCAAACTCTATTTTATCTCCTCATAGATCCATCTTAATCTGTTTCTCTGGTAAGCACATCATCTTTATTCATTCCGCGAGAGTTTAAAGTGAGAGAGATAGTCAAATTTCTCTGTGATATATGAGTGTGGGAGTTGACAGACTTTACACATCATAAAATAATATTGTGGATCTCTTCCATTACTAAAAATTGGAGAGAGGCCTTAGACTAATTTTCCTAAAAAGTTATTAAAAAATAAAAATGTCAAAAAAATATATTAAAAAAACTAAAGATTCTCTCTTACTTTACTTCTCATTAAGTCTGAGCACACAATTTTTGTGACATTTTTGATATTTGTGTTTCTAATTGTTGCTTCTTTTTTCTTTTTCTTTTTTTGGTTAAAATTTATTTTTAAATACTTTAATTTTTTTATCATCTTATATTTTAGCAAACAATTATTAAAAAAGTCACTTCTCAAGCCAACTTTTAGGCCCATTTGTTTGGCCGTTTCAACGATTGGACTGGAGTAGGATTGCTGTGGTCCCATCCACAATTTATTTGGTATTGCTTGGAAAGGTTGGCTTCATTGTCTGGGTGGCTTAATAATCCCTCTCAATATGGGGATCAACATTTTGGGAAAATGACTGGAATTTAAGAAAATAGCGAGCCTTTTCAGCCTATTCGGCGTCTGCCTAGATGTTGGCCCGGACGTTCAGCTAGTTGACCAGAACAGTGTAATTTATTTATTTATTTTTTACGGAATGGCCTTGGATATAGTCGAGTGGAGAAGAAAGATTTATACAGTTGAACTCATTTGATGAAACTTAAGGCTTGGTTTGGTTGGTTGGTTGGTATAAATTATTTTTTTTAGATTTTTTATAAAAATAATTTAACAATTCCATCACTAACCATCTCTCACATTATCTCATCAAAACAAACACACTTTTACCTAATCTCCGCACTAACAATCCATACATAAATAATTTCTTCACTAAGCATTCCCTCACTATAACAATCCTATTCAACCTAATTCGCCAAACAAAAGTGAACTTATACTCTATTTGGTTTTCTATAATGAGATGAGATGAAATGAAATGAAATGGTAAGTTTTCTTATGAAATGACTATTTTCTTAAAATGGTGACAGAAGATTTCATTTGTAATGTATTTGTTATTATTTTTTTTCTAATCAAATATTAGAATGAATATTTTAATAAAATAATGATTTTATTTCACTACAGTGAACTAAACGCTACTTTAAATTTTTGAATTAGCCATTTTAATGTATTTCTCCCAAAATGGAAAAAAGAAAAAGAAAAAAAAAGGATAAGCAATTTATCTTTCCAAAATTATCACCCCCAATAAAAAAATATAGGGACAATTACAAAAAAAAAAAAAAAAAAAGGATTTGAGATTAACAAAATAAATTCTAAATTTTTAATTTTATCAATTTAAAATCTAATATTTTGATTTACTTTCAATCTAAACTATTCTCCTATTTTTGTTAAGTAAAATAAATAAATAAAATATTTTAGTTATTAAACTCAATGTAAGTATACATAAAATGTCTAAAATATTATTTTTCATTGAGTTTAATGACTAAAATATTATTTTTTTTATTTTACTTAACAAAAATAGACAAATAGTTTAGATAAAAAACAAATCAAAAGTTTGGAATTTAAATTGATAAAATTAAAAATTCATTAAAATGGTCAAGATTTTTTTTAAATATAATTTCTCCAAAAATATACTCTATCTGTCTCAAAATATTAGTTCCTTATTATATTTTTTATTATCCCAAAATATTAAGGAATAAAATAATATAAATTTATTATTTTTCCCCTTTTTTAAATTCATTAATACTCCAAAAATATACTCCACCCGTCCCAAAATAGTTTGGGAAGACTAAATAAGTGCACTTTTTGACTTTTCTTGTATTATGTATAGAAAAAGTAGAGAAGAGATATTGATTGATGTGACCCAAAAAAGATAAAAAGATGAAATAAGTGCACTTTTTTAATTTAGCCAAACTTGGCCCATTTTTCAAAAATTAAGAAATAAAATAATATAAATTTATTATTTTTCCCTTCTTTTATATTTATTAATTCTCCAAAAATATGTTTCATCCGTCTCAAAATATTAGTTTCTTATTCTATTTTTCATTATCTCAAAATATTAGTTCATTTTCAAAAATTAAGGAACTAAATAATATAAATTTATTATTTTTCTATTCTTTTAAATTCATTAATAATACAAAAAGTATAATTATAACAATTGATATTCTTAAAAAAATAATGTTATATGCATCAATTAGTATACGTACTAGTATACCAATTGATGATTTGACATAATTTAAAAGATTTATGATATTTGTAATTTGTATAATGAATGGAGTCAATAATAATGTCATAAGTAGTGTTGATATACTAGTTAATATACTAATTAATGTATATAACACTATCGTTTTCAAAAAAAATATATTATCAAAAGAGTAATTTTGAAAATATAATAATTATACTATCAAAAAAAATAAATAATATGTTTCTCTGCAAAAATGATAAATTACTATGTGTTTTTTTCTAATTTTAAATTCAAACCCGAACCTTCTACAATAAGCCACTTGGCCCAGGTCACACCAAACAAAAAGGACCATAGTTTATTATTTCATAAATACAAGGAACATTCTAGCTCTAACTTAAAAATAAAAAATAAAAAATAAAAAATAAATCTCAATTACTTAATTATAAATATTTTATTATTAGAATTTTTTTAATTAACAGAATTAATAAAAAAATAATATTTCTAATCACTCTCATATATAAAAATAAAATTATTTAAATTATTAATTAAAATATATTTTTGATATCATTAAATATTTAATAATTTATTAATAAAATGAGACATTTATTATATAATTAAAAAATTAAAAGGATATGATATAAATTCTAAAATTATAAAAATAAATTTGTATTTTAAACCAATGTCAAAGTATGTTTGGCCTTTTTTAAAAACACGTTAATAAATTACTTATTCACTTATTAACTTATACCTATTAGGGAAAATTGGCTTAAGGTCCCTCCTCTACTTTTGATAGGAGGAGAGGTCATGTTTTGATGGTTAAGGTCCCTCAAATTTATTTTAGGTTATAAAGTACCTAAATTACCCTTCCTTTATAACATAAATTTGTTTGAATATTATATTGTTGATTTAACTGATAGATTTTGGAAACCGCATTTGCAGTGGAGATTTCGTCGGAGATTTCAGTGGAGATTTCATGGTGGAGATTTCGCCAGAGATTTCAGTGGAGTTGACGAGAAAGATTGCTATGATCGTGTAGATTTTGTTGGAGATTTCGTCGGAGATTTTAGTGGTGTTATGGTGTGTTGATCACGTAGATTTTCAGCGGAATTGAATCAAGTTTGTTTTCGATGGAGATACCACATGCATTTTGATTTTTGTTTTGAATTTTTGTTTAGAAAAAGGCCAGTTTGATAGAGTTGATTTTTATTTTTGGAATTAATTCTTGATTCTTTGTTTTTTAATCAATTTTAAATAATGTTGACAGTGTGTTGATCGCGTAGGTTTTTGAGTGGAGTTGAATCAGGTTTGTTTTCGATTTAGATTCTACATGGATTTTGATTTTTGTTTTGAATTTTTGTTTAGAGAGAGGTCAGCTTGATAGAGTTGATTTTTATTTTTGGAATTAATTTTTCATTATTTGTTTTTTGATCAATTTCAAATGGTGTTGACAGTGTAGGTGATTTTGATGTTTAGACTTCATTTTTCGTGCTCTGTTTTTTATCAATATGCTGATCAATGATAAGTTTTGTTCTATGTTTTTTCAAACCAGAGAAATTTCATTTTCTGCACTTTTGTTTGTGTAGTCCAAAGAAAATTATAAGTGCATATGGACAAATTATTAGAAGTTTCTAATGCAGATAGAATATGAGAAAGTGAATGTAAGTTCATAAATTTCTCTGGACTTGTACTTGTAGTTCAGAGAAAATTGTAAGTTTGTTACTCACTTTCAGTTTGTAATATTGCAGAATGACGCATAGAAAATTGTTAGCTTGTAGTGAGGTGAAAATCACGGAGAAGCCTATAATTTCATAACAGATATTCTGTGTGATTTTTTTTTATGATTGTGTTTAATAGTTAGCAGTAAATTTTTCTGTGATTCATTGAGTTTCTGTGATTTTGTTTTTTATCATCTTGAAGGTGAATATCAGTTTGTAGATGTCTTTGGACTTTTATTTTAAGTTCAGAGAAAATTATAATTTTTAGAAATTTGTCTGGACTTTCATGTTGTTCTTGTGAAGTATTTCTATGTTAAATAAATTATTTTTCTTGTTTTTTGTTTCAGTTTCAATGGACAGTGCAGTATTGTTGCTGTGCAAATATGGGAATGATACTATTGTCATTAATGTTTCATGCGAATTGAATTTTGAGGAATTGGTTAGCATTTTGTGTAAAACATGAGAGAATTTGAAACCTGAGACTATGTGTATTTTATATTCTATTTTGGGCCATCCGAATTGTATGGTTCGAAATAATATTGATTTTCTGAATATATTGAGGGTTGTTTGTGCATGCGGTGTTGATATAGTTGATGTTTCAGTTACTAGATGTAGTACTTTTGATGAAGATGATGAAGTGGGGTCTAATTGGGTAGATGTTGTGGATGGTGAGTGTGATAGGCTGGTGGATATTGAAAGGAATTTACTCTCTAAGTTTTGTTCTCACCAAGAAAAGGTGTTATTGTCGGCTCGTTGGCGGAATAATATTATGAGTGTTGGACAAAAGTTTGAGGGTGGTATGGTTGAGTTCCGTACTTTTTTATGCAAGTATGCTATTGAGGTTGGTTTTCAGTTTACGTATGTTAAAAATGACAAGCTGAGGGTTACGGCAGAATGTACATATAAGGAATCAAGGGGATGTATGTGGCGTGTACATGCTTCTGTTGAAAACACAAATGGGTTTTTCTACATAAGGACTTTGAACAATGAACATACGTGTGGTGTGGCAGTTCGTACGAGTAAACATTCGAGGATGACTTCCAACTTAGTTTCTGGGCTGATACTTGAAGAGGTAAGTGCAAAATTTTTAACTCGTCCAGTGGATGTTGTGAAAGAAATGAAATACAAGTATGGGGTCTCAATCAGTTATAACTGTGGTTGGTTGGGTGTTGAAAAAGCAAAATGTAGTACATATGGAGATTCTTATTTGTCATTTGATCAATTACGGTGGTATTTTGATGAGGCATTGAAGAACAATCCAGGTAGTCGTTTTGAGTTAGATTTTAAAGATAACAAGCGTTTCAAAAGAGTGTTTGTGGCTTTTCATGTATGCATTGCTGGTTTCAAATATTGTTGGTCATTGCTTTTTCTTGATGGAACATTTTTGAAAGAACGATACAAAGGAGTTATGCTTGCTACAACGGGGAAAGATGGGAATGAAGGTAATTGTAAATATATATAATTTTATCTAACTATGTGAATTTTCTATATATGTAGGAATTGAGTGAATGTGATTTTTCTCTGACACTTTGAATTTTCTCTAGTTTTGGCCACTGTGTGGATTTTCACTGGAATTTGGTCAGTGTGTGAATTTTCTCTAGATGTTGTCATTGTGTGAATTGTATCTGTAGGTGATGACTAAGTGAATTTTCTCTGGATATTATGATTGTGTGAATTTTCTCTGTAGTTGGTCACTAAGTCAATTTTGTCTGGATGTTGCCAATGTGTGAATTTTCTCTGGAGTTAGGCACCAAGTGAATTTTCTCTGGATGTTGGCAGTGTCAAATTTCTCTGGTTGTTTATTGTTCTAATTTTCTCTACATGTGTATATCTGATATGCTTGTTCCTATTTGTTTTGTAGGTTTTTTCCCTGTAACTTTTGCTGTTGTTGATACTGAGAATAAAGACAATTGATATTGGTTTCTTGAACATTTATGTGGAGTATTAGGATCAGAAAGGGTGATAAGTTTCATATCAGATCGACATTGTGGTATTGTGGAGGGAATTGCTAGGTTTTTCCCAAACTGCTTTCATGGATTTTGTCTTGAACATCTAAAGAGAAATCTGAGGAATAAGTTGTCATGTAGAAACACAAATTTGGTTAGGGAGACGATTGTGTCCAAGTTTTCAAAATGTGCATATGCGCCAACAAAGGCATCATTTCATTTCAAGTTAAATGAATTAAAAAGTGGGAGGAGACATTGTGATTGCTTTCTTGAGAAGTTTACCATATGAAAATTGGAGTGATGCATATTTTGCGGGGAAACGTTATGGTGAGATGTATTCAAATGTTGTTGAGTCATTCAATTTATGGATACGAGAAGCTCGGCACTTGCCAATAACAAATTTGGTGGACATGATACAGTTGCAAATTATGAATATAAGGTCTGATAGGAGGCTGCTCTCTAGTAAATGGAATAAAGTTCTGTGTCCTCGTATGGATAGTATATTGGAGAAGTATTTTTTAGATGGGAGGACATGGAATGTGAGTTTGTCATCTGATAATGTCTTTGAAGTGCATTGTTTTTCTTCGGTTATGGTTGATCTTGGCTTGAGAACTTGTTCATGTCGAAAATGGAAAATAAATGGGTATCCATGTCAACATGCTGTTGCTGCTATTTTTAGGAGTGGAAGGAATTTGAATTCATTTGTTGAACCATTTTTTCATGCTGATATGTATCGTCAAGCGTACTCGTTTTCAATCGGCCCAGTTCCAACTGTTGAAAAACCTTTGTGTAGCATTGAAGATGCTATGATTTTACCTCCATTGAGCAAGAGACCAGCTGGAAGGCCGAAGAAGAACAAAATTGCTTCTACTGGAGAGTTTAAAAGGGTAATTAAGTGTAGTCGGTGTGAGAGTATTGGTCACCATAATAAGAGGACATACAAGGAATCTTTGTTAAATAGTTGAGGATAATACATTTTATTGATTGAATAATACATTTGATGATTAGTTTGTGTATTTTGTTTTGTGAAATGTATTTTTTAGACAGTGTATATAATAATATCAATCAAATTCATCCAGAGAAATTTTTGCAATATCAGTTAAAGTGTACATTGTGTTTGTTGATATATACTATAGGCAGTGGGTTTGTAATACCTGTCAAATTCATCTAGAGAAATTTTCTATGGCAGAGAAAATTCTGTGTAATGTGTTTTGAAGCTTCAAATTCATCAAAATTATTACAGTGAGTACAACCAAGAAACAAAATTAAGCTCTTTTGAAATTTCTCTGAGTTGAGAATTTCTCTGGACCAGGGAAGAATTTATCTAGAATGACTTCAATTCAGAAATTTTTCTCAAAGCCAGAGAAATTTTTCTCACCAACCCCAAAGAAGTTCACAACTCAGAGATTCCATTTTGTGTCACCATTCGAATCCATCAATTTCATCTGGAAAAATTTTCCACTATCAGAGAAAATTATCTGGGCATTGTGTTTTGAAATTTCAAATTCATCCAGTGAAATTTTCCAGTAGCAGATAAAATTACTGTGCGCTTTGTGTTTTGTTGCGTTTGATGATTATTTTGTACCAATAGAAAGCATTACAGATTACATGATCATATAGGCATCCCCTTAGGACGATACAAGTTAAATTTCTTTGTGAATTTCTGGTAATATCATACCAGAGAAATTTCTGCAGACAATTTTCTCTGTGTGGATTGTGTTGACAATCACAATAATATATATATATATTTAACCAGCAATAGGTATAAAATTTACATTAGTCGAAATAAAATAAAAAATAAAATTTACATTAGTCAAGAAAGGATGTATATGGATAAGTCAAGTATCATTATTCCTTCAATGTGTCAACAAAAAAGTGAATGGTTAATACTATATGGATATATATATATATATATATGTGAGACAATTTTCTCTGTTTGGCTATGTACATTGTCTTCCTTTCACTAGTTTCACTATTACATGTTTGGTTCTTCTATAGGTATTTCAATTGGTTCAGTCCATGATCGGCCAACTTCGGTCACAAATCTCTCTATGAGTTCTGCCCTCATCAACCTGATCTCTTGTGTGGACAATTTGGGTGATAGATCTAGCTAATTCACAACGCCTAATTGAACTCTTCAGATTAATTGTCTTTTTTCGATGAGCCACCTCTTTCTTCTCAAGCTCAAAGCTTCTTTCTTCAATTCACAAAAAAGAACAACTCTCTCTTTTGTTGAGGAAAGGATGAGAAAGAGGCGGCTCGCGCGGCGGCTTCTCGGAAGCGAGAGAGATTAATTTTTTTTTCTATTTCTCTTCTTGCCTTGCCGGGATCCGGGATCGGCTCCGGCGAGGAATAATTTCTTCGGTTTTTTTTTTGTTTGGCCCTCCGCTCGAAGCGAGCATTTTCCTGCTCTCGAAGCGCAAAGCCTAGCTTCGAGCGAAAACTCCCTCGCTCGGCGAGCAAACGCCGACATGCAATTGAATTTTCGCCACGAACGAAATATAATCATAAGTGGCAATCTTGAAAGCCTGCAAAGGCTCGATCGGGTTGATTCGGCAAGATAGATTCATGCTTGCTATATTATTTCATTATATAGCAGACAAAGAGGCCACAATCTAGACTGCATACAAATTATAGGTATGGTTAGTTTTAAAAAACATGCAAATCAGAGTATCTTATTTATAGATGTATGAAACTCACGAATCACTTTCTTGTTGTGGAGCATTGTTGACATACTCAAAGTCGTAACTTGTGTTTTGTGAGTTTATGAATTTGAAAGAGGGTTGTGATTGAGTGTCTCTTTCAAGGCAAGTTTTCAAAAAATTCTCCACATATTCTTGCTGAAAAAAATAATTTTTAAATAACAGAGAAATTTACAGACAAATCAATGGGATTGTATGAAAATTATCATTACATAAAGATTATGATGGATCAGAGAAATTTGCACTCGTTACCAATTGTTTTGCATCTTTGACATATTTGTCTTCTGCATCATCCCTCATTGGCTTCAATGAGTTGTAGAACCTCCATAAATTGTATTGTTTGTCGAGGACAAGCAAGGTTCAGTGATTTCCAGCTATGGACTTCTCATTACCTCCAGTAGTTCCTCTATGCTGTTTCAATATGCTTGTCAAATAAGGACACTCGAAAAGATTGATTTCTGTCATCTTGATGAAATTCTGTGTTCAGAGAAAATCCAAAAATGGTTTTGTTCAGAGAAAATCCAAGAAGTATCTTAAGAAGAGAAAGTAGTAAGTAAATTCCAGAGAAAATCAAATAAAATAGTAGTAACATACTAAGCTCATGGATGTGAAAAAAAATGAGATTGGTTGTTGTCTTTCTCTCATTTGGTCAGCCAAAGGTATCTCTCCATAGCCATCAATGACCTGAAAAATATGATTTGTAATTGTAATATTGGTTTATAAAGGCTGATGGAACATTGCAGAGAAATTTTGATGAAAGGGAAAGACTTACATTGTTGGCAATTTCTTTTTGCTTTATTAGGTTTCTAATGTCTTCGAAGGTAATGAGGTTCAACTCACTTGTCCAAATTAAAGCCCTACAAGATGAGAAAGAAGGGATTTAATTGTTATTAATGTAATATAAGTTTGTAATTTGTTGTTTGTTATCTTCTATTTTGTTTGTTGTACTTACTCAAGTCCAGACACATTTGATATGTGCTGCAACATATCTTTTACGTGATCTTTTATCAATCTTGAAATCGGAAAAGTTTGTGGAAAGACCCAAGATTTTCTGATGTTTATAGGTTGAGGCAAGATATACGCATCAGCATCAAGCACTTCTTTGTCCTTCGTGCTTTGCTCAGCTTGTTTTGAAGCTCTAGTCACTTTTGTAACTTTGGGATATTGAAATTCTGGATCATGCTGTTTTTCCTTCTTTTTGTTTGCCTTTAAATTTTTGATCATTGACGTCGGATCTTTTTTGACTGCAGACAGTGAAAATATTAGTAAAAGTAAATTTCTCTGAAGTAACAGATGATATTTCAATATTTAAATTTATGTGATTCAATATTTTTCAGTTACCATAGACTTTCGTCTTTTGTTTCGGTTGTTCTTTGTGTGCCATTTCTTCTTGTTGGGTTGTTGCTTGTTGTTCAACTTGGATTCCAACTAGACACAGTGAAAATCAAACAAGCCCCAAAAATGAAATAAGAAAATAGACAAAGAAAATGAAATGAGCAGTAGAAATCAATAGAAATAAGCGGCAAAAACTAATGTGTTCAGAGAAATATAACTTCTAGAGAAAATTACCAATGACAAAAAATTATAATAAATAGAAATTTCTCTGAGTTATGCTGACACAAGGACATAACTTTTTGTGGCTCAAGTTTTCACTGACCTTGTGGTTAAAGTTGTGTTGGTGTTCTGTATGGTTGTGTTGCTAGTTGGACTGACAGTTCTTGAACTTGTTCATGCAATTTAGCATTTTTTGTTTCAAGCTCCGAATTTGAATTCCTCAACTGTTGAATTGTTTTCATATTGTCTTCTTTTTCAACCTCCAACTTCCTTAGTTTCATTTGGATTGTGCTTTCTTTTTTTTGAAGTTCTAAGTTAAGTGATGTCAGGGTTCTTATTGAAATATCCTTTTTAGCAAGTAATTTCATACAATTTCTGTCTTCTTCTTGTTTAGATTGAGAAAGTGCCTTCAGTCTTTGATGTAGATCAGCAATTTGGTTATCCTTTGATTCCTCAAATTCTTAAGGCTGATGCATTGTTGAGCCAGAAATACTATCACGTTGTTGGTCCACTGGCTCATTACGTTATTCTTCATCACTTTCCTCGTTTTCTTCTTGCTATTCATCTTCTTGTTCACTGTCTTCTTCTTTCTGTTCATTCAGTTCTTTGTCTTCTATCTCTATGTCTTCACTTTCTTCTCTAGCTTCTTCTTCTCCACTGCTTTCACTTTCTTCTCTGGCTTCTTCTTCTCCACTGTTTGCTTGGGCTTCTTGTCCATTGTTGGCTTCGTATTCTTCTATGTTGCCTTCTGCTTCTTCATTGAATTTGACAATTGCTTGACCTTCAGATGAATCTTGTAATGTCTCCTTAAATTTGACAATTGCTTTTTTTGATTATTTCTTTGTCTTTTTACTAAGGCAGAACTCTTCTGATGGGTTTTTGACTAGCTGCTTGTTATCTATCTGTAATAGGAGGCTCTTTTATTAAAGAAATGTTACAAAATTCACTGAGAGAAAAAATTCAAATAAGGAAAATAAAATTCATCTAAATGATACTAATGGGAAACAAACTTCAAAGAAAATTGTATGGGCCAGAGAAAATTACAGACAAGGAGTTAATTTTATGAGGCAGAGAAAATTATGAAACGAGTAACATAATTTAGATATCGAGAAAATCAATCAAGGCATATAAGTTAATGTTTGATTATAATTGTGTCAGAGAAATTCGGATTCTAGAGAAAATTCATTAGAAGGGCAAAAATAAACAGTGTTTATCAAAGATGCAAGGAAAATAAGTTATGGGGCAGAGAAAATTACACACAAGGAAAAACAAATTTATGGGCCAGAGAAAATTATGAAACAACTAACATAATTCATATATTAGAGAAAAGCAATCAGGGCATATAAGTTAATGTGTTACATGTAAGAACCTGAGTTTTTAGGCAACTAATTAGTTTATTAATAATAATATTAAGTCAATTAATAGTGATTATTAAACTATTAAATTATAATATTAGAAACACCATAATTAATGCCAATGTTAAATTCTTTTAAATAAAATTATTTATCTTGATGTGATTAAAAATTATGTATCAAAATATCGTGGTGAAAGCTAAATGGATTAAATTGATAGTACTAAGCTAGTTAGAATTTAGTAGGAAGAAAACCATCCAGTTGAAAATGATAATATTAAATAAGTAAACAAATAAATAAATAAATTAATTAATTATAATAATTTTGCGGGTGTTTAATATTTGTTATTTATAAATTATTTTATTAAGGATTTATTTTAGAATTAGAAATTGAACGTCCAAATAGCCTAAGGAGGTGAAATTGATAAGTTAAATCAGTTTAATTTCAAGTATTGGACCCTATGAAAGTGTAATTAAATATTCGATTCAGTTCAGTAAAATTAAGGTCCTAATTGGAGTTGATTGAGTCATGAGGAGTGAGATTTGTGATTGTTACGAATTAAATTTAGTTATGGGGTGTCCAATTGGAATACGTAAATTAATTAAAGGAAATTTGAGTCTGATAAAAAATTTAAGGTCTAAACGATTTGGGAAATCAAAATTGATAATGATAGTAAGTTTAATTTAATAGTTGGAACCTTTAGGGAGTTCGAATAATAATCTGATTTAGATTTATAAATTTAATTATATTTAATTAGGCTCTAATGGAAGTGGCTCTAATGGAAGTCAATTGACTAATTAAATTATATGGGATGTGAGGTTAGTTAATAAACTAATTTTATGCTAATCAAAATCTATTAAGATTAAATGATGCTTAATTAAATCAATCCTTGACATGAATTAAATTATGGAAATAAACTAGAATTATGTGCATGTGTGTGCTGGTGAATTCAAGAGTAGAGTTTTTTTTTTTTTTTTTTTGGGGCCAAAACACACACACAAGTAAAATAAAAAAATAAAAAAAAAAAAAAAAAAACAAAACAAAGAAGAGAGTTAAGAGAATCAGAGAAGAAGAAGAGGGCTTCGGCAGAAATAAAAAGAAAATAAAATAAAAATTGAACCACTTGCATGCTTGTTCTCCAAGTCCTCCCTAGGGAAGTAAGCTAAGATGGCCTTTCCAGCCTTATTTGGGGCAGCCACGGCATGCAGCTCTGCTGGCTGTCATCTAAGATAGAATTCCTAAGCAAGCAAGAAGAAATGTTTGGCTGCCTTCTTCCCCATAAAGCTGCTGCCAAGCATGCTAAGCATACTCTAAACCTAGCCTATACTTCAAAGCCTAGAGGAGGAAATAAAATAAGATAAAATAAATTCTCCAAAGCCCCTACATATAGAAGAGAATCCAGCCATTTTTCTGTGTTTTCCACGGCTGAGCAAAGAAGAGTAAGGGGAGAAAGAGTAGAAAAGAAGGAAAGGAGAGGAGAGGGCATTTGGTGGTCTCCAATTCAAAACAAATTTTTGTAGTGTTTGCAAAAGGCTCTTAAGGTAAGAATACACCACCTCAACCCTCCCTTAGATTCCTCTAACTGAACTTATATAATATATATGCAAGACTAAGTATGGTTAAGTCATCTATAGCAAAATAGTCTATGCATGTTTAAAATTTTGATAGGATAAGAATTTCATTGTGCTATAATCTCATATTCCTTCTTGATATAAATATATGATTTAGCTACTGTTGTTTTTATGTATTTAATATTCTCCATTGTTGAAATGATCTTGTAAAAGAGTAAAATAAGATAAGAATGGCCCCCTTTACTTGAAGCATAGATTTTCTCACTGTTTTACACTTTATCGGGTGAAAAGAAAGCTCTAATAAATTGAAATTATTTGATATTAAAAATCTGTGTATACTGGAAGTATATGTAGGTGTTATACACTATGTAAAATTTTTATAAAATAATTGAACACCATTTTCTTACCGAAACGAATATTTTCCCTAAGTGTCACGTACGACACAGCAGAAGCAGTAGCTTCAAACAGGTCCCATTTTCTCTACAAATGATATTTTTCTGCACGACCACTTGGAAAAGTAAGATTTTTAAGTTACCTTTCAAACGCCGCTGGTTTCATAATTTTTCATTAAGTATTGAGAGAGAAACGCCAAATTTTCCAAAATGTGACAGAATCTGTCCAGTTTTCTTACAAAAATTATTTGACCTCCTTCGACTGATTTTCAGTCTTCACACTCTTCTGGAAATATGTTCTAAACTCAAAAATTTAGCAAACCGTTCTGACCATCCCTCTTTTCGGCACCATTTGAGAAATATGTTCTACTTTTCGAACATAGAACACCAGTGCTGATATTTTTGTGGCCTAAATATATCTTTTTACTCCATTGCTGTTTGGAGGCAGCAGCAACACTGACTTTACCAGATCACTGTTCATTCCGTAGGATAAATTTTCAAGTGATTCAAATTGGAAAAATTAGATTTTTAAGTTACCTTTCAAACGCCAATGGTTTCATAATTTTTTTTGAAGTATTGAGGGAGAAATGCCAATTTTTCCACAATGTGACAGAATCTGTCCAGTTTTCTTAGAAAAATTAATTGATCATCTTCTGTCGATTTTCAGTCTTTGAATCCTTCTGGAAACATGTTCTAAACTCAAGAATCTAACATGCCGTTCTAACCATACCTTCTTCTGACACCGTTTGAGGCCGCTCTTATTTTTCCAACATAGATTACCTGTGTTGGAAGTACTATAGCTCACTGTCATAGAAGAACCAGTTTTCTTCCAAAATTTATTTCTCCCTTTAAAAATCATTTTTGGCTCTGGTATTCTTCTCGGAATATATTCCTAACTCAATGAATTAGCACTAGTTAAAATATTGTAAGGATTGAACATCATTTGATACGGGTTTCATATTATTTTGTTTTATATACAGTGCTGACAAAAGTAGTGTGTGAATTCCTAAGAAATTTTGTAATAAATCCTAAGACATTCTATCTAGGGCTGGGCAACCAACCCGCCTGCCCGCACAAACCGCCCGACCCTACCCTACCTGCAGTGCTTTGGGCGGTTTCGATGTAGGTAGGCGGGTGGGTGCGGGTCAAGAAATTCACAAAAGTTCGAGTTCGGGTCGAACCCGACCCGCCCGCAACCCGTAGTTTTTTTTTTTAAAGAAAAAATAACTAGTTATTATTATTATTTTTTGCATTTTGGATAGATGGAGATAACTAGTTATTATTTTTATTTTTACATTTTGGATGAAAGTAAAATTTATTATATAGGTACTTATATACATTATCATAATCTAATGATATTTAAATTAGTGTTGCTAGTTTGACTTTTATTTATATATATATATAAAATCATTATATTCCATTAGTCTAGTAGACACAGTTAAATATGATATTTTGAATTGTCATTCTATTATCATATTATTGCATATTAAAAACTAAATAATGAAGATTAATCCACTATTAAAATTAGTGTTACTAGTTTGACTTTTAAGGGTTTGTTTTTGCATATTTAAATTAGTGTTACTAGTTTGACTTTTAAGGATTTGTTTTTGCAAGCTAAGGAGGAAGATTAATCCACTATCCTCAAGTA
This sequence comes from Camellia lanceoleosa, assembly GCA_025200525.1. Taxonomy (NCBI): domain Eukaryota; kingdom Viridiplantae; phylum Streptophyta; class Magnoliopsida; order Ericales; family Theaceae; genus Camellia; species Camellia lanceoleosa. Next base: position 32,070,422 of record CM045760.1, read on the forward strand.
TGGTTCCATATCATCTTATCTAACATATGGACTATTTATTATGATCATGAATTGTATATCTTGTAATTTAATTTATAACTCTTCTAAAAAAAAAAAAAAAGTGTTTAGAAAGTAACAAAAAATGTCAAATTTGCTTAAGTTAAAAAAATAAAAAATATAAAAAAAATCTAAACATAAACCGAACCGCCCTTCAAGACAAACCATGAACCGCATCGCGGCGTTATGGTCCATTTTTCCCCAACCGCATAAGTGTGGGTCGGGTCGGTTTTGACCCGCAACCCGCCAAAACCGACCCGTGAGCAGCCCTAATTCTATCATATTTATTTTGGTTGTCATATACAATTGTGTTGTTCTATTTAAGCATTATGTCACTGTAGTTTTCAAACTAAAACTCGTACATGCATCACCATGTGGATTGTACAACGTAAAGAGACACGAAATTAACCAATGATACATTACATTTAAAAGTGATGGGGTGAGCCCGGTCTAGAATCTTGCGCAAGTGAGTTGCGAACCCTAACATGGCACGGGAAGGTATTTCGGCTCTTATCGGTGTAGGCGATATAAGGTTGGTGGTGCGGGTGTCACAACATGGACCGTTCCCTTGGGGCAGACCGTGATGTCACGACTCGGGTATGTAACCCTGGTGCGTGGGCATCATTGGTATTTACTGTAGGTAACATTTGAATATTTGACCAAAGGGGAGTCAGAATTGCCTGTGGCCATTATTTAGCGGTTGAGTGGAAGTAGTACTCCGCAGGGAGTTACTTAAATTTATCTGATAAACCGAATCCATGAGAATTTAAAAAGAAAAGCATGCATTTTCCTCATGATGGATCACTATTTCCGTTGCCATTTTATTTATTCGTTTGTTTAGCAATTGTTATTATTTTCACTATTAACATTTCTGTTGTGCTTATCAAATCGCTTATTATTCGTTATTACACAATATTTATTATTTTGACTTACCAATTTATTTTATTATTATTTTTTTTTTACTATTTTTCCCTACTAAATATAACTAATACTATAAAAAAGATAAAAAAAAAAAATTAAAAAAAAAAAAAAAAAAAAAAAAAAAAAAAAAATAAATTTATATTAAAAAAAATAAAAAAAAAAAAAAAAAAAAAAAAATTGTCTTTATCACTTAATAAATTATATCAAATAGGACTTAATGGGTAATAAGTCTCAAAGTAGGACCTATTGGGTAATAACTCTCCCAAGTAGGACCTATTGGTAGTTTACCCTATTATTTTATGAGTATTATTATCGGGATGGGTATTTTGAGGTTGTAGTATATTACTGAGCTCGTCGCTCATTGGCATTCTCGTTGCCCTGGCGTTTTATGCCAGGTACCGAAGAAAACGAAGGAAACACCGAGGCCTTGCAAGGTGACACTCAGCCTTGGTTAGCTTGAAGAGTACCCAAATTCCACGAACCATTTCCTATATTTACTAGCTTTCTCTAGCTTTTCTTTCGCAGTTGTTTTAAATTTCTTTCGTGTAGCAAGACTAAGTTTTAAGTTTCATTGGAATTGTAATTTGAAGGCTTTAAATTTTTGGGTTGTTAATTAATGATATTAGTAATGTTTGGTGGCAATATAAATTTTAAGTTTTAAACCTTATTATGATGTTCCCAAATTTTGGGGCGTCACATTACAATTGTGGTCAGAGAAATTTGGATTGTAGAGAAAATTGATGACAATGCAGAAATAAACCAGTTAGTACCAAAGAAGAAAACATAAATTGATAGTTCAGAGAAAATTGATCTTAATCAATCAATGCACAAGGAGGGAAACAAAGTAGTGGTCAAAGAAATTTTGGAATTTCACTGAGATTTCAAGAGCAATGGAAATCTAACCTGTCGAGGTGCAAGAGAGTGGACTGGTGTCTTCTGCAGCTGTTTCGTCAAGGTTTGCAAGTTCCATTTCGCACATCTTGGGAAGTCAGTTGTGTTACTGTGTTCCGAGTCAATGATAGTGGCATGTTTACATAGCCAATACTGTGATTAAAATTAAAGTAAATAAAATTTCCTAAATGCACAAATTTGTAAGTATGATAATTGCAAATTTGAATGGATATTATACTTACCAGCAATGCAATGACACACCCCGTACCTTTTTCTGGAGTTTTGTGCAATGTCATGATAGAATCAATCAATGTTGATGTGATTGCTTCTGGCCAATCATACTGTTTCATTGATTCAAGCGGTTCCACATATTGTATAAAAACACACCCTATTGAATTCTTACTTGTTGCAAAAAATAGGGTGAGACACAAGTACAATGTAACAATGATTGCTACATCTTTGAAGTCTGTTGGTTGCTTGCCTTTCATTACTTTGGCCAAGGCGTTTTTAAGAATAGGACCAGTGAGCCTTGTGTCATTTTGGAATCTTCTCTTTAGGAATGCAGATTTTGACTTTTTAGAGTATCTTAATGACATGGCTCCTTTACCTCATTCCAAACCAAAAATCAAGGTCATGTCATTTGTTGTGAAGGTTAGGTTCTTCTTACCAACTGTGAATGTTTTTGTTTTTTCATTGTAACATTTGATTATGGCAACAATATCATCATCGGATTTCCTAGATTTCTTTGGATCCATCCTTCCACTGGTTAGAGCTTGGATCAAATACCAGAATGGGGTCTTTTGAAGCTCTACAAGTTGTTTTGAATTGAATTTAAGTGTTTGAAAAAATGAGATAACAGATGAGAGGTTGGATCGAAATTGAATGGTGTAGTGAGCTCTCTTTCTGTGGAGTTTAAAAGGTTTTTTTCCCCTTGAGCTTGAGTCCTTTGAAGTTGGGGTACTCATTTGGATGCTAGTTGCTTCATCACCTTGTGTGATTTGGCGAGGAGTTTGTGGTGTTTTGCTGTTGGTTTTTGATCTTAGATCATAAGAAGACTGAGAAAGTTGTTCTGTCTTGGTTGGTGTTTTCAGTGTTTTGCTACTGGTTTTTGATCTTAGCCCATAAGAAGACTGAGAGAGTTTCTGTTTTTTGTTTGGTGTTTCCGGTGTTTCGCTGCTTTTACGTTTTGTTATTTCTAGACAATGATTAAAACATAAAGATGTCAACATTAAATCCCAGAGAAAATTGAACATGCGAGAGAAAATTAGACATGTCAGAGAAAATTACAGATAAGGGAGAAAATTGCAGGTAAGAGAAAATTGGAAATGTGAGAGAAAATTACAGATAAGGGAAAATTACAGAAAATTAGACATGCCAGAAAAAATTGGACATTAAAAATGAAATGTCAGAGAAAATCAACAAAGCATCATAAACATGGGAGAGAAATTTTCAATTATTGTTAAAATTACATATAGAAGTTAACATACTAAAGAAAATGAATGGTAGAGAAAAGTAAACATGGCAAGCTAAAGAAAATTTTCATTCCACAATTAGCAATATAAAATAAACAAAGTAATGTAAACATGCAACTGAAAATTACACCAAATTGAAACCAAGAATTGAACAAAATAAACATACCAGAGAAAAATATACATTCTTGAGGAAATTTCCATTGCAGAGAAAATTTCAATTCATAATATTAAAATGCCAGAGAATTTTACATACACAACCAGAGAAAATTAACTATGATAGAGACACAAAAGGGAGGAAAGTGGTGTGTTGTGGTCAGAGAAAATTATAAACGCCAGAGAAACTTAGACAGAGGCAAGAGAGTAATAGACATTCTAGAGAAAGATAGACATTCCAATTAAAAATATATATTACAGAGAAATTTACAGAGCGGGGAAATTTATAGACAAGATTACAGAAACATATTCAAGAATAAGATAAAAACATAGAAAAATGCTTTTTTCAAAATAAAGATGCTAGAGAAAATTGAAAGAAGAAACATACATCAAGCAAAAATTAGAGAAATTCAAATGCCAGAGGAATTTACAGATAAAATCACATAAACATGTTCAAGAATACGTTCAAAACACACAGAAATAACTGTTTCCAAATTCAGATAACTTTTTATTATAAAATTAAAACCCTAATTTATGGAAGGTTAATATAAAATGCTATGAACTTTGTTTCCAGAGAAAATCTAATTGTATTGCAGAAAAACTTACCAGAGTTAGGATGAAACTTGAATGACGACCTGATATGGCTTGAGATGAAGATGCGACGTGACGAAGATGAACTAAGATGATGATGAGCAGTGAAAACGAAACTCTAACGAAGGTCAGAGAAATTTGTGAGGAAGGAACGTGAATGATTTTTCAGAAGAGAACGAAGCTCTAATGTCGATGGTGAAGATGATGTTGAAACCCTAATTCTGCTGTTCTGCTGTTCGTGAAGATGCTGGATGGTTGGAATGGAACTGAGACGTCGGAATAGTTTCGTTTCTGTGTTAATTTCGACAAGGGTATTTTGGTCCACAAAAATAATTAAAAACACACGCTAAGTTGTTTAGGGACCTGATACATTATTATTTTTTGAGGTATCCTTTATCTTCTAAATTAATATTATTAGGGAGTTGAAAAAAAATTTCCCCTATCTATTACATTATTTGTTTACGTCTTTTTATAATGAATAATTTTTTTAAAAAAAAAAACTCATACTCTATTTTTCCCTCTATATATACGTCACTAGGCTACCTACTAGCAAATTCGATTCTGGAACTCTCTCTCTCGCGACCTTTCTTCAAAGGTATCTCTCTCTCTCTCTCTCTCTCGTGGATTTGAGGGTTCGAAACTGCTAGATTGTTAGCTCTGTTTTTAGCCCTAGGTTCAATCTCCTGTTTCATTTGCTCTTAGCTTTATCAATCCTCACCATCGAATTAATTGCATTTCTTCGTGGCATTATTGTCTGCGAAATTTTTATTTTATGATTATTGATTGTTGTCGAATTTTTCTTACGCTCTGTTTGGTTCCTGAGAAAATATCCGTGAAACAGAGGGAATTTAGGCTTGGTAAAGGCAAAATTATAGAGTTTTGATTGATTTATTGTTTTTTGTAGAAACTTATTCACTCGAATTAATTCAGTTCTGTGAGATCGAAACAACAAGAGACAATCGTATTGTTAGGGCCAAGTTGTTAGGCACAAGAGACAATCGTATTGTTAGGGACAATCGTATTGTTAGGCACAAGAGACAATCGTATTGTTAGGGACAAGTTTATTGTTAGGGCCAGTTCTGTGTTTTTCCAAAAAAAAAAAAAAAAAGAACAAGAAACTTTTTCATATTTATTTTTGTGTAAACGGTTTTTGAAAATTCGAAAACAATTTTTTGGAGTTGTTTTCAGTTCGTTAAGCAAGTTTTTTTTTGCTCTTTTTATCTGTTTTGTTGAGGATTGATTAGTTTAGCATTTGATATCATCTTCTTACGCTGTTGGTTTTTTAAGCTGATTTGATATGCTTGCTGCTTTTTGATTTTCTTTGTCGTGAATAAGAGAGGTGGCTCAACTATTAGGCAACATAAGGCTCACCAGAAAATTAAAAAAAATTATTGTAGTCAAAGGCCTCAACTTTTCAAAGGCTTAAGTAGATAATGTCTCAATTTAGTCTGAAACTTCCAAAAAACTTTTGGTGAATAATATGATTAATCCTTCTTCTTTGAAGGCACCATATTGGCCCTTATGCTTATTGCTTACCTAGGTTATACTTGCATACATATACTGTACATGTTTAAGCAAACAAAAATGGTTCCCATGCATCAATATTAATGGGTTCATGCACTTGCTGTTAATTTGTTAGTGGCTGTCAGACAGTTTGATATACATTGTTGGGTTTATTTCTTAAAAGAAGATTTTAGGATAAGTGGTGATATAACTTTTTATCAAAGCTCAGGTTGGGTGAGTTTTTGGATTCAAGTCTCTCCATTTACATTTGGTCTTTGTTTGCATACATTCTCTTTTTTTTCTATGTATGGATGTTTGCATCTCACTCAAGGGAGAACGTTGGATAGCTTGATATACATCGTCGAGTTTATTTCTTATCATTTGTGTTGTTGTTCCATTGGGGTTTTCTTTCGTATGGTATGCACCACATACATGCATATTTTTATAGATTGTCTTCTTCTTCTTTTCTTTTTTTTTTTGTTGTTGAATTTTCTGTCTTTTGAATTTTTAGGATTCATAGGAAATGCAGAGGGATAGAGAAGTCAGAGAAGAGTCCATCAATTCAGGTGGACTTTTTGATAGTTTTGGGAGCTTTGGAAGTCTTGGCCGCCAAAGGAGCATGATGTCCAGCATTTTCAGAGGAAGGGATCTATTTGACGATCCATTCTTTACTCGCCCCTTTGATAGTATGTTCGGACCTAGCATGTTTAGTTCAGGCAGTCCTTTCAGAGATTCACCACAGGTTGGTGGATCAAAGGGACCAGTTATTGAGGAACTAAATACTGATGATGAGGAAGAAGAAGTTGATAATATGGGTGCCAAAGAGGATAAAGAAAAAGCTAAAAAGAATAGTGGGTCAAACAAGGCTCCACGTGTTGAGCACCCCGATGATGAAGCTGATGGTAAATTGGATTTTCTGTTTATGTTACTTGTATGTGAGAAGGTGTTTATATGAGCTTGTAGTTGTATCTTGTTCATTAATGGGAAGTATTTGCTATGGTTACCTGGCAGAGAGGAAGAGCAAGGATGTGACTTATAGGACTGACTACAATAAGGTTGAAGGGACAAAGCCCCAGGCTCGGAGTGTCAGCTTCCAGAAAGTCACACATGGTGGTATAAATGGGGCTTATTACACTGCCACCACAACTCGAAAGACTGGCGGCGATGGAGTAAGTTCTTCTATTTTGTTGTTCTTTAGGTAAGTCAATTTGTTGCTGGTTTCCTTCAGTTTAATAATGTTGTTGTTGGGATTCAGGTGGTGCTGGAAGAGTGCAAACAAGCAGATAAAACAACGGGACAAGCAACACATAGAATCTCTCGAGGAATACATGACAAGGTATTTTCTTCTGTCTGTTTTTAGATAGGTAGTCAGCCCTCATCTACAATGTTATGAGGTCATATGTTATCTTTTACTGTGTATTGATTGTAATCTTCTTTGAGGAATTAGAAAACAAAATTTATGTAGAATAAAATTAATTTTGATGTAAACATTATGGATGAAGTAGTAAAAAGAACAGCGAGGAGTATGCAAAGCTAGTATGTGGCTTGACTTTGCTTTGAGAACTGCTCGAGATGCATCTTGACTTTGCTTTGAGAACTGCTCGAGATGCATCTGACAAAGAACCCTACAAAGAAATCCAACATACTGCAGTTTGTTGGACTACACATACTGTCTGCATCCCTAACTACACCAACAATTTAGGACTGCTTGAAGTCATTGAATGAATGCTGAACCCTTCTAGAAACTTAACCTGAAGTAGCAATGAGAAATGTTTGATATTTTTAAAATCAGCCTTGCTTGCTAAGAACAGTTTATGGATTGAGGAATTAAATGTGTTGTTGTGCAATAAAGATTCTGTCAGTTTTTGCATTCCATTAGCCTTGGATTGCATACTTTACTTTCAATTTTTACCAAAGGCTCAGGTCCTCCTGCAATTGTGTATATTGGCTTCGTTTGGGAAGTGGCTATTTTAGAGACTTTTTGGCTATTTGGCTATTTTAGTAGGCTATTTTAGTTTTTGTGTTTGGGAAGATGGGATGAATTTTTATTTGAGTTGTTGTATTGAAAAATGTGTTGAAATGATGTTTAAAGTTAAAATGACAAATTTGTCCTTAACTTTTTATTTTTTAAAATTAACTAAAGGGGCAAACTTGTAATTTAACAGCTGTGGGATGAATTTCCGTGGCACAGTATCTAGCTGTGGGATAGCTGTGGGTGTAGGCAGTTGCTTGTCCTCTAGCTTTTCTTTTTTTTTTTTTTTTTTTTTTAATAAAAAGGGTTGCTACAGTAGGCCTTTTGGCTTATTTTCATTTTGAGGCTATAATAGCCCCAACCTATTCTTCCCAAACAGCGCCATTATTAGTTGGTTGAGTTTGTCAGAAACATATTGGTGCCTGTGTGTTTGTGTTTGGGATATGATTGCTCCATATAAGTCCTTGCTTGCTGTTATTATCAAGAACATGCCAAGTTTATAGTGGCAGTTTTTTGTTGTGCGTGTTGGTTACATTCTGGCTGATGCACTTTGTTGTCTGCTTGTTCCACCCAGAAAACTCTAAATAATTTGGATCATATGGTTACTTAGGTTGCAGGATTGATTGGTTGATGTTTGATATATGCTTGATTTTATTTCTTAGGAATATTTCATAGTTACTTCACACTTTGTGAGTTCAATGTGATTACAAACTTTAGTAGCATGTTCCGCCTATTGATCTTTGGATGGAGATTGAAGATTGAGTTGGTTTTGTTGTTTTGTTTCGTACGTAGGGCCATTCAGTTACAAGGAAGCTTAATTCTGATGGTAAGGTGGATACAATGCAGGCCTTGCATAATTTGAATGAAGGTTTGTTCCTGCTATCAATTGTGACAACTTGCATTCCTTATATTATATTGTTGTGTAATACACAAAACTTATATTGTGGTGTTGTCTCAGACGAGCTTGCTGGTTTTGAACAATCTTGGAAAGGTAATGCAGAAAGGCATTTGCCTGGTTGGGATGATGGGTTCAACTTCAATGGTACTGCAGGTAACAATGTCTTTCTTTCTTCGTCTTCTTCTTCTTCATTTTTTTTCCCCTGGGATTTTAAGATGATCCTGTTGCTAAATCTTTAAGCATGTCCAATTCATTGAATGGTTTGTGTCGGAGTTGAATGTATTCCGGCTATTTGCTGTAGCAAGTATTTTTTGGTATCAATAGTGTACCACTCATCTTTGTTGAAGTTTGCATGTCTGGTTGACTTTCTTTCTCCTGTCCTCTACTCTACTGGTCTGGTGCTAATTTTACTAGTTGACTTTTTATCTTTGCGGATAATTTCTACATGTATTTACCATATGCAGTAATAACCGAGTAAGACACTATGATTACAATTCAGTGCAGTAATTTTACATTTTGTAATTAGATCAAGGACATGACGGAATGGCCTTGAAATTTCACCTGTGTCCTTAAATTTACTGTGGGTTTACAGTGCTGGCTGATTCTTTCTATGAATATGTAATTCTATATTTTTATTAGACATGCACTTGATTTCACATTCAAGCAATGGTTCTGCAGGTGCTAGCAGCAGTGGACGGAGGGGACGTGCGAGTGGGAGTAGTTGGCCCCTTCCAATCAAAGGGTTTTCTGGAAGGATTCGAACAATGGAAGCTTATAGTGATGCCAGGACGACGTCTTCTGGCGGAAGACCTAAAAAAGTCGTCACAATTAATATAGAGTAAGTCAGAAATGCATATCAATGCGGCAAATCGCCTCTAGTAGTAGCAATAGTGATAAGTGATGCTAGCAGGGATTGGTTCTATATGTTGTCTTGTCTGGAGAATGGATTGAAGTCGTTTGATTTTAAAATTCATTTTTATGGTTTGGGTTGGCTTTGTCATCTCTGTATTGAAAACATAATATGTTGGTTGGCTTTGTCATCTCTGTATTGAAAACATAATATGTTGGTTGCATTTTGAACCCACTTTAAATGAAATTTTTTGGTTGTGGTTCGGTTGGCTGATGTGCTACTATGTTGTCGGGAATTCAATGGCCTTCAATGGGATGAAGGCCAGGGAGGAAAAAAAAAGAGAGGATGTTTGGTTATGTGCATGCTATCCTCAGCTGTTCAGATTTATAATAATGGCTCTATTAGTAAAAAAAAGCAGTTTTAATACTTATTTTACACTAGTAACTTAGTTTTGTTTTGGGCCAAACCTTCAACCAAAAAAATAAAAATGAAAATAAAAATGGAGTAATCGATTGAGTGGTGACAAATTTGTCCGTATTTCTTTTACAATATTTTATTGATCAAAACATTACATAGACAGTGCTTCACCACAACTACTAGACAACATTAGCATTGTGGCTCATATAACAAGCATTACATGCACATTTTCTCTCATCTCCACTCTTTATTTAAATGTCATCAAATATTTGATGAAAAAATTTTAAAAAGTGAGTTTCAATGTTTTCAATAAAATGATATTAAATAGAGAGAAATAGATATTTCATCAAATTGAAGGGGGGTTAGATCTTTCATCAAATTTAAATTGTTAATATTGGATCGGATGTTCATTTAAGGTAATTTGATAGTGTTTTTTTATTTTATTTTAATTTTTTATGTCTGGACGACTTCTTGGACATCTGCTCGGATGTTTTCTCGGACAATTGGAAATATGAAAAAATTTGATGAAAATTTTAATTTTAGTATTGGAATAAACGATATCAATTTAAATTTTTCATTAATTTTTTATTTAAATTTGATGAAATTTGATGAATTTTTTATATTTTTTTGGCAGAAATAAGAACTTCAACTAAAACATAAAATAGTACATAGTAGTCCATACAACATACTAGCAAATTAACTAATTATGATTACAAGCAGAAAAAGAAATCAAAATAAAGCAAAATATTTCCTACTACCTAACCATTGTCAAAAGGAAAGTGCACATCTCCACAAGTCAGGATACGCAATAAAATGTGCCAACCTCTTTGTAGAATGAAGATAACTTCTGCATGCTAAGGAGATTTTACAAAAGTGAAAGTGTTGTACAACAAAACAAATATAAAAAATTCATGGTACCAAGCTTGCTTCAATGTCCTTAGTTCTCTTCATCTGTTCAAACAAAAATTTGGCATTAGTAAAGACATTTTTATTTAAATTTTTTATTTAACGTTAAGGTGCTCTAAGAAATCCAAAAAGAAAAAAAAAAAAGAAAAAAAAAGAGAGAGATAAAATTGATAAAATTAAAAACTTAAAATTTATTTTGTTCAAATTTAGAGATTTTTTTGTTGTAATTTTTCTATAGAGAGTGAAAAAAATAAAAATAAAAAGTTAATTACATTTTTAATTTGTCATGTGAGACATTTAATCATTTATTTGATAAATTTTTTTTATATCCCTAACATTACCTTTTTAATTTTTATTGTTTTGACACATGTTTCACTTTCATCTCTATTGGTTCAAACTAAACGATTTGATCTCTACATTCAAAATCTAAGTTTCAATTTGATTCTTTCATTGAAATTAGAAAGTTTTGAAACACTTATCAATCTCCAAAAATATATACATAAAAAAAATTAACAAAAATTTAAATAAAATAACTAAATTAAAATTGAACTAAATATATGAAGGGTATAAAGTGTAATTAAATGCAAGAATAAATTAGGCAGTCAACGTCAACATATGTTGCCATCCGTTACCGTTAGATCACAATTCACCACAAGCATTCACCATCACACCTCACTCTCTCTCTCTCTCTCTCTCTCTTGCTCTATACGTTTCCAGAAGTCTCTTCGAGGTTACAAGGCCAACCTTGGTTCCCTTCACTCTCATCTCTCTCGCTCTCTCTCTCCTCGACACACATAGGAGCTACTCAGCTCAAGGTGTGTTCTTTCTCAATTTCATGAATTCCTAGTTTCCCCATTATCTTTCTATTCTATAATTTCTGAACATAGATATATATATATATATGATTCCGATTTTTCATACGTACACTGCTATATTTGCTTTGCTGTTTTTTTATTCTCAGGCAATCGAATCGTTTCTGAGCTTGCGATTATAATGTCGAAGTTGTTTGGAGGGAAAGATCCATTTGATGACCCCTTCTTCACTCACCCATTTGGTGGCATGTTTGGTACCCTAACTGATTCTGGGAATCGATCAAAGGAAGTAACTATTGAAGAATTGGACTCAGATGGGAACCCTCTGAATCTGAACCATTCTGATCAGTCAAACAAGGAACTAATTGTTAAGAACCCTAATGCCAAAAATGGTAATGGTATGAGCCATTTGTAAATTTAGTTAGTGGGTAGTGTAGTGAATGAACATTAGATTCCATCTCCAACCCTTCACCAATTTTTTCATCCAAATCTTTTTGAAAATTCCCATCTTATCCCAAATTTCCCTTTCCATCAAATTTTGTTTTAAAAAAAAAAAAAAAATCATTTTCTTTTTAAATTTTCATTAAATTCAAATTTGATGAGTTCTTAATTTGATGAAAAAATGATTTTTGATGAAAGGATTGGAGATGATTTTTTAGCCCTTTTTGTTTTGTTTTTTTTTAATCAAATTAGAAAATGTGAAGGATTAGAGATGGTCTAATAAACTAATTACAATTTTAATATTTGTGGGTTTTTGAATAGGGACAAAGAGTTTCAGCTTTAAGAGAGTTGCATATGGTGGTTTGAATGGGATGTATTACACTGCCTCTGTCACTAGAAAGACTGGTGATGATGAGGTAAGTAACTCACTATATTCAAGTTGGGAAGTTGATATTATTGGGCCATCTCCAATCATGACCCAAATTCGAGTAAAAGCTTCATTTGATATGAACCACTCCAATGGAAATCACCAATTTTTAATCAGATTATTTTTAAAAATTTCCATCATATCCCAAGAATGGCAGTTTGGTACATAATATTACTTTAAATGAAGCAAATCTAGTCTCAAGATTTGAATCTCCCTTTCATTTGCCTAAAGAAATGGATAAAACTCAATTTGGTAGGACTTTTGAGTCAAGGAGTGAAGAAGTGTTTGGAGTGTTTTCACTCAAATTTAAGTTTTGAGCCGACATTTGAGTAAGGGTTGGAGATGCCATTAGCTCACCAATTTTCTCAAGAACTTGAGCTGTTTGGAAATGGGCCCATAAATTGGCCAAAGAATGTATATCAAGGGGTCTAACACCCCCCTCACGTGCAACCTATTTTGCATGTGAATCCAATCATTCGTATATAGATAAGAAAGAATCTGAACAGGGACCAAATGTAAACAGAAAATTTTTAACCCAAGACTTTCTCTAACTTAAGCTCTGATACCATGTTAAATCATTGGTGATATGAGGATGCATCATCAATTTTTTGAGAAGCTTATACTGTTAGTTAATGGGCCGCAAGAGTGTATATCAAGCTACCTAACAGATATTAGTAATGTTTTTTATTGGTTGTTATGTCTGTATTTGTTTGTGAAAAAGGTGGTTCTGATGGAGATCAATGAGGAAGATAAGACAGTAGGGGAAGCGCTGAATACAATTTCTAGAGGGGTCCACGATAAGGTATTATACTTCTTTGTAGCCTTATTTACACACGACTTTGTTTTTACACATTTATTATTTTATTTGGGATGTATATCAAAGTGATTTCGAGAAACAATATTTTACCAAACAAGCCAATTAAATATTCCTGGTTCTGATTAGTTTAAAAGCTCATCTGCAATTGGTGGTTGGGTGGTAAGGATACAATTTATTGAGAAGTTGATGTTTGTATTACCTCTGTAGGGCCATTCAGTTACGACAAAGCGTACTTCAGATGGTAAAGTGGACACAATGCAGACTTTACACAACTTGAATGAAGGTTTGTTTCCATGAGACTATTGGAGGCATTATGTTGAATGAACGAGTGAAGGAAAGAGCTGATGTTGTTGTGTTTTCTTAGATGAGCTTGTGGGATTTGAAGAGACTTGGAAAGCTAATGCTCAGAATTTGCCCCCTGACTGGAACAGCGGTTTCAATTTGCTTGAGAATGCAGGTAGGCGTTCTTTACAATGATGTAAAGACTAACCATTGTTTTTTACATGTATAGGTTCTGAATTAATTTTAATTTATGTTCGAGTTACGTGTGTTGCACCTATCATTCCTATTTTATGCTATCTTTTGGTAATAGAAATTCAGCGGCGGTTAGCTTTATTTGATCATTTGGTGGAAAAACAAATTGGTCATGAAAGTGAAGTCCTTTTTAGCATTTTTTTATGGCAGTCTGCAATTTGTGTTGAATATCTTGGTTGCTTGGTTTATGTGGTGGAAAACAAGGATGATGAGAATATAGCCGTAAGATTATTAAGAGCTATTTCTTTGTTTCAATTCAATGACCTTCGACATGCTTTCATGTTGTCTTTCAACTTGACAAACGTATAGGAAGTTCTCTCCTCGTACGGCTAGAGAAAAAATGAGTACTTATTGAAATGCTATTTTGACACAATGGGTTTTCTTTGAACATATGTTTGATATAGTTTCACTTTCTTCATCCTATTTTTGTAGATGCCAGCGGCATTGGATGGGATTGGTGGCCAAAGTGGGGTGGTTGGGCTCTTCCATCTACAGAGCAGTCGGGAGATGCTGGAGGAACCGGGCCTGTCGTCGAAGCTGGGACTTCTTCCAGGGGAAGAGCCAAAAAGATTGTTCGAGTCAACATAGAATAGACCCAGGTTAGATCTGGACATGTGTGAAGAGTTGAGTTAATCCTGAATATAACCTCTAATAGTATTAGGACTCTGTGCTTGCCCTCTCTGTAATTAAGCTTTGGCTAAGACATGATGCACCTTTAATATATCATATCGGAAGTTTATGTATCATAAAATTTGAATTATTATCCATTTATCTGCGTGTATGCAAATTACTTGTTGTGGGTTTGTTTTCTGTGTTTTTCTGTTTTGAAATCTTGGCATAATACTTCAGGGTAATCTTTCTTTTCCATTCATTGCCTCACATGTGATCTTATGTGTTCCCTTATTTAAAGGTCTTGTTTTTGTGTCCTCAAAACCCATTTCCATTTTTCATCCCTTGTGTTCTCTGACAGTAGCGGCTTAAGATTTTTTGAGGCTTTAGGCTAAACATCAAAATAAGCAGTTGGAAATTTTTGGCCTCTGACAATAAGCCTTTTTTGAGATATTTTAGGTGGGTCTTAGGCAACGGACCAAGTACCCTAAGTGGGAAGAAGGCTAGACTGAAATGTTCGTTTCATTGGAATATCCGGTCTCTCGTTTGATGACTCTTAAAAGAATGTACATTAAAATGGAATTATTATTTATCAAGGTAGGGAAATGATGAATCTATTGGATAGTTTTTTTGTTGGGATTAATTGCCCTAATAAGGTAGTGTTTGGTAGAATTTTGTATATGTGATTTGAGAGTATGAGTTGTATTTTGAGTTTGTGTGTTGTGGAATTATGATTTGAATGCTGAAAATTTGTTTGGTAAAGAGTTTTGAAAAGAGTTTTGATTTGAGTGAGAAATTGTTGATGTGACATTTGATATGTGATACAAAAATTTACAGCTCATAACTAAATATACAACTCAAAATTATTTTAAAGTACATAAAAAATTTAAAAAATTTTAGAAAATATTTTTCCTGATTATATAAATCAATTGCAAAAAAAAAATAAAAAATTATTGTTCCGGCCGGACGATCCGTTGGCAAAAATTTTGAAAAAAAAAATAGAGCAAAAGAGCGGCTGAGACAGATTTGATACAGTGCTTTCAGCAGAGCTTTTGAAACGTGATTATAAAATCCTAAACAAACATCATATTGAAACACAGGTGTAGAATCACGTTTCAAAAGTACAACCAAACACAGCCTAACATTTTGATTTTTAACAAACAAATTTCGTTTTAGAATCGCAATTTCACAACACGAAGTTCTGCTTTTCTTTGTTTTTTTCTCTCCTTGGAGAACTTTGTTATCGGTCACATTAAGATTTCTGGAAGATTTCTTTCTTGAATGGATTATTGTGTTTGATCACATAAGATTGCTTGAATGGATTATTGACCAAATATTGAAACGAGAATGACTATTCTTGCCTCATTATGTTCAGACCCGATTCAGTTTCGTTTCTATTTTATTTCAGTTTAAAATCATTCAAGCATATCAAACATTCCTTATGATCCTAATAAATCCCAAATCTAGAATTACAAAACCTAACTACAAAAAGTGACGTTCCAAATTCCAGTAGAATGTTGTGTGTTATTTTCTGTACTTTTGTTTTATGTTTGTAGCATTGTTATTAGAAAAAAGTACGAGGAGGATCATATAGTACATGGTACAATCGTATTATTAGTCAAAATTTAACCTCGAAACAAATGTTCTTCACCTGATCGTTGATCGATGTGTCTAATCCAACGGCTGGTACACTTCTGAGAATTCGTAGCCCCACCATTATATTCTACATAAGCAATATCTAACCCCTTCCCAACTGGCAACACCACTGATCTCACGACACGTGTATTGCTACCAAGAACCCCACTCCATCTGAACCTAGCCATGGTCTGTTGCCCAAAACTCTTACATATTAAAACTGCACCTGTATGGCTCAGCTTAGCTAACCTAATCACTCTACCAAAGTCCTTGTGCTGCCCATTGACCACCAGAAAATCAATGTCCACCAGCCCTACCACAACCTCGTCAGCCGCTCCGACCACCACTTGGGGCAGTGCTACGCCGGCTGCAAGCATGCCATTGATGTAGTCTAATCTTGAGCTTTCATCTGAGACCATGCAAACATGGCGACCACCGGTGTGGCGGGCAGCTATGGCTAAGCCTACACTTGTTGCCATTGCACAGCCATGGGAATACGCTTCCACGATCAACTTCACGTTCCAGCCGCCTGCCATGGCGGAGATGAACTCGGCCTCACCAGGCTCTTGGAAAAGTTCACACTGCATCACATTTAAAGCAACTTACAATCATTTTTATTCTTTGGTTAAGAGCTGAAAAAATGATCTGTTTGATTGTGTTTTCATTTCCTTTTTATTTTTTGTATTTTCAAAAACAAAAAATGATGAAAATTTTGAAAACACTGATAGTTTTCATTTTTGTGCTATAATAATACCTTTCAAATATTCACCCAAAAAAAGAAACACCTTTCAAAAATTCAAAACAACTTTTACAATAATTTTTATTTTCAGTTAACAGCTGGAAAAATTTACATGTTTGGTTTGTGTTTTTCATTATCTTTGTTTATGTTTTCTTGTATTTTCAGAAACATAAAATGATGAAAAAAATTGAAAACAAGGATTGTTTTCATTTTTTTGTTCGATAACTCCTTTTGAAAATTCAAAAATTACTTCTTGATGTTTCATAAAAATAATGAATTGATTTAAAAAAAAAAAGTCCCACGAAAAACGAAAAAAAACAGAAACGTTAGCTAAACAAGTTTTCTATTTTTTTTTCTGGAAAACAAAAAACACAAAATTTGTACTTACAGATTTAACAGTATCAATGTAAGCTTTTGAAGCTGTTTCTGGTGACCAAACTAACTTCATCTCTCTCTCTCTCTCTCTCTCTCTCTCTCTCTTCTTCTTCTTCTTCTTCTTCTTGGGTATAGTGAGTTGTGGTTGAGAGTTTTGGGGCCTGTTTGGCTTGTTTTTAAATAGTTTTTTCTTAGGGAATTACAAAAATGCTTTTGCTAAACCGTTGACATTTTTGTGGGCAAATTACAATATTTTACAACGTGTAGATTAGTTATTAGAGAATTTCATAAAATACTCATCTCATTTTCTTATCACTTGTCATCTTTCAATAAATAAATAAATAGTATCATCAGTATGAGTTTTTTTTTGTTTTTTTTTTGCTGGGATCAGCATGAGTTAGATATGTGTGTCTTGAATTTTTATTTCATAATGTCACCAGTGATTTTCAACTTATTTCTTAAGCTGATGTTTCATAAAGTTACAAAACATGACTTTACAATCTCAAAATTGTGTTTTAAAAATATAATTTCGAAATGTTTTGAAAATATTTGGATTTGATAAATAACTAGGGTTATGTTATATATAAATAACTAGGGTTATTTGTATTTAATTTGATGTATGAAACTTTGAAGAAGAAAAGTAGAGTACATAGAGAGCTTGTTTGGCATAAAAAAGTCAAAAGTTTTTTGGCTAAAATAGTCATAAAAAGACAAAATAAGTATTTTAGCCTAATAAGACAAAATATCACATCTAACCCATAATCATTTCATTTTTTCTCTCACAAAAGTCAAAAAAATCTATCACAAATGAGGCTTTTTAATAGCCAAAAAATTTAAAAAATCAATCCACATCCCAAATGAACTCAGAGTTTATGATATTTAACTAGGGATAAGCGCGGGTCGGTTGCGGCCACGGAACCTCCAATCCACCATCCGTCTGCCAGATTGGCGAATTGTAAAAAATCAATCCGCATTCGTCCGCCAATCCGGCGAATGGGGATTGAGCGGATTGACGGTTTAAAATTTTATAAATTTTTAACATAATTCAACTAGTGCACTTCCCTTAAAAAAAAAAAGAAAAAGTATTACAGTTAATAACTTAAAAAAATATTACAATTACTGCATGTCTCATCCAAAGCAAGAAAGTTTGAAACTTTAGAATATCACAATCACTGCATACCTCATCCACATACTACAATCACAGCATGTCTTATTCACATAAAGTATTACAATCTGTGCTTCTTAAAATATAAAAACAATTCAAACTACCAAAACCATGAACAAAGCAGTAGTAGAGATTGTATGTCTCTGTATTGTTATATCTATATTTGTTTTTGAAAACAAAAACCAATCAGTATATATTATATTTTCTATTTATTATATTTAAAGGTAGATTTAAAAATCAAAAAATATAGATAAATAATACGTTTATTTTTTTCAATTCAAAAAAGATATTCAAGTTGAAAACTTTTTTTCAACAGAATATTTAAACTCTTTTTTAATTGAAAACACAAACAAAATATTTAATCAAACTGAAAACATAAAGTCTTATAAATTACTAAGGGTGCTCGCGGTTTGGCGGTTCGGTTGCGGCCAAATGAATCTCAAATCTGTCATCCGTCTGCCAGATTGGCGGATTGAAGAAAATCAATCCGCAACCGTCCGTTCGTCATCACTCATCCGTCCAAAATTCGGCGGATTGGTTTGGTTCGGTCGGTTTTGACGGATTAATATATCCGCTGCTCACCTCTATATTTAACTAACTCAAAAAATAATAATAAATAAATAAATCCACTATTCAACAAACTCACTAAAAGTGTGTCTAACTATGAGATCAAATTGTCAAACTAAAAGATATTTAGTAACTCTAAAATACTCTGTGATATTGTTTATATGGTGTTACCAAACAATTACGTAGAATTTTTTTTTTATATAGATATGATGACAATCAGAGACTTTAGAGAAAAAAAAATATATATAAGAAGCATAAATTACAAGGGTTTTTTGGTAAAAAATGCCCATATGGACCATGTCTTATAATAAGGACAGGTATTGTTTTTTTATTATGTGATAAGTGATTAATAAACATGGCTATCATCATCAAAGTGATAAGTGATTAATAAACAAGAGGCTGCTCCTTGTTTTGTTAATGCATCTATATAAACATGACTTGGTTACCTGTGGCGGCAAACTCTTTCTTTCTTTTTATTTTTTATTTTTAAAGGTAAACACTTAAGTATTAATTTAAATTTCTGAAATCACAAATAAAAGATAATTATAATATATTGACACTGTTGTTTCGAAAAAAAGAAGCAATTTGATATTCTTGTTTCCTTCAAATTATTTTCCATACAATTTTTATAAAACGAATAATTTAAATTTTGTGGATAGGAGGGCTAGATGTTCAAAAGTTTGGTAGGGTGGCTCATACCAATAATTTAGGGTATTAAAAAAACACATTGGTGACAATTGGTCATCCAAATTATATCTTACATGTCTAATTTTTAATGCATTATGTATAAACTTTAATTTATAATATTGAAGTGAATACCATGAGTATAATGTGAAGCCGCCCTTGCTTGGTATAAGCATAGTAAACTCGATATGTAATGTAAGTTGTATATTAGCACATTAATATGAGACTGAATTGTTTATGAAAAAGATACGTACTTTGACGTTGTTAGTTTTTTGTTTAAAATTTATATATATAAAAATAAAAAATAAGAAGATTTTGATTTTAATTTTATTTTTGTTTTTGTTTTTGTTTTTGTGTGAAAACAAAAATAAAAAAATTCGTTTTAGTGCCAACCGAAGAGGTTGAGAAGGAGGAAGGAATGAAAACTTAGTTTCAAAATATGAGAAAATATCTTTTCTTCTACTTACTAAAATTTTAGAAATTTTGAAAATTGATACCATTTTTTTGGAAACAAAAACAATTGTCAAGAAATAAACATTACCTTAATGTTAAGAGACAAAAAAAAAAAACCTCAACAATCAACTTTAAAAATCTTTAAACAAATGGCTTTGTGAAACAATCTTGAAAGTTGGTAATTTTGGATTTTTATCTTCCAAAATTCCTAATATGAGAAATGTTGATTTTTGTAGTCTTAAAAATTTTCTTATAAACTAATTAGTTTCTTTTGTTTTAAAAAGTTGTATTTATTTGATTTGGTGTCATTTAAATTTAAGTGAATGTCCTTTTGTGATTAATTTTTCTAATTTTTCGATTCATTTTTTGGATGAGAATGGAAAGGTGAGGTGTGAAAGATTCTTTTTGTAGGAATTGGTGGCTGAAGTATTAGTTGTCAAGCATAAAAATCAACATTTCTGTTAATATGATTTTCTGGTGTTATATTTTAGTGTTACATTAGAATGTTACGTTTGGAAAAAATATACTAAGAAATTTTTGTGCTATACATTGATTGGAGTGTTACGTCTGAAAAAAATACACTAAAAAGTTTTTTTTGAAATGTTACATTATAACATTTGAGAAAAGTACATTAAAAGAGTTTTTTAATGTATTACATTGGTATGACAATCCCGATCCGAAATTAACCGTTAATTTATAATTAAGAATGTTAAGCAAGTGATTAAGAATATGGAGTTTCAAATTTCTGTCACATAAGTCTGCATAACTTTATGGACAATGTATATTGATATTTGCTTTCGCTAATCCCTTTATTTTGTTTTTTTGATTTAGAAGCCTTTGGTAATCTTAAGATTACTGGCTGGGTACGATGCTAAACCTATAGAAGCAGGTTTGGATTGTGACAATTGAAGTGTTACATTTGGAAAACGTACCCTAAAGCGTTTTTGTGTGTTACATTAATTAGAGTGTTATGTTTAAGAAAAGTACACTAAAGAGTTTTTTTAGAATGTAACGTTGTTACGTTTGAGAAAAGTACACTAAGGAGTTTTTTAGTGTGTTATATTAGAGTGTTACATTTGAAAAAAATACACTAAGGAGTTTTTGTGTGTTACATTGATTAAAGTGGTACGCTTAGGAAAAGTACTCTAAGAAGTTTTTTTGGAATATTACGTTGTTACGTGAAAAAATTACACTAAGGAGTTTTTTAGTGTGTTACATTAGAGTGTTATGTTTTTGAAGTGTTACATTTGAAAAAAATACACTAAAGAGCGTTACATTTAGTAATTTTAATATTATGAAAAAATTCACATTTGCCACTCAACACATAACACACGCACGTTTGTGCTTGACCCTTTATGTAATTTACACAAAAATGGGACCTTTGAGTCTATAAAAATAATATGAAAAGCTAAACAATTCATAAGATCACTATTTAAAATTTATTGGTACTTCACCATTGTTCTTTCTTCAACATAAACTTCTCATAAAATTTTTATAAAAAATGCTTGAGACCACTAATTAGTGGTGGCACTAATAATGTAGCAGTGGGCCTCACCCACTGCCACAGTGTTGCTGTGCCCTTTTTTTTCTTAAAAAAAATTTCACCTCATTAGTAGTGATTTAGTGGTACTAATCACTACTGAATTTCTATTCGATTAATTTTCCCAATGAATTTACGTAATGGAATTGACTGTTTAACCACTCTCCTGCAATTATGGAGCAATTTATTGCACAATTTCTGTTGCAATTGAACTTCATTGGCTTCAACAACAGTTAAAAAAATACAATTTGACTAGTAAAATATGACCAAACATTCAACAGAGTTTATTACTTAAAATATATTTACTACTTATATTTAAATAAAAAAAATGATTAAGAAATGGCTAACTCATAGTCATGCCTTGGAGCTAGAGTAATATTTATTCACAAATATTGTATTTTTAAGTTGATCTAAAAAAAAATTATAGAGACAAAAAAATACGAAAAAATAAAAAATTCAAAATTTGAGTTTCAAAACCAAACCGAGCAATTAAGTCCTAGATTAATTGTCATTTCCTTTGTAATCTAATGGTCCAATGGAAACAACATGACCATAATTCAAGTTGATATGTAATGTAAGTTGCAAGTTAACACATAAAATAGAGACTCAATTGTTTGTTAATGAAAGTCCGTGTATGCTCAATTTTCAACAATAAAGCTTGCTTTCCCTTGTCAAATATTTTACAACTTATTAATTACTAGCTTTCATTATCACAAATTATAATAACTTTGCTTTGTTCACCTTATTAGCCTCATTGATAAAGGAATTGCCATTTCATGACCAATATATGTGCTATTTCTTTAATAGATATTTCTAGAAAAATTATTCAAAAAGACATATCTTTAAACTACAATTATCTTAATGTAGCCTACATTCTACCAACTTTAAATCTATATCATATCCTCACTTTTTGAATAATTTTCAAAGCAAAAATTCATGCTAAATAGCATTTTTCAGTGAAAATTACAATATTGTACTATTTTTGGTTTCCTTGCAATGTCATACTTTGCATTGAGTAAGTTAAGTTGTATTTAATGTTCCTAGTTTCTTATTTTCTATTTATAGAAAATTGGAAATATATATATTTTTTTTGTGAAAAATAAAAAATATATTAGGTACACACATGATTTCAAAACACACAAAAACAAAACCGAAAGGGGAAAAAAAAAAAACTATATTTGGTCAGCTGTCAGAAGTGCTGCTCGATAGGAGGTGGTGAACATCCTTGTTCGCATAACATGAGGAATCCCCCTTTTTGTTCCTCCAAAATTTTGGACGTTTTGAAAATTAACAAAACAATTGTCAAAAATGTTTTCGTTTTCCAAATGTTATGTTAACAAAAACAAAAAAACAAAAATGTTTTCATTTTCCAAATTTTATGTAAACAAAAACAAAAAACAAAAATGTTATCAAAAATAAAATAACCTTAACTTCTCAAAAAATAAAAATAATCAACAAAAAAGTATTTTCAATATTCTAAATTAATTTGTGTTAAATTTAAAATTTAATTTGTTGATAAGTATGGCCTATGAGGCAGCTCAACTTGTGTCACTCAACAAATACAACCAAAGCATAACATAGTTTTATTTAATTTAACGAGGACATAATTTAAGTTATGAAGAGACAAGTTGTATACCCACAAATAATTTTAAATAAAGAAAAAAGAGAGACAAGTTGTATGGTTAGGTTAGCACTTAACAAGGACACATGACCCAAAAAACATGTTTTAATTAAAAAGTCAATGCCGGCAATGAAAAAACAAAAGATAAATTAATGTTCAGTGATAGTTTTAGAAATTTATTATAGTTTCATAATTTTTTTTATAATTTTTATTATTAATATTTATTATGTTTATTACTCATTTGTAATTATCTTAAAAAATTTACACTGAACTAAAATTTCCCCCCAAAATATAATGATTCAACTTCTTCATAAATGAGTGAGAGTGACATGTATTATTTGTTTATTTATTTATTTATTATTATTATTATTTTTATTATTTTTAATTCAAGTGATATGTTATAAAATTCTTGTTTTTTGAAAAACGAATGTAAGAGAAACGTGAAAAGAAAGGGTTCACAGAAGTCCACTTGTACTGATCCATAGATGCTAGCGGTTTATTGGTGCCGTTTGTTTTTATTTTATTTTATATAATTTGTTGCCATGTACTTGTTTTTATCTAAAAATCTTGTTAAAATAGCTATTACACTAGCTAAACCCTTTGAAAACCCGTTGGAGAGAGGGAAAAAAATGAGATTAGTTATAATAACTAATAAACTTTTTTTAAAGAGTTTATTGGAAATACTCCGTTTGATAAAATTAAAAATTGAAAATTGAGAGCTGAAAATTAAGTATTAAAAACTTAATTTTTTAAGTTGAAAAGTTATTTGATAAAAATTTAAGTGCTAAATTAAAATAAATTGTTTGATATATATATAAAATCAAATTTGAAATTTATTATTTTTAAATTATATATTTCAATTTTTATATTGTGATGGTGGTGGTAATAGTTGTAGCAGTGACATAGTGGTGGTGGTAGTGATTGTTAGAAATGGTTTTGAAAAAATCTGGAAAAATATAATTTTTTTAAAACTTTGGTCTATTTTTTAGGTGGGACTCATGCGCCAAATTTGGCAGGTCTAAGTGATAACGCGTTTTATACCGCGTTGTGATTCACGTGATATATTTGGTTGCTCAAAACCATTATCGGGTGAATGGAAAATTGAAGCCGAAATGAGCTCCATGGAAATGGAGTTTTTGGTGAAAAATTCCTTAAGATTTGAATAAAGGCTTGTCCCACATTGATTTGATGGGAAGAGATTTATGGGTTTATATAGCTTGAAAATTTAACTTGGAGAGGGCCCTAAAGGGCACTCCAAGTTTGTAGAAGGGAGAGATTATGGGCAAATTGGACTAGACCAATTAGACCCAAAAATAACCACACGAATGCATCGCCGTCCAGGCGGGCTGGCCTGGGCCTAGGGTGTAAGGTTGTGTTGGGCTTGTCCGATCTAATACTTATCTTTTTGGACCAAAAACATTTGATTTTTTTTTTTTTTTTTGGTAAAATAAAATTTCTATTTCTATCCGGTTTTTCCCTCCACCAAAATTCTGCCCGATTTTTATTTGTTTGAATTTAAACTGGAACAGTTTCAGTATCTGTTCAAATTCAAACCCAAACATTGTCATATTTCTTCAATTCAAACTGAACAGGTTTGCACCTGTTTAATTCAAACCAAACAGCCAATTTTTCTCATTTAAATAGACAGACCCTTTATTGATTTTTCATTCACAATTTTTGTACTTCTCCTCTACAATAATTCTCTGCATTTTGTTGCATTAAATTTCTGTGAGAAAATAGTGTAAACACTTAGTGTATTTGTTATGCAAACAATTTGTAGTGTTGCTAATTGTTTGTTGTTGATCATTTTATCTTGGGAGATAGCCGTCCACATATTCTGAAAGTACCGTGAAGAGGAAAAATCTGTCTTAAGAATACAGTATTAAACACTGGACTTAATCGGAAAATTTGTTCAATAAATTAATTTGGTAAGTAATTAATTTATTTTCTGCTTTATTATTTTTTCTGTTTAAGATTTTCATTTTGTTTTTGTAACAAAATAAAAATCTGTTTTATTTATTTTATTTTATTTTCTGGTTTGATTTTTGTAATCAAACAAATTCTCTCCTTTTTTTTTATTTCTCTTGTATTCCGTTTGTTGTTAAGTACATAAACAAAATATATTTTCAAATACAGTTAAGATTGCCCAACAATCTTAAGACAGATTTTAATTTTTTGGTATCTTCATTGTATTTAATTTTTTGTGATTTCACAAAGTGATATTCTGGTTGAAAAATACAAATAGTAGTAATATACTGTTTGACAAATAGTAGTAATATACTGTTTATTTTCTTTGACAACTAGTAGTAATATACTGGTGTCATTAACAATTGCAGAATATTAATTTGTGTTACAGAAAATTATTGTGGCATTTAATTTTTTTAGTTTTAGTAACAAGGAAAATAAAATTATTTTGTATTATAATTTATTTTTTGATTTTAGTAAATAGAAAATTAATTTGTGTTTTAGTTTTTTCTGATTTTTGTAATTAGATATTATGACTGCGGAAAGTAGTACTCCAAATCCGATCGTTACAACGACGCTGGTCCCTATCCAGAATCATGTTCATGTTCAAGTTCCGATAAATTATGGAGAAAAATCGAAAAAATTTAATGGCACTGAGTTTAAGAGATGGCAGCAGAAAATGCTGTTTTATCTTACAACTCTAAATTTGGCCCGGTTTCTCCGTAAAGAAGCTCAAGTACTGAGAAATGATGAAAGTGATCGGCAAGTTGTTGCCCCCGTAGATGCTTGGAAACATTCTGATTTCCTGTGCAGAAACTACATCTTTAATGGCCTTGACAACATACTGTATAATGTTTACAACCCACTAAAATCAGCAAAAGAATTGTGGGATTCTTTGAAGAAAAAATACAAGACAGAGGATGCCGGCACAAAGAAATTTGTTGTCGATAAATGTTTGGACTTCGTTATGGCAGATTCCTAAACGGTAATTTCTCAAGTTCAAAATTTTCAAATAATTTTGCATGATATTCATTCTGAGGGTATGTCTCTTAGCGAGTCTTTCCAAGTCGCTGCTTTAGTGGAAAAGTTACCACCGGCTTAGAAAGATTTCAAAAATTATTTAAAATATAAACGTAAGGAGATAACCATGGATGAATTGATTGTAACATTGAGAATTGAGGAAGATAACCGAAAGGTTGAAAAGAGGAATGGTAAAAATCTCATTGAGTCTAAGGCTAATGTGATTGAACAAGTGCACAAACCACATAACAAAAAGAGGAAGTTTACTGGAGATGGTCCTAAACAAGGCGACAACAATGACAATAAAAAGTTCAAAGGAAAATGTTATAACTGTGGCAAGACTAGCCATCGAGCTTCTGACTGCTGCCGCCCTAAAAAGGATCGCAGAAGTACAAGCAAGAAAACCACCAATCAAGCCAATATGACGAAATTAGATTACATCTCTGACGGGATAAATGACATCAACCTCTTTGCTGTGGTGTCTGAGGGTAATTTGCTTAGAAATCCCAAGGAATGGTTGGTTGACACTGGGGCAACTCGTCACATTTGTGCGGACAAGAAGATGTTCACTACCTACAATGAGGCTGCAAATGGTGAACAACTTTTCATGAGAAATTCTTCTACTTCTACTGTAGCTGGACAAGGAAAGGTGATTTTGAAGATGATATCAGGGAAGGAACTGGCCCTCAATAACATACTGCATGTACTAGACATCCAGAAGAATTTAGTTTCTGATTCTTTGTTAAGTAAAAATGGTTTTAAGCTTGTTTTTTAGTCTGATAAATTTGTATTAACACAGACTGGTATGTATGTTAGTAAGGGATACATGAGTGATGGTCTCTTCAAATTGAATGTAATGACGGTTGTACCAAAAGTTGTTATTAATAAGAATAACACATCTTTTGCTTTTATTCTTGAGTCAAATTTATGGCATGGTAAATTAGGATATGTGAATTTTGATGTTTTGCATTGATTAATTGGTTTGGATTATATACCAAAGTTTGAAATTGATCCTAATCACAAATGTGAGATTTGTGTAGAAGCGAAACTAACTAATGCTCCATTTAAATTGGTTGAAAGAAAAACCGAACATCTACAATTAATTCATACTGATGTATGTGATCTTAAATTTGTTCAAACTAGAGGAGGCAAAAAGTATTTTATAACATTTATCGATGATTGCACAAGATATTGTCATGTATACTTACTTAGAAGTAAAGATGAAGCCTTAGAAATATTTAAGCTTTACAATCCTGAAGTTGAAAATCAACTTGGTAAAACCATTAAAATGATAAGAAGCGATAGGGGTGGTAAATATGATGCACCATTAAATGAATTTTGTGCACAACATGGCATTATTCACCAAACTACAACTCCCTATTCTCCACAGCTAAATGGAATTGCTGAAATGAAGAATAGAACCTTAAAGAAATGATGAATGTCATGTTACTAAGTTCGGGCTTACCGTAGAATTTGTAGGGAGAAAGAAATATTGTCTGCTAATTACGTTCTTAACAGAATACCCCATAAGAAATTCAACAGTACTCCTTATGAATTATGAAAAGGTTAACCACTTTCCTACAAATACTTAAAAGTGTAGAGGTATTTGGCAAAAATAGTGGATTATGTGTTTATTGGTTATGCTCAAAATAGTAGTGCATATCGGTTTCTGACTTATAAATCAGAAATACCTGATATAAATGTGAACACTATTATAGAGTCAACGAATGCTGTGTTTTTTGAACATGTCTTTCCTTACAAGAAAGGACAGGAATTAAGTTTACAGAAAATAACTTATGATTGTACACAAAGTCAAGAGACTAATAATAATCAAACACAAGAGTCTTGACCAAAAGAATTTAACTGATGATCAACCAAGACGAAGTAAGAGAGTAAGAACATCAAAATCTTTTGGTCCAGATTTTCTGACATACCTGTTAGAAAATGAACCTTAAAGTTTTAAGGAAGCAATGATAGGTTGTAGACGTCCCCGAACGCCCCGGGAGGGTTAAGTCCCGTTCCGTTCATATTGGGGTCACTACAGTTCAAGGACTCAAATGTCACGGTTCTTAATCTTGAACCAAAGAGTCTAAATCCGGCAAATCGATTTTGAAAACAGATTTTTTGAAAAGAAGTGCCAAACATGGACTGCTTTGCCAGATACAGAGTCGCCACCTAAATATTTTTTAAATGGGAAATTTAGGAAACTCTAACTCGGTGCCAAAGGCCACGTGTCCGTCATCACCAAAGTTGCCTCGGCTCGGGAACTTGGGTACGACATGAAGGTCACTGTGAGCACCCTTCGCCTTGGTCAAAGACCAGCCTCTACTAACCATGATATCTTATTTTGAAAACATTGTGAGTTCTTATTCCGGTTATTAGCCTAGGTTACTATGTGATGCGTGCAGCATACAAGTATAGACTGAGCCGCCTGAATTGGAACAAAACATTTCATGTTTGTTTGTTTGAAAAATGGTTTGATGGTGCTACCCGCAGGTAGGCTAAGACGTGGATTTGCCACCCTCGGGTGGGCTTAGAAAATCATGATTTTGCCACTATCTAGTGGGCTTAAAATAAACATTTGATGAATTGTTCCACTTCAAGTAACTCAACCTCCACCCACAGGCATTCAAGGCAGTTATATCACATAAGCATTTAGCCTTATGGTAAGCATGCTATTTATGGCAACACTCACACGCATGCAAGGATCCTAAAGCATAAAACTCACCGAGTACTCCAAGCCAAAACAGAAGCTCGTTAGAAATCATGCATGATCCTAAATCTACAGAAATGCCTGATGCAACACATGCAAAGATGCAAATTATAGCAGGCTCGGCTATTCTAAACATGGCATATGGAATGCTACAGCTATCAAGTATTCAATTTGGAATTGAAGTACAAATGCAGTTTGTATGATGCCGAAGCGATGCGTGCAAACAGATGAATGATGCAAACATGCTGTCATACTGTTATGCTAATTGAAATATGCCCTATATCTAACCATCATAAGCGGGTAAATAAAAGGGAAGAAAGACGTGGGGTTGGAAGACATACATCACACTCACCCACACTTATTACAATTATACCCTCGCGCAGAGGGTCCGAATAAATATACAGTCCCGAATAAAAGAATAGTACAGTTCAAATAATACAGTCCAAATAATGTACAAATTCCTAATTAATTAACGAATTAACTAAGAAAGTCAGAATCGCATGCCGTGGACCGCTTGATTCTGCTCCGGATGATGGAATGATGCATGTTTGGGCTGCTTTGCGCGGAAATCCATGACGATGCCCCAATTAGCCTCTGTTTGCACCTGTTCTTGAAATGCGTGCCAAGCTCCGAAAAGTTACTGATTCTTCATTTTGCTGCAACAGAGAGCAGGAAAGGGACATGGCAATGTATTTTTACAAATGTATGCATGTCTCGATCCTCGTGCCACCAATCACGCATATCGATGCATGATGGCCGAGGAGTCGAATTGCACAACTCAATATGAAATGAATGCAT
The DNA here is from genome assembly GCA_025200525.1 of Camellia lanceoleosa. Taxonomy (NCBI): domain Eukaryota; kingdom Viridiplantae; phylum Streptophyta; class Magnoliopsida; order Ericales; family Theaceae; genus Camellia; species Camellia lanceoleosa. The sequence continues at coordinate 32,099,947 of CM045760.1, forward strand.
ATGAAAATACAACAAAACCTAACTTCATCATGGATAATCCGTAGTGTCGGTGACTTGGGAATTGAGACACGTTCCGTCACTCGGAGTACGGAACGTACCTCATTTTCCGTGCCCGGGCTAACTCCTATCCTGAACACGATGCAATATGCATGATATGCGTGAAATGCAACTAAGATACAATCCTAACATACACAATGTTATGGAATGGCATACATGCTACACGAGGTAATACACAACCGAGCATACACAATGCTATGGATGAAATGGCATACGCAATGCAATAATGGGCTTACACCAACATGAGAGAGCCTCAGCCACACCCACATAGGAGGCCATCAGATGAAAACAAGATACCTCGAAGTGCGTGCCCGTGGGCACGCAAACCGAGAACGGACCCTTGGGCACTGAAATGCCACCCTAATGAGGCATGGCAAAGACATAGAATATGATATGCAAACATGCAAAAATCAGTGGCAAAATGAGGGGTAAAACAGCCCCGAAATGAGGCGAAATAATACCCAATGCATGAAACGATCCCGAAATGCAAAGATAAGTGCACGAAATGGCTTACAGCTATACAATATGTGCATAATTGATACATGATATGAAAAATAAGAAGTGAGGAAGCCCCAAAACTCACATTTTTACAGTACAAAACATGGCCAAACAGCAATCACAAATAGGGCTAAAATGGCATACAAAAATAGCTCCGCAAGGGAAGCAATGAAGCAAGTGATAGATACAAAGCCCAAATGGAAAAATACCCTTCTACAACACTGAAGAGGGACTAAAAATATGAACATTTACAGTAGATGACAAGCCTCAAATCAGTATGCAAACATGCTCAAAATGCAATGCAAGAAATAGGCCAACAAGAGGCTATAACATGAGGTATACAAAGAATTTACCAAACAGCCAAAGACCCTTAATGAGATATGCCAAGAAGGTCAAAATATGGCCATTTTCAGTTCTTATTATGGCCGAAAACAGAAGCTAGATAAGCCTAAAAAAGCATGCAAAAATGGGGGCCAAAGAGGGGTATAATGGTAAGTGCTACATGGAGGCTCCCAACAGTGTTGAGCTCTTCTACAATGTTGTAGAGGGGCTCAAAATAAGCCAACTCACAGTTTATATTATGCTCAAAAACAGATCACACATAGGCTAGAAATATCATGCAAGATTATGGCATTCAAGAGGATATTGAAGCAAGTATCAAATGGGGGTCTCAAATAGTGTTGAGCCCTTCAAAAAAACATGTAAAATAGCTCAAAATAAGCCTAGTTACAGTTGGGGTCGGAGCCCAAAACAGCAAGCAAAGAGGGTAGAAAAATGATACAAAAATTGAGCTCAAAAGGGGAAATGAGTGCTCACCCTTGTAGACCAAAACCTTGGCTGCTTCTAGGACTGAAAATGGTGCCTCATAGCTGTGGAAAGCCCCTCAAGATGCTGGAAATGGAGTAGTGGTGGTGGTGCTTGGTGGTGATGAAGAAATGGGGTTGGAACTTGGTTGTTTTTGAGCTTGGAAGTAGAGAGGGAGAGAGATGTGTATACAAGACTCTCCAACAATTTTTTATAACCCTAAAAACAGACCTGAGGTGGTGTATATGTAGGCAAAATTGGTGGAAAAATGGAGGGAAAAAAGGAGGGGAAAACTAGTCAAGTTTTCCCCCAAAATGGCCAAACCCTCGGACATGGCTGTAGTGGCAAACAAAATTCACTTCTAGGACACACTTGGGGAGGGGGGTATGGCCGACTAGTTTAAAGGGGCAAAAAGGTCATTTCACAAAAAGGGTGGCCGGCCAGCTAGATTTTCTGGCCGGCCAGCTACTTTCAGGGCAAGAAAAATAGGCTGCCGGGAAGAAAAGTGGCCGGTGGGTGATTGGGAAGTCCAATGGTGGCCATTCAAGTGTCCAAATTGAAGCCCCGGAAGTTATCTTTCCAATGGCGCAAACTTTGCATCAAAATTCCTCCTGTGGAAAAAGTTATGCCAGTTTCCGTAAAGCCGCGCAGATTTCGGTCCAACCGGAGTGATGCCCTACTTCAATCAACCATATCTCCCCCGTCCGGAATTGAATTTAGGAGATTCTTGAGTGCAAAATGAAGCCCCGGGAGTAAGCTTTCCAACGGTGGTGGCCTCGTAGCTTGATTCCAACTATGCGAACGAATAGGCCCGATTCGGCGAGGGCTGTTCGACTTTTCTTGACGGTTCATGCCCATTTTCTCCCCTGACTGGATTTCTTCCCTCTTCTCTTCTTTTCTTCAACTTCAAACCCCTAAGTAAGGTGTTTTGAAAGATTTTTCAAAGATTTCATCTCTCTTTTGTTCATTTCCACTTTGTCCTTGCTCGGTTTACCGAAAAGCGCAATTTTTGACAAAATGCGAGCCTCGGAACATCGCAGAAACTTTATTTCAAAAATATTTTGAAAGAGAGGGTTTTAAGTCTAAAATCTTTTCAAAATAGCTTTGGTCCAAAATGGGGCGTGAAGTTAGGATTTGTTCCTCTCTCTTTGCTGAAGAAATTGCACATTTCCCCTGCACAACTTTCTCCACCATGTAAACCATCAGTCGCGTCAAAGTCTTATGGATGGTCAAAAATGGGGTGTCTACATAGGTCCTGAAGCACCTTTGTGAAAAGAGGCTATTAATAATGAAATTGAATCCATTATGCAAAATCATATTTGGGAATTGGTGGATCTTCTACCAGATTCTAAATTTCTTGGATATAGATGGATATTCAAGAGAAAAATGAAAGCAGATGGTTCAATAGACAAGTATAAAGCAAGATTTGTAGTAAAAAGTTACAGACAAAAGGAATGTCTGGATTATTTTGACAAGAATAACATCCATCCGTATGCTTATTGCCATAGCAGCATTGTATAATTTAGAAATACATCAAATGAATGTTAAGATAGCTTTTTTAAATGGTGATCTAAATGAAGAGATCTATATGGAGCAATCAGAAGGGTTTGTAGTACCGGGGCAAGAAAAGAAAGTTTGTTGGCTTGTAAAATCTCTTTATTGATTAAAATAAGCACCTAAGTAATGGTATGGAAAATTTGATCATGCAATGTTTACTAATGGATTTAAAATAAACGAATGTGACAAGTGCGTCTATGTTAAAAACACTGACCAAGGATATGTCATAATTTGTCTTTATGTGGGTGACATGCTTATCATTGGAAGCAGTCAGAATATGATCAAATCAACTAAGCAAATACTGAACAAAAGATTTGATATAAAAAATATGGGGGTCGCAGATGTAATATTAGGAATGAAAATTACTAAAACATCTGACGGATATGCATTATCTCAATCACATTATATTGAGAAAATTTTTAATAAATTTATCAAGGATGGTATGAATGTAACTAAAACACCTGTAGACATCAGTCTTTATTTATCAAAAAATAAAAGAAATGCGGTGTCTGAGTTAAAATACTCCCAAATCATTGAAAGCCTAATGTGCCTAAGGAATTATACTCGTCTTGACATAGCTTATGCAGTCAATAAATTGAGTAGGTACACTAGTAACCCCGAAGAAGACCATTGGAAAGTGATTAGTCGGATTCTTAGATATTTAAGATTTACCCGTGATCATGGTTTGAACTTTACTCGATATCCAGCAATAATCAAAGGTTATTGTGATGCCAATTGGATATCAGATACTAAAGATTCAAAATCCACTAGTGTATATGTCTTTGCTCTGGAAGGCGTTGCTATTTCTTGGAAATCTACGAAACAAACATGCATCGCACAATCCATAATGGAATCTGAGTTCATTACTTTAGACAAAGTAGGAGAAAAAGCAGAATAGTTTCGTCACTTCTTAGAAGACATTCCAATGTAGCCAAAACCTGTGTCAACTATTTGTATTCATTGTGATAGTCGATCTGCAATAAACATGGCACAAAATCATATGTATAATGGTAAGTCACAACATATTCGTCATTGACATAATACCGTAAGGCAATTGCTCTCAAATGGAATAATCTCAATAGATTATATAAAATTTAAAGAGAATATTACGGATTCGTTAACAAACGTTTGACTAAAGAGCAAGTGTATAGTTCATCGAAGGGGATGGGATTAAAGTCTATTACATAAGAGTCATCATAATAGTAACTCTACTTATATGACTGGAAATCCCAAGAATTAAGTTCAAAGGGACAACTAAGTTATGTGTGACTCGCTAGAAATCACTAAGGGATTGAAATTCCCTACCCATTCATATGGTGAGAATGATATCTGCAACATGTATTGCATGCAGGGGTCTAATGATAAGCTTAGCTTTTAATGATTACTTATATCTTGATTTAAGCATAAAATCAGGACGAGTATAAGGACATACTCACAATAAGAATCACCTATATGAGTGTCGAACTGGGGCCGGTTCTATGAGAATGAAGAGGCTAAATTCTCTAGAAGCACTCACGAACAACTAGAAGCGTTCAAGCCAAAATGAATACAACAGTGAGAACTACGAGGTGTCAGAAGATATTTTGTGTGAAATCTATTATCTTGGCTTACACAAACGGCTGAACAATTCAAGGTATCGCGTCTATTGGTTAGCTAGTAAGTTCGATAGGTTATCACTAGGGAAGGTTCAAGGCCGAAAGCTACTTATCTTGATGCAAGATATTTTCGATTTATACTCTTTCGACAAATTCTGCATATTGTTGCATTTTCGTTGTTATCAACTTCTATTTATGTGGGGAATTGTTAGAAATGGTTTTGAAAAAATCTAGAAAAACATAATTTTTTCTAAACTTTGGTCTATTTTTTAGGTGGGACCCATGCGCCAAATTTGGTGGGTCTAAGTGGTAACATGTTCTATGTCGCGTTGTGATTCACGTGGTATATTTGGTTGCTCAAAACCATTATCGGGTGAATGAAAAATTGAAGCCAAAATGAGCTCCATGGAAATGGAGTTTTTGGTGAAAAATTCCTTAAAGTTTGAATAAAGGCTTGTCCCACATTGGTTTGGTGAGAAGAAATTTATGGGTTTATATAGCCTTGAATTATAACTTGGGGAGGTTCCCCAAGAGGCACCCAAGTTTGTAGAAGGGAGTGGTTATGAGCAAATTGGGCTAAACCCATTGGACTCAAAAAATAACCATACGCGCACACTGCTGCCACTGTTTATTCGGTCGGTCAGTCGGGCTGGGCCTGGGCGCGTGGTGTGAGGTTGGGTTGGGCTTGTCCGGCCCAATACCTATCTTTTTTGGTCAAAAACATTTGAAGTTAATTTTATTTTTTGGTAAAATAAAATTTAAATTTCTATTTCTATACAGAATTCAAATTAATTCTGGAAAAAATCTGTTCGGCTTTTCCCTCTACCAAAATTCTGTCCGGTTTTTATTTGTTTGAATTTAAATCGTAATAGTTTCAGTATCTGTTCAAATTCAAACTCAAACAATGCCATATCTGTTCAATTCAAACTGAACAGGTTTGCACCTGTTTAATTCAAACCAAACAGCCACTTTTTCTCCTTTAAATAGACAGACCCTCTATTGATTTTTCATTCATAATTTTCGTACTTCTCCTTTACAATAATTCTTTGCATTTTGCTGCATTAAATTTCTGTGAGAAAAGAGTGTAAATACTTAGTGTATTCGTTATGCAAACAATTTGTAGTGCTGCTATTGTTTGCTGTTGATCATTTTATCCTGGGAGATAGACGTCCACATATTCTGAAAGCACCGTGGAGAGGACGAATCTGTCTTAAGGACACAGTGTTAAACACTGGACTTAATCAAAAAATTTGTTCAAGAAATTAATTTGGTAAGTAATTAATTTATTTTCTGCTTAATTATTTTTTCTGTTTCAGATTTTCATTTTGTTTTTGTAACAAAATAAAAATCTGTTTTATTTATTTTATTTTATTTTCTAGTTTGATTTTTGTAATCAAAAAAATTCTCTCATTTCTTTTATTTCTTCTGTATTCCGTTTGTTATTACGTACACAAACAAAATGTATTTTTCAAATATAGTGAAGATTGTCCAACAGTGGTAATGGTAGTGATAGTGGTAGGGGCATGGTGGTGGTGGTGATAGCGATAGTGGTAATAAATGATGGTGGTGTTTTTGGCAATAATAACAATAGTGATGAATAGTGGCGGAGCTAGGAAATTAAGTTAGAAGGGGGCATTTATTAATTACAAATTTTTTGTTTAAAAAAAAATCATTATCAATATTAAGATAATAATAATTTTGTGAGCTAAATTTAAGCATAAGAAATTAAAATCATTATTAATAGAAACAAATCAAAATTCTATAATAATGTGTAATAGCTCGGTGCATAGCACAAATTATTATAAAATCTATTTAATTTTTATTAGACAGAAAATATTAAAGAGATGATATTGCTTATAAATGATGTGTTTTGAATGGAAAGTATAACATAGTCTTAGAGTCCCATATAGTGTTACTTATGTGATACTCAAAGTATGAGAAATCATAAATCACACTAAATAATTTGTCAACTATCTGAAAATAATGAGTCAATTATATTTAATCCATAAGATTTTTCACTACACTTTTGGTTTAGACTATTACATAAACAATACCACATAGTGCTCCCAAATTATCAAATAACTAATTATTGTGAATAATACAATAAATCCTTAACCAGAGAAAATGTCAAAAAAAAATAAAAGAATACATTTTGTATATAACCATAAAACCAACAAAAAAAAAAAAAATTCAAAGTTGAGGGGGGGGCACGTGACTCCCTGGGCCTTCTTTGGCATCGCCCCTAGTGATGAAGGTGATGGTTATAGTAATGGTAGTGGTGGCATGGTGGTGGTGATAACTGTAGTGATGGTAGTGGTAGTGGTAGTGGTAGTGGCAGTGGCATGATGGTGGTGGTGGTTGTAGTAGTTGTTGTAGTGGTGGCTGTGACATGGTGGTGGTGGTGGTGGTGGTGGTGGTGGTGGCGGCGAGTTTATAATAGTGTATATTGATACTTATGTTTAGTATTTATAAATTCAGTTAGAATTAAGTAAGTTTTATGTGATTTAAAATTTTCTTAAACTTTACCCTACTTTTAGGAGGCACTTAAATTTTTAAGTGATATCAATTAAAATTATCAAACGGAGTTAATTGATTATCACTTAATCAATTTAGTTTTAAGTGGTGAATCATATTATTAAATATCCCCTAAGATATTCTCTTTATATAATAGTGTAGATGTCCAAATGCGTAGTCACAAGGAAGATTGATTTACTAGGTTAATTATGAAAAATAAACAATAAATTATAAATAAATAAAAAAAAGGAGGAAGAAGTTTATATATACAGTGTTTATATGGTAAAAAAGGGTGCCATTGTATATTAAAACATTTGGATTGTGACGGATAATATTGTCAGCTTTTTTATTTATTTTTATTTATTATTATCGTTTTTTTATTTTTTAAAGTCAGTTTCTTGTTTTCTGTTAGAAGAAAAAATGGAACATATTTCTATTTTTTTATTTTTGTTTCATTTGTTTTTGCAAAAGCAAGAAAAAAAAAAAAAAATTGCTACACTTGATTTCAAACACATAATTATATTAATTAATTAAAAACAATACATTTGGATTGCGTCGACTAAAATTGTAAGTTCTTGTTTTTTGTTTTAAAAAAAAAAATGAAACATTTTCGTTGGAGCGTTTGGGTTTCATCGGGTAACACTACCAATTTCTTGTTTTCTGTTTGAAGAAAAAAAAATAAAAAAAGAACATGTTTATGTTTTGTTTTATTTTTGTTTTCTTTTTTGGGTGAATATTATTTTTTTTTTCTTTATTTATGTTTTGTTTAACTATAGAGCTTATATTAATTAGTTGGCATATCTCTTAATTAAGGTTTAGCAACCTGCAGCTTAGCTTATCAACCCAACCAATAACAAATAAAAAAAGCAAAGATTTATTAATTAGAATTTTGAAGCTGTTGCATTCACCTACATCAATCTTTTTTTAAAAAATTAAAAATTAAAAAAATTAAAAAGAGATGATTTGCACATCATTTACAGTAGTGCTTTTCTTGTTATTTATTTAATTAATTAAAATAAGGACATCACTTCCCCACAAAAAAAATAATAATGATAATAATAAAAATTGAAATTATAACCTAAGAAAAGGAGCTAAAGTTAACGACTATTTTATATAATTTCCAACATATTTTTTTTTTTACTTTTAATTTCTAACTAATTCTGGGAGACTTACAGAATTTGGTAAGACTTCGACTAACTAAAAATTAGTCGAGCTCAAAAAATAAAATTCAAACTCAATTTGTCTGGTATTTGAAAATCTCAAGCTTGACGCAAATTAATTCAATTAAACAAACGATACGTGTTCAAACAAATCGTAAACGAGCCAAGCTTTAGTTGTTCATAGGCTTAAGTGGTTGGCTGCATAAAAAGTCAAGTACTAAGCTTTGGTTTGGTTTTCTTGCTAGGCTATGTAATCACAAAAGACAATTAAAAATAAAAAAAATAAAAGGTTACAAAATCACAAAAAGACAAAAAAGTTACAAAATTACCAAACTAACTTATATACAAGCAAAAAGTTAAAAAAACATCATTTCCAAGTAGAGGATAATTTTGTCATTTCAAAATCAAAAAGTCAAAAAAATCAAAAAAAAAAAAAACCAAATAATCAAAAAAGTCATAGGTTAAAAAAGTGAAAAAATCAACTAAAAAAGCCAAAACCAAACCACCCTAAATGAGTTGAATTTGAATTCTGCATTGGAAGTCACCATGAGCTAAGATTTTGGGTAAAAAAGAAGACACCCCTAACATTTGCCAACAATACATGGATATCCTTGACATTTCCTATACCTCACGCTCATCCATTGACATTTTGAAGTTAAAATAGTTTTAACACGAAACCTGACGAACATTACTAAGATCAAGTTTGGGAAGATTAAATAAGTGTATTTTTTGACTTTTCTTATATTATGTGTAGAAAAAGTAGAGAGGAGATGTTGATTAATGTGACTCAAAAAAGATAAAAAAATGAAATAAGTACACTTTTTTAGTTTAGCCAAACTTGACCTAACAGTGATGATTCTTGCTAATGTCACCAAAATAATATCTGATATCTCAATATTTCTCTTCTTCAGTTTATAAATCACAGACATTTATTTAAATTTGACAAAAATATACAAACACTCCCTGACATTTGAAAATTGTACTAGTTGAATCCAAAATTTCATCGGCCTATTGGGCAAAGCCCAAAAGTAGGATTGCATATTACTAAAATATACGGTCAAATATGCTCCTTAAGATAACTTACTCTTTATAATCGTATATGCAAATCAAACATGACCTAAGTGAATAATTTCAAAAACATTAAAAATACTAGCTAATGCAGGGTAATAATTAAAGAAAAATGGTTGAGATCTTTAAAAGAGAAGCTCTAAATGAGCATTAATTTGTCTTTTACCTCTTTATGTTTTATCTTTTACCTCTCTTTCTTCTTTTTTTTCTTTTTTTTTATTTGCCAGCTCATTAGAACTGCTTTTACATAAACTCTATTAGAGCTCTCTATCAAAACTGTTAATTAAATGAAGGCATCTTAAACTCCAAATTTGAAATAGTATAGGAGTTCAACATCTCCGTTAATGTACCCAGAGTACATAAGATATATTAGGTACATACATGAATTCAAAACACGTAAAAACAAAGTGGGAAGGGCAAAAAAAATCATATTTGGTGAGTTGTCGGACGTACTTTTCGAAGGGAGGTGGTGAACATTCTTATTTTCATAACATGGGAAAACCCCCTTTTTTTTATCCTCTAAAATTTTGGAAGTTCTGAAAATTAACAAAAACAATTATCAAAAATGTTTTCGTTTTCCAAATTTTATGTAAACAAAAAAATAGAAAACAAAATTGTTATCAAACATAAACTTACATTAACTTTTCAAAAAATAAAAATAATTTTATTGTAACAAATCAAGTTGTACCATATCAACAAAAAAGTATTTTCAATATTCTAAATTAATTTGTGTTACATTTAAAATTTAATTTGTTGATAAGTATGCCCTATGTGGTCAACTTGTACCAGTACAAGAAGTACAACCAAAGCATAACATAATTTAAGGTTATAAAGAGACAAGTTGTATTCCCATAAATAATTTTTTAAAAAAAAGAAAAACGAGAGATAAGTTGTATGGTTAGGTTAGCACTTAACAAGGACACGACCAAAAAAAAAAAAAAAACATGTTTTCATCAAAAGGTCAATGCCATCCGTTGGCAATGAAAAAATAAAAGACAAATTAACGGTTAGGGATAGTTTCAGAAATTTATTATAGATTCATTGTTTGGTTTGTGTTTGGAAAAAATTTTCTATAAATAAATTTTCAAGAATAATTAAATTAAACAATTTTTTTCAAAAAAATCTCAAAACTTTGTTTGATTTGCTTTTGTGGGGGAGTGGTTTGGAAATACTCTTCAGATCCTAGAAGACGCCAATGATCCTCAGCTAGTCACCTACAAAAATACAAATGCTCCGGTCGGGGGTGCCGGAATTAGCATTCCGACGGACAAGTTAGTTCCTCTACTCAAGAAAGCTTGTTTAATAAGTTTTTAGTAGTAATTCTTGCATACTTTTTTTAGTCCGTTGCCATTATATTTATACTCATCTCCTCTGATCCTCGGGGCCAGGGCTTACTTTTTCAATCATTACCTTTTCCACTATTCGGCTATAGGGATGCCCCCTATTCGGCCGGTCTATCCTATTCGACCCCTTATCCTTGCGTGACATAGGCCGGCTAGCGTCACGCCTCCGAAATATACGTCCTTTATATTTGCCAATTATTCGGCTACCACAATTGCCCTCCGAACTCCCTGTTGACGGTAGTCAATCGGTGTGTTTGGTTTAGAATTCGAGAAGTTTATCATCACGCGGCTTCGCGTTCCCCAATAAATGTCAGGGGGCGCGCGCTTCTTTACTCATCATTACGCTTTCCCGCTCTATCCATATGTATCTCAGCATTTATTGCGATTTGAAATTTTGGTCCTTTCGAATTCACATTTCGTCGATTTTCTGGGGCTTTTGGAACGCCAGTGCATATCCTTCCGTGATTCGCATTTTCTGCAACTTCTTCCCGTCTTCTCTTGTCTCATCTGCTCTTCGTAAGTTTCCTTATCCCTTCTTTGTAATCCTATTTTTTGTTTGCTATTTTGGCTTCGGCGAATATTTAGTTCTTTGCTAAGATGGCCAAACATTTGAAAGACCTCCTTTCTGAGGATCGTGTCTCCGGTTTCCGGCGACATTTTTCTATTCCTGACGACGTCCACTTATCCCTTGTAATGGACAACGCTCTCGACATGGAGAGGGAAGATCAAAACACGATCATATTCCCTCTTTTATCCATTGCTGAGGGCGGGGTTCGTTTCCCCCTATACCCACTTCTTAGGGCCGTTCTTCGCTATTGGGGTTTGATTCCCTCTCAGCCCAATGTAAATTTCTTTCGGATCATCATGGGGGTTGTAGAGTTGAATCAACGCCTTAGGATTAACCTTGGGATTCCGGCCATTCGGCACTGTTACGCCTTAGCCAAATCCTCCGGTCGGCTGGGGCGATATTTCCTCAGGGCCAAAGATACTGACCATCACTTGGTGACTATGCTTGCCAGTTCTGGTAAGTGGGTTGACGACGTGATGGTCAACGTCCGAGGTAACTGGGAGTTCGCTGAAAGGGAGGATCGCCTGGACCCTATTCCCAGACATAATGGTGACCCAGGTTGCCACGCAATGCCTTATATTTGTTGGTCTATCTCTTATTCGGCTCTTTTCCCTAAATCGCTTTTTATCTTCTGCAGGTAATAGGTTGAAGAAAATTCTGACTTCGGTTGACGACGTGGTTCTTGGGGAAATCAAGACTGCACTCAGATATTTCGGCCGCCCAAACTTACAAAAGCAAGGGAGGGCCGCCCATATTCTCCTTCGATACGAACCCAATTGTACTACTTTCTCGGCTGCAGATAACATTCCGATTCCAGCCGGCAATCAACAGCTCTCGGCCCTTATCTTTCCCAGCTTCAAAAACCTTAGGCAGATCGGTCTCGTAGCTTCTGATTCGGGGGAAGACGCCGAGCCGGTTGCTGAGGTGATTGCCGATCCGGCTGGGGAGTTTACTGAGGGGGTTGTAGAGGGCGACGAGGCCACCGAGCCGTCCGGGTCAAGACGAGCGATTGCCCAGGGGATATTTTTATGAATTTGGAGGATCTACCCTGATTTCTTTGAGAGTATGGCGAAGAAAGCCTAACGCAGATGGCGCGAAAAGAAATGCCGAGCGGATAGCCGCCGAAAGAAGGTCGAATGCGTCAGACGTAATCTCTAGCTTGATCAAGCCCTTCGTACCCGTTTCTGAGGGGACGGTTGAGGTTGCTGTGTTTGATACGGAAAAAGAGAGTGGAGAACAGGCCGATGGGGAACGGCTGATTCCGGAGCAAGGCCAAAGGCGTGGTGCCGAGGGAAAGGCGAGTTCAGAAGCTGGCCCCGTTAGCAAACGGCCTCGACTTGAAGAACCGGACGTGGTCGCTCCGTTCGTCATTCAGCCAAAGATCAGGGATATGCCGATTTTATCCGACGCTTCGGCCATCGAGGATCCAGCCGTGGCTTTGAGCCTGCCGGCTTCAATTTCTCTGCCGGCTGACAACAAAGCCTTCGGTGCCGTGCTTGATATTATGGCCGTTGCCCTAACTGCTCAATCGGCACTTCTGGTAAGTTACCTTCATTTCGCTCTTGTTTGTTAAAGGCGTCTAATCATACCGACTTGTTTTGCAGACGGTCGGAAGAATTGCCGACTTGGGTCGCCGCCTGCGTGATGCTCTCGGGAGAATTGACCATTTGCAAACGGAGCTGGAGGGTTAGAAAAGTAGGGCCGAGTTCGAAATTATGAGAGCTGAAATGGAGAGCGCGCGGGCCGAAGCGGAGAAAGAGAGGGTTCGCGTCGCCGAACAGCTTCGTGTTGATGCTGAGGGTAGGGCAAATGCGAGCGAGGAATCGCTCAATCTTTCCAAGAAAGCACTTGCTGAAGCGGAAGCTCAGTTAGAGGAGCTTAAGGCGGCCCGCGAGAAAGCCGTATCAGAGGCCTTTGAGGCGGGGAGAGGCGCCGCTCTGACGGAATATGTTGAAGAGGTGTCCAAATTTGAGAATCGCGGGTTCAAACATGGGTGGCTCAAAGCCCTTGCTGCCGCTGAGGTTACATTGGATTTGTCAATCCCTTATGAGCAGGTGGATGTTGAGCCACTTGAATCCGATACCGAAGAATGATTTGGAGCCGTTTATTGAGCAGGCGTCTTTTTGTTTTTGTTCTTCTTTTGGATAATGCTTTGTTGGTTTAGGGTAGTTTTCATGTATAAATTGGTTGGCATCTGCGCGCAATTTATTAATGAAAATTTCCTTGTAATTTTTTGTTACTACCACACACTTTGTATGAAAGAGTTCTGTGGTTCAATGCATTTGGTAAAATGGAATTGCATATACTGTGGAGAAACCCTGATTTTTTGTTACTACCACACACTTTGTATGAAAGAGTTCTGTGGTTCAATGCATTTGGTAAAATGGAATTGCATATACTGTGGGGAAACCCTGATTTGTGAATCTGCCCTTGCCCCAGGGGGTTCATAAAAAGAATTCTAGTTCTGAATCGACTTGTGAGCCGGCTGGGGTACTTGGTCCGAATAGATTGAGCGTGAGCCGGATAATTTTACTATGGCACGAATGATTTTATCTAGAATTCTTCTAAACAAACCGTACGTAGAATATCGTTTGTCCAAACTTTAGTTAGATTTTATCTAGAATTCTTCTAAACAAATCTGAAGTCGCTAACCATTGAGGGTAGAGAGGAAAAGATTGGTCAATATCTGGGTTCCTGCAGATTCAATACATGTCCCAACAAAATCACCATTTGCAATTTCACTGCCTACTGAGCTTGGGCCCTTAGATTGATGAGTCTGCCCTTGCCCCATGGGGTTCACGATAGGAACTCTGGCTCTGAGGAATCAATTCGTAAGCCGGCTGGGGTAGTTTAGCCGAACAGATTGATGTATCTGCCCTTGCCTGAATCAAATTGTGAGCCGGTTGGGTACTACGTACTTAGGCTGAAGATCTTGAGCCAAAAGCTTGTCCTGCCGTCAACTTAGTCGGCGTCGGGCGCTTGGGTTTCGCGATTAATGAACTTGTCTCGATCGTGCTGCCTCTGCGAGTGTTAAATGATCAAAGGCATGTTTTTAAGAGTCCGTAGGTATCTGCTTGAGACTTCGAGAGAAAATCACAGCGAATGCCAAACAAACTCTTCTTTAACAGCAAAAGGGAAGCCAAGACGCTGGCTGAGCTTGGCGGTGATATGCATCGAAGTGAACATCGTGGTGCGCCCTTGCGTGCTGCGAGTAAGAGTTCTATGGGTCGAGAGAGGTGTCAATCTCCTCGACGTCGTAGTAGGTCGCCTGCACGGATAGGCGCCCTAGGGGAGATCGCCACACGCCCAAGTCGAAAGGAGATCGACGCGAATCCGCGTGCTGTTAAGTTTTGCAAGATTTGTGAAGAATAAGCCCATGATGGAAGCGGACTCGATCGCTCGAGATCCAGATGTGGCGGTCGAGTTTGCTCGACAAATATTTTCTCCTAAGTTCAAGGCCAATGGTTGGTCGTCAGACTACGAAGTGTTTCGCGAGGGCATTCACGGGCGGTGAAAGGGCTCTATACGGCTTATGAAGTCGGCATGCGATTGCGCGCCGTCACGAGAAATGGAGAAAAGGATGAGCATATCCAGGTTTGGAGGCTCGCGTGGAGGCTGAACGTGAGTTAAGAAAGATCAAAGCTCAAGTACAACCAGGCGGTGTGAATCCAATCGTGGAAGAGAGGGTTACCAGTCAGCTTATAAGCGCTGCTATTGCCGATCGTGAAACGGCGAGCATGTTCGCATTGGAGTCCGCCAAGGGGAGGTCTTATGAAAAAGGTTTTCACGAAGGGCGCTTGGTTGGGATCCAAAAGACCAAGGAGAAGCTTGCCGAAGAGGTTTGCCGATGTGAAAACCGTGGGTTCAGGCATGGTTGGATGAAGGCATCTCAAGTCGCCGAATCTCTTCGCTTGTCAGGCATCGATTCGGCGTCACCTCTCTACCACAGTAAGGACTTTCCGTTTTCTGCTTTCGAGGTTAAGAAGAGTGAGGATGAGGGCGACGCCGTATGACTTTAATTGTTGTAAGGTTTGAACGCTGGTCGCGTTCGCAATTATGTAATTTCTTGGTTTTTTGAATAAAAGATGCTTTATTGAAAATATCAAATTGTCTCCCGCATTCGGCGTGTGCGTGTTTAATTTTATTGCATAAATGTTTGGATAGACGTAAATACATCAATCAGACTCAGCATGTTAAATCGATGCGCCGACTCGTTGGCGTGATTGGCCTACATGTAATGGCCGTTTACTTTTGAATAAAGCCATTTCGGCGTGTGTTGTTGAAATTTAAAGAGGCCGTGAGCCAGGGATCGGAGGGGCTACGGACTTAGCTCGAATGCCAGGTGTCTAGCCGATTGGGCTAGGTAATGTTTGCCCTTGCTAGATCTCTGCGGGTTTTAGCCAACCGCTGGGTGACTAGGTCATGGAGAATGTTGACCGACGCCTATCTCGTGGGGTTTAGTGTTGATAAAATCACTTCGGGATTTGGGCCTCGAGATCGCGGCCATTACTGGGAATAAAAGCGGCAGGCGCCTTATGCAATCAAACATATTTGCGAGGGATGATCAAGAGTTCTCATCATCAGATGGTGATGATAGTTGCAGGAGCTTAAGTTCCGGCCGATCCTGGCGCTCAGATTGTTTGCGGCGGAGGATTCTCCGGTGTGGGAGGTGGACCGCTGAAAGGAGAAACTGGAAATACGTCAGCCTCCAAGTCGTTGAAGCAGATCGCCCCGAAAGGAGACACAACGACCGCTGCCCCTAACCTCCCTTGTCTTGGATCTTGGCCTTGACATTGTCGATGGTGTCAGGGGCCCGGCGACATGCCGGTTCCGGCGCGGTTAGATCGATGCGTTTTGAGCCGCGATGGTTGTTCAAATGACAAGAGTTGGATCGATGGGTTGATTTGTCTTCGAAGTTAGAGATAGATATTGTAATGTTCGAACGCGGATTGCGTCTGTGTAACATCTTTTAAATAAAATAAAAAGTGTTATTTCATATAGTTGAGTCTTACTCTGATAATCTTTTGTTTAGCTATGCCGAATGAATGTTCCTGATCCCAACTTTTAATGGTTTAAGCACGTCATTTCATATGGTTTGATAGCTTGCTATTAGTTTGCTATTGGCCCTTGCTTTAGGCGAGGTGCGAGTTTGACCGGAATGGGTCGTACTCGTGGGCCGGCTAAGGTACGCCTTCTCCGGCGGACCATATTAGTTGATTAAAACGGGCTCCGGATCCGGAGACTTTAATTTGGCCAATCGTGATATCCACGAAGCGCGCTCCGAATCCGGAGACTTATTCGGCCCTAAGGTGTCGTGCATCAAGGGGGCTCCGAGTCCGGAGATTTTAGTCGGCCCTAAGGTGATCACCAAAGGACGCTCCAAGTCCGGAGATTTTATTCGGCCCTATGGTGATCTGCACCAAAGGGCGCTCCGAATTCGGAGGCTTGTTCAGCCCTAAGGTGACCTGCACCAAAGGGCGCTCCGAATCCGGAGACTTTAGTTTTTCCAATCGTGATGTCCACGAAGGGCGCTCCGAATTCGGAGGCTTATTCGGCCCTAAGGTGACCTGCACCAATGGACGCTCCGAATCCGGAGACTTTAATTTGGCCAATCGTGATGTCCACGAAGGGCGCTCCGAATTCGGAGGCTTGTTCGGCCCTAAGGTGATCTGTACCAAAGGGCGCTCCGAATCCGGAGACTTTATTCGGCTCTATGGTGATCTGCACCAAAAGGCGCTCCGAATTCGGAGGCTTGTTCGGCCCTAAGGTGACCTGCACCAATGGGCGCTCCGAATCCGGAGACTTTAATTTGGCCAATCGTGATGTCCACGAAGGACGCTCCGAATTCGGAGGCTTGTTCGGCCCTAGGGTGACCTGCACCAATGGGCGCTCCGAATCCGGAGACTTTAATTTGGCCAATCATGATATCCACGAAGGGCGCTCCAAATCCGGAGGTTTGTTCGGCCCTAAGGTGACCTGCACCAAAGGGTGCTCCGAATCCGGAGACTTTAGTTTTGCCAATCGTGATGTCCACGAAGGGCGCTCCGAATTCGGAGGCTTATTCGGTCCTAAGGTGACCTGCACCAATGGGCGCTCCGAATCTGGAGACTTTAATTTGGCCAATTGTGATGTCCACGAAGGGCGCTCCGAATTCGGAGGCTTGTTCGGCCCTAAGGTGACCTGTACCAATGGGCGCTCCGAATCCGGAGACTTTAATTTGGCCAATCGTGATATCCACGAATGGCGCTCCGAATCCGGAGGCTTGTTCGGCCCTAGGGTGACCTGCACCAATGGGCGCTCCGAATCCGGAGACTTAATTGGGACTAAGAGGCTTGAAGGAGAGTGACAAAGAAAATCGATTTTCATTAAAATGTGGTACCAGTACAAGCATCAGATCCCACAAGTCGGGTCCGTAAATGGATCTTCATAAAATCTACGTTCGCGCGGATTGCGGTGAGCCACGGATCTCCTCAATGCCACGGTCTGTTAGGAAGCGCATAAGCTGATGGTAGGTGCTTGGGACAGCCTTCATGACGTGCAACCAGGGGCGCCCCATGATGGCGTTATACGGCGACGGAAGCTTCACAACCAAGAATTCCATATCAACCGTTTTTGAGCCCGCTCGAACAGGTAGCACGACCCTCCCCAACGGGTACTCTGGATTCGTGTTGAAGCCGAACAGTGGCTGAGACGATGTTGATAGGTCCGACTCGTTGACGCCGAGTTCAACAAAAGTTCTGTAATACAAGATCTCCGAAGTGCTTCCTGGGTCTATAAGAATGCGTTCAATGCTAAACTAACGTACGCGTAATTGGACGACCAAAGGATCGACGTGGCTGGCCACTGTTCCGATGAGGTCGGAGTCATCGAACTTAATTGTCGGAGCTTCTCTGGGCCTGCCAGTTGACATGTTATGTTGCCGGGGGATTGGGTGCGATTGGATCGTATGCACGGTCGGGGATGCCATGATCAGAGATTACGTGGATCACACCAAGCGGAGGTGAATCCTGTCCCAAGGCTAATGCTTTGGTTGGCCTTCCCTTGCTCACGTATTGATGTAGTCGACCATCTTGCACCAGTTCCTCCAGATGATCCTTTAGCGCATAACAGCTCTCGGTTTAAATGGCCGTGATCTTTGTGATATTCACATCGCCCTCCTCCGTGTCGGAGGCCCCACCATCTTCGACGGCCACTTGAAAACGGAAGGTGCCGGACTTTGGTCATTATTGTCGCGACGGTTCCGGCTAACTCAGATACTTCTTGTCGGTTCGCCTTGAGCGTCTGCTGTCGACTTGTACTTGTTCGTTCGTTCGGTGGGAGCACTGATCGCTTGATCGGCGGGAGTCCCGCCTTTTGTCTCGTTTGGTTCGTTGCCGGGGCTCAAGGCTTGGCGGCGGCACGGAGCTTATTGGTCGAGCAATTTCGGGGAGGGCCGTTTTGCTGGATATTTGTCCGGCTTTTATCCTCAGGGCATCGTCTTCGACTTTACAATATTCTTCAACTTTCTTCATCAATGCCCAGACTGTTTTGGGGGGCCTCCTAGTCAGGGAACTACGCAGAGCACTGTCAGGATGTAAGCCCATTTTGAAGGCAGTGATGGCCATGGAGTCGTTGCAAGCGTCGTCGACAAGGTTGAAGCACTCCCAATATCGTGCCGAGTACGCCTCGGCGTCTCCCGACTAGATCTGCATAGCCCGAGAGGAGTCCGCTGCTTCGGTTGTACCTCGTTGGTGATGAACCCGCCTGAAGGATTTCTGCGTTGGCGGAAGCTTTTAATCGGTGGCTCCAACTTGTAATACCACCGACGCTAGTGGACCTAGGTCGCTAGGGAATATTCGCACATGAGGGCTTCATTATTTGCGTCGGCGTCATGGCTGCTTGTAATGACGGATATGATCGGTGGGTCGATTTTCCGTCGTAGAAGAGTGAACGACGAGCTTTGAATTTCTTAAGGTGACGCCCTTGCAATCCGTCGAACGAAAGGATCGTGCTGGTCTTCCTCGTTTGAGCTGCTTCTCTTGCGCTTGTTCCTTGTTCGCAGATCCTTTTCGAAGGAGCTGGAGGTTTCGGATCGTCCTTTTGCGTCGGACTCCGTGGATAATGAGTTGGAGTTGCTATCGGTATCCTTTGGTCGAGCCCGAGGTCTTTGCTCGTCTGCCCTCGGAAGTTGCTCTGGTTCCTGGCGCATGGCCTCTCTAGATTTTGCTACCTCCAGGGCCAAGTCTTGACGGAGTCGTTCGTTCTCAGCGATCATGTTCTCGAGCCTTTGTTCGTTCTGCTTTGCTTGTTCCATGATAGCTTGCATTGTTTCTTGTGTTGAAGTTGTTGGCGAATCAAAGTTCAAGGCGCGTCGTGCCGCGATGGTTTCTTTTCCGAGCATGTTAGCTGGGGTGAGGTTGTCTTCCTGTGCGAAATCGTCGGTGGCTATCGGAAATTTTCGGTCACGCCTTCCATGGATGTATTTGAGTATTCCCACAGACGGCGCCAATTGTGGGGGAGTGGTTTGGAAATACTCTTCAGATCCTAGAAGACGCCAATGATCCTTAGCTAGTCACCTGCAAAAATACAAATGCTCCGGTCGGGGATTCCGGAATTAGCACTCCGACGGACAAGTCAGTTCCTCTATTCAAGAAAGCTTGTTTAATAAGTTTTTAGTAGTAATTCTTGCATACCTTTTCTAGTCCGTTGCCATTATATTTATACTCGTCTCCTCTGATCCTCGGGGCCAGGGCCTACTTTTTCAATCATTACCTTTTCCACTATTCGACTATAGGGATGCCCCCTATTCGGCCTGTCTATCCTATTCGGCCCCTTATCCTTGCGTGATATAGGCCGGCTAGCGTCAAGCCTCCGAAATATACCTCCTTTATATTTGCCAATTATTCGGCTACCACAGCTTTTTTTCAAAATCACTCTCTTTCTCATATACATAAAATCAATCATTTTTTTTAAAACTCTCTTCTCAAAATAATTTTTCAAAACCATTTTTGAAAAAAGGCAAACCAAACAAGTTTTCATACTTTTTATTTTAAAAACTACTCTACAAACACAAACCAAACAAATCCATAATTTTTTTAATATAATTTTCATTATTAAAATTTATTATATTTATCATTTATTTGTAATTATTTTTTAAAATTTACACTAACCTAAAACTTTTCCCCAAAAAATAATGATTCAACTTCATAAATGAGCAGGAGTGACGTATATTATTATTATTATTATTATTATTAACTAATAGTTGACCTATGCAATTCATGTGTAATTTTATAAATAAAGAAATAAAAAATTGACGGACCATATGTGTTATAAAAAAAATAATTTTAATTTTAATAATTTAAAATTAAAACATGATTTTAATTTTTTTTATTTTGATAATATTGACGCTATTATTTTATAAAATTGTTACTTGAATACTTATATATATTAATTTTAGTTAAATTATTTATGTATTTTGATAATTTTAGTTCTATTCTATTATAAAAGTGTAATTATCATATAATAATTTTGTATGATATATATTAATTATAAGATAGTAAAATAAATACTCATTTTAATATTAAAAATAATAGTTAAATTAACTATTTAATTTTCTTTTATATTCATTTCAAAAATAAAAATATGTAGGAATAGAAATTATATAATATTTATTAAAAAAACAAATATAAATATGTTGCAGTTAGATTATTGTATAATGATTTTATATGATATATATATATATATATATATAAATAAAACAAACATGATTGGTGCCCCGAATATAGGGGCACTAATGCCCCGAAACTGCCAAAAATGGAAAAAAAAAAAAAAAAAAAAAAAAAAACAGTCAAGGCAAAAGAAAAAAAAAAAAAAAAAAAAAAAACCCAAAAAAGGAAATTTCGGGGCTTTAGTGCTCACTTTTTTCGAGCTAAAAAGTTTTTCCCTAAATAAAATTATAAGATTGTAAAATAAACACTCTTAATTAAATTAAAATATCAACTATATAAAAGAAATGCAACAACGATTAACTAAGAAAGAATCACATAACATTTAAATTCAAAAAGAAAAAGTAAGAAAAACAACCAAACGATATATACATCTTAGTATGTAAAGTGGTTAATCATCTATACTATGATGGCAAAACATAAAAGAATTTATTGTTCAATAATTAAAAAAGTAACTAAAGCAGTAAATCCAACTTAAGAGGTTTTTCGAGAATAATATTATTGTGTAGATTTTTTTTCTTATGAGTTGCGATTATATAAATAATATAGGAAAGAAAATATAATTTTATATATAAAATCACTATAAAATTTAAACGGCAAATCCATAATATAGAATTGGTGTTGACTATAGAATAATGCACGAAAAAATAAGTAGAAAAAAAAGACAATTTAACATTAAAAAAAATCCTAATACCCTTAAAATAATTAAGAAAAAAAATATGAAACGCAAAATTGATATTAAATTTGTAGATTATCTCAATTTATTATGAAAAATATATAGAAAAAAATATTTGTCAAATAGAGTCCATACAAAATAGGTAATGTTTAGGTTTAGGTTTAGGTTTGTATCAAATTATACATGTAATTAAGAAAATATTGATATAGATTTTTTTTTTTAAATAAACCTTTTTAATATATCACTTAAATATTAAAAAAAATATATGTTATTTTTAATAATATATATATTATTCAAGTGATATGTTATAAAATTCTTGTTTTTTAGGGTCAAAGAAGTCCACCTATCCTAAACTGTGTACTGATCCATATATGCTAGCGGTTTATCCGTACGATGTACGGGATAAAAGAATTTTCTTATCACTTTCACCAAAAAAAAAAAAAAAAAAAACCGCACTTACAAAATAATTGCAATTATTTATTTTATATAATTTGTTGTCATGTATTTGTTTTTATTTAAAAATTTTGTTAAAATAGTTATTGCCGCAGTTAACCTGTAAGCTATAACCTGTTGGATTAACCTCTCCTAAGCTTTTTGACAAATATAAGAATTTTTTTTGTAGTTTAAATAATTGTAGTAATCTCCCCTGCTTTACTTGACAATGTCAAAATTTTTTCTTTTGTCAAATTATTCTAAACTGTTAGAAATTGGGCGCCCATGTGGCATGGCCCTTTGAGCTTTTTGAGCCTGAACCTCTTGAACCTTATCCATGTAAGTTTGAATTTTAATTCAAACTTATTTGGATAACCATTCAAGATATATATATATGTCTATCATATAATTGATATGATAAGATAGATATTTGGTTATATATCAGATATTGAATCAGATATTGAACATACGTATATCAGATACGTTATGGGGTTTTTACCCATAACCTTTTTTCCTGCACTCTCTCTCTCTGACTCTCTCCCAAAAACAACGATCAAGCTATTTGCACTGTGGTTTGTGTGGGTGATATTCACTATTGTAATATCACCCCATTGCTGAGTTGATTGATCAGATTCAGGAAGCACGTGATTTACCCACGAGGTTCTATCGCTAAAAGGTATGATCTAAATATTTTTCATCCGCTGCGTATTTACTGTTTTTTTATTTACATTGGTATCAGAGCCAAGTATGGGTTTTTTCTTGCTTTCTTTTATCATGTGTATATTTATATATATATATATATATATATATGTACACATCGATACTCATGAATATTTATAAAAGAGAAAGAGATCCAAAATATTTCATTTTTTTTATGATTATTAATGTAATTTTTAAGACCATAAATGATTTTATTTTGGAAAATGGAGTCCGGAAGTATAAAAATCGGACCAGAAAACACCCTGGAAGGCGTGGGCACGCTTCTTCCGACGCCAAGACGCCGCCACGCGCTACCGGCTGGCCCACGCCATGAGCTGCCGGGCGCCACGACGCGCCACTTGCCGAGCCGCGTGCCGAGCCGCTTCGAGTCAGCGAGCCGAGCCGCTTTCACCGTGGCTTGGTCAGAAGGCTCTGTTTTTTTTTAATTCGAATCGCTAAATAGCCATAATTTATTCGTTATAGCTTTGTTTTAAGCATGGTTGGTACCGTTAGACTCGTAATTAAATTTTGTATCTTCTGTAAAATTTTGAAAATTTTACGAAAATAAAAAATATTTTTTATGTGTTAATAATTTATTTTTTATGCTTTAAAATGATTCTGGTATTGCATAAATAATTTTCTGGGGTTGAAATTTTATTGTGGACTTCTGAAATATTTTACTATTTACTGGTATAATTGTTTCATTTATCGGTTCGGATTTTTTATTTCTAATTTTATGTGTGTTTATTAGTTATTTAAAATTCCAGAAAATTTCAGAAATATTCCAGAAAATTTCAGAATGATATACATTTTAATTATGGCATAATCTGAATATTGTTTCAGTTTATCAATTTCTGGATTTTTTATTTCTAATTTTATGTGTGTTTATTAGTTATTTGAAATTCCAGAAAAATACCAGAAAATTCCAGAAAATTCCAGAAGTGATATACTTTCTGTTATGGCATAATTTGAATATTAAATACAGCATGTTGTTGTTTTTTGCCTAGAATTTCTAAATTGTTGTAATAAGAATAGCATGATTAATTGTTTTTTATTTTAATTCCGTTATTAAATATAACATAACATGTATTGATTGTGAATCTACATTATGATGCTGTTGTATGGAATTAGAATTTTTTATCATACTTTTAAACATGCCATAATCAGTGGGAGGTTATTCGGTTTAGAGAAATCTTTGTAGATTAATTCTCGAAAACCAATATTTTGCACATAAATTAAATTAAATTTTGGATAATTGTCACCTGTGGCGCAAGAGATGATTACGAGCTTAGCGGATTTTCGATCTTGCGACTTGTGTAATATTGTCACTATTTAATTTAGGTTTTTGCGGCAAAATTATATTATGCTAATCAAATTAATCCCAATACGAATTTCTCTCTAAATTGACTTAACTTATGGAAGTTAATTTGGTTGACCTAGACTTAGTAGAGATGATCAAATATGAACAATGTAATCCCATTCTTTAGATGAGCAAAAGTCTTGGAGACTTTAGGTCAAACCTTAATTGAGCCAAAGTAAGGAAAAATGACTCAAAGTCGCCGTGGTTTTGTTGCCTTATTTGGCACAATAAAAACTAATGTGTGCGCTATGGTTAGCGGCATGCTACGTAGTTTTGGTTGGCGAATTTTGGAGTTATAAAATTATTAAGCCCTCAATAGATCTCAGATATGATCTTGACTATTGAGCTGCGCGGATTGACTTTGTAATTTGACTTTTAATAATGTTGCATCATTGGATGAAGTAACATTCAAGAGTCACGTCATCCAAGAAATGCGAGCTTAAATAAATTAGTCATTAAAGTGTAAGACGAGTAGCCAGTATGAGCAGTGTTTTGCTCTCTACCCAATTACTGGGAGTGGATGGAGCAAAATTTCATGCACTATAATAGTGTGCGTTGAAATATCACGCTAAGTGAAAAGATTAGCGCTTAGAGGCAAAAATCTATTAGCATTGCCAACTTGTCTAAGTCTCGACACTTCATCGCTTCCACAATTGAGTGTGAGACATGATGAGGTGCTTCTTTGTATTATTCCTTTACTAGGCTAACGCTTTTGTTTTGAATAACGTTTACTACTAAGCAAACGCTAAAAGATAGTAATGAAAAGGTCAAGGCCGACAAGGTTGTTATGACTCTAAGAATTTGACGCATGGCTCGTGAGAGCATTGTGTTGAATTAGACTCTTTAGCTTAATTCGCGCTTAAGTTACTTCAGGAGCTGTCATAGTTGATAGCTTATTCTCTCCTTCTTGTGGATAGTAGAATTAATTGCAAGTAACTATGAAGCGAGAAATAGATATGGCAAGAGGAGTATCGTCATCTTTCAACTAGATGCATTAAAGTGTATGGAGAATAAAATTGACTTGAAGGTGTAGGGGATTAGCACTTACTAGTTAAATTTGCAACTTAGGCGCACTTGATATCTCCATGACATCTTTTTATGATCTAGTGAATATGAATTAGTCCTGAGTCATTACCTAGTTGGGCCTAAACCTTTTAAACTTATCTTCGAGAACTCACACATTAAGATGATTGGAATTAGTTTATGACATTGGTCATGAACCGGTGGCTTATTATACTTAATCACATTAATGAGATGATGACACGATGGTTTGAGTAGGCCTTCTCGGGCCCACTCGCTTGTGACATCCTGCTCTCATATAAATGTGTAACTTTGTTTGCAATGGGTTCGCACAAGTAAGTAGGAAAGCCGTAGAAGGTCATTTGTATTGGCGCATTTAGTCCACTATGTTTTTTTGTGACTAGATATGTGTAAGGGTATGATAGCTAAGCCTCAATCTCGACACATTTATAGATTACGATACGCATCTGAGTCAAGACTATTTGATCTCTCATAAGTCAAAAGTTGTGAGATGATTTTTGACATTGCACATATGAGGTTGAGATCAATCAGAAAATAGCTTTCGAGCTTTTAGTTTTGACCAAGGTGGCGAGTATCTATTTGAGTTATTTAGAAAACTCTGTGAAGAGAAATGGATGCTTAGAAAATTGATTATTCCTAGTACTCAACAACATAATGGTGTAGTAGAGATAAGGAATTAAATATTGTTAATGTTAGGTGGATAATGGCTAAATGTTTCCCAATTGGGAATTGCACTAGTTTATTGCCTATATCCCTAACTCAAGCCTCCTTATCGCTTTTACACTCCATTTTGAGTAATGGGTTAGCAGAGAGCCATCTATGGGCGATTCAGAATCAAGTATAACTTATCTTTATTTTACTTCTCATAAGATTGCGAAGTTAAGACCTAGGGTTCTATAGCGCATTATTGTATGCTATCATGTAAACCCTCCAGGTCATATGCATATAGGTAAGCAGCTTTGTGGTAGTGTAACTAAGTCACATAAAGTTTTCTTAGTAAAGGTGACGTGAATAGAGTTTTGGAACTCTACAAGATAGAGAATTCTAAGCATAGCGCTTTATGTAGCCTAGTTGAGAATGGAAAGAAATTTCCAATATCCTAGGGACAGTGGGAGCGATGTGCCTACTAATGGATTACTCCATTAGAGAAAAATACTCTACATTCATAGTTGCGTGGTAGCAAATGTGAAAATTTTCCACGTCATCACTGGGTGATTGAGAAGGAAATATTCATGATTGCTCAAGAAGATGATAAAGAGCCTAG
Organism: Camellia lanceoleosa; assembly: GCA_025200525.1. Classification (NCBI taxonomy): domain Eukaryota; kingdom Viridiplantae; phylum Streptophyta; class Magnoliopsida; order Ericales; family Theaceae; genus Camellia; species Camellia lanceoleosa. The sequence goes on from CM045760.1 coordinate 32,126,287, forward strand.
GATAATGCCAAAGGCTCTAGTTCCTGCTTTTAGAAAGTGGATTAATGTTGCGGTTTAAGACAAAGTCTTTGAGGATTAACCATTTCTATAATTTGATTGACTTCCCATTATGACGCAAAACTATTCTAAAGTTATGCGTAATTTGGATAGTCATTGTTGAGGCATAAGGCTTTCTAGATACCGAAAAGTCGCACCATTGAGGAAAGTGTAGACCATGAGAAGACTTCCTCCTGGGAAGTGAGGTTATTTTAACTTCCTTCTAGGGAGTGAGGTTATTTTGACTTAGGCTATGATTGACATAAGTTCGGAACATTAATTTGTGGACATTGTGACCCAACTTCTCGTTGGAGAATTGGATAAGTAGATCCGTAGGGATTTACCTTCTGTTTTTATGGTGAAAAGTTAGGAGCGCAAAATGGTTGCTAGTTCCAATAAATCTTTTACAGCCTAAAACAGTTATCCAAATAGTGGTTCTTAGATTTCGTCAAGCCATGATAGGCAAACGATAATCGATGAAGACCACTGAGGCATGATCAATGGTCCAAAAGAAGTTTTTCCTTACTTAGTCATTATGAGCCAGGAATTTATAGGGTTGTCGCCACCTAGGGTGGGCAGTCCTCTATTTTAGATATGATAGACATGGGTGATGTAATTTATATGCTCGGATGTACGATCCTTAGGGATTGTTTTGGGAGAATTTCTATTTTGTCTTCGATGACTTACATAAGGAATATCCTAGAATGGTTCTAGATGCAAAATTACAAACCCATTGACTTACCTATCGGTAAAAGCCAGAGCCTTAGCTATTAAGTGTATCCTTGGATTGTCTTTGGGAGAAACAAATGACCTATATTTCTTGATCTTTTTCTTTGTGGTGGGAGCCTAAAGTACGCTATGTGGGCGTATTCGGCATGATAAGTGTTATCTTTGGTAAATGGTCAACTGAGTTGTTTAGACATTGACCTTGCTCATTAGACTGTGGATAAAATGCTTTACTAGTAGTATATTAATTTGCTCATTGTAAGATTCAATGCGCTAGTTGGGCGCATCTGCGCTAGTTGGGCGCATCAAGAATGAACGCAAATTGGTCACCAAAATATCTTTAGAGAGGATATTGCGCAAGAAGTAGTGATCTTAAATCACTTCAAATGAGGCGCAAATGGTGAATTTCGTTGTATATGCTTATCGCAAGAGGTGCTGATAAGGCTTATGCTTGGAATCTATAATTGCGTAGACTGTGGTCGTTTTTTTGAAAAATCGATCACTTATTTGTTATGAGATGATGGGATGTTGACACTATTATGATTTGTGTCATAATGATTAGCAGATGATGATGTCGTGAGCAAGATTGGCTCACTCACACGAGCAATCGCCTCTTGGCGCTTGGGAGCGAGCAAGGATGAGACTAGTGGTTTATTTTTGTTTGGAACCAAGAGAGACCGAAATTAACCACTACGCATGTCGCCTTTGGTTACAACCAAGATGAGGTCGTGTTAAGGACCAAACATAGATGTTAGTACCCACTTTCCATGTTGTGCTGTTATGATTAGCCGAGATGCGAGATCTCATTTAGCGCCTAGAAGGCGAGCAAATAGAGAATTCGTTAGGCGCTAGAAAGCGACTAGACTAATATCTCAGACGGTGTATCGAGTATGACGTCACTCTTTTGGAAGAGTTACTCCACCGTAGCATGTATTCATACTACATGTGCTTGGCGACCAACTAATGAGGTGAGAGAATGGATCCTGCTTTCCTCACCGTGTGAGTCTTACATGTCATTATTGATATGACTTTCATTTTGTACCCTTTTGTGACTTTTGACTATGTCATAAGGTAAGGGGTTGGTGTTCGCTACTTTGGTATGTTGCTGCGGTCATGTATGATTCGCCTTAAGGGACATCACCGAAAAGCGGTCAATCCTAAACTAAATGGCATGAGGGCAAAGGGAAGATCATCTAGTATTACACCAGCGATGTATATTCATCGCCAAGAACTCACATCGCTTCTGCATGAGAAGCGGATTGAGTGTGAATATATTGCAAGAATTGAGATGGTCAAACATGCTCTTTTGAGGATTAGAGATGTTCTTTGGACCGTGTAATTAGATGGGTGCGGGGTATATGAGACACTATTTTTGTTCCTTTTGGGTTGATGTCTCTATCTTTGGCTCATTTTGAGTTTCTAGTATAGAGCTCCCACATGCAGTGTTCTCAGCAATGACGGTGCATTGGCTAGTATGAGATTGTTCATTTTGGGGAGATTGAGATAGAGATGTGGCAGGTCATGCCAACTCATGTACGAAGTGGGAGATGTCGAAATTGGGCGCCCATGTGGCATGGCCCTTTGTGCTTTTTGAGCCTGAACCTCTTGAACCTTATCCATGTAAGTTTGAATTTTAATTCAAACTTATTTGGATAACCATTCAAGATATATATATGTCTATCATATAATTGATATGATAAGATAGATATTTGGTTATATATCAGATATTGAATCAGATATTGAACATACGTATATCAGATACGTTATGGGGTTTTTACCCATAACCTTTTTTCCCAGACTCTCCTCTCTCTCTGACTCTCTCCCAAAAACAACGATCAAGCTATTTGCACTGTGGTTTGTGTGGGTGATATTCACTATTGTAATATCACCCCATTGCTGGGTTCATCAATCAGATTCAGGAAGCACGTGATTTACCCACGAGGTTCTATCGCTAAAAGGTATGATCTAAATATTTTTCATCCGCTGCGTATTTACTGTTTTTTTATTTACATAAACGGTATTACTTTTTCTATAATAAATTATCTTATTGTCCTTCCTTTTAAAATATTAAAAAAATATTTTTGGATTGGAAGACAGGTTTGAAAGAAACAAACAGTGTTTGGAACAGTATTTTTGAATTTATTTTTTAAAAATATTAAAAAATGTTTTAAAAAATTTATTTTATCTTTTACCTCTTTATGTTTTATCTTTTACCTCTCTTTCTTCTTTTTTTTTCCTTTTTTTGGCTGCCAGCTCATTAGAGCTGCTTTTACATAAACTCTATTAGAGCTCTCTATCAAAACTGTTAATTAAATGAAGGCATCTTAGACCCCAAATTTGAAATAGTATAGGAGTTCAACATCTCCCGTTAATGTAGCCAGAGTACATAAGATATATTAGGTACATACATGAATATCAAAACACCTAAAAACAAAGTGGAAAAGGCAAAAAAACCATATTCGGTGAGTTGTTGGAAGTGCTTTTCGAAGGGAGGTGGTGAACATTCTTATTTTCATAACACGGGAAAATTCCCTTTTTTTAATCCTTTGAAATTTTGGAAGTTCTGAAAATTAACAAAAGTAATTATCAAAAATGTTTTCGTTTTCCAAATTTTATGTAAACAAAAAAATAGAAAACAAAATTGTTATCAAACATAAACTTACATTAACTTTTCAAAAAATAAAAATAATTTTATTGTAACATATCAAGTTGTACCATATCAACAAAAAAGTAATTTCAATATTCTAAATTAATTTGTGTTAAATTTAAATTTTAATTTGTTGATAAGTATGCCCTATGCGGTCAACTTGTACAGTACAAGAAGTACAATCAAAGCATAACATAATTTAAGGTTATAAAGAGACAAGTTTGTATTCCCATAAATAATTTTTTAAAAAAAAGAAAAACGAGAGATAAGTTGTATGGTTAGGTTAGCACTTAACAAGGACACGACCAAAAAAAAAAAAAAAACATGTTTTCATCAAAAGGTCAATGCCATCCGTTGGCAATGAAAAAATAAAGAAAAATGTTTGGGACCTCTAATTTAGAGGTACCACTAGTGATGTGGCAGTGGGTCCCCCACTGCCACAGCCAATCATGTGTTTTGATTTTTTTTTTTTTTTTTCTTTTTCTTTTTCCACCTCATTAGAGGTGGGTTTAGAAGTCCCTTTTTAGAGGTCTCTAGCATGGTTGAAAAATAAAAGACAAATTAACGTTTAGGGATAGTTTCAGAAATTTATTATAGATTCATTGTTTGGTTTGTGTTTGGAAAAAATTTTCTATAAATAAATTTTCAAGAATAATTAAATTAAACAATTTTTTTTAAAAAAATCTCAAAACTTTGTTTGATTTGCTTTTTTTCAAAATCACTCTCTTTCTCATACACATAAAATCAATCATTTTTTTTAAAACTCTCTTCTCAAAATAAATTTTCAAAACTATTTTTGAAAAAAGATAAACCAAACAAGTTTTCGTACTTTTTATTTTAAAAACTACTCTACAAACACAAACCAAACAAATCCATAATTTTTTTAATATAATTTTCATTATTAAAATTTATTATATTTATCATTTATTTGTAATTATTTTTTAAAATTTACACTAACCTAAAACTTTTCCCCAAAAAATAATGATTCAACTTCATAAATGAGCAGGAGTGACGTATATTATTATTATTATTAACTAATAGTAGGGGTGAGCAGCGGATTTACCGACCCGCTAAAACCGACCGAACCGAACCGATCCGCCACATTTTGGACGGATGCGTGATGACGAGCGGACGGTTGCGGATTGATTTTTTCCAATCCGCCAATTTGGCGGACGGATGGCGGATTTGAGGTTCCTTTGGCCGCAACCGAACCGCCAAACCGCGAGCACCCTTAGTAATTTATAAGATTTTGTGTTTTTAATTTGTTTAAATATTTTGTTTGTGTTTTTAATTGAAAAAGAGTTCAAATATTCTGTTGAAAAAAAGTTTTCAACTTGAATATATTTTTTGAAATGAAAAAAATTAACGTATTATTTATCTATATTTTTCGGCTTTTAAATCTAACTCTAAAAGTAATAAATAGAAAATATAACATATGCTGGTTGGTTTTTGTTTTCAAAAACATATATAAATGTAACAATACAGAGACATATAATCTCTACTATTGCTCTATTCATAGTTTTGGTGGTTTGAATTGTTTTTATATTTTAAGAACCACAGATTGTAATATTTTATGTGGATGAGGCATACTGTGATTGTAATATGTGGATGAGGCATGTAGTGATTGTGATATTCTAAAGTTTCAAACTTTGTTTCTTTGGATGATGGATGCAGTAATTGTAATACTTTTTTAAATCATTGACTGTAATATATTTTTTTTTTTTTTAGGAAGTGCACAAGTTGAACTATGTTGAAAATTTATAAAATTTCAAACCGCCAACCCGATTCGTATCCATCCGCCAAACCGCCAATCCGCTCAATCCACATCCGCCGGATTGGCGGACGGATGCGGATTGATTTTCTCCAATCCGCCAATCTGGCGGACGGATGGCGAATTGGAGGTTTCATGACCGCAACCGATCCGCGCCCACCCCTAACTAATAGTTGACCTATGCAATTCATGTGTAATTTTATAAATAAAGAAATAAAAAATTGATGGACCATATGTGTTATAAAAAAATAATTTTAATTTTAATAATTTAAAATTAAAACATGATTTTAATTTTTTTTATTTTGATAATATTGACGCTATTATTTTATAAAATTGTTACTTGAATACTTATATATCTTAATTTTAGTTAAATTATTTATGTATTTTGATAATTTTAGTTCTATTCTATTATAAAAGTGTAATTATCATATAATAATTTTGTATGATATATATTAATTATAAGATAGTAAAATAAATACTCATTTTAATATTAAAAATAATAATTAAATTAACTATTTAATTTTCTTTTATATTCATTTCAAAAATAAAAATATGTAGGAATAGAAATTATATAATATTTATTAAAAAAACAAATATAAATATGTTGCAGTTAGATTATTGTATAATGATTTTATATGATATATATATATATATATAATTATAAGATTGTAAAATAAACTCTCTTAATTAAATTAAAATATCAACTATATAAAAGAAATGCAACAACGATTAACTAAGAAAGAATCACATAACATTTAAATTCAAAAAGAAAAAGTAAGAAAAACAACCAAACGATATATGCATCTTAGTATGTAAAGTGGTTAATCATCTATAATATGATGGCAAAACATAAAAGAATTTATTGTTTAATAATTAAAAAAGTAACTAAAGCAGTAAATCCAACTTAAGAGGTTCTTCGAGAATATCATTATCGTGTAGATTTTTCTTCCTATGAGTTGCGATTATATAAATAATATAGGAAAGTAAATATAATTTTATATATAAAATCATTATAAAATTTAAACGACAAATCCATAATATAGAATTAGTGTTGACTATAGAATAATGCACGAAAAAATAAGTAGAAAAAAAAGATAATTTAACATTAAAAAAAATCCTAATACCCTTAAAATAATTAAGAAGAAAAATATGAAACGCAAAATTAATATTAAATTTGTAGATTATCTCAATTTATTATGAAAAATATATAGAAAAAAAAATATTTATCAAATAGAGTCCATGCAAAATAGGTAATGTTTAGGTTTATGTTTAGGTTTAGGTTTAGGTTTGTATCAAATTATACATGTAATTAAGAAAATATTGATATAGATTTTTTTTTTTAAATAAACCCTTTTAATATATCATTTAAATATTAAAAAAAATATATGTTATTTTTAATAATATATATATTATTCAAGTGATATGTTATAAAATTCTTGTTTTTTAGGGTCAAAGAAGTCCACCTATCCTAAACTGTGTACTGATCCATATATGCTAGCGGTTTATCCGTACGATGTACGGGATAAAAGAATTTTCTTATCACTTTCACCAAAAAAAAAAAAAAAAAAAAAAAAAAAAAACCGCACTTACAAAATAATTGCAATTATTTATTTTATATAATTTGTTGTCATGTATTTGTTTTTATTTAAAAATTTTGTTAAAATAGTTATTGCCGCAGTTAACCTGTAAGCTGTAACCTGTTGGATTAACCTCTCCTAAGCTTTTTGTCAAATATAAGAATTTTTTTTGTAGTTTAAATAATTATAATAATCTCCCCTGCTTTACTTGACAATGTCAAAAAAAAAAATTTTGTCAAATTATTCTAAACGGTGTTACTTTTTCTATAATAAATTATCTTATTGTCCTTCCTTTTAAAATATTAAAAAATATTTTTGGATTGGAAGACAGTTTTGAAATAAACAAACAGTGTTTGGAACAGTATTTTTGGATTTATTTTTTTTAAATATTAAAAAATGTTTTAAAAAATTTATTTTATCTTTTACCTCTTTATGTTTTATCTTTTACCTCTCTTTCTTCTTTTTTTTCTTTTTTTTGGCTACCAGCTCATTAGAGCTGCTTTTACATAAACTCTATTAGAGCTCTATCAAAACTGTTAATTAAATGAAGGCATCTTAGACCCCAAATTTGAAATAGTATAGGAGTTCAACATCTCCCGTTAATGTAGCCAGAGTACATAAGATATATTAGGTACATACATGAATTCAAAACACCTAAAAACAAAGTGGAAAAGGCAAAAAAACCATATTCGGTGAGTTGTTGTAAGTGCTTTTCGAAGGGAGGTGGTGAACATTCTTATTTTCATAACAGGGGAAAATTCCCCTTTTTTTATCCTCTGAAATTTTGGAAGTTCTGAAAATTAACAAAAATGTTTTCGTTTTCCAAATTTTATGTAAACAAAAAAATAGAAAACAAAATTGTTATCAAACATAAACTTACATTAACTTTTCAAAAAATAAAAATAATTTTATTGTAACATATCAAGTTGTACCATATCAACAAAAAAGTAATTTCAATATTCTAAATTAATTTGTGTTAAATTTAAAATTTAATTTGTTGATAAGTATGCCCTATGTGGTCAACTTGTACCAGTACAAGAAGTACAACCAAAGCATAACATAATTTAAGGTTATAAAGATACAAGTTGTATTCCCATAAATAATTTTGAGGACTGATTGGTAGCTCGAGGGGGTTCCTCCGAAACCCCCGAATTTCCCTTTCAAGTAAAAAAAAAAGAAAAAAGAAAAAGAAAACAGAAAATCAAAAAAAAAATAGTTTGCCAAATTTGGCAATTAGGGGGATTCGGGCTCCCCCAAATTCGAGCTCCCCCAAATTCGAGCTCCCCCGTTTTTCCCAATAATTTTTAAAAAAAAAAGAAAAAAGAGAGATAAGTTGTATGGTTAGGTTAGCACTTAACAAGGACACGACCAAAAAAAACAAAAACATGTTTTAATAAAAAATTCAACGCCATCCGTTGGCAATGAAAAAATAAAAGACAAATTAACGTTTAGGGATAGTTTCATTTATTATAGATTCATTGTTTGGTTTGTGTTTGGGAAAAATTTTTGGGAAAAATTCTCTACAAATGAATTTTCAAGAGTAATTAAATTAAATAATTTTTTTTTTAAAAATCTTAAAATTTTGTTTGATTTGTTTCTTTCCAAAATCACTTTCTCTCTCATACAAATCAAATCAATCACTTTTTTTAAAACTCTCTTCTCAAAATAATTTTTCAAAATCATTTCTAAAAAAAGGCAAACCAAACAAGTTTTCGTACTTTTTATTTGAAAAACTACTCTACAAACAAAAACTAAACAAACCCATAATTTTTTTAATATAATTTTCATTATTAAAATTTATTATATTTATCATTTATTTGTAATTATTTTTTAAAATTTACACTAACCTAAAACTTTTCCCCAAAAAATAATGATTCAACTTCATAAATGAGTAGGGGTGACGTATATTATTATTATTATTATTATTATTAACTAATAGTTGACCTATGCACTTCATGTGTAATTTTATAAATAAAGAAATAAAAAATTGACGGACAATATGTGTTATAAAAGAATAATTTTAATTTTAATAATTTAAAATTAAAACATGATTTTAATTTTTTTATTTTGATTATATTGACGCTATCATTCTATAAAATTGTTACTTAAATACTTATATATATTAATTTTAGTTAAATTATTTATATATTTTGATAATTTTAGTTCTATCCTATTATAAAAGTGTAATTATCATATAATAATTTTATATGATATATATTAATTATAAGATAGTAAAATAAATACTCATTTTAATATTAAAAATAATAGTTAAATTAACTATTGAATTTTCTTTTATATTCATTTTAAAAATAAAAATATGTAGGAATAGAAATTATATAATATTTATTAAAAAAACAAATATAAATATGTTGCAGTTAGATTATTATATAATGATTTTATATGATATATATATATATATAATTATAAGATTATAAAATAAACACTCTTGATTAAATTAAAATATCAACTATATAAAAGAAATGTAACAACGATTAACCAAGAAAGAATCACATAACATCTAAATTCAAAAAGAAAAAGTAATAAAAACAACAAAACGATATATACATCTTAGGGAAAATCGGTCTAAGGTCCCTATCCAACTTTTAGTAATGGATTAGGTTCACAATCTGTTCTTTTGTAGTCTAAGGTCCCTCACCCCATCCCCTCTCCATTCACGTTGTCCTGAATTTGAGGCCGAGGAAGGCTGTTTCGAAGGCTGCGGTTGAGATCGGAGGGGTTTCGAGGAATGAAGAATTTCAGGAATTGGCGCCACTCAAGGTTTTCATTTACGATCTTCCCCGTCGATTCAAGTCGGGATGCTGAAACGTCGAGCTGATTTGCAGAGAAACGAGCCATGGATTCTTTCAGATCCAGAATTTCTTTGATTTGGAGATTGTATCTGTGCCACATGAAAAAACAGCTCCAAGCTTTCTTTACTTGAATGCGGAGATTCCACATCAAATTGATCACCTTGTAACTGAACCTCTTGTTCCAAAGGAGTTCTTAGTTTAGGAACTTCCATATTTTGAATAACATTAATCTGCTGGGGAGATTTTGATTTTGAATCTTGGTCATTTTGATTTGAAAACAATGGGACTGTGTTTCCGGAGATTGCAACCATAGAGGAGTTGGGAACATTGTTGAGCAATTCTAATTTGGAATCATCATAAGAGACTGTATTGGGCATAACAGAGTCCAAATCCGATGAAGCAACAGCCTGCTGATCCACATCCTTTTCTGTACCAGTCTCATGAAGACGATGCTGTGGAGAACATGACTCATCGATTTCCAATCCATTCCGATGTAAATCCTGAAGAATAGAAACAGATTATTCTTGCAACTTTGCACAACTTGTGGATAAAGATTTGCCATCATGGCCTATCCGTGGCGGTTCGTGGAACATATTTCTCTGGGTTGAGTGATTTGGTGATGGAGAATTTCTCTGATTTGAGTGAATTTCTCTGGGCTGGTGAGGAAAATTTCTCTGGCTTTCAAAAAAAATTTCTAAGTTAAAGTGAGTCCAGAGAAATTATTCTTTGGTCCAGAGAAATTCTCAACTCTAAGAAATTTCAAAAGAGCTGAATTTTGTTTTTTGATTTTACATATTACAATGTGGAATTTTTCCAGTTGAATTCAGTTGAACAATGTTGCTTACCTAATAAATCACAATTGTTTGGATGTGAATGAGAAGAAAAGTAGAGAAACTCAGTCCAGAGAAATTTCTCTGGGCCAGAATTTCTCTGACCAATTTTCTCTGCATTGAAATTTCTCTGGACTGAAATTTCTCTGGACCAAATTTCTCTGCACTGAAATTTCTCTGGATCAAGGTTGAGGGACCTTATACATTATGAAAATATTGTTGTGGGACCTTAGACATTATGAAAATATTTGGTGTCCTTTATGCTATAAAATCATAATACCAAGGACCTTAAAAAAAAAACCCCTACATCTTAGTATGTGAAGTGGTTAATCATCTGTAATATGATGTCAAAACATAAAAGAACTTCTTGTTCAATAATTAAAAAAGTAACTAAAGCAGTAAATCCAACTTAAGAGGTTCTTTGAGAATATCATTATTGTGCAGATTTTTCTTCCTGTGAGTTGCGATTATATAAAATAATATAGGAAAGAAAATATAATTTTATATATAAAATCACTATAAAATTTAAACTACAAATCTATAATATAGAATTGGTATTGACTATAGAATAATGCACGAAAAAATAAGTAAAACAAAAAAAGGCAATTTAACATTAAAAAAAAAATCTTAATACACTTAAAATAATTAAGAAGAAAAATATGAAACGCAAAATTGATATTGAATTTGTAGATTATCTCAATTTATCATGAAAAATATATAGAAAAGAAATATTTGTCAAATAGAGTCTATACAAAATAGGTAATGTTTAGGTTTAGGTTTAGGTTTGTATCAAATTATACATGTAATTAAGAAAATATTGATATAAATTTTTTTTTTAAAATAAACCCTTTTAATATATCACTTAAATATTAAAAAAAATATATGTTATTTTTAATAATATATATATTATTCAAGTGATATGTTATAAAATTCTTGTTTTTTAGGGTCAAAGAAGTCCACCTATCCTAAACTGTGTACTGATCCATACATGCTAGCGGTTTATCCGTACGATGTACGGGATAAAAGAATTTTCTTATCACTTCCAAAAAAAAAAAAACCGCACTTACAAAATAGTTGCAATTATTTATTTTTATTTTATTTTATATAATTTGTTGTCATGTATTTGTTTTTATTTAAAAATTTTGTTAAAATAGAAAGCTGTAACCTGTTGGATTAACCTCCCCTAAGCTTTTTTTGACAAATATAAGAATTTTTTTTTATATTTTAAATAATTACAGTAATTTCTCCTGCTTTACTTGACAATGTCAAAATTTTCTTTTTTGTCAAATTGTTCCAAACGGTATTACTTTTTCTATAATAAATTATCTTATTGTCCTTTCTTTTAAAATATTAAAAAATGTTTTTGGATTGGAAGACAGGTTTGGAAGAAACAAACAGTGTTTGGAACAATATTTTTAGATTTATTTTTTTAAAATATTAAAAAATGTTTTAAAAAATTTAATTTTTTATTTTAAATATATAATTTTTATTTAAATATTTTATTTTATTTTGTAAATATTTTAATTTTTTTAATTTTAATATTTTAAACTCAAAACACAATTTCACACTCAAATCGTAACCAAACATATAACTCAAAACTTGATTCAAAAATTATTTTCAAATCTTATAACCAAACACATAACTCGACATTTCACACTATTTTCAAATCTCTACACTCAAATTGTAACCAAACGCACAACAAAAAAAAAAATTATTTAAAATAAAAATTATATATTTAAAATAAAAATTTTAAAATTTTTTAATATTAAAAAAATATATTTAACATAAGTTTGTATTTTTTTAAGTTTATGTTTGGTTATGAGTTTTGAAAATAATTTTTGAATTGAGTTTTGAATTGTGTATTTGGTTAAAACTCTATGAGTTTTGAAAAGATTTTTGAAAATTTCTAATTGGAATTGTGATTTTAAAAGAAAACCAAACATATTTCTATAAAAAAATCTTTTTTCGGAACATGTTTTTACTCAAAACTCAATTCAAAAATTATTTTCAAAACTCATAACCAAACACAAACTTAAAACTCAATTCAAAACTCTTTTCAAAACTCAAAACTCAAAAGCAAATTTTTTCAAAAACTCTATTTTAAAAGAAAAAAAATTTCAAAAAAAAATTATTTTATTTTTAAAATTATTTTTAGAATCATGATTTGAGTGCGGAGTCGTATTTTGAGTTATGAGTTTTGAAGAAAAAAAATTTGTTTGGTTATAAATTTTGAAATTTTTTGAAATTATTTTTTTAGGATAAATATTTTAAATATTTATTTATTTGTTTTAATGTGCATTATATTTCATACATTTATGTGTTGTATTTTTTTTAACATTTTAAATATTAAAAAACTTAAATTTTTTTATTTTAAATATGTAGTTTTTATTTTAAATATTATATTTTATTTTATAAATATATTTTTTAAATATTTTAATTTTTTTGTTATACGTTTGGTTACTATTTGAGTGTAGAGTTTTGAAAGCAGTGTGAAGTGTCGAATTATGTGTTTGGTTATGAGGTTCGAAAATAATTTTTGAATTAAATTTTGAGTTATGTATTTGGTTACTATTTGAGTGTAAAGTTGTGTTTAAAATATTAAAATTAAAAAAGTTAAAATATTTACAAAATAAAATAAAATATTTAAATAAAAATTATATATTTAAAATAAAAAAATAAATCCAAAACTACTGTTCTAAACACTGTTTGTTTCTTCCAAACCTGTCCTCCAATCCAAAAATATTTTTTAATATTTTAAAAAGAAGGGCAATAAGGTAATTTATTATAGAAAAAGTAACACCGTTTGGAATAATTTGACAGAATGGGAGAATCTTGACATTGTCAGGTAAAACAAGAGAAGTTACTGTAATTATTCAAATCATAAAAAAAATCCCTGCATTTATCAGAAACCTCATAAAAGATAAATGTAATTCACCCTAATTAATAGGCTTTTTGAAAGTGTCTTGAATACTAAGCTATACTCTTTATATGATAGTATAGATGTCAAAATGTATAGTCATAACCAAGATTGATTTACCAACAATGATTCATACCACTAAAACAAAGATCACTAATAGTATTAATACATTAGGAATGCTAAAAAAAAAAAAGGTATAACTCGCTGTCACATCATTAGTGGTACTATTAGAACACCACTTTTGGTGCTCTCAATCATTTTTATTGATTTACAAGGTTGATAATGAAAAATGAATTATAAATTATAAATAAATAAAAAAAAGAAAAAAAAAAAAGAGGAGGAAGTTTATATGGTAAAAAAAAAGTTGCAATTGTATATTAAAACATTTGGGTTGTTGATGGATAATATTGTCATTTTTTTATTTTTTATTATTGTTTTTTAAAATGTTTCATTGGAATATTTAGGCTGCGTTGGTTAACTTTGTTAGTTTCTTGTTTTTTGTTAGAAGAAAAAAGGGAACATATTTTTGTTTCCTTTGTTTGTGCAAAAGCAAGAAAAAAAAATATTTGATACACATTTGATTTCAAACACATAAATAAAATAATTAATTAAAAACAACACATTTGGGTTGTATCAACTAACATTGTGAATTTATTGTTTTCTGTTTAAAGAAAAAAATAAAATAAAAAGGAACATGTTTATGTTTTGTTTTATGTTTTGTCCGATCTTAGACTGGACCAAAGCCACCGCGTTCTTTATTTATGTTTTGTTCAAACTATAGAGCTTATTAATTAGTTGGCATATCTCTTAATTAAGGTCTGGCAACCTGCAGCTTAGCTTATCAGCCCAACCAATAACAAGTAAATAAGCAAAGATTTATTAATTAGAATTTAGAAGCTGTTGCATTCACCTACATCATGCTTTTTTAAAAATAAAAAATAAAAAATAAACTATTTGCACATAATTTTTAGTAGTGCAGAAGACATTTCCTCGTATATATTATTTTCTTGTTATCTATTTAACTAAACTATAGACATCACTTCCCCACACCCAAAAAATAATAATAATAATAATTGAAATTACATAACCTAAGAAAAGGAGCTAAAGTTAATGATTATTTTATATAATTTCCTACCCATTTTTTTTTTTTCCTTTTACTTTCTCCTAAGACCTATAGAATTTGGTAAAACTTCAACTTAATAAAAATTAGTCGAGCTCAAAAAAATCAAATTCAAACTCAGCTTGTCTAGTATTTGAGAATCTCAAGCTTGACTCAAGTCAATTCGATTAAATAAACAATTTGAGTTCAAACAAATCTTAAACGAGCTGAGCTTCAATTGTTCATAGACTCAATTGGTTAGCTGTATCGAAAATCAAGTTCTAAACAAGGCGAGTTTGAATTATTCATGAACAACTTGATATGTTTGCAACCCTAAGGCTTGAGTATAGGTTGGCTACATCGGAAATCATCAAGAGGTAAAATTTTGGATGAAAACCAAGACACCCCTAAACATTTGATGAACAACTTGATATGTTTGCAATCCTAAGGCTTGAGTACAGGTTGGCTGGATTGGAAAAACCTTTCATGAAAATAATCATGAAAGCTTTGTAATCCTTAAATTATACTTAGAATAAAGCACCACACACTAATCAAGGTAATCCAAGGATCATAACTCTTTCATGATCATTTTCATGAAAAAATTTTCACGATCTCTAACTTTTCTCGGTAAAATTTTGGGTAAAAACCGAGACACCCCGAAACATTTGGTAAAAATACATGAATACCCAACATTTCGACCATCGACATTTGGAAGTTAGATTAGTTTAAGGAAAATGCCTGGTAGCTCGAAGCTACCAGGCTCGAATGGCTCGAGAAGAAGAGAGGGAGAGGGAGAGAAAGAGAGGGAAGAGAAAGAGGAGGCACCACCGCCACCGCCTCGCCCCGCCTCGCCGATCGCCGATCAGAGCTCGTCGCCTCGTCGCCGTCACCGCCTCGCACAGAAGCTCCGATCGTCGCAGCTCCGACCCCAACTCCTCCTCCAGCCATTTTTATGGCCCCCTCCCCTCCTCCTCCTCCTCCCTTCTTCTCTTCTTCTCCCTTCTTCTTCTCTTCTTCTCCCTGAACCAAAAACCAGAAAAAACCAGGAAGAAAGAAAGAAAAAAAAAAAAAAAAAAAAATTCGACACCAAAACGAACGAGCCGCGATTTCGAGCTACGTAGCATGATCGTTAGTTTAACCCCAAAACTCACAAACGTAACTATAGTAATGATTCTTGCTAACGTCAATCAAAATAATACCTACTATCGCAATATTTCTCTTTGTCAGTTTACAAATCACACTCCCTTAAATTTGACAAAAATATACAGTCACTCCCTAACATTTGGAAGTTGTACTAGTTGAACCCAAAATTTCATCAGCCCATTGGGCAAAGTCCAAAAGTAGGATTGTGTATCGTTAAAATTTACGTTAAAATATCCTCAAGATAACTTGCTCTTTATAATTGTATATGCAAATCAAACATGACCAAAGCGAATAATTTCAAAAACATTAAAAATCCTAGTTAATGTAAGGTAATAATTAAATGAAGGCATCTTAGACCCCAAATTTGAAATATATGAGAGGTCAACATCGCCAGTTAATGTTGCCAGAGTACAGTCACAGTGATAATGGTATGCGTGAAGAAGAAATAAGAACCATGAACATTAATAGTATGTTCTGGCATATACATGATAATACACTTTGAATGAAGTTCTGTATTCAATGTGTAAGCTTACATTAAGCATTGCTCAACCACACATTTTGAAATTCTGTCGTACCCTTTTATCTCTGGAGGGGCTAAACTTAAAAATGATTTTCATTACAAGAATTTGAATCTGAAAGCTATTCAATCATACAACCTCCAAGATCATCTCATTTTCTTTTCCAAATCTTTATTCTCAGCAAATAAGTATCATTTGGTAATGTTGTCAGTTTTGGAAACAAGAAAACATACCTTTCTTTTTAGTAACAAATGGACAAGAAAAAAAAAAAAGTTATTAGTTGGTCTTTTTTTTTTCTTTTTTTTTTTTTTTGGTGGTGGTTTCCTCAAATTTTGGAAACTATTGTCAAGCAAACATGTTTTTGTTTCCAATTTTCAAATTTTTTGACAGCAAAAACATTACCAAAGCACTAAACAATAAACATTACGAGAGTGGAATAAAGTTCTAATTTTCAGCCTATTAACAACTTGAAAGTTACAAATAATTCTAATGAGATTAGTCAGGAGTCAAATGGCCAAAGATCAGTGATACATGTAAGACCTACAATAATTAGAAACACTCTTCTAATTAGAAACTCTTCCAAAATGCATAACTTAAGTCCTCAACAAAGGACAAAGCATTTTAAGAAACAGTAACTTGGAGCTTTCAACATCAAGAAGTTAGTGATGAACTGTCTTACCTCTCCTCATTTGAATAACAAGGCAAGAACACCTTAGAGAATTCAGCAAATGGAGAGTTCACTCAGTTCTTGAATAGCAGTTTCCACGGCCGGCCTTTGTTCAGGAGATTCATGGGTGCAAAGAAGAGCAATCTTCCCAAGCTTAGCTGCTTCTGATTCAGAGAAATTCCCATCAAGATTTGCGTCAATGAAGTCTTCGAATTTGCACCTTTCAGCCCCTTGACGATTCAAATGGGTAATCTTGCCTTTTCCAGAGAGGACTTGGAAGATAATCATACCAAAAGCATATACATCGCTCTTTTCAGTGAACCGGCCAGTGTTGGTGTACTCGGGGGCTAGGTATCCCATTGCCGCACTTGCTTTGAGTGTGGAGAAGATAACGTCATCGGCAAGGAGTTTGTGCAGGCCAGCATCGGAAATCAATGGATTGTACCGCTGGTCGATGAGCACTTTCTCAGCAGATATGTTTTGGTGAACTAGAGAGAGTTTATTTCCTTTCTTTGCATGTAAATATCCTATGCCTGGTTAGAAATAACATAAATTTCAGTACATTAAAGCCAAAAGAAGGCATGCAGATTATTATCCCTATTAAAAACCAGTGTGTTCTACCCTACTAATTCAGGGGTAGGTTTGTGTTTAGGAGCAACTTCTGCACAAGAGGTTTCCCCTCAAACTCTTAGAAAAACACTGTTCTATTCAGTGTTTAAATTCCCATTGCAGACATTCCTCAGTAGAAAGCGGAGTTGTCCTCGAGAAAATGTGTGTGTTTTCCTAATAGGCCATCAAATAAAATGCTCATGAACACACGATGGGTTTGCAATTTTGAAGACTTGACCTATTGTTACAAGACAAGAAGAAAGGGAAAAAAAAATTGATATGCAAGTTAAGAGACTCGAAGTTGAGTCTCTATATTGGGGGAATGCAACATAAGCCACCAGGTGTCCCCAACAGAGGAAAATATATAGCAACAATGATAAAAAGCAGGAAGGCATATGAAGCACGAACACCTCTCTAGAGGTCACGTGCTGGTGTCCAACATGTATCGGATACAGAACACGTTGCAGTAAGTGTCCCATTTTTTTCAGTTGTACGCGATGGACGCGCTGGGGACACCTTTTTTTTTTCCCCCCTGCCAGAGTAACATATCCAAGGTCGATGAATTTGATAAAAATAAATGACATAGAAAAAATATATAATATTTACATATGATATATAATCGATATATAAATTTATATATTTTGTATGTGTACCCCACGTGTCGTGTCTTGTATTTTTTAAAAATTTGTGTGTCCACATATTCATGTCCGTGCTTCTTAGAGCAAGGCAAGAACAAACACAGACCTTTGGCAATGCCTTGGATAATAGAAATTCTTGTAGACCATTCAAGAACCTTCCCACTGCTAGCCTTCACATTGAGATACTGCAACAAGTTCCCATTTGGGACAAAATCATAGACGAGAAAACACTCTCCCCTGCCTTTTGAACAGCAAAAGCCTCTCAACCGAAGAAGATTTTCATGTTTCAAAGAGGTCAGGATCTTCAATCCCTTCAAGAACTGAGCTTCATCGGACTTACAGCTACTCTTTGCAATGCATTTAACAGTAACAACAGAACCATCCCTCAATAACCCCTTGTAGATAGCTGAGAAGCTACTCTTGCCCAATAAGTTCACCTCTGAGAAGTACTGAGTGGCTGACTCCACGTCTTCTAGATTAAACATAAAACTCTCAAAAACTTCTTGAGAGAACCCAATTCTGCTCCAACCTTCAGCTGTCGGGTCCCAATTATTGGAATATTCCAGAGAGATGAGGGGAGAGGCACTCTTCCTGTAAACCTCGTTGACCTGGTCAGTACTAAGTCGACTATCGGAAGTATCAAAGGCACTTCCAATTTTCTGTTTCCGGCGACGGTAACACAAGAATGTGACAAGCCCAGTAATTGTCAGTGCAACTATTACTCCAATTGCTCCAAAAATGACACCAATTTGTGGCATTCTCGACTGATTTGAACAATGGTTTTGGGTGCAATTTGTGTTGAAGTTTGCTGACTCCGGGATATCCTTTTTAGGAAGACTGTTTGAACCAGGCCCAAATGGTTCCGGTTTGTTAGGGTTTAGATTATCAGAAGCAGTGCAATCTTCCAAAGTGGAAAAACCAGCCCCACATAAGCCTGTGTTGTTTGCGTACAAGAATCCTTCATTTAATCTCTTCAAAGCTTCATTTCATCAAAACATAAAATTTAAGTGAGCTTTCCCATATTCTAGGGTTTAGATTATCATAATCGAAAGCATGAACATGAAAGCGAGAAAACAACATAATACCTGTAGGAACACTGCCGGAAAGAGTATTATTTCGGATGTCTAGAACTTGTAGCATTGGTGGGTTGGCTAATTTTGTTGGGATTGAACCAAAGAGCCGATTAAAACTCAAATCCAACCTTTTTAACATTATCAAATCTCCCAAACTTGCTGGAATTGCACCGGCTAATCCATTATATTGCAGAGCTAGAACACTCAGCTTCTTCAAAGACCCTAGCTGAGTAGGAATGCTTCCAGTCAACTTGTTGTAAGAGAATTGCAAAACTGTAAACAAGGATAACCCAGATAAGGTTCTTCTAGTTAGGTATTGTTAGCAACTCAGAAGCCTGACAATGCTGTTCAATCTGAATTAGCTAATATGAAAGAACTCTGTCAGTTTGAGAACAAGCTTTAAGCTTTGTGTAGTTCCATATGCACATTTAACCCGTGATGAAATTATCAGTATTTTAGCAAAATCAAAGAAACCCAAAGAGAGAGAGAGAGAGAGAGAGAGAGAGAGAATGGGGGAAGAAGAAGCTCGAGTTCTGTCAGACAGTCTTTATCAGTTAATTCGTCTCCAACCCTTACCCAAATCTTAAATCAAACTTAAATTTGAGCAAAAGCCATTAAATCTCCTCCACTTCTTTACTCAAACTTATACCAAATTGAGTTTTAAAAGGAGACCCATTTCCTTCACTCAAATTTCTATCCAATCCAAACTTGACACTACTGCACTTTTATCAAACTTTCCACCCATTAATCTCCTTTACTCCAACCCATAGCTTCCGCACAAATTTTACTCAAATTTTAGTTTATCCATGGGAGTGCTTCACATCAAATTTTAGTTTATCCCTGTTTGACTAAAAGTCTAAGTAAGGACTGGAGATGAATTGAAACTGGCAATGCCATTGAAACTTTAAAAAGTTCAAATGACCCGTAAATTTAGCATTTCACAATTACACCAGCATAACCCAATATCAAACACAAACAAAAAAGAATCTAAGCAAAACCAAAACTTCTTCCACACAGTTTGAAATTAGCTCTTTAAGAATATTAACTAATCCTGAAACAACCATTTTCCCAAAAAAACAAACATAACACCCATAAGAAACAAATTGTAAAATAATCAGTTAAAACAGTTCAAAACACCAAAAATCCAAACTTTGCAACCAGTTGAAAGATTGAGTACCCATCTATTTATATGCATATATAGATACGTATATACACAGATCCAGTAACCAAGACTCTAACTTTCCCACGAAAATTAGAAAGAAAATAAAAAAGACTAACCTTGGAGATTAGACATGTTTCCAATCTCAAGAGGAATTTCCCCAGAAAGATTATTGACATCGAGATACAAATCAGAGAGCTCACTGAGACTCCCAATCTCCTTAGGTACACCACCAGAGAGCTGATTGAAATGCAAGTACAACCCAGACAAGCTCTTGAGCAGACCAATCTCCGGCGGTATTTTCCCGGAAAGTCCTTTTCCTTGCAGAGAAACGTTCACAACCTGAGATTTCTCGTCGCAGGCAATGCCTTCGAACGAGCCGTCACATGGGTCTGAGGCTGTGGGGGACCAAGAAGAGAGATAGAGGCTTTGTGGGTCGAGAGAGGCTTTGATGGAGATGAGAATGGTGAGTTGGGAGGTGGGTTGAGAGAGAGTTGGCGGTGGGTTTGTGAGGAAGAGGAGGAGGAGAGAGAGGAGGTGGGGGAAAGAGAGGAGAAGCATGTTTGGTTTGTAGGAAAATGTTGGGGGAAAATACTGGGAAAGTTATGGGATATATTTTTCTGGGCTGTGGAAAGTGTGTGTTTTTTTGTAGCATGTGGAAAGTGTTTCTGTTTTTTATGTGTTCAAAAAAGAGAGAGGAGAGAGATGATAGTCAATAGTTCAAAAAATAGAGAGAGAGAGAGAGAGAGAGAGATGATAGAGTGTGGAAGGGGCAGGGGCTTTGTGGATTCAAAATCTTAGTTACCGGAAGTAACGGTAACCGGTCACTCATAGATATTTGGGTCCATCCAACACATTACACATGATAAAGTATTTTATGGGCTCAACATTGATAATTAGCCTTCGTTTTCGTTCGAGAAGTGGATTGATTTTTTAGTTTTTTAATTTTTTTGATTATTTTAATTTAGGTTAAAATATTTGATTTGAAAAGAATTTTTTGATTTTTTGATTTTTTTTATGAGAGAAGAGTGTAATGATTATGAATTGGATGTGATGTTTTATTTTTTGTGACTAAAATAGTTTATTTTATCTTTTGTGGCTAAAATAGCCAAAAAAAGTCCACTTTTGTTCTTCCCAAACGAACTCTAGAAACCACAAAATAAATGAATTATTTGGTATAGTTTATTTGAATTGTATTTATATGAGATTATTTTATATAATTTTTACTTATAATTTAATGGGTCTGGCTTCTTTCTAATTTAAGATCGGACTAAAGGGTATTCTTGGGCCCGTGAAGACTCACCACAAGTCTCGTTTTGATAATCTGAGTCGTGCGATATATAGAACTCATTGAGTACTATAATCTTGTAAAAAATTACGTAGATCGGATATCGATAGTTATATGATCAAATCAGTTTTGTATTAAAAAAAATGAACGGTGAAAAAAATGAACAACTGATAGAAGTCTGATCCAATAAAACAACTATTGATATCCGATCAATATGATTTTTTACAAACATATAACACTTGATAAGTTTTACACATTGATCGGTTCAGATTATTGAAACAGGACCTTGTTGAGCCCTCACGGGCCCAATAATACCTTCTAGTCTGATCTGAGACTAGAGAAAAGCCAGATCATAATTTAATAATGATTAAATAACTTTAAAAATTTTGATTATTTAAAAGTTAGGAGTGAAATGCTTTTAATTCTATATCAATTTTTAACTTATAATAATATGCAATTAACATGCCTAAAAGCATATTTATTTCTTTTTTTTTTCTTTTTTCAATAACCAGTATTGTTCATGTATATGTCTTGCAATAAAAAACAGTTTAACACAAATTTTTAAAATGAAATTAAACTATAAACAATTTCATAAATTTTTCCAAACACTCCTTCCGTAATAGGTGTGTCGTGTGGTTGAGTTTACTTGGTCTATTCTTTTACTTATTATTTGTCATGTGATTAAATTTGATAACATAATTTTATGTGATTTAACCACCATGATAAATTAAGTATAAAATGACTTATTGAATCTCATATTTATCACGTATCAAATAATAAGTGAAATGATACATAATTACATGGCCTACCTATTATATAAAATACTTTTTCCAACACATAACTCTCTGCGGATTTCTCCATTAAGAATTTGAATCCTCTTGTAATCTGTATTGTTTTGAATGACAACACACCGCATCAACAAAAAGAAAAATGAAAAGGAATTAATGGTGGAAATTAAAATAACAACGTTTTGACTTCATTCAGACATCAAAATATACTTTGACAACTTATTTTAAGGTACTGCATAAATTTTACTATAGCATTTGTCCTATAGAAAATCTAAATTCTCAGCATCCCTATCAATTTATTTAACTTTTACTTTAAAATATTATTAAAAAATTTATTTCTTATTTTAAAAATCACTTTTTTATTTACTTTATTCATTAAACTCTCTATTCTCTCTCTATTCTCTTAAAATAATATTTTTAATTACTTTTAAATTTAAGTATTTTTTAATAATAAAATAATGAAAAGCCAACCAGGGCATTTTTGGACATTTTTAGGCAGCAACACAACCAAATACCAGTAGCACAGTCGAGGAAAACAAATAGGGGAGGTCGACCGGCCAGATGACCGATTAGGTCATTTTTTGTCATTTTCTTCTTCAGCTAGAGGTACTCATGGACATCCGAGGGGACTTCCCCTTCACGTTTTCAACGAAATAAAATAAGAATTTATCAAATATAAAGGAGCTACAATGACTCCCTACAAATAGGGAGTCACTGTAGCAATCCTAAATTTAAGAGTTTGTAGAAGAGATCTGCTGAGAAAGAATTTTGAAAAATTAACCCCTTATAATAGCAAAAAGATATTATAAGAGAACTGATAGAGATGCTCTTACATACCTAAAATCTAAATTCCCCTACTACATACTCAAAATTTTCAATGGTGTGAACTATTTAATCAATACGTACTCTGTTATAATTATTTAAAATTATAGATTCTTTTATTATTATTATTATTATTATTATTATTTTGTTTTAAATGTTCTTTTGTCAACAGTATTTATGGAATTCAATTATTCAACACATTGAATGCACAATTCCAATTTCAGGCATTAAAGTATGGGTGTGCAAAATGTCATTATAGCATCAAAGAGAGAAATAGGTCATGAACTCATTCCCCCACAAATTTGGTTAGAATTGCACTCAAGTTTTAGGCTACTATAAATGCTAACAATGTTACTATCAGAATTAGTGTAAGAAGAATTTTGCAAATAGATTAAAGATTAAAAAAGTTATAAATTTAATCAAATATATTTCAGACTATATGTATAGAATTTCTCATGTTTCTCAATTTTTTTTATTTTTGTATTTTACTTAGAAAAAATCAATAAGTAAATAAATAATTCAGCAATGCTTGCAAGACGCTTTGACTTCAAATTTTAAATAATATATTTAAACAATTGTACTTAAAAAGGATGTTCATCAACTTAAAAAACTCAAAAACAAACTTGAAAAATGAACTTTTCAAAAATTGTGTTCTAAATGTTTTTTTAAGATAATTTTTTTAGTTAAAGTTAACATTTCAAATAGATAATTATGAAAAAGTAAACTTATTTAAATTAATAAATCTTATAAATTTTTCTTGTTCACTAATATGACATTGACATTTATCAAATCGGTCGTGCTTCAGACCTCCATCGAGGGTTGACCCCCAGTGACGTGGCACCGCTCCATTCGTTGAAATCCACAAAAAAAAATATATATATATATTTTTTAGACCAATCACCTTCCTACACACAAGACCCCCAGTGACCCCCACTGGGGGTCTTAGGCATTTTTCTTATCAAATTGTTGAAACGGGTTATGTTTTAAATTCGGAATTTACATTATTGCAAAATTATAAAATTTATTAATTCTTACAGCACATGGTGACATAAATATTATTCATTGTGATTGGTTTGAGTTTTCTGAATTAAATTTTTTGAAAATTGAGTTTTTTATTTTTCATATTTTTTTTATTTTTAGTGAATATTTTTAAAATTTTAAACATTTTTTTTAGTTTTTTAGATGCATCTTGCTTAGATGTATCTAAAAAGTAAAAAATTTGAGAAAAAATATTTTAAAAAATTATTAAATACATAAAAATAAAAAAAAATGTACTGAATTCTTGTAATTTTTTTTTATATTTTTGGTATTTAGTGAATTTTTAAAAGGTTTTTTTCACAATTTTTTTACTTTTTATGTATATTTATGTTAGGTATATCTTAAAAATTAAAAAAATTGCTAAAAATATTTTAAAAATTCATTAAAAAAATAAAAAATAATAAAGTAGAATTTTTTAAAAATTATTTTCAGAAAAACGAAACCAAATTTGCTCAGTAGTGTAGTGGAATGATAGCTAAGAAAAGCATGGGAAAAAGATCAAATGTTAGGAGATGGTCCATTTCACACAGACCCATGATGCTAATTCTTTGAAGAAAAAGTCTGGATCATAGACTTAGGTTAAGTTTGGCATCCTCAAAAAAATTTAAAAAGTCAAAAAGTTACTATCCTATTTAAGTCACATTATTTTATTTAAGTCACATCACTTCTCTAACACATTACTTCAAACCCAACTCAAATTTTATAAAAAGTCAAAAAGTATACTTATTTAGTCTTCCCAAACTTGACCTTAATTACTGGGATTTTTTTGAGTTTGGTTACGTGTAAAAATTAAATTTATATGATATAAAATTTATAGATAGAATAAATTTTAATAACAAGATAACATTATTAGAAAGTTTTTTTCAATACATTTTACTATAAATAAATAAAAAAAAATTAACCAAAAAAATAACCCTAAAAAAGAAAAAGTGAGAATGACCCACAAAGGATGATGACAAATTTGATTCACATGAGTCTCAATCAAATGGTTAGTGGAGTCAAAACTCAGAGTCTGGTTGATAATACAACATATTTAAAAAATTTATTCTAAAATTTATTTTAAAAATTACATCAATGAATTATTTATTCTGAGATAGTTCAGATCAGATTAATTTTAAATTTTTTAGGATGTATACTTTAGTGACCTCACCTTGAGTATTAAGGCCCGTTTGTTTTGGGTTATGGGGAGGATATTAGAACTAGTAATACCAAGGTATTACTAATGCTCTTGTTTGTTTGGAGAGATAGCCTTGAGACTATTAGTCCCTTGGTATTACTAATACCCTTAGAAGGAGAATTGGTAAGGAAGAGGTAGAGATGGTATTAGAAAATAGTGAGGGGATTAGAAATTTTTTTATTTTTTATATATTGGAAATTTTTTGTAAAATATAATGTTTAATTTTTTATATTTTTTTATTTGTTTTATTATTTTATATAAAAATAATTTAATAATTCTTCATTATTAATCCTCTCACAATCAATCCCCTCACTAACAATCCCCTCACTATTAATCCCCTCCATTCTATCTCCTAAAACAAACGGGGCCTGTACATTACAATACTACTTTACTTGGTTAGAGTTTTCCAAAAATATTTTTCAGAATATTCTACTTTCTTATTTTTCGTATTTTTTTGTTTTTATTAAATTTTTTTAATATTTTAAGCAATTTTTTTAATTTAACATAAATATACCTAAAAAGTAAAAAAAATTGTGAATAAACCTTTTAAAAATTCACTAAATACCAAAAATATAAAAAAAAATACGAGAATTCAGTACATTTTTTATATTTTTATGTATTGATTAATTTTTTAAAAATATTTTTTAATTTTTTTTTTACTTTTTAGATATATCTAAGTAAGGTGCATCTAAAAAAGTAAAAAAAATATTTAAAATTTTAAAAATATTCACTAAAAACACCCAAAAAAAAAAAAAAAAAAAAAAAAAAAAAAAAAAAAACACACACACACAAAAACCAAAAAAATCAATTTTCAAAAAATTTAATCCAAAAAATTCAAACCAAATACATTATCTTCCCAACTAGTCATTTGTACTTTTATTTTTTCAACATAATCAAATTGGTGTGATTCACACAAAAAGATAAATTTGTGTATGTGACTTTATTCTATCACCCTGTTTGATAGGGCTTATTTCCAGCTTATTTTAATTTTTAGCTTAATTTAAACTGTTTTGATGTGTTTAATTCAGCTTAATAATGCAGCTTATAACTTTTTATAAATCAAAAATCAACTTATTCTTTGAGTGGAGGAAGAGAAATTTAATTTATAAGTCAAAAATCAGCTTATATTTATAGCTATAAGTTATAAACTGTTAGACTATAAATTATAATCACTTTTCTACAGTTCTATCAAACGGGGCCTATAACTGGTCTTCCAGAAAATCTATGGGGTCAAAAGAATTCTCCATAAATTTAGGAAGAATTGTGGATTAATAGTGTACATTTGAAATTGTTGTTGTAAGACTACTTCTTTACGTTTGGTTAGAAAATTTAGGAAAAAATTTAAAAAGATAACATGAAAAAATAAGCGAAATGTGAGTAAAATATGTATATATTTCACCTCATTTTACACATTTTTTTTCTTTTTATTTTAAATCTTTTCTTAAATTTCACAATCAAACACAGTGTAAATGAATTTTGACTATAAATTTAAAATTCTAAATACTTTTATCTTAATTTTTTTCTAAATTTATAGCATTGCTGTTGATTGTGTGCTCCTGCCGTTCTATTTCAAAACATGTGAAGAAATAAACCATATTTGAATCAGTCAAATGGCGGCATTGGTGCCTAATTTTTTCGATCTAGATCTTTGGTTCCTATTGCATTTTTTTTTTTTTGGAGGACAGTTCCTATTGCATTTTCATGTCACTATCCAAATGCAAATTCAAACTTCAAGGAGTCACGAGTATGTACTTTTTGTCTTTGATGGGACTGTACATTTCCATGTATAAATTTCATGAATATCATAAAGAATGCTAAATTTAAACGATTGGCCTAACCCAAGTGGTTGTGACATTGTGGTAAAATTTTGGAGTTTAAGTCCTAAGGTCATAAGTTCAATTCCCCTTCTCCTTGGGTCAATTTCTTGGGCGAAAGCATTGTTGGTTAGAAGGTTGGACCTCAAGTTGTCTAGTCAACACTTGGTGTGGGTTCAATACTCCCCCGCTGTGTGAGTCTTGACTTACTGGAGCTTGCCTTGTGAGGTCGGGACAAGCTTCCAGGTTATAGTCTCTTGCTCGGAACGGCCAACAGGACACCCTAGTGATCTCCTCAAGGCACTTACTGGAGCTTGCCTTGTGAGGTCGAGACAAGCTTCCAGGTTATAGTCTCTTGCTCGGAACGGCCAACAGAACACCCTAATGATCTCCTCAAGGGGCGCTGCCTTGGACCTGCGGGAGAGTGGGAGGATTTTCCTGTTAAAAAAAAAAAAAAAAAAAAAAAAACGATTGGCCTATTGAGTGCAGTTTGGAATCTGAAAGTGTGTTTTTTTTAGATGTGAGGTTTAACTCTTACTAGATGTTATTAAATTCATAAGGCAACACTTGCGGGCTTTGCCTAATATTTATCAAGAAAAGTTAGGAGTTATAAATTTTTTTTCATGAAAATGATTATAAAAGATTTATAATCTTTAGATTACCTTGATTAGTATTTAGTGTTTTATTTTAAGTGTAATTCAAGAGTCATAAAGCTTTTATGATTATTTTTATAAAAAGTTTTTCATGATACCTACCATTACTGATTTTTACCACATTCACATAGAGGGACACTTTGTTTGGAATTTAGGATTAGTCAAAATGCATATAAATTAGTCTGAATATTCTGTCATTAAAAAATAAATAAACAGTGCTAGTAAAAACCAAAAAAGAAATGCTTTTTTTTTATTGCTATTTTACCTAATGACTAATGTATTGTACACGTATTTATTAGCAAAAGATCTTATTATTTATCTGAAGTTCAAAAAAAAATAAAAAAATAGAAAGATTCGTTGGATTTGTCCTCTAATTTTAAGATTGAAAAGTGTTCAGTATTTATAATTTAATTATAAAAAAAATGCCGAGAACGCTGGCAATTGAATTATGAATTGTTTTGAGAAAATGATTTAAAAGTTAATTTTTTATTTCTTTTTTATTTTTTTTGAAAAAATGTGTAAATAATGTGATAGATGATGTGATTCAAAATAAGTTAAAAATTAAAAGATGACTTTTAACTATCTTTTCAAAATAACCCTATGTATATATAAATTTCTTGTTTATCATACTATATGTTTAGAGATGACAATGATTAATTTTTGGTGGATTTAGGGTATGGTCCAAAATTTATCCCACCTTAATCGATTCAAAATTTAAATTAAAAGGCAACAATTAATTGTTCTCCAACCACAAATTTAATCCAATGCATGACATTAATTTAAAATTGGGTGATTGATCTATAAATTCAAAAGGTGAATGGTTTGGCATCTACTTAGGCCTCGTTTGGCAAGAGGCTAAAATAGCCAATTAGCCAAAAAGTTACCTTTTTAGCCAAAAAACCAACAACCCATACCAAAAAGTCAAAGATTTCCTTTTCTCTCTACTTTTTGCACGTCGTTTCGTAATTAGCCAAAAAGTTAGCCCAAACATACAGGTTTTTCTTACCAACCTTTTTAGCCAATTAGCCAAAAAGTTACTAAATTAGCCTGTTCCCAAACGAGGCCTAAATAATACAAAAAGTCAAAAACTCATTATCTTATTTAAGTCACATCATCTTATTTAAATCACATCACTTCTCTAGCACATCACATCAAACCTAACCCATATAAGTCAATAAGTCAAAAAGTACTCTTTTTTAGAACATCCCAAACCAACTCTTAATTTTATTTTAATGAATACAGAAGTCCCATTGAATGGAATTGACACATTTGTTGATGTGATTTATTGTATTAGCCACGTTTGAAAAAAAGTGCCCTAGAGACTTTTTTATTTGCAAAAATATTTTATACCCCATTTTTCTCCCACCCCTTTTGACCCCCTCTCTCCCTCATTGGTTATATTTTCTTTTTCTTTTTTCTTTTTTTCCTGTTCCTCCAATCACCACCCGCCACGTATGTGTGGGGATTGTGGGGGTGGTGATTAGAGGGGGTCTCTATATTGACTCTTTTATTTGTTTTGCATTAGTCACGTTTGAAAAATATATTAAAATTGTGTTTAGTTGGGGAATTTGGAAAAAGATTTGAAAAAAAAGAAAAGAAAAAAGTGTGTGAAATTAGATAAACTATAGGTACATTTTATTCATATTTCACCTACTATTTTCTTTTTTCTTTTTAAATTTCTTCTCAAATTTCCCAACCAAACATAATGTAAGGGTCACATTTGGAAAATACACTAGTCACATGAAAAAGTACTAGCCATGTTTAGAAAGAATGTACTAAGAATTTTTTTTATTTGTTCTGTATTAGTCACGTTTGGAAAATAAGGGCTTTATCAATCACATTTGGAAAATATTACACATTCTAAAATTAAAATTAAAAAAAAATGAACCCACCAATCAATAAGGGTAAAAATGTCTTAATATGACACAATAATATATTAAATAGAATCTCATAGAAAATATTTTCAAATGAACAAGACCTACCAATCTATAAAAATAAAAAGAGGACTTCATGATATATAAATTTCTAAAATGAGATTTTTAAATAATTTCCCTTTAAAATTAACATATAAAAGAATTTAATTTTATATATATATATATATATCCGATGAAAATGAGAAGTGATTGTCTTGTAATTGATGGTATTAATAGGTTTGTTAGACAAATGCAAAAGTAATTTTTGCGTATACATATATAAGTGAGCTGGGTTTATTGGTAGATAAGTTGATAAATTTTAGGTGTAATTTTATTTCAGCGTAAGTTTACTAAAAAAAAAAAATCAAATTAATGGTAAATTTTATAAATATTACGGTAATGTCTGGTAATGTTTACGTTTTTTGTTTATATTTACAAAAAGTTCATAAACTGATTTTTGTTTATTTTTAGAAAAATATAAACTATAAACACATTTGGTTTGAACAAAATGTTTGAAAATTTTTAAAATAATAAACTAAAAAATACGTTTATTTAGGCCTAAAATATTTATATTCTGTAACAAAAAATTATTTATATTTATTTTTTATTATTTATGACAATGGGATCATATATATTACAATTGAAAAAAAAAATTTGTTAGTCAATTTTTTAAAATTTCTGTTTAAAAACCAACGAAAACTCATTTTTTGAGTTTACATTTTTTTCTTAAATTTATAAACTAAGACAACCATTTAAACTAAAAAAATTATCAAATAAGTTTTTATGACAATTTTTAAAATTTTTGTAAATATAAATTGAAAATTAAAAACGAAATGATTACCAATCAAGCCCTAAAAAGTGAAATCATAAAGTTTTTCATAAATTTATAATTAAATTTCAATTAATACACTGACAAGAATTTTTTCTAAATTTTAACCTATAAATCAATTAATTCACTAATTTTTATTATTTAATTTGTCCAACTTAACTCGCTTACCGACTTAGTTTTTTTTTTTTTTTTGACTACAACTTACCGACTTAGTTTGAGTGCATGCAAGTTGACATTTTTAGTCCCGTTAAATAACATAATGTTGTCGGTGTTGAATACAAACTATACTAGTTAACCACAAAAGATGTACCCAATGTTCAGAGTACAAACCAAACTAAGAAAAAAAAATTAAAAAAATGGTGAAAAGTCCCCTTATGAGGTCTTTTTTGTCTGAGGGACACGTAATAAAATAGAAGCATTTTTATTAGTATTTTATCAATTATTTTGAACGTTTCATTTTGTTGGACTTCCATTTATAAATTGTAAAAGTCTTAAAATTTCTTTTCTCTCTCTAAATAATATCAAAATTATGCTTGTAAAAATATTCTACCTATTCAAATGCATACCCCCACACCCCTCATACCTCAAAAAGTCTATCTCCCAAAATCCTATCAAAACCCACGACGGTAGAACCTCAAGTGGAAAAAATTTGTGGTGATTAAGAAGTTTTTTCTCTACTTCATTACGAGATTTGTCAATTTATTTAATTTTTTTTCTATTACTTATTTGCATACACACAACACAATCTATTTTTATACTTCTCTAGTTAGTTTTATGTAATTCATCTATGGCCTCAATGTACTTGTATGCTCTCTGTGTGAGCAAAATTAGACAGGATTTCACCCACCGGTCAACCACCTAAGAGTGGTCCAACCTCCTTTGTTTGCCTACTTATGTTGTTGCTTCGGTTATCTGTTTCCAAACAAATAATAAATGTTCAGTTACCTATTCCCGAGCAAATAAACAATGTTCGGATCTGTGTTCCTGAATTTCGATCATATATTCAAGCTTATATTCCTGAATTTCAGTCATATGTTCGGGAGTTCAACCCCAAAAAAATGACGAATAATTTTTATTATTTTTGCCATTTTTTTCAAGAAATTTACCTTTACAAGGCTAATTTCCTCTGAGTTAAGAACACCATCAAAGTTACGAATCTCTTCTGAATTTTTATTGTTGTACTCCTCTTGTTTCATAGAGTTGTAGTTGTCAAAAACACTTTTACTCATTGTCATTGATGAAGAAGTGTAAGTAATCAAATGGTTGTCGCTAGAATATTACCGCTAAGGGTTTTCAAAATTTTGAGGATTGATAGGTTTTGTGGGATTTGGGGAAGATGGATGAGTGGCGATAGAGATGGGTACTCTCATAAACCCAAACTCATAATGTAGTGGGTTTGTGGACTTAATTGTGAGATGAGAAGTCCCAAAATTATTTATGTCATTTTTAGTAATTTCATTTGAGGTTATTATTGTAATAAATAAAAAAACTAAAAAACTAGGGGTCCAAAATAATTGATGGAGTGCTAATAGCAGCACTCTAAAATAATGGTCTCAAAAGTCCCTCAAATTAAAAATTAAGATGAAAAGACTAAGACACTCTGCCATATAAATGGTAAAATGTGAAACGGTTGAACTATTCTTCCCTCACTTTTGTTTCATCGTGTCTCCTCCGAAAACTCTCATTTGAAAACCCTTGAAATCTCGTTCCTCCACCGCCGTTGGTCCTTGTTCCTCTATTGTCGTTGGTCATTGTGAGCGACGGTGCCATTGGTTCTCGTTCCTCCCTTGCCTTCTCTTTGTCACAAACCGCTCCCCGTACCCAAGGGTTAAGTATCGTGATAGCTAGTAACTGAGATTACCTCTGGCCAATTCTTAAACAAATTAATAAACGCGAGCGGAAATAATATTCAAGTGAGGGTACTAAAATAATCATTGGAACTTCTATTTTTATAACAAAATTTATTGACCAAAAAGGCCAATATTTACATATAAACATATCCATAAAAATATTGTGTGTGTCCATTTCATAGCCCCGCATCTAAGACTTTCCAAAAGTTATTTCTGAATTGCATTGTTTCCTGAAAATTGATAAACAGCTAGAAGCACATGGCAGAGTGAGAAATATTATGCCAAGAGTATAAGGGACACAAAATAACCATGGATAGTTATGTAACTAAAATATTTAAGATAACTTAGTCTAAACAAATAATCATTTAAGTAGCAAAACTGAGATTATGTAAATAAATAACCATAACCACGGTACTGAACAGAACAGATGCATGGACTCAAGAGGTGGTTCCCACAATAGTGTAACATTTAGCTCCGTATAGCACTTTGCTCCACACCAAAAATCAGAGTGTTAGTGGATCCATGACAGACAGAGGGTCACAAAGTGACTAATTAGGGGGCTAATGGTTATTTAAGTCCCCCAAGGCATGAAACCTCCGTGGTGATACTTATAAAATAATTACTCAAAACACATTTTAATAAACAGTTATATCTATGGGTTTTTATTTTAACAAATAGAGTTCAGAAATTAATTCACGTAATTGAAATATTAAGATAATTTATAATAATTTATAAAACATAACTTGTGTAAAATAAATATGATAAGTCAAAACATACGTAAAATATATTATGGTGACTCAAGATATAATATAACTCACCTTAATATTAACCCTTAGCCTTTACTTTTCATTATCACAAACCTTCTTACTTCTTATTTTCTTATCTCCACTACCCTTTTTTTTTTTTTTTTTTTTTTTTTCTTTGATCTTGATCTCCTCTCTATTTATAAGGAGGCAAGCCTTTCCATTACCCTCCATGTGTCCACAACAATCTTCCTTAGATTTGGATTGAAATCCTTTAGATCTATAGTTATCTTATTAACTTGAGGTAATTATATTTTGGCCCCAATTCTTTAAAATAATTATATTCCCCATTCGTTTGATAAAAACACAAACTAATCCCTAATTAAATTACACTCTATCGTATACCAACAAAAAATTAATTATTTATTTTACTATCACACCCATTATTATTATTATTATTATTATTATTATTATTATTATTATCACATACAACCATAATACTAGTATAAAATTTAAGGAACAACTTAAATTTTCAGATTGTTACACTCATACTTGTCCTTCGGTCCCCAAGTTTTCCAGGTGGTTCTCATCTAAATCTACCCTGAATCTCTATTTATTTTTATTTATTTATTTTAGTGAATTCAATGATATTCTTTTATTTGTTTAATCAATTATGTTTGTTGCAATTGATTTGGTGTTTAGAGTATGGTTTCAAATTTTCATATGATTTTATTGAAAATATTTAAGAGCGTGAATCTTTCTTCATTGAGAACTAAATTAATTTCTCTAGGATCATAGCTTTATAATCATATGTGGTTAGTTTAATATAGTAATTTCATTGATCAAACTTTTCCTATATATTGTAAATAGAATCAATCTATTGTTTCTGATTTTGTTTTACCCAAACATTGCCCCCACCTCCTGAGTGGTTCTTCTATTGGAAGTCCACATTTTAAGTGGGTCCAAAGCCGGTGGTGAACAAAATTGTTTTAGAAATTGTTTATTTGCTCTAGAAGGCTATAAAATTGATGGAATGGTGGGAGGGTTTGGTAAAGAAAGTACAAAATTTGATATAAAATTACCTAATCTATAACTCTAGAAATTGATATGAAAAATGGTATTTTGGGGTAATGGTCATCTGGGTTTGTAACAAAAGAAAAAAGTGATGGTCCACCTTGTTTGCGGTGTTCATGGAGGGCTCTACATGATGAGTAATATCTCTAATTTCATATAATTTTATGCACGTGGATGCATTCTTCATGTTCCCAACATGAGCTTGAATTTTTTTTTTTAGTTCTAGTCTTTCAATTATTTGATCTCTTATGCTCTTTGCATGTTTTTTTTTTTTTTTTTTGGCATTGTGATGTTTTAATTTGCTTAAATTTCAAATGAATGTATTTAATCTCTATTTTGTGTTCGTAATAAGGGATAACTTTTTTTTATTACAATGTATGGATTATAATGCGAGTTTGTTCAATATTCATTTCCTTTCTTGTTGCTTTTGACTTGAATTGAAGCCCTATAATTTGATGCAGTTTGGTGTATTTGGTTGATTTGGATTTTGCTTTTCTTGTTGCTTTTATGATTGTTTTGGGAAGTTAGTTAAAATTTGACTTTTTAACCTTTTTTTAAAAAACGTGTAAAAAAGTAAAGAGATGATGTGACTCAAAATAGATTAAAAGTCAATTTTTGGCTTTTAACCATGTTCCCAAAATAAGTTAATTGCATTAATTTCAAAAGTAAGTGATAGTGTAGATGCTTGCCTGCTTGTTTGTTGTTTTATTGACTTATGTTACTAACAAAACTGCTAATCAATTTGGGTAAAATTTTACTTTCACAGTGTTAGAAATTAGGTGCCCATGTGACATGTGGCATGACCCATGACCCTTTTGAACCTTATCCATGAAAGTTTGAATTTGAATTCAAAACCTATTTGGATAACCCACTCATGATATCTATATCTATCATATCAACTGATATGGATAGATGATATACTTAGCCTATATATCTGATACGTTATGTGGGATATGGTATGAATAAAATAACAAATGATTTTTCCCATACTAACTTTCTCCCATTAAAACAACATCAAGCCTTTTGCACTGTGGCTTGTGTAGATGATACTCATATTGTGGTATCACTCCACTGCTGATAGTTCGTTGTTCGCATTTTTGAAGCACGTGATTCACCCACAAGATTCTTCGCTTTTCGTTCTATCACTTAAGGTATGATCTGATATTTTTACCCGCTGTGTTATACTTGATTTACATTGGTATCAGAGCCTTAATGGGTATTTTCGTGCTTATTTTTATGCATTAAAATAAGTGTATAATTTTATATAAATATATACACGATATATGCATAAAAATTAATAATTTTTCTGAACTTTCTCCGATCAACCTGAAATTTACACATGTTGTAGTATATTTCATTTAGAATAAATCTGCCAAGTTTCATAAAAATCCAACGGTCGAATTTTGAAAAAAATGGAGATTCATATTTAATTTTTCGTAACTTTGACTGCATGCTGGTTTTACATGCTTTATTTTTTATTTTATGAAAATTATATGTTTAGAATTTTTGTTTCGATACCTTCGAAACGGTATATTATGGGCTTGATTTCGACTTACGGTTAAGGAGAAAACTCAAACCCTAATTTGAGGCGAGACTTGAACAAAACAAAGAAGAAGACAAAGTTGTTGCGCGCTGATGTCAGCGTGACGCGCGTTGATGTCATCATGACACACAAGCCACGAAAGGCAGCTTCGTTAAGGCCCTGTTTGTTTTGTTTTAATTTTAAAACTACATTAATTGCTTCTAAATTATTTGTTATAATTCTTATTGAAGCATGGCTTATACCGTTGGGTTCGTAATTAATTTTTATACAAGATATTAAAGTTTCATAATTTTATGAAAATATATATATATATATATTTTTTTTTTTTCATTAATAAAAAATTCAATATTTTTATGTTAAATTGTTCTTGGGGAAGCATGACTTGGATTTTGGACCAGAAAACACCCCGAAAGGCGGCGTGTGATCCTCACGTCGTCACGCCCACGCGTTAAGCCGCATCGCCGAGCCATGCCACGTGCGTTGCCATGCTCAAGCCATGCGTTGAGCCGCGCACCGAGTCGAACCGTGCTGTTTTTCGCGCCGGCTTGGCTGGTTTGGCAGCTGGGTGTAAGGGTCTGTTTGTTTTTTTTTTTAAATCCAGAATTACGTTAAATGTATAAGTAATTCGTTATAGCTTTGTTTTAATCGTGGTTGGTACTGTTAGATTCATAATTAAATTTTTTATCTTCTGTAAAAGTTTCAAAATTTTATAAAAATAAAAAATAATTTTTCTAAAATAATAATTCATTATTTTTGCTTTAAAATGCTTCAGGTGTTGCATGATTAAGTTTCTGGAACTGAAATTTTTACTGTAGACCACTGTAATGGTTTACTATTTATTGATATGATTGTTGCATTTTTCCAGATTCTGGAATATTTATTTATGATTTCATGTGTGTTTATTAATTATTTAAAATTCCAGAAAATACCAGAAAATTTTAGAATATTTCAGAAATGATATACTTTCTGTTATGGCATAATCCGAATATTAAAAACAGCATATTGTTATTTTTTGCCTAGAATTTCTAATATGTTGTGATTCGAATAGTATGATTAATTTTTTATTTGTTTAAATTTCATTATTAATTGTAACATAGCATGAGTTGATTGTGAATCTACATCATGATACTATTGTATGGAATTAGAATATTTTATCATGCTTTTAGACATGCCATAGTCAATGCGAAGTTGTTTGGTTGAGAGAGAAATCTTTGTAGATTTACTCCCGAAAACTAATATTTTGCACATAAATTAAATTAAATTTTGGATAATTTTCACCTGTGGCGCAAGAGATGATTACGAGCATAGCGGATTTTCAATCTTGCGACTTGTGTAATATTGTCACTATTTAATTTAGATTTTTGTAGCAAAATTATATTATGCTAATCAAATTAATCCCAATGCAAATTTCTCTCTAAATTGACTTAACTTATGGAAGTTAATTTGGTTGACGTAGACTTAGTAGAGATGTTCAAATGTGAACAATGTAATTGTATTCTTTAGATGAGCAAAAGTCTTGGAAACTTTAGGTCAGACCTTAATTGAGCCAAAGTAAGGAAACATGACTCAAAGTCGTCGTAGTTTTGTTGTCTTGTTTGACACAATAAAAAAAAAAAAAAAAAACTGATGTGTGCGTTATCGTTAGCGGGACGCTACGTAGTTTCGATTGGCGATTTTTGGAGTTGTGAAATTAGTAAGCCCTCAATAGATCTATATATGATCTTGACTGTTGAGGTGCGCGAATTGACTTTGTAATTTGACTTGTAATGATGTTGCATCATTGGATGAAGTAACATTCAAGAGTCACGTCATCCAAGAAATGCGAGCTTCAATGAGTTAGTCATTAAGTGTAAGACGAGTAGCCAGTATGAGCAGTGTTTTTGCTTTCTACCCAATTATTGGGAGTGAATGGAGCAAAATTTCGTACACTATAATAGTGTGCATTGAAGTATCACTTGAAGTTAAAAGATTAACACTTAGTAGCAGCAAAATCTATTAACACTAAGTGAAAAGATTAGCGCAAAGTCAATCCGCGCAGCTCAATAGTCAAGATCATAATATAATTTTACTAATTTTACAACTCCAAAACTCGCCAATCAAAACTAATTTTACTAATTTTACAGATCTATTGAGGGCTTACTAATTTTATAACTCCAAAACTCGCCAATCAAAACTACGTAGCGTCTCGATAACGATAGCGCACACATCAGTTTTTTTTTTATATATTTATTGTGCCAAACAAGGCAACAAAACTACGACAACTTTGAGTCATGTTTCCTTACTTTGGCTCAATTAAGATCTGACCTAAGGTCTCCAAGACTTTTGCTCATCTAAAGAATAGGATTACATTGTTCACATTTGAACATCTTTACTAAATCTAAGTCAACCAAATTAACTTCCATAAGCTAAGTCAATTTAGAGAGAAATTCGCATTGGGATTAATTTGATTAGCATAATATAATTTTGCCACAAAAATCTAAATTAAATAGTGACAATATTACACAAGTCGCAAGATCGAAAATCCGCTATACTCGTAATCATCTCTTGCGCCACAGGTGACAATTATCCAAAATTTAATTTAATTTATGCGCAAAATATTAGTTTTCGGGAGTAAATCTACAAAGATTTCTCTCAACCGAACAACCTCCCATTGACTATGGCATGTCTAAAAGCATGATAAAATATTCTAATTCCATACAATAGCATCATAATGTAGATTCACAATCAACTCATGCTATGTTACAATTAATAATGGAATTTAAACAAATAAAAAATTAATCATGCTATTCGAATCACAACATATTAAAAATTCTAGGTAAAAAATAACAATATGCTGTATTTAATATTCAGATTATTCCATAACAGAAAGTATATCACTTCTGAAATTTTCTGAAATTTTTTGGTATTTTCTGGAATTTTAAATAATTAATAAACACACATGAAATCATAAATAAATATTCCAGAATCTGGGAAAATGCAACAATCATACCAGTAAATAGTAAACCATTATAGTGGTCTACAGTAAAAATTTCAGCTCCAGAAACTTAATCATGCAACACTAGAAACATTTTAAAGCAGAAATAATAAATTATTATTTCAAGAAAAATATTTTTTATTTTCATAAAATTTTGAAAATTTTACAGAAGATAGAAAATTTAATTCTGAGTCTAACAGTACTAACCACGCTTAAAATAAAGCTATAACGAATTATTTATGACCATTTAACGCAATTCTGAATTTTTAAAAAAAAAAAAAAAAAACAGACCCTTACACCCAGCCGTCAAACCAGCCAAGCCAACACGGAAAACGGCACGGCTCAGCTTAGCGCATGGCTCGCACGTAGCAACGCACGTGGTGCGGCTCGAAGCGGCGCGGTTAACGCACATGTAGATGACGATACACAGGGCGCATGTCAATAGCGTGGAAGCGCTACTTAGCGGCGGTCGATGGCACTGGCCGACGGCGTCATCGGCACGCGATTTCACGCCGCCTTTCACGCACTATAATAGTGTGTATTGAAGTATCACTTGAAGTTAAAAGATTAGCACTTAGTAGCAGCAAAATCTATTAACACTAAGTGAAAAGATTAGCACCAAGTGGCTACAAAATCTATTAGCATTGCCAACTTGCCCAAGTCTGGACACTTACTATTTCCACAATTATGTGTGAGACATGAGGAGGTGCTTATTTGTATGATTTCTTAGCTAGGCTAATGTTTTTTGAATAACGTTTACCACTAAGCGCAAACGTTATAGCATAGTAATGAAAAAGTCAAGGCCGACAAGGTTGTTATGACTCTAAGAATTTGACGCATCGCTTGTGAGAGCATTGTGTTGAATTAGACTCTTTAGCCTAATTTGCGCTTAAGTTATTTCGGGAGCTGTTATAGTTGATAGCTTATTCTCTCATTCTTGTAGATAATAGAATTAATTGCAAGTAACTATGAAGCGATAAATAGAAATGGCAAGAGAAGTATCGTCATCTTTCAACTAGATGCATTTAAGTGTATGAAGAATAAAATTGACTTAAAGGTGCAGGGGATTAGCACTTACTAGTTAAATTTGCAACTTAGGCGCACTTGATATCTCTATGACATCCATTTATGATCTAGTGTATATGAATTAGTTGTGAGTCATTACCTAGTTGGGCCTAAACCTTTAAAACTTGTCT
Source organism: Camellia lanceoleosa (assembly GCA_025200525.1). Taxonomy (NCBI): domain Eukaryota; kingdom Viridiplantae; phylum Streptophyta; class Magnoliopsida; order Ericales; family Theaceae; genus Camellia; species Camellia lanceoleosa. The sequence continues at coordinate 32,166,209 of CM045760.1, forward strand.
TCGAGAACTCACACATTAGAATGATTGGAATTAGTTTATGACATTGGACATAAACCAGTGGTTTGTTATACTTAATCGCATTAATGAGATAATGACAAAATGGTTTTAGTAGGCTTTCTCAGATCCACTCACTTGTGACATCCTGCTCTCATGTGAATTGATAACTTTGTTCGCAATGGTTGCACACAAGTAAGTAGGAAAGCCGTAGAAGGTCAATTTGTATTGGCGCATTTAGTCCACTATGATATTTGTGACTAGATATGTGTAAAGGTATGATAGCTAAGCCTCAATCTCGACACATTTATAGATTACGATACGCATCTGAGTCAAGACTATTTGATCTCCCATAAGTCAAAAGTTTTGAGATGATTTTCGACATTGCACATATGAGATTGAGATCAATTAGATAACGGCTTTCGTGCTTTTAGTTTTGACCAAGGTGGCGAGTATCTATTTAAGTTATTTTAGAAAACTCTGTGAAGAGAAATGAATGCTTAAAAAATTGATTATTCCTAGTACTCCACAACACAATGGTGTAGTAGAGATAAGGAATTAAGTATTGTTAATGTTAGGTAGATGATGGCGCAAAATGTTTTCCAATTGGAAATTACACTAGTTTGTTGCCTATATCTCTAACTAAGTACTCTCTATATCAGATTTTACACTCCATTTGAGTAATGGGTTAGCAGAGAGCCTTCTATAGACGCTCTGTAACCGTTAAGCAGCTCATCTTTATTTTACTTCTCATAAGGTTGCGAAGTTATGACCTAAGGTTCCATAGCGCATTATTGTATGCTATCATGTAAACCCTCCGGGTCATGTGCATATAGGTAAGCAGCTTTGTGGTAGTGTAATTAAGTCACGTAAAGTTTTCTTAGTAAAGGTGACGTGAATAGAGTTTTGGAACTCTATAAGATAGAGAATTCTAAGTATAGCGCTTTTATGTAGCCTAGTTGAGAATGGAAAGAAATTTCTAATATCTTAGGGACAGTGGGAGTGATGTGTCTACTAATGAATTACTCCATTAGAGAAAAATACTCTACATTCTTAGTTGTATGGTAGCGAATGTGAAAAATTTTCATATCATCACTGGGTGATTAAGAGGGAAACATTCATGATTGCTTTACAATATGATAAAGAGCCTAGGATAATGCCAAAGGCGCCAGTCCCCTATTTTTAGAAAGTGGATCAATGTTGCGCAGTTGAAGACAAAGTCTTAGAGGATTAACCATTTCTATAATTTGGTTGACTTTCCATTATGACGCGAAACTATTCTAAAGTTATGCGCATTTTGGATAGTCATTGTTGAGGCATAAGGATTGCTAGATACCGAAAAGTCGCACCATTAAGAAAAGTGTAGACCATGAGAAGACTTCCTCCTGGGGAGTGAGATTATTTTGACTTAGGCTATGATTGACATAAGTTCGGAACATTGATTTGTGGACATTGTGACCCAACTTCTCGTTAGAGAATTGGATAAGTAGATCCGTAGGGATTTACCTTCTACTTTTATGGTGAAAAGTTCGAAGCGCAAAAAGATTACTAGTTTCAATAAATCTTTTACAACCTAAAACAGTTATCCAAATAGTGGTTCTTAGATTTCGTCAAGTCATGATAGGCGAACGATGATCGATGAAGACCACTGAGACATGATCAATGGTCCAAAAGAAGTTTTTCTTTATTTAGTCATTATGAGCCAGGAATTTATAAGGTTGTCGCCACCTAGGATGGGCAGTCCTCTGTTTTAGATATGATAGACATGGGTGATGTAATTTATATGCTCGGATGTACGATCATTAGGGATTGTTTTGAGAGAATTCTCGGTTTGTCTTTGATGACTTACATATGGAATATCTTAGAATGATTCTAGATGCAAAATTGCAAATCCATTGCCTTACCTATCGGTAAAAATCAGAGCCTTAGCTATTGAGTGAATCCTCGGATTGTCTTTGGGAGAAACAGATGGCCTATATTCCTTGATCTTTTTTTGGTTGTAGGAGCCTAAAGTACGTTATGTGGGCGTATTCGGCATGATAAGTATTATCTTTGGTAAATGGTCAACTTTAGACATTGACGTTGCTCATTAGACTGTGGATAGAATATTGTACTAGTAGTATATTGATTTGCTCCTTGTAAGATTCTCTACGCTAGTTGGGTGCATCTTGAATGAACGCAAATTGGTCACCAAAATATCTTTAGAGAGGTAATTGCACAAGAGGTAGTGATCTTGAACCACTTCATGTGAGGCGCACTTGGAGGATTCTGTTGTATATGCTTATCACAAGAGGTGCTGATAATGCTTATGCTTGGAATTTAGAATTGCGTAGACTGTGGTCGTGTTTTTTAAAAATCAATCACTTATTTGTTGTGAGATGATGGGATGTTGACATTATTATGGTTTGTATCATAATGGTTAGCAGATGATGATGTCAGCAGACAAGATTGGCTCACTCACACGAGCAATCTCCCTTGGCACTTGCGAGCGAGCAAGGATGAGACTAGTGGTTTATTTTTATTTAGAGCCAATAGAGGCTTAAGTTATCCACTATGTATGTCGCCTTGGTTACAACCAAGATGAGGTTGTATTAAGGACCAAACATGGATGTTAGTACCCACTTTCCATGCTGTACCTGTTATGATTAGCCAGATGTAAGATCTCATTTGGCGCCTGGAAGGCGAGCAAATAGAGAATTCGCGTTAGGTGCTAGAAAGCGACTAAACTAAGATTTGTACGGTGTATCGAGTATGACGTCACTCTTTTTTTTGAAAGAGTTACTCCACTGTAACATGTATTTATACTATATGTGCTTGGCGACCGAGTAATGAGGTGAGAGAATGGATTCCTGTTTCCTCACCGTGTGAGTTTTACGTGTCATTATTGATATGACTTTCATTTATGTACCCTTTTGTGACTTTTGACTATGTTCTAAGGTAAGAGATTAATGTTCTGCTACTTTGGTATGTTGTCTGCGGTCATGTATGATTCGACCTTAAGGGACATCACTGGGAAAGCGGTCAAACCTAAACTAAATGGGATGAGGGCAAAGGGAAGATCATCTAGTATTACACCACTATTGTATATTCATTGCCGACAACTTACATCGCTCTGTATGAGAAGCGGATTGAGTGTGAATATATTGTAAGAATTGAGAGGGTCAAACATGCTCTTTTGAGGGATTAGAGATGTTTTTTGGACCAATGTAATTAGATGTGTCTGGGGTATATGAGACACTATTTCTATTCTTTTTGGGTTGATGTCTCTATGCTGGCTCATTTTGAATTTCTAGTATAGAGCTCCCACATGCAGGTGTTCTCAGCGGTCGTATAGTGCATTGGCTAGTATAAGATTGTTCATTTTTTTTGGAGATTGAGATAGAGATGTGGCAGTGTCATGCCGACTCATGTGCGAGTGGGAGATGTTAGAAATTGGGCACCCATGTGACATGTGGCATGATCTGTGACCCTTTTAGACCTTATCCATGAAAGTTTGAATTTGAATTCAAAACCTATTTAGATAACCCACTCATGATATCTATATCTATCATATCAACTGATATGGATAGATGATATACTTAGCCTATATATTCGATACGTTATGTAGGATATGGTATGAATCAAATAACGAATGATTTTTTCCATATTGACTTTCTTCTATTAAAACAACGATCAAGTCTTTTGCACTGTGACTTGTGTGGGTGATACTCATATTGTGGTATCACTCCACTGCTGAAAGTTCATTGTTCACATTTTTGAAATACGTGATTTACCTACAAGATTCTTCGCTGTAGGTTCTATCACTTAAGGTATGATCTAATATTTTTACCCGCTGCATTATACTTGATTTACACACAGTAAAATTTACTGTTTCATTACAATGTTTGTGCATTTTCCCTACTTTTTTTTTTCCCTTTCTTTGGCCTCGTGAATATTCTTTGTTTATATGTTAGAAATAGCAAGCTCTATGATTTTGTTGATTTTCAAATTTAAGAAAATCTAACAAGATTTTGATCACTATTAACAGTGTTGATTGTGGAATTATTATATGTTATATCGTGCGTCAAATCATGAGAAATGAACCTATTGTAAAGTCTATGGAAGAGGATGAAATTAACAATTTTCAAGCATCAATGGTGCATTAATTTTCAAATGATTCTCCAAAAGCATGGAGTGAGGAACAGGTCAATCTCAAAAGAAAAATAGTCATATAAAAAGACCTCAAGGACGACGATGTGGACGACTTTCGGGAACTACTTTTTTGTGTCTGATGTGAATGATGAATGTAATTTTACTTTTTTGTAAATGAAAGAATGTTGAAAAAGTAAATGTAAGTGAAATAATGCTAAAAGAGTAACAATGATATAGGTAATACTTGTTATGGATTAGGATGGAACATTATTATAGAACATTGTCATGGATAGAATACAATGATACAATTTATATTTTGTCTCTTGATAATATATGTAGTTGTGGTGTTATATTATTTTTGCACAAAGATTGTGTTATGAGCAGCAGGGATGTATATTGTTGTAAATTTTGGTGCAGGTTGGAAATATTTTTCTATAGGACTCACATACGTTAAAGTAAAATTTTACTCTGCAATAGAGTAAAATTTTACTTTCAATTCAGAAAACAAATCAGAAACTTGCATAGATAAACATTCAACAACACAGTAAAATGTTACTTTCATGTTAAGAAAACTAATATTTTACTATCTTTTAGACTAGAATGTCACTCCTATTAAACACACTCCAACAAAGTAAAATTGTACTTTCAATTCAGAGTAAATTTCACTCTGAAATACATTAAAATTTTACTCTAAATGAGAGTAAAACTTTACTTTCAAGTTAAGAAAAGTAATTTTACTATTTTTTAGACTAGAATTTTACTCAAAACCTTCATATTAACAAATTCTATTATAAGTTCATTTACATGAAACTAATCCAACCACATGAAAATATATATATATATATATTAAAATGTCAAATTCAACCACAAAGCAAATCATAAACTTAGATAGACAACCATTCAATAACATAGTAAAAATGTCTTTTATTGAACACACAGTAGTGACCCAACAGCTGTCATTCTTTACATACACAAACTCAAATCCTATCTCAATAGCATATTTACATAACTGTAACATGCTTGGGGGGTACCCATGCACGTTAAACAGTTTGGACCCTCGATTTCTTTGATCTAATCGCACGAGTGTAACGTGAAACATAGATGAGTGTCCAGATTTAGCAACTTTTATAGAAAATTCATTTTATTACAAAACATTTGCCAGATATGGACTGCATCACCCAATCTTAAAGTTGTTACCTAATATTTTGAGAAAACAATGAAACCTGTGACTCGTGCTAAGGTTACTGTTCGTCGTAATCAAATATACTTAACTCGGAACCTTAGATATGAGAGGGAAAGGTCATTAATTGAGCACTCCCGCTCACCCGATCAAAGATTGGCCTCTACTAAACCACGATATGAGTTTTATTGACTTTATATATTCATATTCTAGTTATTAAATAAATCCTATAATTTACTATGTGAAGTATACAAGTATGGATTATGTCATTCATTTTGGAACAATTTGATTTCATGTATTTTGAAAGAGTTTTGAAAATATACAACCCAAAGAAACTGAGTTTACAAATATGAAAAATCAATATCATTCCAAATTAAGTGACACAACCTCCATTCACTGGCATTCATACAGTTATATCAAGTAAGCACATAGTCTCATGGTAGAATGCTAAACATAGTAAGAAAAACATACACAAGTAGGATGCTAAAGTATAAAAACTTACATGTTTACCGACGTCCCGCGAACAGTTACAAAGCAAAGTTAGCGAAATATGCATGATCTTATATACAAAATCCTAATGCACTTCACCCATGAAATGCAACTAAAGATTCGGCTTCTAATAGATGACATGTGAATCATCTCAAAAACATGAGGTAGCGCACATAATCACATAAGAATTGATTAAATCCACAAATACAAATTTAGTAAAATCAAGATACATGAAACATGGATGCAAAGCATGGATATGATAAAAAGTAAAATATGATGCATATTTACAAATAAGAAAAGCAAGTAAAAGAACGGGATAGAAAGAAGCGGAACGGGGAATTATTATAACACTTAGAATAAATAATTACAAACTGAATGAAAGAGGGAGATGGAAAATAATATAACAAAATAAAATATATATATATATATATATAAAAATAAAAACCCTCCAAAACATTTAAATGAAAACAAAATAGAAGTTTCATGCACCTTGGAGACCACCGGAAATTAGTATGCTCAATACCAAAAGACTACTTCGTTTCGTCCAAAAGAAGCTAACCAACCAATCGGCCAACTAGGTCTAATAAAACTTGTCTTGTTGCAACACTAATAAACTAAACAAATAAGGAATATGTAGGTGGCTCAATTAACCACTTCCGGTTAGCTTACAACAAAACTAGTATGAAATTAAAGCAAAAAAATAAATATAAGATAGAAAATGCAAGAAAATGAAAGAGATTGAAAATTCACATTCCAAAGAAATAATGAACTTCTTGATTTCCAAACTTCCTTTTGATCACCCTCAAGGCTGTGAATTGTGTTCTTAATCCTCAATTTAAGAGCTTGAAATTTGAGCTAGAATGATGGTTTTGGACAAGTGTGTTGATCACTATTTGATCTTCTTGGACTTGGCAAAGATTATTTAAGGCTTTAAGACTTTGGTTTCAATGAGTCTCTTGAGTAGTTTTTGCAATGGAAGATAAGATGTATAGAGGCTAAGTAACTTCACTAGTTTGGCAAGACAACTTTCTTGTTTTCAAAGCTTTCTTTTCTTTATCAAATTCTAACTCAAACTTAACATTCTCTCTACACTTCTCTCCAATTCACTTCCTCTCTCTAGTCCCTTTTCTCTCTACAATCTGATGTGGTTATAGGCAATGCAAGTGGGCATTGGTAGAAGACAAAGTGGAAGAGTAATGGGACACTAGGGAAGATAATGGAGCAAATTGAGCACTAATTGAGCTAATAGAAGATAAAAGGGAGCATTATCCTCAATGGATCCAACATTAATTAATGAAGGATGAGTAGACATGCATTTGGCACAAAAATAGGTCAGAAAATGGGATAGTGAAATGCCCCACACAAGAAAACCGAGCCCACTACTACACAAGTCGTAGCCGCGAGGAACCTAGTCGTACCCGTGGTTATCAGGTGGTCAATTGTTCGGTCGACCGACCAGAGGAAAGTTTGCCCGTTTTGCTCCGATTCAGCCCCGTTTTTCTCTAGGTGTCCAACAAGACCTAAACACTTGATCAAAGTAAGCTTATGGTTGCTTAAATTACATCTCTCTTACCGAGGATTTTATGAGAAATACATTCTGATTGCCATCATCAGGTAATCAAAAGAAAGCGCCCAAGTCTTAGAGTCGATCAAAATAGGGTATCTATAATAATGTAGTCCGAAAATCCTTTACATCTCTAACAAATCTTTGACTTACAAGAGTAATTCCATTCACCCATCCAGAAGACAACAAAAGTTCTTTCTTCATGGCGACAAAACAAAGGAAGTAAATCTATTTTATTGTCAGTAATGTTGGATCTACTTACATAACAACATAAGAACTGGAACCATTTTTCAAGTATGCAATCAGTTGACAATAAAAATTTACTGTTAATCAAAGTAAAATTTTACTGTCACGACGAGTCTAAAAACAAATCACAAAAAGACAAGAGTAAAATTTTACTATCATTCTATCAAACAAAAACAAAGAACATAATACCAAAAAAAAATTGTAACGCTCCCAAAATAACATATTAAATCCTACTCAAAAACGGAAGAATAATTAAGCAATATACTTTCATTCATCAGAATTCGTATACAAAAGATAACACATGCGATATACATTCATAATTGTTTATCCTAAATGTACAGCATGTGTTACAATGATAAAAGAACTAAAAACTAAACAGATATTCATATACCCTAAAGACTTATTTCTTTCCAAGTCATTACTTGGTTACAACAAAAGTGAGCTTAGCTCAATACAATTAAAGCCTTTGGCTATAAAAGAATACAACAAAAAGAAAGAAGCTCTTGCTCCAAAAGTCTCTCCAAGCTATTGCCTTAGCGGAGACATATCACTAACACCTGAAAATGGTTTTTCTCAAATAAGGTAAGCCAAAACCCAGTAGAAACAATATAACACAATATATGAGTCTTAACAGAGATATAAGTAAAATGTGCATATACAATGCCTGTGACAAAACATTCATATTCAATATGATCCTAAAGTACCACATTTCATATATTAATCCATTTTCCTTCAATTTCTTTTCAAATTAATTCATTTCATTCCAATTTATGAGCCAAACCCATTATCTTTCCAGACTATCCAACTGAGACTACAACCTAGTGGTTCTTAAATCAATACAACAATCACACAAACACTTCAATTTGCCATTTTACAGAAATTTTGTCCGTGGGAATCGACACCCACATATACGCGCGGTTTTGGGACTTTTACTCTAAACACACAGGCCAACTTAATTCAATGAAGTCCATCATTTATCTCTTCCCAAGCATGGAGTACATCCCCTTTATCCTCCCAAACATCATACATAAACAATGTATTTAAAACATAGTCATATTCAATGACAATCAACAAGAGGTTGGTTTCAATTCACCTAATCTTCATGCAATTTCTACAACAATCATAGCTATTCTCCACCGATAGCCCAATACAGATATTTCTAAACAGATGTTCAATCCCAAGACAAATAATTTATTCAAATTCTGTAGGTGTGAGGTAATACATATCTAATTCCACCATTCATATCTATATCCATCCAATTTCACATTTACAATATCAATTTTCATTTATTTATACAAAAAATATATATTTGAACATTTTAAGGCAAACTCCCCTCTTTCCCAAACATCAACCCAAATGCCAAGGCCAACTATTTTATCGCAATACAACCTCATTTTCAAACCTCATACCCTTTGTATCACATTCACTTAGAAACCTCTCTTTGATTTTGAAACCAAACCCTAGGTTTTGCTCTACATACTCCCAAATTCCACCATTGTTACACAACCACTAATAACTAAGTTAAAAACCATAAGAAAGTATAGAAAATCCCTACCTTAAAAAGAGAAGACGAGCCAAGCAAGGATAAAACTCCAAAGATGTTCAAAACCAACTCTATTCGAATCAAAATGGAGATCTTGAGATGTTCTAGTTTTTTGTCAAAGAGATTAGGGTAGAGAAACCACTAGATCTAGGTGAAAATATAGAGAGAATGTGAGTTTTAGGGAGAGGGGCTCTAAATCTAGGGTTTTGGGAAGAAAAGAAATGAAAAAGTGATGAAAAGTGTGCTGCTGCGAACTGATATACACATAGTCCACTCGAGCGCAAAAAGTGACATTTAAGTACAGAATCCATACATCCAGTAGTTTTGTAGAGAACGGGCCATCGCTCGAGCACAAGAAAGGCCGCTCAAGCACCCAACCGCTTGAGCATAGGAAATGTCGCTTGAGCGTAAAACACACTCTTCTAGTAGTTTTGCAGGCCTGCAAAACTACTGAGAGTTTGTAAATCCTACTTGAGCACAAGAAGTGCCGCTCGAGCGAAGGACCAAAAACCTGGGCAACCTAAGGTTTGAAAACCAAGCGGTCAACCTGTTCCAAACACAACTATAACAACACAAAAGACAGACCCAAGGGACAACAAGGGGAATAAGAGATGAACAACAACATTAAACCATGAACCCGAGTCCGGAATGCAACAAAAGGTCAGGTCGAAACCAGAATCACTATATTTACTCTCATTTTATCAAACAAAAATAGAGCACATAATACCATAATAAAATTTTACTCCCAAACAAAAAACAGAGCACATAGAATCAGAGTAAAATTTTACTACCAAACAAAAATAGACTAGAGTAAAATTTTACTCTGTTTCTATCAAACAAAAACAACTAATCCACAAAAAAAAAAAAAAACTAATCAACAAATCAACATACATGATCCAACTGGAACAATAATCAAACATGTAATCAAAGCAAAACCTCTAAAACTCGATCAACACTTTTAATCTTGATGAAACTCTCAAAATTTGATACAGATTTGAATAGATTTGAAATATAAAGCTCTCGTTGATACAAGTTTCAAGATTATCGGAGAACACGTGATCAAAGCAAATTTGATAAGATTGTCGGCAACGAATCGTCTATTGTTGATTAACGGCGAGATTGTCAGCGGCGAGATCTTCAGATCTCGAGATCGAGTTTTTGCGAGATCTTCACTAATTAGATTTTCAAATATATGAGATCATATATATAGATCAGATTTTCAAATATATGATATATATATATATATATGAAAGGACAATATTATCCATTAAAAAAAATTAAAAAAAAATTATGGTATATCTTTCATGAGCTACTCTTCTCTTTCTCAAGGACTTTTTGAAGCTAAATTAATTAAACTGTCATTTATCCTTAAAAAAATCCAAAAAATAGGACTTCACCAAAAAATTCCTAAAAAGAAAAGGGAGAAGAAAATATTGTCATATAACAAGACGACAAAATGCCACCCGTTATTGAACTTAGAACTAGTCTATTTTGAGAAGTAAATTAAAAGTTAGTTTTTTTTTTTTTTGACTTTTGATTTTTGTTTAAAATAATGTATAAGAAAAAATATAAAACTAATATAATCCAAAAAAAAGTAAAAAGTCAAAAACTTGATTTTAACCAACTTCTCAGGATAAGAAAGAAGCTTTTTTTGGTAGTTTTGGATCATGTTTCATTTCATTTATAGTTTAAAAAAAATTCAATTATCTTCCGAAGAGACACTACAAGAAAACCTGGCTAATAACACGGAGGTTTTTGCGACGGGGTGATTACCGTCGCAAAAAGGGGTTTTTTGCGACGGGATATAGTTGCCGTCGCCAAAAAAATAATTTTTTGCGACGGTATATATTTGCCTTCGCCAAAAAAGGATTTTGCGTTGCGACGGCGCGTATCTACCGTCGAGAAACATGGACTTTTGCGACGGCGCGTATTCGGTCGCTAAAGATTGTAAAAAGAAATTTGCAGAAACATTGGCGACGCACGGTATACTGTCGCAAAAAATGTCTTATTAGCGACGGTAAGATGTTACTGTCGCAAATGGTGGACCATCTGTGACGGCAGAAGCCCATTGCAAAAAACTCTGGTAAAACGACGTCGTTTTCATTTGGTAATTACGCTCATTTGCGACGGTTAAAATATACCGTCGCAAATAAATAAAATTTGGTATCCCGCTTGTTGTATCCCATTTCGCGGTCAAAGTCCTAAATTCCTCAAATCTCCAAAATCCCTAAAATCGAAATCCCTCAAACCGAAATTGGTTCCTAAATTGCTCAAACCGAAACTTGAATTCGAGGACCCTAAAATCATTCCGCCTCAATCATTCCTAAATTGCTCAAACCGAAATCCCTAAAATCTCCAAAATCCCAATCCCTAACTGTTAGTAGAACCAAAATCCCCGAAATCCTAAAATCAAAATCATTCAAAATCAAAAATCTCAATTTTGTTCCATCTCCTGTGACCGACAAGGGTAAACGACGGCCTTCGCCGGAGTGACGAGCAGCAGCGACTGTGAACGACGAGTGACGAGTGACTGTGAGTGACTGTGAACGGCCATTCATAAAGGTCAGTGCATTCCTTCTCATTCCATCTCCTGTGAATTTCTTAAACATGAAAAAGAGAGTGTAGGTATCATTGTATGATTTAAGAACAATTTTGTTCTTAAATTGTGATTGACGTGTTCATGCTTGTAATTCAAAATATGCTTTCTGAACATATCAGGTTGTATAGTCAAACCCGTCCTCCATTTTAAAAAAAGAGGAAGAATTGGCTGCGAACATATCAGGTTGGTCTCTTCTCGATAGTTTCTCAGAGATGCAATTCATATTATTGTGTTCTTCTTTGTTGAGTTATCATACTTGCATTATAATGCTTTTGTGCTTTAATGGAGTTGTCATTCAAATTGTCTAATTTTAGCATCATTATTTTTAGTGTCAAATTAGTATAAATTTTGACATTTCTATTAACAGTTAGATGTATTTTATAAAAATTGAAGAGGGGTTACAAATATGAGGTGATGGTTGTGCTGGAAAAATGATATAAATATTGGAGCAAAATTATCAATTTTTAACATTCTTGTACTGTAAAATATTAATATTAATTAATAGTCCTCATCATCAATTGATAGAGGGGAGTGTCTGCCAAAGTTTGGTATTTCATCAAAATTTGTGTAGAAAAATACAGAGAGAGTGGAACAGTATTTTGGTTTTGCTTGAAGAGATTCTCATCTTAATCTGACTTTTGCCCACATGAAAAAAGAAAAAGAAAATAAATAAATAAAAGGTATTGGTTGCTTGTGAGAGTTAGGCTTGGAATGACATTGATTGGGTTGGGGGGGATGCCTTTGATTAAACAGACCATATGGGAAAAATAATGAAAGTGAAAGTGAAATTGAAAGGCCACACACATTGATACAGGCTGGTATCTTTGTAATTTTTTTCAATCATGGTTAGTTAGATTTATTATACATCCCTCTTTTTGAAGTCCTTATATATATATAGTTTTAAAGGTCAAACTTTAGCACAATTATGTCTAAAAAATGTGCCAAACTCTCATAATAAAAATTAGTTTAGTGAATTTATTATTATTATTGGTCCATATCTTCTTTTTAATATTTCCAAATTGAATTAATAACTAGTAGTTTATTTTTAATTAAGTGGTATGCTTTTGGCCTTTAGTTTGCTTCCTCTGTTGTAAATGGTATCACATCATATATATATTTGAATAAAAATTATGCCAGGGAATAGGGGAGGCGTGCCATGCGTCCTATGCATTTTTTGCTCTGTTAGACACCTAGACAGAAATGGACAAAGTGTCGACATAGATATAGTTTATAAAGTGTAGGGTTTTAGTTAAGAAAAATTAAAAATTAAAAGTTTAATTTGTGATTAGACAAAACCATGGGTTATTTGTGTAATTTCCCCATAAAATATTTATTTTGTGTTTTGTTTTAGGCAAACTAGTTCCTTAAGAAACTTATATTCGAGGTGTTGATGCCCCAAAATCACCAAACGGGGTCGGATTGGCACGAAACTTGGCACACACGACTGCCTAGGCACGAGAGACTTGTGAAAGAAGACGGGACTCCAATCGGATTCCCGGATTAGGAGTTAGAGACGGATTACACTCTAGGCAAACTAGTTCTTTAAGAAACTTGAATTCGAAGTGTTAACGTCCCAAAATCACCAAAAGGGGTCGGTTTAGCACGGAACTTGGCACACACGACCACCTAGGCACGAGAGACTTGTGGGAGAAGACGGAACTCCAATCGGGTTCCCGGTTTGGGAGTTAGAGCCGTATTTCGGTTTAGGCAAACTAGTTCCTTAAGAAACTTAAATTCGATGTGTTGACGCCCCAAAATCACCAAACAGGGTCGGATTGGCACGAAACTTGGCACACACGACCGCCTAGGCACGAGAGACTTGTAGGAGAAGACGAGACTCCAATCAGGTTCCTGGTTTGGGAGTTAGAGCCGTATTTCGGTCTAGGCAAACTAGTTCCTTAAGAAACTTGAATTCGAGGTGTTGACGGCCCAAAATCACCAAACGGGGTCGGATTGATACGAAACTTGGCACACACGACCGCCTAGGCACGAGAGACTTGTGGGAGAAGACGGGACTCGAATCGGGTTCCCGGTTTGGGAGTTAGAGCCATATTTTGGTTTAGGCAAACTAGTTCCTTAAGAAACTTAAATTCGAGGTGTTGACGCCCCAAAATCACCAAACGGGGTCGGATTGGCACGAAACTTGGCACACACGACCGCCTAGCCACGAAAGACTTGTGGAAGAAGACGGGACTCCAATCGGTTTCCCGGTTTGGGAGTTAGAGCCGTATTTCGGTCTAGGCAAACTACTTCCTTAAGAAACTTGAATTCGAGGTGTTGACGCTCCAAAATCACCAAAAGGGGTCGGTTTAGCACGAAACTTGGCACACATGACCGCCTAGGCACGAGAGACTTGTGGGAGAAGACGGGACTCGAATCGGGTTCCCAGTTTGGGAGTTAGAGCCATATTTCGGTTTAGACAAACTAGTTCCTTATGAAACTTAAATTCGAGGTATTGACACCCCAAAATCACCAAATGGGGTCGGATTGGCACGAAACTTGGCACACACGACCGCCTAGGCACGAGAGACTTGTGGGCGAAGACGGGACTCCAATCGGTTTCTCAGTTTGGGAGTTAGAGCCGTATTTCGGTCTAGGCAAACTAGTTCCTTAAGAAACTTGAATTCGAGATGTTGACGCTCCAAAATCACCAAAAGGGGTCGGTTTAGCACGAAACTTGGCACACATGATCGCCTAGGCACGAGAGACTTGTGGGAGAAGACAAGACTCGAATCGGGTTTCCGGTTTGGGAGTTAGGGTCGGATTTCTATCTAGCCAAAATTATTTAGTTCACTATCTTTGTAATTATATAGTAATTAATTTTTTTATGTTTTTTTGTAATTAAAATATTAACACATAATTATATTGTCATTAATTTTTTTATTTTTTATTTTTTATTTTCAGATATTTCCTGAGTAGCAGTTTGTTTCTTGTGGAATGCAGCTGTGTGAAGATTGCGACAAACTTTTGTTTTTTTAACCCACGGAAGAATTATGAAGAAAACTTTTATTTTTGATTTACGTTATTTAGATTTGTGAACAACATTATGTATGTATTATGCAAAATTATGTGGTTGGATAATTTTGATGATGTGTTGTTATGAATGGAAGAGTACTTTAATTATGGATGAAATTTTATTTATATACAGAAATTTTTATATTATTATATAATTATCGATTTTTTTTAGCTATTTTTATTTAATACAGGTAATTTGCATATTTTTAATAATTTTATTAAAAGATTTTTGTTAGAACTGTGTTTTTTGTAGCGTAGCCGTCACCAATGATATTGGCAATATTAACAAAAGGCCTTTAGCGACGGTATTTTCACCGTCGCAAATAATATTTTTAGAGACGGCCCATTTTTCTGTCGCAAATAACAGTATCAACGACGGTATTAAACTCGTCGCAAATAACCAATTTAGCGACGGTATTTTTACCGTCTCAAGTAAACCCTTTTGCGACGGTATTTTAGTGCCGTCTCAAAAACTTCAGATTTTTACACATTAATTGCGACAGTATTTTGCCGTCGCTAAAAGGCATTTTGTCGTCGCTAATATTTTTGACAAGATCTTACCGTCGCTAAAGACCTTTAGCTACCTCTTTTTTTGCGACCCCCTATTACCGTCGCTAAAAGATATTTACCGTCGCAAAAATGCTTTTGAGACGGCCTTTTGGGTATTGGCGACGGTATTTTACCATCGCAAAAAAAACGAATTTTTTGTAGTGAGATAAAAGTTATTGTTAATTTCACTATTTTAACTAATAAAAAATAAATTAAAATATTAACTCACCTTACATAAAAGATTCAAACCAAATTTTTAACTATGAAATCTACCCAAAAAATAATCGCGTAGTGTAGATTTTCATTTTTTTTTTTTTTTTTTTTTAACATGAAAAAGGATATTATGAGACATCATCACTACATCTGTAGGCCCAGGTCTTGGAGTAGCCGGTTGCCAACCTGATTTAACCCAATCCATAGAAATAGACCCAACCCCGAGGCACCGGTGGCCCCAGTCACGGTCAAGTTTCAATCGGAGTATAGCGCGAGGTCTCCGAAGAAAGTCACTAAAAAATTCAAGATTTTTCACGCCTCCCAAGAGTCAAACTTGACTTATAACTATGGGAAAGCAATGTCTTCACCACTGGGCCACCACCCTCGGTGGTAATCGCGTAGTGTAGGTTAAAACTTATGTTTTGTGAAATATCATTAATCCGGTCCATACTATCTTAATTTTAAATAATTCTCTAAACACTTTTTCTATAATTACTATTTCATGTCACAGGAATACTTAATCATTTTTCCTACTCTTCACCTAATAAATCTTTAGAGTCTCATTCAAAATCTTGGACTTGTTTCTAGTGTTGATTGATGTGGGGTGATCTACCTAGCTTTAGACTTTTCTGTTTTGAAGGAACTCTGTGTAGTACAGTCTCACATCCTTGCTGTCCTTACCCATGAAAGGAATTTTGTCCCCAGCTTTTTCAGTTTTTTTTCTCCTTCCTTTTTATCATCATCCACACTCCATATATATATATATATATAGCCTTGATGATTTGATTCTTTCCGCAACCAAATCCATTTGAGTGAGACAAAGGCCTCGTATTAAAAGATGGTTATTTTAATGAGTTATTTAATTTTTAATTATTTTAATAGGTTAAGTTTTTTGTATTTGAGAAAATAATTAAATTTTTTTTATAATTAAATGTAATATTTGTGAAAAAAATAAAATAATTATAAATTTGATGTGACATTTTATCTTGCTGTATATATATTATATATATATAGCCTTTGATGATTTGATTTCTTCCACAACCAAATCCATTTGAGTTAGACAAAGGCCTCGTTTTAAAAGTTGATTATTTTAATATGTTGTTTTAATTTTTGATTATTTTAATAAATTAAATTTTTTATATTTGAGAAGATAGTTAAATTTTTTGTAATTAGATGTAATGTTTGTGAGAGAAAAAATAAAATAGTTATGAATTTGATGTGATATTTTATTTTACTCTCTATATATATATAGCCTTGATAATTTGATTATTTCCACAACCAAATCCATTTGAGTGAGACAAAGGTCTTATTTGAAACGTTGGCTATTTTAATAGGCTATTTTAGAAGGTTAAATTTTTTGTATTTGATAAGATTGTTGAATTTTTTTATAATTAGATATAATGTTTATGAAAGAAAAAATAAAATAATTATGAATTTAATGTGACATTTTATCTTATTGATTATTTTAATATATTTTTTAAAAATTTTTGTGTAGATTTTAATTTTTTTAAAAAAAACTAAAACCCAAATTGTTAAAAATTGTTCTTCATTTTCATCTGTTTGGGATAATAATGCATCTACTCACCAAACCTAGGCCATAGCAAATAATATTCTTTGGTGGAAGTTTCTTTTTCATTTTTCATACTAGAAGTTAATAATTCCCTCTCTAATTTTTTGTCACTCATTTTTTTTCAATTTATTTAACTTATTTTATCTCTTAAATTGTAAATAAAAATTATACTAAATATTTAATACAACTTTTTAAAATAAAAGGCGATAAGTAATGGGCATTTTGAGATTTGCCTAAAAAAAGTTAAAATCACAAAAAATCACAAAATTATTTATCATCAATTAAAAAGGCCAAATGTAATTTCAATTTTTTCACGCACAAAAAAATAATTCTTTTAACAATATTTTAAATACATTTATTTTTTTAATTTCTAAAAAAAAAAAAAGCTAAAAAGTGACTTGAAAACCAACTCCCATCCTAACCTGGCCAAAAATGTCAAGACCGACATGTAAATGAGATTGGATCCTCTATCCCAATCCTTCTTGTCCCATATGCCGAGCCATATTTTTATTACACAATCAATCTCTTTCAGACCATCTCTAACATTTTATTAAATGTTTCATCACATTTAAATTTGATGGAAAAAAATCCTTCTTGTTACTCTAACAGTTCATCAAATTTACTATTTCTCTTTTCTTTTATCAAATTGAGAATCAATGTATCTTTTATCAAATTACTGTTCATTACTGTTTTACCACCGAATGTCTCCTGGATGACCACCTCAAGGCAAAAATTTGTGAAAATATTACATTGGCCGATCGTCAACCTAGTGGACCAGTGGTCTAATGAAATAACAAAACTCTCCGTTAGAGCACTCGATATCTAAGGAAACTTTTACTTAAATTTTTATTCAAATTTGATGAAAAATTAATGCACTATTAGAGATGCCCTAACATTATTGTGTAGTAAAAAAGGTCATTTCAGAATTCTTATTTTTTAAAGTTTACTTTTCATTAGCCGAGACCCACCCCTAAGAATTTTTATTACAATTCAAATATATAAATCTCATCACAAAATTGTTTTTTTTTTTTTTGGGTTATATTTGTTGATAAAAACAAAAACAAGAGGACACAAAACACAAAAAAACATGAGCTACTTAGCACATCATGGGAAAATATGCACCACCAAAATACAAGAGAACTTGTAACCTCACGAGAAAGCAGAAAAAATGAGAAAGTATTTTCAGACTGTGTAAGCATGAATGCACAGAGAGAAACATCTTTTTTCTTAGTTGTTGCATAGCTGTTCTTTGTCTTCTCATTGCTTTTGGGCTTGGTTCCCTCTCATCACTGTTCTTGATTTTGGATTCTTGAATATTGGGTTTAGTTTGTGAATTTGGATAGAAATTTAAAAAGAGAAAGGAAAAATGTACGTAAAATGTAATTATGTTTTATTCACTCTTTTAGGCTATGTTTGGTGTAGCTTTGGAAACTTGATTCCACACCTTGATTTAAGTGTTGTGTTTGGTTAGAATTTTGAATTGTGTATTTAGTTATGAGTTGTAAATTTTTGAATCAAACAACAGTTTTAATTTCAAAAGTTCAACTCTTTCCAAAACTCATAACAAAACAAATTTTCTCTTTTCAAATCATAATTCCAAAACTCACAAACTCAAAATATAACTCTATTCTCAAATCAAAATTCTAAAACTCTACTAAACGCTACCTTAGTTTTTTCATTCAAAATTCATGTACTTGCTAATAATTCAAACGCAACCTAAAACTTTGTTTGAATTAGAGATTTGAGAGGAATTAAGAAAGGAAAAGGAATCATTTTCTTCCATAAATCTCTCAAATTCTTAATATGAATAGAACCTAAGGAACAGAAAATAAAAATGGAAATAAAATTGTTCATGTGTATTTATTTCCTTAATCCTAACAAAAAAGAGTAACAAAAGAAAGGAGGAAGTTTATTTCTTCTACTACTTTTTCTTTTCTTTTTTCACTCCCTCCACATAAATCCATGATCTACATTATTGTTTGGATTCAGGGGGTGTTAACAGTTGATTACCAGAAAAGTAGGATGGGCCTGTATTATTAATCAAATAATGACATAGATCTGACCTCTGTTCTATTTTTATGGACAAACAATAATATGGAGACAAAAAAGAGTTATCCAAAGCCTTTGGAACATCAGTGTGTAAAAAGAAGCAACAGTCCTTAAAAAAAGCTTTTAAAAAATTTAAATGACTGAGAACCAATCTTGAGAACCAACCCGACTGTAGACCCACGCAGGATAGACCGCCTGCTCTCCAACAATCCTTCCCCACCCCCGGTGCGAAAAAAAACACCTCCCCAACAATCCCCTCCTGTGACCACCCTCCCTCACCCCCACCATCTTGACACCATCATCCCCTCACTCCAACAATCCACCCCAACCCATTCCCAGCCCCTCCGCCAACCCCGCCACGCCTCCCACTCTCGAACTCTCACCATTGCTGGTCTTTGCAAGGGTGGAGGGGTTTGAGGCAACAAAGAAGAAGAGGAAGGAGGGGCAATAAAGGTGAGTTGGCAATGGAGGGAGGTGGGTCATCATTTTGGGCTGCCAGTGCTGTCTTCTCTCTGTATTTTCTTTTTATGCACCTAAACGTTATGGCACACTACAAAGTGCACTACACACCACAAAGGATCCAGATCCAGACTTGTCATCGTCGCTATGATCGTGACAAAAGGGTTTGCTTTTTACAAAATGCACACAAAAGTTGTCCAAAACATGGCAGAAAGTAGTCATTCTGAATATCTCAACAATAATAACTCTAAAAAGTCCTAGTTAGTATTTACCTGGACTCTTGGACAAGTTTTCTCATTCTGAAATTACAGTCCACAATAATAAATCAAAAACAAAAGGTGGAAGTGATGCTTAATTGTAATTAGTATTAGCTAATCAAACGATTGTCATTCAAATTTAAGAATCTCTCTGCAAAGAACAAAAGACAAACAAAAGTTGGAATAATTCGTAACATCAAATACTCTCGTGTTCTCCCTTAACAACCAAACACTGGTTTTCCATGGAAAACATCCTAGTTATGAAGCAGAATACATCTAAAATACTGAAGAAAAAAACTGAGGTCTTGCTCATCCAACTGAATAGTGAATTACAAAACCCACAAGTATTACAAACTATTCTTTCATTAAGCAACAAGAGTGCTGGCGGTGGTAGATTCACTGCAAATAAAGAATGATCTAGTGTTAGTGCCAAAAAGAAGAGGACAACCACATTGCAAAAAAGAGAGAGAATGAGGCAGACAACAAAAACGTTTCTCTTCTCAGTGCCACCAATAAGAGCTACTTTTAAATTAATTGAGCAAAGCTCCCAAACGTACACAACAATAGACGAGTAAAGTAGGATTATTCCAGGTTCAAAGTGACAATATACACATTTGCCATCGCTTTCGTCTGATTGATTGACCAACCAGAGTATCTTTTAGCTCATCTATTTTATATCTCACTCGCCATTGATGTCATATTAGAGTCACATTACATACATCATATCAAGGATTAGATAATTTAAAGCCCACAGATAAGCTCAAAGTACAGGGAAAACTAAAAAATTTATATTACTCACTCTTTATATTTGAAATTATTATATAAAGTTGCAAAGAACAAATTTTTTTCCTCTGCCCTGGGGACACTTAATTATATGAACCACAGTTGTCAAATCGAGATTTGAATCGTGAATCAAAATAGTATTGTACCGAATCGTGAATCGTAAAGATTCGGCCACCTAATTTTTAATTACATAGAAAAATATATTTATAAAATTCGATATTAAATATCTAATAAATATGAAATATTTAGACTTAAATCAATGAAAATATTGTTTTAGATTATGATCATGTGGTCTGGGTAAGAAGTTAACATGGATTCCCTGATTTACCACTTCAGTTTTTCCCTTTTAGATACTATTTCTTATCAAGCATTCTTAATAAAGAAAGCAAACAAAGACAAACTTTTAATTTTCAAGTAACAATGACTCAACAAAAATGTTTTTAACTTTTTAAAAAGTTAAAAAACCAAAATCTTCAAACTTTTTCAAAAAACTTTTCTGATGCCTCAAAAAAATTCATTTTGTAAATGCAGGTACTTAAATAAAATTGAATATGTAAGTCTAGAATATTATAGAGAGAGAAAGTTCATTTTTTTCCACTAACGGTTGAGTATTTGAGAGTAAGGGATTGTTTTGGGATAATCTAAATAAGTGCACTTTTTTACTTTTTATGAAATGTTAGTTGGGTTTGGGTTGGGTTTGAAATGATGTGTTAGAGAAGTGATGTGACTTAAATAAGATGATGTGACTTAAATAGGATAGTGACTTTTTGACTTTTTTCAAACATGCCAAACCAACCCTAAATAGCAAAGGAGAAAGTCCAAAGATACCTTAAAAAAGTTTTGTGAACCCTTTTCCAATAATAAAAATCCAAAAAAGAATGCCAATCGATTTTAACGAATCGAATCGATTCACCTACAATTCAAAGCTATTTGCAATTTACAAAGCCTGTTCGTATCGATTACCCACCAAATCGAATTGTACGATTCTAATAACAGAGATATGAACTCACTTCCAAACTAATAAATATTAGATCCTGACAAAAAGTGATCTTCTAAGAGTCACATTGTACAATACGCTACAAGAGATGAATGCTAACCAATATTGTTAAAAATCAAAGTTAAAAAGATACGTGAAACTTACTATTTCCAGACAGGTGGAAGCTTCTTTGTCTTCTTGTAGTAGCGTGCAAGTCGGTGGATCCTGCTCTCAACCAAGATCAACCTAAACTTGGAATCCTTATCCTTCCTGTTCCTCTCCAGATGCTTCCGGATCGCAACAGCTTTCTTGATGAGGTGGTAGAGGTCCTCGGGTATTTCAGGAGCAAGCCCTTTTCAATTATTAGAAAAGAAGGAATCAATTCACCATCTATCTTCATATCAGAATAGAAAACTCAAAACGGCAATAGAATGATGAAATAGATGTACCATGGGCCTTGAGAATACGCAAAATCTTGCTTCCTGTGACACTCTTCACCTGGGCAATCCCATGAGAATCACGGAGAATAACACCGATTTGAGAAGGAGTCATACCCTTCTTGGCAAATTTGCAGATGTTCTCCTCAACCTGGAAGATAAATCGATAAAAAGAATGTTCAATAAAAACTTGAAAAATAGAAACCAAACTTAAGGTTCAAAAGTAGAAAATGTGAAAACCATAATGTAAGCAAGGGCCTTGTGAAATGGGTACAGCCTTTATTAATCAATATAAAAACTGACTAAACACATTAGGAGCTTTGTTTAATGAACAGAAGGAAAATATCCATTGAACTTGGGGTTTTATTTGGTGAGGGAGAAAATAAAAGAGTTAACTTGTAAACAGACCAAGAGTGCAATTCATTGGGAATAAGTTCAACCTATATCAAAAGCAAAATTCTACTTCTATTCATTGGGGGCGAAAAAAGGAAGGAAATAAATCATTTACAAATTCCTAGATGCAGTAAGAACATTTAATATTTTAGGGAGTTTTTGAAGAAAAAGAATGAAAAAAAACAAAAAAAAAATATATATCCAGAAATGAAAAGGGGAAAAAAATAGAGAAAAAACTTTCATAGTCCATATTTGGATGTTCAGACTGGAAAAATGAAGTGGTGCCATTTTTAGTCATAAGTCATTTGCATTGTAAGATGAAATGCCCAGGAAGATTGATATAATACATGAGTTCTCATGCTCGTTATCATAATGATGGGGAAAAAAATGAATTCCAACTCTAACAAGAGTAGGATACAGGGGTCGTTTTGAGACAGGTGTACAAATGCAAATTGTTAAAAAGGAAAACAGTCTTACATATCATAGAACCAAACACTAATTCTTAAGAGATAAAAGGAAAAAAAACTACATAAAACCGAGTAAATAGACTGGGTTTCTACTCCCATAAGAAAATCATTAAGATTCTGTTTAATTGTCACAAAAAACTGAGCAAAAAACAAACAGAAAACAGCTTTAAAGCAAGACTTTATGAAGTTCAGCTTGGATGATATGAACACATATAGATTTGTAGGTGTATAATCCATTTGAAGAAGGATGTCATTACCCTAAAAAAAAAAAGACTTAAAATAAAATAAAAACCACTACCCAAAAAAAAGACTGCCATAGAATTATTAAGATTTCATTAAAAATAAAAAAAACCATAAAGAAAACACAAGCAGCTAAATCAGTTTCCATATTGATCCAAAGACCGTAAACCCCCAAGGGTATAATTTATTTTTTACTTTTTCCTTCTGGGTTTCCAACCAGAAGGACATCCTAGAGTTTCATCAGCTTAAGATCATAAATACAAATTCAATCGTACGGCCTTTATTAGGCCTCGTTTGTGAACAGGCTTTTTAATAACTTTTTAGCTTTTTGGCTAAAATATAATGGAAAAAAACTAGTATGTTTGGGATAACTTTTTAATTTTTTACGAAAAAATGTGCAAAAAATATAAAGAAAAGAGAATCTTTGGTATAAGTTGTTGACTTTTTGATTTTTTAGTATTTTTTGACTTCTTGGCTAAAATCATCACTTGCCAAACGAGGCTTTAATCAATATAAAACTGACTTAACACATTAGGGGCTTTGTTTAATGAACAGAAGGAAAATATCCATTTAACTTGGGGTTTTATTTGGTGAAGGAGAAAATAAAAGAGTTAACTTGTAAACAGACCAAGAGTGCAATTCATTGGAAATAAGTTCAACCTACATCAAAAGCAAAATTCTACTTCTATTCCTTGGGAACGAAAAAAGGAAGGAAATAAATCATTTACAAATTCCTAGATGCAGTAAGAACATTTAATATTTTAGGGAGTTTTTGAGGAGAGAATGAGAAACACAAAAAAATATCCAGAAATGAAAAGGGGAAAAAATAGAGAAAAAACTTTTGTAGTCCATATTTGGATGTTGAGACTGGAAAAATGAAAAAGTGCCATCTATAGTCATTAGTCATTTGCACTGTAAGATGAAATGCCCAGGAAGATTGATATAATACATGAGTTCTCATGCTCGTTATCATAATGATGGAAAAAAATGATTTCCAACTCTAAAAAAGGTAGGATACAGGTGTCGTTTTGAGACAGGTGTACAAATGCAAATTGTTAAAAAGAAGAACAGTCTTACACATCACAGAATCAAACACTAATTCTTAAGAGATGCAAGGGGAAGAAAAAAAAACTAGTACATAAAACCGAGTAAATAGACTGGGTTTCTACTCCCATAAGAAAATCATTAAGGTTCTGTTTAATTGTCACAAAAAACTGAGCAAAAAAAAAAAAAAAACAGAAGACAGATTTAAAGCAAAACATATATTAAGTTCAGCTTGGATGATATGAACACATATAGATTTGTAGGTGTATAATGCATTTGAAGAAGGATGTCATTACCCTAAAAAAAAAGTCTTAAAATAAAATAACAACCACTACCCAAAAAAAAGACTGCCATAAATTATTAAGATTTCATAAAAAAAACCATAAAGAAAACACAAGCAGCTAAATCAGTTTCCATATTGATCCAAAGACTGTAAACCCCCAAAGGTATAATTTTTTTTAACTTTTTCCTTCTGGGTTTCAAACCAGAAAGACATCCTACATTTTTTATCAGCTTAAGATCATAAATACAAAGTCAATCATATAATTAAAATAAAATGTACTGAAATAAGAGGATTCAAGGTTCCATACATCCTGAGAAGAGATCTTAAGCCAACTTGGTGGAGTCCTCTTGTATGGCAAAGCTGAAGCTGATATACCCTTACTGCAACAATTTAAATAACATAAAAACTATAAAAATCACAAAAATTGGATCCTTTTGACCAACCACACAGAGAGAGAGAGAGAGAGAACTGACCCTCGACTGTGCATGCGACCCATGTTGACGGTGGTGTGGAGAGTGTCGCCGCCGCTCCGGTTTGCTGAACACCTTACCAAACACCAAAACACGCAAACCCTAGAATCGAAAGGGGGACGGAGGAGGCTCTAGGGTTTTATATTGATTTTGGTTAAATTGCATCCAAGTACTTGGGTTGGGTTTGCTTTTCGTTTTGGCCCTTTTGGACGAGTTCAATTACAACTATAACCTTCACCTTTCTAAAGAAAAAATGGAATTAATTGTTATTGTTTGGGAATGAGAGAAAATAGCTGAAAGCTAAAAATTTACTATGAATAGTAATATCACTTTATTTATTTTTTGGCATGTTTTTTTTGTAAAAAATTAAAAATTAACCAAAATGGTTAATTCATAAACGGACAATGTTGTACCATATGTGAAGAGATGATTTTTGCTTCTTTTTTTTTTTTAATTTCATTGAATATATGTGATATTATTAACAAGGGAACTTTTTTTATAAATCCACTTTCTAAGAGTTTTGTTCCATCAAACTCATATTCTTTTTGACTATTCTATTAGGTCCTATTTGAGATAAGAAGACCAAAATACCATTTTCATCTACTTATATTCCATTTAGTTCACATTATTTTCTAATATTTCAATAAGTCCTATAGGTGATATAATTACCAAAATACCCATAATATGAATGTTCACACCGTCAATGTGAATGTTCATATCGTCAATGTGGCTCATGTCGATCCTCGTAGGTGCTCGGAAAAATTCGAGTCCGGCCGGGCCGGGCTCATTGATAATGTGAATATTCACATTGATATGTTAACATTCACATTAATAGGAGTGTAAAATTGGCCCACCATGGCGGTCCGCCGTTGACAATGTGAATATTCACATTGACATGTTAACATTCACATTGATAAGAGTATAAAATTGACCCGCGGCCCATAGGCGACGAAATGGGCCATCGACCGTTGACAATGGGAATATTCACATTGACATTGAGTATAAAATTAGCTCGCCTCACGCTGCCGAACGCCCGTGACGGCCCGGCCATTGATTGACAATGTGAATATTCACATTGACATGTTAGCATTCACATTGATAAGAGTATAAAATTGGCCAGCAGCCCAGGGCGGGCTCGGCCCCGCCCGTTGACAATATAAATATTCACATTGACATGTTAACATTCAAATTGATAGGAGTGTAAAATTAGCTCGTGCCTCGTGCGGGCCTGGCCATTTTTTTTTTAATTCTTTTTAATTTTTTCTACCAAAATTTTATTATTTTTTACAAAAAAAGACATAGACCTCGGCGCGGGCCAGGCCTCGGACCGAGCCTTGAATGGGCCTTAACCGGGCCGGGCTTCAAAGTGATGGCCCAAGCCCTATCCTAGGGTTTCGGACTAGGCTCAAGCCTGGGCCCAAACGAGCCTTTCCCGGGTTGGGTTGGGCCAGCCCACGGGCCAAAAAATTAGGCCTAGGCCCTAGCCCTGACACATGGGTATTCGGGTTTTGGACAGGCCGATAGATCGAGCCTCGGGTTGGGCCGGTAGGCCTGGGCCTAGCCTCGAGCTTAGGTCGGGCTTGGGCAGGTCTGGCCATTTTTTTTAAATTCTTTTTAATTTTTTCTACCAAAATTTTATTATTTTCCACAAAAAAATACATTGTACCTCGGGTGGGCTGGGCTTCAGACCGAGCCTTGAATGGGCCTTAAGTGGGCCGATGGGCCGGGCCGGGCTAGGCTTCAAAGTAATGACCTAGGCCCTAACCTAGAGTCTCAGACATGCTCGCCCCGAACCAACGAGCTTGCCCGCCGTGGGCACGGCCGGCAGACGTCACGGCCAATTCTACATTCTTATCAATGTGCATTTTAACATGTCAATGTGAACATTTATATTGTCAACAACAGGTCGGGTCAAGCTTCGGCCGGGCAAATTTTACACTCCTATCAATGTTAATGTTAACATGTCAATGTGAATATTCACATTGTCACGGCTCGGGCCAAGCCCGCCTCGGGCTGCGGTCGGGCTTTGGGCCGCCCACGGGCTGTGGACCAATTTTACACTCTTATCAATGTGAATGTCATTGTCAACGGGCCGGGCCGGGCCTGGCCTGCCCCGGGCTGCGGGCCAATTTTATACTCTTATCAATGCGAATGTTAACATGTCAATGTGAATATTCACATTGTCAACAGACTAGACCGCCATGGCAAGCGAGTTTCGCCACGCGGGGCCGGGCCAATTTTACACTCCTATTAATGTGAATGTTAACATGTCAATGTGAATATTCACATTGTTAACAGGCCGAGCTGGGCTTGTCCCGGGCCGCCCATGGGCCGTGGACGGGTTTCGGACAGCCACAGAGCGCAAGCTAATTTTACACTTCTATCAATGTGAATGTTAACATGTCAATGTGAATATTTACATTGTCAACGGACCGGGCTTGCCCCGGGCTGCGGGCGGGCTTTTGGCCGCCTATGGGCCGCAGACCAATTTTATACTCTTATCAATGTGAATGTTAACATGTCAATGTGAATATTCACCGCCCAATGGGACGGTCAAAGTCATGGCCGGTTTCGCATCGCCACAGGACATGGGCCAATTTTACACTCCTATTAATGTGAATGTTAATATGTCAATATGAATATTCACATTGTTAACAGGCCGAGCTGGGCCTGTCCCGGGCCGCACACGGGCCGTGGGCGGGTTTCGAATAGCCATGGAGCGCGAGCTAATTTTACACTCCTATCAATGTAAATGTTAACATGTCAATATGAATATTTACATTGTCAACGGACCGGGCCTGCCCCGGGCTGCGGGCGGGCTTTTGGCCGCCTATGGGCCGCGGACCAATTTTATACTCTTATCAATGTGAATGTTAACATGTCAATGTGAATATTCACACTGTCAACGAGCCTGTCCCGGGCCGCCCATGGGCCGCGGGCGGGTTTCGCCCCGCCACGGGACATGGGCCAATTTTACACTCCTATTAATGTGAATGTTAACATGTCAATGTGAATATTCACATTGTCAACGCGCTGGGCCCGCCCCGGCTCGCGGGCGGGTTTCGGGCCGCCCACGGGCCAATTTTACATTCTTACCAATGTGAATTTTAAAATATGAATGTTCAAATCATAAAATTGCTAACCGTTCAAAAAATATTTATAAGGGTACCAAAATTAAATATAAGGGCATAAGTGTCCAAGAAAATAGTGTAAATCAAGAAAAATGACTTCATGGAATAAAACTATATATACATGGGACTAAATGGGTTAAAAA
Source organism: Camellia lanceoleosa (assembly GCA_025200525.1). Lineage (NCBI taxonomy): Eukaryota > Viridiplantae > Streptophyta > Magnoliopsida > Ericales > Theaceae > Camellia > Camellia lanceoleosa. Next base: position 32,194,434 of record CM045760.1, read on the forward strand.
ATTCATTCATGGTTTCTTGGGTTAAAACACTTCTAAATGGGATTTATCAATAATTTTCTCTATTAAGAATGAAATAAAATGACCAAAATGTAAATATAAATGTTGATGAATTTTAATATTGAGGTGTTTTTTAGTAAATCTCATTTCTAAGGCATATGCTCTATCTAGCCCATTCCATTTTTTAATGGGTAATTCTATTTCTACATACCAAAACATCTCATTCCACATCCTCTCTCAATACACATACCAATTAATTTTGAATTTTGTAATTTTACTCAATGCACAACGAACTAGATAGAAAGCAAAACCCATAATGCCATTGAAAACAATAATTATGTACAAAATCCAGTTCTACAATCAAAACCAGCATGAATGTATATAGATGTATTATTATATGCAATAGAGGTCAAATTTGGATTTGAACCATCAAAATGCAAGAAAAACCCACATGTAATCCATTGCCAATCATGCGATTAACGGTATTGTTACCACCTCCACCTACTCCAACGACCTTGATCTTGGCCACGTCCATTAGAGTAAACGAGCTACTACAAGTACAGTAACGCTTCGAGGGACTTCGACGACCAGCCTGGAAAGAGAAACATGTTCTTGAGACGAATGGAGAGAAGGTTTTGTGGTTAAACCCACTAAAAATTGAGGAGGAAGAAGAAGAACACATTATTAACTCAGCTGGGTTTGTGAGTTGAAAGGTAGCCATTTGTACCACTGTTTGGTTTCCAAGAAAATGAGGACAAAGAGTGGGAATGAGAATTTGGTTTCTCTACTGAGAAAATGAGAGAGTAATCAGAGGTCTAGGGTTTTAGAATTTGACGGCTTCGAAATTTTTTTCGCAAAAACGTTAAAAGGTCTCGATGGTGGCCAGTGATTGGGAGAAGGTGGAGGTGGTAGTGGCAGAGTCAGCGGTGGTGGAGGTGATGATCTAGGGGACAACAGAGAAGGAGGAAGGGAAGATCCAACGTCAACAATGGTGAATCCATTCAACAACGATCAAAGTGTGTGCACAGATGAGATGAAGAAATTAGGGTTTTCGTGGAGAAGATAAAAACACTTTAGTAATTTTATTTTAGGACAAAATTGCAATAAAAAAATAAATCATTAAGTGTGTGCACAGAGGTAGGTGAGTGTGTGGAAATAGAATTCCCCCTTTTTAATATTCCAATAAGTTTTATAGTTGGTAATATAACTAAATCACCCCTACCAACATACTGTGTGGCTTCTAGGTTTCTCTCTCTTTCTTATCTGTTTTGGGTTTCAAACCAACACCCATCAAATGCAATGATGGGTTTCAAACCAACACCCACTAAAAGCAACAATCATATTGCTTTCAAAATTGATTACTGAAATCACTTCACATATCTTACACAACACTGATATAGTGTTTATGAGTATGTGTGTGTGTATATATATATATATATATGATTAGAAGTAGTAGAGAAAGGAAAAAGAAAAAAAAAAGATTGAGAGCGATGCTTGAATCGAGCGTTCTTAGAGTGAACAAAGTCCACAATATAAAATAAGACTTGTAGTGATTCCGATGACGAGGCCGAAGAAGGACATGTTGGAAGCTTTTTTTCACTACTGGAAAAGGATTTGGATTTGTAAGTTATAATAGTATGAAAATTCTCATAGTCAAAATAAGACCATTGTCATGTGATAGTCATAATATTCACAATTTACATAAGAGCTAACTATTCACATAAGAAATACATGGTGTGAATATTCACATAGGCAACAAGACATTATCATATGATTAGTTCATGATAAAAATATGCATCATTGTGAACATTTATATTATTGTTATTTTCGATACAAACCCAATGGTTTATGTACAAAATAGTATATCCATTATCGATGGATATGAACTTTACATTCTTTGCAAATTTTGGAAAATATTGAAATACAGATTGATTGAATAATAGAATCAACATTAGTTATTTTTCGTGTGCCCTAGTCGGGTACACCGATATATTGTCCCTTTTTTGTATTCTTAAATCAATGTGAATTTCCACCTTATTGTCCATTACTTTATGATTATGTTCACATAACCATTGTGAAATGTGGTTTTACGTACTTAGGTGTTGTTTTATTTTGGATGTTCATATTAACATTAACATCAACATTTTGTTTGTACACATACATATACATTTATATATGGATTTGAATGTTGTCATATATATTTTGCATTGTGAACATTCACATTATGTTTATAATCAAAGAAAACAATGGATTATGGTCATATGGACTTATATATGAGTTTTTTTTTTTTTAATATTAAAAAAAAAAATAATTTAGAGAATTGACCCACTTTTTAAACTATTTGAGAAACTAACCTACTTTTTAAAATCATATTTTGAAAATACGATTTGAAATTGAAGTTGTATTTTCAATATGCAATTTCACATTGAAATCGCATGTTGAAAATGCAATATATCTTAGCGAAATCCATGTCATCATTAATTGTATTTTCATCATACGATTTAAAGGTGAAATTATATGTTGAAAATTCAATTTCAATTTAAAATTGCAAGCTAATTAGTTTTCTAAATAATTTGAAAAGTGAATCAATTCTCTAAATTGTTTTGTTTTTTATAATATTTTTAAAAAAAAAAAAAACATATATATTGGTTTGATATGAACTTTAATATTAACATTGCGTTATTGTGACAACCCTCACATCTGATTACTGCTAAACTGTGACTGAGCATGATAAGTAATTGATCAGACTGAAATTCTGAATTTATTGCATAAGTGTGTTATCTTAATTGCATCATATCTGTTTGTCGTAGATTGATCTGTTCATGTTTTAATTATGAACTGCAAATTGAAGGCCTTATCGACGGCCGAATCAGAAATTGATTAGTGTTATGTGTTAATTAGAATTTATGTGATTTTATGGTAGATTTAATTGAAATGTGATTTGGAACGATTAAATTAGATTAAATAATGTTAAATTAATTGAACCTAGTTATTTGCATGTTTGCCATTGAGTGGGCCACTTTCATTAGCATCTTTGAGGCTCAATTTATACACTTAGCTTATCACCTCTTCAGCCACTTCCTAGGCCAAAAACGTGAGAGAGAGCTAGAGAGTTGGAAGAAAAGTTGAGTTCACCTAGATTGGTTTGAAACTTAGAAGACTTGGAAGAGAATTGCACATTTGAGCTATCATACCTTGAATTCAAGACCTAAGGTAGAGATTTCATCCTCTCATTTGTGAATTTGAGTTGTATCTTGCATGGTTCATGGTAATTTAGAGTTTAAAGTCAAGAATTGGTTTAAAGAGTTGGATTTGAGAGTGAATTCATGTATGCATGTACACATTCTTGAGTTTTGAGGTCTTTTTCATGAAATTTGCTACATGCATGTTCATATTTTGATTATAGTTCAAGAATTCATCATGTTTTTGGAATGATTGAGTTATTTGACCATGTATTTGAAGCTTTGAATTTAATTGAATACATGCATGTTGTGTTTGAGCTTTGTTCTTGAAGTTTATTTGAAAATGGTGTTTGATTGACTCATCCTTGGACTTTGATTTCTCAAATTGATCTTCAAAACATATTATATTATGGGTTTAAAGTGTTTTTCCAAAAAATTGGCCCAAAAGGATCCAATTTGAGGCTTTTAAAGTTGAGTTTTGTGCTTCGGAATGAATCAGGAAATTCCAGATTTTAGACCCACGCTCGAGCGTAGGACTTTACGCTCGAGCGTACCCTCTGAGTCGTGCACTTCCGCTCGAGCGATGAAAGTCAAATATCGAGGCATTAAAACAGACCGAAACACCAGCGACTGAATGGCATGGTAAGAGATGGGGTTTTAAGTATAAGAAAGGCTGAAACAGTTCATTGAATAAAAAGCAAAACACAGGGTCAACAACCAGTTCTATTCAGGGAAACAATTTCATACCACCCTGCTCCGAATGTGAGAAAAGACATAAAGGGGTTTGTTATAAAATTTCTGGTGCTTGTTACAGGTGTGGCAAGGTAGGCCACATGGTTAAAGATTGTCCTTCCACTTCCCAAGGCAATAGTAAAGCTGCAGCTAGCGCCGCAACATTAACTGCTCCAACGAAACCCAATCCCAAAGCTACTGAAAAGAAGCCTCTAAGGCAAGGCCGGGTATTTGCACTTATACCGGGAGATGTGCAGAATACCGAGACCGTTGTGTCAGGTATACTCTCAATTTGTGCTCAAAATGCTTATGTTCTGATTAATTCGGGGTCTACACATTCTTATGTCTCGTATGCTTTTTCACGAAAATTGAATAGACCACTAGAACCCATGAATTATTTGTTAGCTATATCTTCATCTGTTGGGGGATCCATGACTTGTGCTTATATGTACCCTGCATGTGAAATTATTGTTGGGCACGTGCATTTGTATATTGATTTACTACCTTTGAATATCAATCATTTCGATGTGATATTGGGAATGGACTAGTTAACAAAATATCATGCTACCATAGACTGTGTAACAAAACAAGTTGTTTTCCGTCCACCTAGACTACCTGAATTTGTATTTAATGGAGTTGGAGTAGTACCTCCCCTATATCTGATTTCATCCATGAAAGCTTTCAAATTGATTAAAAAGGGGTGTAAAGGGTATCTATATTGTATATTGACTGTACCTACTGATGCTAAAGCTAATATGAACAGTATTCCTATAGTCAGAGAATTCCCAGATGTTTTTCCAGATGATTTGCCAGGGGATTTGATTGACAGGGACATTAAGTTCACCATTGATATGATTCCGGGTACACAGCCAGTTTCCAAAGCTCCGTACAGAATGGCACTGTAGACACCCCATTTTTGACCGCCCTCAAGACTTGGGCATTACTGATGGTTTGCTCGGTGTTGAGAGATGTGCAGGGCACAGGTTCAATTCCTTCGACAAGGAGAGAGGCAAACCCTTCAAAACACTTTGTCTAGGGGTTTGGAGTTGAAGAAAAGAGGAAAGGAGAGGAGAAAACTGGTTTGGGAGAAGTTCGGCATAGATCCGGGTAGAAGGGAATCGAGCAGCCCTCGCTAAATCGGGCTTATTCAATTCAATACTTGGAGTTAAGCTATGAGGCCACCATCATTGGAAAGAAGACTTCCGGGGCTTCACTTTGCACTCAAGAATCTCCTAGAGCCAAGTCCGGGTGGAGGAGATATGATTGGTTGAAGCTGGGCATCATCCCGGTTGGATCGAGTATGCGCGACTTCACGGAAAATGGCATAACTTTTTGCACAGAAGGAATTTTGATGCAAGGTTTGTGCCATTGGAAAGCTAACTTCCGGGGCTTCGATTTGCATATCCACCGGCCATGTTTTGACCAAGGAATCATCCATCGGCACTCTATTTAGCCGACCGGCAGAAAAGAGTGCCGACCGGCACTTTATTTTGGCCGATGATCACACCTTCTGGCCGACCTGAACTCTTTGAACCCCCAAGCATAGTGCACACATTTCCGTGCGGGATGCTTGCACTCCACGTGCATCCATGTGCCTATTTTGCACCATTTTGCACATTTTGGCCCTTATTTTGCACCCTTTGCTCATGGCTTGAGGAAGCCTTGACCCTTTTGTCTTGGCTTCCTCAAGAAGCCTACCAAGCTTCTCCAAGCTTTGCACCCTTGACCCTTTGAAACTTGCCTTAGAAGCTTGGTTCTTGGCCTATATAAGAGAGCCTTCTCTCCATTGCAAAGGGTTAGAGGTTTGAACAAAACCAACAGATATATATGTATATCTGATATATACATATATATCCTACCCCCTCTCTCCATATCTCTCCCATTCAACCTCCAAAGCCCATTGTTCTTGAGCCATTCCATCACCACCACCTAGCACCACCACTACCACTCCATTTCCAACGACTTGGGGCTGTTTTGCAGAGGTTGGGAGCACCTAAACTTGGTCTAAAACCTGCTGGCTTGCCGGTCTTCAAGGGTAAGTCTTCATCTTCCCATTTCTAGCTTTTTCTTGCTTCACATCTAAGCCCTAGTTGCAGGCACTTTTGGGCTCCGACCCAAACTTCAAATAGTCTTATTTTGGGGTCCTCTTCATGTTTGATTGAGGACCCCTTGCTGTTTGGTGGCTGCATCTAGCACCTATCTCAATATCCTCTTGTATGCCATGTTTCTTGCATAGAATATTTGGCTTGTGTATGATCTGTTTCAGAGCATTATGTAAGCTAAGAATAGGCTTGTTTTGAGCCCTTCTTCAACATTGTTGAAGGGATCAACATTGTTTGGATAATCCTTATGCTACTTGCTTTGAAATCCATGTGATTTACCGTAATTTTGCATGCTTTATTAGCCTATCTTGCTTCTGTTTTTGTGGCTGGTCATAAACTGAAAATGTGCTTGTTTTTCCATGTATAAGATCTGTTTTTGGTTGTTTAGGCCATCCATGACATGCCTTATATAGTCACTTTGCATTTTGGCTTGCTAGCCTTGGGGTGTGTGAGTCTTTAGCATGTTTAGCTTGCCTTGATCTCATGATGTGGCATCATTTTAGATCACATTTCAGTCCCTAAATCATGCTCACATGTTTGTGCTTGCCATCCCTTTCATGTTTCAAAGGTGTGCCCTTTTATGCCTAGGAATAGGCCTTATGCATGCTTGTGTTTTTGGAGCATTTTGCTGTCATTAGGGGATTTGAGTGTATTTTCACATGCTGAAAAATCTGTTTTTGGTTGCTTGATATGTGCCATGATTGGTCTTGGTAGTGGTGGAAGGGTGCTCCCTTGTTTATGCCTTGGTTTTAGGCCCATTGGTTTGCATGCTTGCACAAGTTTTGGTCGCCATTTTGGGCATGTTTGGCCACTGTTTTAGGCTTGTTTGGGGCTGCCTAATCTAGTTTAAGTCCATTCCTCCATGTGTTGTAGCATGCTTACTTTGTATGTTGTCACATACTTGGTCCCGTTTGCATGATGTTGCATGCTATACATTGTTCTCAACATGTTGCTCTTTGCATGTTTGATATATTTGCATACTTGTTCCATGCCTTGCATGTTTGTTTGTCTCGGTTACATGCCTAACATACAATGTTTACTTACATTACCATGTTGCATACCTAGCTTCACATGCTTAGGATTGCCTTGCATGAGCATGCATACTTAGCCTCTTGAAGTGAGTGTGATAGAGGTTAAGTCCCCATTCATTGGATCATTTGCATTGCATTTCATTTGAAATTAAAGTTGCATACTTGGTTCTTTGGGCCATCATGCATGGAAATGCGTGATTGGTGGCAGGAATCGAGGTACATGCCCTTTGAGTCACAAACATGATAAGGGACTTGTTTGGTGCATACATATGCCTAAAACCCATGCCATGCATCTGTCATTGCTTGTCACAAACTGCCTCTCGCAGAATTTAGTGCCGCCCTCTATAGTGCCGACCGGCAATCTTTTGTGCCGATAAGCTCATCGCCGGTAGTAAATCTGGTAGCCACTCACTCTAGCCGGTGATGTCGCAATGCATTTAGAAGGTGTCCCGGAACTTTGGTAATTGAGACAGGCGTAAAACAGAGGCAATGGCATGGTGCGGATTCCTGCAAGGCGGACATCGAGCATGCATCATTCGGCCCCTTTTATTTCACATTTATTTATTCAAGAATTAGAATTTGTAATATTTATTCATTTATTTTGGGATCAGATATTATTTTGGTCCCTCCGAGTGAGGGCGCAATTGTAATAAGTGTGTGTGAGTGGGTGTATGTCTTCCAATCCCCATTTCTTTCTCCCTTTTATTTACCCGCTTATGTTGGTAGATTAGGGCACATTCAAATTAGCATACCTTATGCAATGCATGTGTGCATTCATGCATTTGTTTACATGCATCGGGCTCGGTACATCATACAAACTGCATCGTACTTTCAAATTCCAAATTGAATACGTGCTATTTGATCGCATTTCACATGCCATGTTTAGGGTTAGCCGAGCCTACTCTAGATTGCATCTATGCCTGTGTTGCATTAGCCACTTAACATGAACTAGGACATGCATGTTTTGCTAACTAGTTTGTTATTTTGGCACGGAGTACGATGTAAGTATTTTTCGCTTTAGCATATCGCATGCGTGTGAATGTTTACCATGACAGTATGCTTGCCATGCGGCTAAATGCTTATGTGATATAACTGTTTGAATGCCTGTGGGTGGAGGTTGGATTGCCTGAGTTGGAACAACTCGTTGAAATCCGTATTTTAGCCTACTTGCGAGTAGCAAAATCTAACACGTTTTTCGAGACAAAACGGATATGCAATGTTTATTTCCAAATTAGGCGATCTAGTCTATACTTGTTTGCTGCGCGCATAACATAGTAATTCTAGGCTAATAATTGGAATAAGAACGCATAAAGTTTTCAAAAACGGATATCACGGTTAGTAGAGGTCTTCGGCGAAGGGGGTGCTCATAGTGACCTTCCCGATCGTCTCGAGCCAAGACCACTTTGGTGATGACGACATGTGGCCTTTGGCACCGAGTCGGTTTCCTAAATTTCCCATTTTAAATATTTAGGTGGCGACTCAGATCCGCAAAGATCCATGTTTGGCACTACTTTTTCAAAAATCTGTTTTCTCAAACGATTTGCCGGATTTGGACTCTTTGGTTCAGATTTAGAACCGCGACACACAAATCGAGTCCGAACTGTAGCCGAGGTCCCTCGCGGACGTGCTACAGGCACCTACCGAACCGAAAGAATTGAAAATTTAGTTGCAAGAACTGTTGGATAAGAAGTTCATTAGGCCTAGTACTTCACCATGGACGCCCAGCTTTTGTTTAGAAAAGAAAAAGACGGCCATCGAGACTCGTGATTGACTACCGTGAACTGAATAAGGTAACAGTAAAAAACAAATACCCATCGCCTTGTATTGATAATTTGTTTGACCAGTTACAGGGTGCCCAGGTTTTCTCTAAAATTGACCTTAGATCTGGATACCACCAGTTGAAAGTCAAACCAGAGGACATTGAAAAGACTGTCTTTCGAACGAGGTATGGACATTACTAATTCCTTGTTATGCCTTTCGGAGTTACTAATGCACCAGCTGCATTTATGGACCTTATGAATAGAATTTTCAAACCATTCATCGATGAATTTGTAGTTGTTTTCATAGATGACATTTTGATCTATTCCAAAAGCACGAAAGAACATGAACATCATTTGAACATTGCCTTACAGATCTTAAGAGAACAGAAACTGTATGCAAAACTAACGAAGTATGAATTTTGGCTAGACAAAGTAATGTTTTTGGGACATGTGATCAGTAAAGATGGCATTTTAGTTGACCCGCATAAAATTAAAGCAGAAGTGAATTGGCCTAGACCGACAAATTGTACTGAAGTCCGAAGTTTCTTAGGCTTAGCCGGATACTACAAAAGATTTGTGAAGGACTTCTCCAAAATTGCCCTACCGTTGACTCAGTTGACTCAAAAAGGGATATTATTTGACTGGACTGACCAAAGGGAATCAGCTTTTCAAGAGTTAAAGACTCGACTTGTGACTGCACCGATTCTCACCTTACCCTCAAGTACGGATGGATTTACCATATTTAGTGATGCCTCTTATAAGGGTTTGGGATGTGTCTTAATGCAAAATGATAAAGTTATAGCGTATACTTCCCGACAACTGAGACCGCATGAGAAAAATTATCCAGCCCATGACTTAGAACTTGCCGCAATAGTATTTGCATTGAAAATCTGGCGTCACTATCTTTATGGGGCAACATGTGAGGTGTACACCGACCACAAGAGTTTGAAATACTTCTTCACATAGAAAGAATTGAACATGAGACAGCGGAGATAGTTAGAACTGATAAAAGATTATGACTTGCAAATCTTGTACCATATGGGGAAAGCTAACACCGTCGCCGATGCATTGAGTCAGAAATCAGTTGGAAATTTAGCCTGTTTACTCACCGGGCAGAAAGAATTGCTATGTGACCTTGAAAAATTTGAAGTTGAGGTTGTTTTGCGTGAACAAGATGGAACCTTAGCCGTTATTTCTGCTCAACCGGCACTGATTGAGGAAATTAAAGAGAAACAGCAATAGGAGGACTTTTTGAGAAAGGTCATTGATGAACGGAAGTCCAAACCGAGGCCGGACTTTAAATTTGAGAATAATGTGTTGAAATTCCAGGAAAGGTCGTGTGTACCGAATGATTCTGAACTGAAAAGACGAATTCTGCAAGAGGGCCACAATTCGAAACTGTCTATCCATTTAGGAAATACGAAAATGTACCAAGACTTGAAATTGAATTTCTGGTGGCCGGGAATGAAGAAAGAGATTGCTGATTTTGTATCGAAATGTCTTCATTGCCAACAAGTCAAAGCTGAACACCAGCGACCCACAGGCTTACTTCAGCCCTTACCAATACCAGAGTGGAAATGTGAACATATCACTATGGATTTCATTGTTGGTTTACCTCGCTCCAGTAAAGGTATGGACTTAATTTGGGTTATTGTTGATAGATTAATTAAATCTGCTCACTTCTTACCTGTCAAAACAATCTAAATGGGGACAAATTGGCTACAATTTATATTGATGAGATTGTTAGACTGCATGAAGTGCCTATATCTATTGTTTCTAACAGGGACTCGAAGTTCACATCGAGATTTTGGCAAAGTCTGCAAACTGCATTAGATACTGAATTAAGACTAAGTAGTGTATACCATCTTTAGACAGATGGCCAGTCAGAGAGAACAATCCAGACTCTAGAAGATTTACTATGGATGTGTGTTCTTGATTTCTAAGGAAATTGGGAAAGCCATTTACCTTTAGCCGAGTTTGCCTACAACAACAGTTTTCACTCGAGTATTGGTATGGCGCCTTTCGAGGCTTTATATGACAGGAAATGTCAATCTCCTATTTGCTGGGCAGAAGTTGGAGATGGGCCTTTGCTTGGGCCCGAGATTGTACAAGAAACCACTGAAAAAGTGAAACTGATTCAACAAAGATTGAAAACCGCACAAAACCGACAGAAAAGTTATGCGGATGTTCGAATGCGACACGGAGAATATGAAGTGGGCGATCATTTTTTGTTAAAGTGACACCGATGAAAGGCCAGACTCGCTTTGGAGTCAGGGGTAAGCTAGCGCCGAGATATGTCGGGCCGTATGAAATCATTTAGAAGATTAATCCGGTGGCGTATCAGGTAGCGCTCCCTCCTGAAATGGAGCATATGCACAATGTCTTCCACATTTCAATGTTGAGGGATTATCTTCGGGATTCCTTCCATGTGATTGAGCCTACCCGTGTAGTGCTAAGTGATGACTACACTTATGAAGAACGGCCTATTCAGATTGTAAATCGACGAATCAAGAAGTTGAGGAATAAAGAAATTCCGTTAGTGAAAGTGGACTGGCAAAACCTTGGTAGCGTGTATGTTACTTGGGAAAGAGAAGACGATATGATGAAACAGTATCCTAAACTGTTCCTTTTGGACCCAGTATTCTTCCAAAGTGAAGGTAATTCGAGTTTGGAACACCAAGCTCTTTGTAAGGAGAGGAGACTGTGACAACCCTCACCTCTGATTACTGCTAAACTGTGACTGAGCATGATAAGTAATTGATCAGACTGAAATTATGAATTTATTGCATAAGTGTGTTATCTTAATTGCATCATATCTGTTTGTTGTAGATTGATCTGTTCATGTTTTAATTATGAACTGCAAATTGAAGGCCTTATCGACGGCCAAATCAGAAATTGACTAGTGTTATATGTTAATTAGAATTTATGTGATTTTATGGTAGATTTAATTGAAATGTAATTTGGAACGATTAAATTAGATTAAATAATGTTAAATTAATTGAACCTAATTATTTGCATGTTTGCCATTGAGTGGGCCACTTTCATTAGCATCTTTGAGGCTCAATTTATACACTTAGCTTATCACCTCTTCAGCCACTTCCTAGGCCAAAAACGTGAGAGAGAGCTTGAGAGTTGGAAGAAAAGTTGAGTTCACCTAGATTGGTTTGAAACTTAGGCCCCGTTTGGGGACTTACCTTTTTAGCCAATTAATCAAAAAGTTACTAAATTAGCCAAAAAGTTAACAACTCATACCAAAAAGTCAAAGATTCTCTTTTCTCTATACTTTTTACACATCTTTTCGTAATTAGCCAAAAAATCATCCCAAACATACAAGTTTTTTTTACCTACCTTTTTAGCCAAATAACAAAAAAATTACTAAATTAGCCTGTTCCCAAACGAGGCCTTAGAAGACTTGGAAGAGAATTGCACATTTGAGCTATCATACCTTGAATTCAAGACCTAAGGTAGAGATTTCATCCTCTCATTTGTGAATTTGAATTGTATCTTGCATGGTTCATGATAATTTAGAGTTTAAAGTCAAGAATTGGTTTAAAGAGTTGAATTTGAGAGTGAATTCATGCATGCATGTACACATTCTTGAGTTTTGAGGTCTTTTTCATGAAATTTGCTACACGCATGTTCATATTTTGATTATAGTTCAAGAATTCATCATGTTTTTGGAAGGATTGAGTTATTTGACCATGTATTTGAAGCTTTGAATTTAATTGAATACATGCATGTTGTGTTTGAGCTTTGTTCTTGAAGTTTATTTGAAAATGGTGTTTGATTGACTCATCATTGGGCTTTGATTTCTCAAATTGATCTTCAAAACATATTATATTATGGGCTTAAAGTGTTTTTCCAGAAAATTAGCCCAAAACGATCGAATTTGAGGCTTTTAAAGTTGAGTTTTGTACTTGGGGATGAATCTAGAAATTCCAAATTTTGGACCCACGCTCGAGCGTAGGACTTTACGCTCGAGCGTACCCTCTGAGTCGTGCACTTCCGCTCGAGCGATGAAAGTCGAGCTCGAGCGCGCCGAAGCGAGAGAGTTCACGCTCGAGCAAGGACCTGAGTCTCACGCTCGAGCGGAGGTCGAGCATCCGTCGAGCGTGAATTGCATGCATCCAGTACTTTTCATGAAGTTTACAGTTCGCTTGAGCGAAGGAAGTCACGCTCGAGCGGAGATCCTTTGTTTGCATGTCCGCTTGAGCGTAGAAAGCCACGCTCGAGCGAGACCCTTATTTTCTAGAAATTTTGAAAAGTGTTTTAAAGTGTACCTTTGCATCATCTTTTCATTCTAGGCATTCCTAGGCCATAAGGATATTGATGTAGAACCACACGGAGTCAAGTTAGGGACTAAGTTGTTGATTTCCAAGTGCGTAATTTAGTGTGTGTTCGTTCTGTAATTGTGTAGGGTTGACATCCGAGGACGTTCATTAGCTGCTTATAGCCCAGTGCTCTGTGAGTAACAATGTTGTAAAGATATGTTCAATTATGATTATTTTCTGAATGATCAACTATTCTGCTTACTGAAACGTTATTGCTTAATGAATGAATGTTTGTCCTATTTATAAACTGTATCTGTGGCATCCATAGCAATTTACTGTTACTGCTACTGTCACAGAGATCTCTGTCGGTTCCCATGTTAAGGACCACTCATCACATCGTTATGATGGCCATCAACCGATCGCTCTGTTAAGACCCTCATTGTATTTTGCTATGGGATGCACCACATATGACTGCTATGATTTCTAAGTGACTGATATGACTGTTTATTTACTTAAAAAACATTCATTCTTAATCTCTTTACACAATTGTTATTCACTGGGCTTTAGCTCACTGTTTATATATATATATGTAGGTGTCCAGACACCGGACCGGAGCTAGGAGCGTCGGGTTAGCTCTTGTTTTGTCAAGCCAACCATCATGCCTCACCTCGAGGTTCCAAGTGCTGCCAAGCCAAGGCTGTGTTGGGGTGTTTTAGATTCACCCCCTTTTTTGTCTCTATTTTGTATCAACTATTTAAGACTTGCACTGTACTGTTATGGTAGGGATTTGGTCCCTAACCTGAATGTCTGTATATGATGTATGTATATATTGTTTTGGTTTTGAATGTGAATATGTTCGGAAAAGTCTTTTTGCATTCAGATTGTCACAGCTCATTGGACATCTTTTATTTACTATTTTGGCTTCCGCCAGCCCCTTACTCTGCATTACTGTCATTACTGTTAAGCAGGCATTTAGTAATCACGGATTACTGGCCAATTACGGTGCTAAACCCATAGGGCGCGGATTAAGGTCGTGACAGTTATAGTAATGAAACACATTGAAACTATAAGCACCGCACAACATCACATAGGTGTGTGAATATTAACATTGAGTGACAAAACAATGATGAATCTTCATTTCAACTTAATGTGAATATTAACACGGCTTCATTTGAGAACATGCTATTTTAATAATTTTTTTATTTTTTTGCTAAAATATGAGATTAAAAAAAATTGAAAAATTTACCAATAAATCCCATCTTAAGGAATGATGATCCGTTTAGTCCAAAGGATTTTCTTATAGACCAATTAGTCCCATTGATTTTAGAAAGGTAAATTTAATATATTATTTGAAAATTAAATTTACTGTTATATCCTTAATTCTATTTTGTTTCCTTCTTCTTCTTCTTCTTCTTCTTCTTTTTCTTTTTCTTTTGTGTTAAAAAGGTAAGATACACAACTTTTGAGAAACAAATTTGGAATGAATTTTTATATAGAAATCTTTTTATTTGGAATGACTTGAAATATGAGATTTTTTAAATATTTTAAAATGAGTAAAAATATGGCTTGAAATATGAGATTCTTCAAACATTCCAGAATGATATTGGATTTTTCAAACATTTCAAAATGAGTACAAAAACTCCTCAGTATTATGTATAATTTTAAACAGTAACACTCAAATGTAACACTAAAAAAAAAAATTCTTTAATGTATTTTTCTTAAACCTAACACTTCAATATAACACACAAAAAAACTCCTTCGTGTATTTTTTTTAAACATAACATTTTAATGTAACACTCCAAAAAAAAGAATGTGAGATTTTTCAAACCATTCCAAAAGGAGTACAAAAATTTCTTAGTAAGTTTTAGACGAATGTATAATTTTAAACTGTGAGTTTTGGGCAAATGTATAATTTCTTAGTATGTTTGGGAAAAGTACACTACGGAGTTTTTAGTATTTTTGTGTGTGTCACTTTAAAGTGTATTACATCGGAGTTATTATGTTTGAGAAAAGTACACAAAATAGTTTTTTGTGTGTTATAATGGAGTGTTACATTTAGAAAAAGTACACTAAATTTTTTTTTGAAGTATTACGTTATTACGTTTAAGAAAAATACACTAGAGAGTTTTTTAGTGTGTTACATTGGAGTATTACGTTCTTGTTTGTAATGTGAGATTTGTTCTAAAAAGAGGAAAAATCAAAAAACACTATAGTGCAGATTGCCCAAATGTGTAATTTCACATTTTGAGAAACCCACTTTTATTCCTAAAAAATTAAACACAAATGTGTAAATGACTATCATTTTGTGTAATTTCAAATTTAATGGGACCTTTCGATTCATAAGAAAAAATGGAGGATTAAACAGTTCACAAAATCATATTTTGAGATTTATTGGTGCTTCAAAAATTAGTATGTTTGGGATGATTTTTTTATTTTTACGAAAAAAATGTGCAAAAGTAAAGAGAAAATAAAATCTTTGACTTTTTTGTATAATTTGTTGGCTTTTTGGCTTTTTAATGATCTTGTGACTTTTAGACTAAAAAGTAATATTCTCAAACGAGGTCTAATGATGTAAATATTTGCATAAATGATAATGTTTACACTTTTCATCTCATTCAATTTCTATTTAATGTGAATGTTCACGTGATATATTTGGAGTGTTAACATTCACAAATGTGGATATAAACACATCACTTCTTAATGAGTTATGTTGATATTTATATTATTTGTGATGTGAATATTCACAGTTTAAAAAAAAATAACAACTGATTGCAAGCGCATTGCGTAATGTGATTATTTAAGCTTTTGTTTGTTGTCTAGTAAATGTCAACATTAACATTACGTTTCTATAAAGAAAGCAAAAATTATGTTCCATATGTGATTGTTAACACCAATTGATAATGTTCAAAGTTTTTTATTTTGATATGATTTCGATTAATATGAATATTCACATAATATATTGAATTGTGACCATTTACATAGGTGGATGTTTTATGTGGACATACACACCAACTTTGTTATGCTCTGTTTTTTTTACACCCACGCTGTTGTGTGAAATGTGAACATTTATATAAGAGTAGTATACATTGTGGTTTTCTTTAATTCAGTTGACATCACACGCATGTATCTCCTACAAAAATTTCAGTTGAAATCACAACTTTGTTCCATTATGAGCCAACATTGTTGAATCGCAACGTTCACTTTGTTAGCACTAAAAATGTATAAATATTAACCCATAAAAAAAAAATAAAGATTGGGACCCTCTTTTCCCCACTCCCTTTGGATCCCATTTCTTTTTTGATTGGACATTTTTTCTTTTTCTTTTTTTTCTCCTCCTCCAATCACTACTCGCCACGTGTGTGTGGGGGTGGTGGGGGTTGAAGTTTGATGGGGTCTAAATCACTACTGAAAAAAAAAAAGATTTCACGAAATGCAAGAATCGTATTGTTCGAAAAATCGTTTCCAAACATGTAACAATGAACTAATAAAATTGAATACTGAAAAATGGGATACAAAAATTCTTCATATACATGTATATATTTTAGATTTCTATGCGATATAATGGCTCTAAGGGTAAAATAGTACATAAAATATAAAATATCTTTAACATGGGAAAAATGACTTGATGCAATATAAGGAGTGGACAACGGAATGGCTAGGGGTGAGTATAGTCCGGATTAGACCGGATTTGAGTAAAATTAGAACCAATTCCTTATCTACAGATCTTGAAAAATTGAAACCAATTCAATCCGTTTAAATCGTGAAACTAATCCGAACCAATCTATTTAAATACGGATTAGATCGGTTTAGGACTACGGATTTACATAATTAAATAACAAAAAAAAATATATAACACTTTAATTTCATAAAAATATAAATATAACACCATATTAGTTTCACAATAGCAACATGTCTTTTCATAATAACGACAAACTATTCTAGAATTTAAACAATCATAAAAAAATTAGTTTCACAATAAGTATTTAGACCATTACAAATTAACACTAAAAACTAGCAAACAAAAGTAATAAAAGAAGATACTATGCAAGTTTAGGTTTGGATTTAAGTTTTATATGAAATAAGAGAAGATACTATGCAAAAGGCTGTATAATAAAAATATAGACTATTTGTATACGGTTCGGATCAGTTCCAATCCGAAACCGTAGGGTTCAATCCGGAACCAATCCGTGAACTATGAATTTTTTATTTTTCAATCCGGAATCGAACTACGGATTCAAAAAATCAATCCAAACCTATTATATTGAATTAGACTGGATCGGATCGATTTACGAAATTCACGAATTCCTTACTCAGCCTTAAGAATGGTCGGCTCGCACGACCCATCCAAACCGACTACATCCACAGTGATTTGAGCGGTTTTGAGAGATAAATAACATCAGATGTGGGCCTATTTTTAAATATAAAATCGGTCTCGGGTCAGACCCTGATTCGACCCTCACGGAACCGTCCTACCCGCAAACCCTTACATATAAATATTTTTTCCGTTGCTGTTGCTCGCTCTCAGGTTCTCTCTCTCTATTGACCTGCTTTGCTCTTACTTCTCTCCTCTCATCTCGGCCTCTCTTTCTCATCTCTCCTCCCCGTTGCTGTCTCCCTGCTCTCCTCCATATCGCCGTCGACCTTCGCACTCTGTCCTTGCTCCGTTGTCTCTCTCGCACTCCGTCGCACTCTTTTGCCTCTCTCGCACTCCTCCATCGACTCCTCGCACTCCGTCGCCACTCCATTTGCAAGGTAAGAGTTTGAAACCCTAATTTATGGTATGTTTGGTTGCTGAGAAACACTAGTTGGGCTACTTCTATGTTTGATTGTTGACTATATTGATATGCAAGACAATGTTTATGTTTGTTTTTTTATGACCTATATCAGAAAAGAGGGGAAAAAAAAATAAGAAAAAAGAAAAAAGGCCTGAAAGCAAAAATTTCCAGAACAAACTTAATCCGCAAACCGCACGCACAACTGTCCGACCCTTCCATACAATCTATAACCCGCATCACGGGCGGATGCGGTTCCATTTTTGCCCAACCACACCCTATCGGACGGGTCCAACTTGCAATCCGAACCGTCTAAAACTGATCCGTGAGCACCCTTTATAGACCCATATAGGTTAGAAGACCATCAAAAAGAATTTTTCACTAAATTCTCAAATAAGTCATTTGAAAATTTTGGATTTTGAATTTTTAAATGATTTTATTTGAAGAATCTCATCTGAAGTGAATCTCATTCCTGTGCGGACATGATTTCATTGCAGCCACTGGTTTCGCTCTTAATGAGGTGGCGCATTCTGTAAAAAAGTTCCAGATGAATTTTTTTTTCCTTTGTTGAATGCAAAAATGTTTGGGACCTCTTTTTTGGAGGATTTTATGACCCTCAATTTGATCTTGGTTGATATATGCGTAGGACTCATGTATGTGTGACTCCACATTATGAGTGATTGTGATGAGAGTAAGAGTCATGTATATGTGGGTCTCTGTCACAATTGTTTTGAATGAAGTTCGAGATGATCTTCGTTTGGTCATTTTTGGTTTGTTTTTTCACAAACTTGTTTTAATTTTTTTTTTAAAATTAAAATTAATTTGATAAATGAAAAAAAAATACTTATTATTTTAATATAATTTTATCTTAGATAGAAATAAATTTTAAAAATATATTATGAAAAATTTATTAGAAAATCATTTTTTAAATACTTATTAACATATTACGAGTTTGTTTGGGTTGCACTACAAAAATGCACTTATTTATCTTTTTATCTTTTGATTAATGTTTGGTGGCTCGAAAATATGGAGCTCGAATAGCTCGAAAATGACAAAACGACGTCATTTTACACCAAAAACGACATCGTTTTGGGTATTTCGAGTCATTCGAGCCACATATTTTCGGACCACCAACCATTGCTGTTATCTTTTTTTAGGTTACATCATTTCTTTATTTTTTTATATATTTTTTCGTAAAAAGTTAAAAAATATACTTATTTTGATTATCTCAAACAATTATTAAGTCTTATTATTTGAACATTTGATCCACTAAGGTCAAGTTTGGCAAGTTCAGAATAAGTCAAAAAGTTAAAAAGTTACTCAAAAAGTTAAAAAGTTAACACTATTCACCAAAAGTCAACAATTACAGCTGCACAACTCTCAATTCTAATTTTCTTTTATAAATCAATTTTTACAATTTTTTATTACACATTTTATATAAAAAGTCAAAAAGTTAACCCAAACATCTATATTTTCTTCCTTAATTTTTTAGTTCAAAAAGACAAAAAGTACACTTATTTAGGATACCCCAAACAACCCCTAAATCTTAATTCTCATAATTAAGAATAAATGCATAGGAATATTTTAGTAATTATATTACTTATAGAACGTATTGAAATATAAAAAAAATAATTTAAATTAAGTGAAACATAAATACTAATTGAAATATAAAAAAATAATTTAAACTAAATCAAACATAAATAGGTGAACGGAGATTTACGAATATAAAAAAATATCATTTTTTTGGTTATCAAACTAGTTTTTTTTTTTTTCCAAACACAAACCAAACATGGTCTCCAGCCTCCAGGGAGGACCCGAATCCCAGAAGTAGAGCTCTTAAATCCAACCAATGCTCGATGTGGTTTTCAGTAACCGGCGGTGGTTTACGAATTCTGCGCTACTGCCTTCTTTCTCTTCCACCTGTCCGCTTTCGTGCCCTAGCTATCATGGACAGTACCACCAGCAACAGGACCTCTTCTTTCTCCGCTTTCGCTCATTCGGGCAGAAGGTATGTTCCTTTCCAGTTTGGCTGCTTGGAAACCAAAAGAAAATTACAACAAATCCCCAAATTCGAACCTATTGCCTTTTTCTTTTCTTTTTGGGATGCAATTCATGATATAATTTGCGGTACTGTGTTTGTGTTTGTGGCAGTGGGGGTAGAGGAAGGGGGTTCGAGTTGAAAGACAATCGCGAGAGGTCGAGAGGCCGTGGCGGTGGAAGCAGCGGTGGTGGTTCTGGCAAGGACAAAATTGACGCTCTTGGAAGGCTCATGTATGTGCAAATCGCTTCTTCTTTGAATTTTGACCTTGCGTAATTGCTAAGTTCTTTGTGTTCAATCTTGTATCAAATTGAATTATGTGTTTTTGGTGCTTAATACCATTTGAATGAATTTTGTATGTTCCTAATTTTCAAAGTGATCAAACAAAGTTCAATTTATGGCCATTGAAATGGAAAAAAGAAACAGAGAACTCAAATTAAAAATGAAAGCGAATTTTGAAAGTGGGAAAGTAGGAATCTGGGAAAGCTACTAAATGGGTACTGATATTTGATTCTACTAAGGTATCCATTTTTGAAGCTAAATGTTTATGGTTGAGTGTGGGTAATGAAATACATAATTCACATAATGTAAATTGGTTGAACTTGGAAAAATTTTACTTTTTGATTTTTTTTTTGTGCCCAAAAAAAAGGGGGTGGAAAAAGGTCTCACCTGAGCCAAAATGCATGAATTTTGGTTGAGTGGAATTTTTTTCTTCTTTCTTTTCTAATGGGTTTAGAAATATTGTATGGTTATGTTCGTTTATATAACTCATTTGAATCCAGCAATAGTCACACTTTGATTTTTCATCTGTGATATTTATAGGACACGGATTTTGCGACATATGGCTTCTGATTTGAACTTGAATATGAGAAGTGATGGGTATGTCAGGGTTCAAGATCTTCTGAAGCTGAATTTGAAAACTTTTGCTAACATTCCACTTAGAGCTCACACAGTTGATGATATTAGGGAGGTCAGTCTGCAAATCCCTCATTCCTTTATTGTAGCTTTAAGATATTATGTTATATATAATATACATAAGTCAAATGGGCTCTGAACTGTTATTTCTTCTTCTTCTTCTTCTTCTTCTTAAAATTCAAGTTCTTCTTCTTCTTTCTTCAAAATTCACTTGATCTTGTTTGTAATTACCTCACATGTACTAGAGGGATGCCACAAGTAATGTTTGTTAACTATCCTGTTCCTTATATGTGTCTGTCATCTGTTCTTGTTTAATCCTAGTAAAGTGTCTATTTGTATCATTTGAGGATAACTAATTACTCACTACACTGTACTTGCAACTTGCAAGCAATTAGGCACATGAATTTAAATTTTTAATTCATTTCAAAATCCTATTATTGCCCTTATAAAGGCAAGATTTTTAAAGAACGTATAAAAAGCCAAATGGGGTAAGGGGAAACATGAAAATTTGACAGACTTTGGAAAAGAGGAACACTGAAAAGGTGTTCCCTTTTAAGTAATAGTATAGATAGTATAGATATTTAAAATTTGTATGTATGTATATTATACTATTAAATAAAGGGAGAACAACTGTTGTTCCCCTTTTTCTGAGGCTTTGCCAATTTTTCGTCTTTCCACATAAACCCATTGTTTTTTTTTCTACAAATCATTTAACATCCTTATTGCTATATGGGATATACTAGGGGGTTTGCAATGTTTCTTTAAGTTTAGATTCAGGTGTCCTAATGCAAAATACAAAACTAATGGGAGATTAGTTAACATTACATTATAGGAAAAGGCGATTAATTGGGAATAGGTGAGAGAGAGATAAGTGATAGGGGGAGGGAGGGAAAATTACATAAAAAGTACACATGATAAGGTAAAATTTATTCCCATGACACCCCTTTAGTATTACTTGAATGAACTGTGTTTTGGTGTAGTTGAGCACAATTTTGTTGAAGGTTGCTTGATATTGAACCTTCTTTCTATTTTCAGTTTCTTATCTTCTATCCTCTATTTGTTTTATTAACTTTTCAGCTTCTGTTGGCTGCAAAAGATATCATCATAAAAGACCAAAAGGACTCTTTTCCCTTTGTGTATTGTTATCAATGATTTGTATCATGATGTATTAACAATTGCATTTTTCCAATTGTCTATTACGAGTACCGGGTACTGACCGGGTGCGGGTAGGCGTATTGGTACAGCGGGTATGCCGAATATATGCTAGGTGCGGTAAATATGTTTGGGTATGGCATGGGTATGGCGAGGTGATTTATTTATTTATTTATTTTTTCCAGCTGCTAGAATTTGTTTCAGCTTTTATTATTCTTCTTTTAACTTCAAAAATCATCAAGTAATTTATTTCCAACATTCTTTACCCATAAGTCATGTTTTTGTTGTATTTTGTATCCTGTTTTAGACAATCAAAAAAGAAAAAGAAAGAATTATATAACTTTTTAGACAAGCTGATCTCTTTTTAGTTTTGATATTGAAACTTTGATTTGTGTGTTGGATGTTTAGTTATAAATTTTTTTAAAAGAATTGATGTACCCCAACTGCACCCGTACCCTACTATTTAAAGAATTTGCTATATCAACATACCCGTATCATATCCGTACCTGTATCCATACCTGCACCCATGCTTCATAGATGCTATCCTGCTACATCTCTCCCTGCCATTGTTAACTTCATGCTTTGTCTGTATGATTTTGCATTTGACCTACAATATGTGAATAGGTCTGTCCTAATTACTTGTGTTTCACATAATTTTTCCTAACATAGTTCTATTGGTTTTTTAATGCATATGCTGCAGGCTGTCAGAAGGGACAATAAGCAGCGGTTTAGCCTGCTGGAAGACAATGGGGAGCTTTTAATACGTGCAAACCAAGGGCACTCAATAGTGGTAATTTTTCCTCTAAATAAAAGGGTTTTTTTTTTGGGTACAATTTATATCAGAGGAATGCAGCTTAAGAATTTCAGGAAAAAAATGATTGTGACTAACCTGTAACTCTATTTACGAGTATGATTCTAGTTTTATTGCTTGCTTGGTTGTTGTTTAGACTTCTCTTTGCAAACTTTATTTTGTTAAATGTCACTCGAGTCGAGTGTCTGTATTTCGACTTTTCAAGAGTGGGAATTGCATCATGACTGTCATATTGTAGAATTGGTTTTATTTATTTATGAAAAAAAAAATTCATAAATTAGGAAGATCAGTTTAAAATTACAATTTCAAACTCTTAAGAACTTTGAAATGTGCATCATATATAACACATCTGATATAGATTTTACTGTTCATATTTTCATGGTCAATTGTCAGATGGCAGCAGCTCAACTTTAAGATTAAGATTGCAACACTAGACCTTAATGCCTAATTCCTAAATATGATTGTATTCTGGTATGAGGCCAGTGGCCTGAATTGCATAGATTCATAGAACCACATATTTTTCTATGCAGCATGCAATGCTGAGTTAATACATTACTTTATTGACTGGATCCCTGTACTGGACATATATTTTAATTACCTCCACAAATACTTCAACTTATGACATACTTCAGAAAAGTATTTGTCTTAATAAGGCACCTGTTGAAATACCTATGATTGTTTTCCAAATGCCCTCTTGGTCTTGTTATGTTGTTGCCAATGTGCATGCACATAACTTGTGCAATCTAAATATGTTGCACAGCTGCTACATGCACTGCTAATTGTAGATTTTAACCAGTTTTCTCTTTGTAATAAAGATATGGAGAGGAGATTCTTATTGCATTAGTATTTCAATGGAAGTTGTCTTAAAAATGAACCAGAATAAAGGCCATTCCCTGGTGCTGGTCCCCTGTAATGGAGGTTGACAGGAGGGGTAGATTGAAATAGACCTAACCTTCTGCATTATATTCTCTAAGTAGCTGCTTTAAGGTTCAAACCCGTATTCTCACACTTGAAATTAAAAGTTTACCATGTTAGTGACAGAATAATGGCATTAGAGGCCCAACCAATTTGGGATGAAAATTTGTCTTGACTAAATGAACCATTTTAGACTTCATTTTGCGAGCCGTAGAATTTAGAAATGATGTCAATTTTGTTTAGAATTGGTTTAAGTCAAAGTTGACATTGCAATTTATTGATCTGGGTTTGCCTGGATTTTTTTTTTCTTTTTTTCCTTTATTACTTTGTTTCCTATTTTAGTGTTGGGTTTGAGCATTTATCTGAGCTGTATGATCCAATGATTTGAATTTGTTATGTATGCTTGGCAGACTGTTGAAACTGAAAGCTTATTAAAACCAATCCTTTCAGCTGAAGAAGTTCCAGGTGGATATAGTTTCAAATGCTATACATTTATTTTTTAGGAGTTGGAACTTCGCTATTTTATTTTATATCATATTTTACATCTTTGTTTGCTTCATTCCTTTTGTTTCGTTGTGACATGCAGTGTGTGTCCATGGGACCTATAAGAAGTTTTTGGAATCAAT
Source organism: Camellia lanceoleosa (assembly GCA_025200525.1). Classification (NCBI taxonomy): domain Eukaryota; kingdom Viridiplantae; phylum Streptophyta; class Magnoliopsida; order Ericales; family Theaceae; genus Camellia; species Camellia lanceoleosa. The sequence goes on from CM045760.1 coordinate 32,218,738, forward strand.
CTTGGAGCAAGGTATCAAGCGAATGAAAAGACTGCACGTTCACTTCTCTTGTGGCTTGCCAATGGATGGTGAAGTAATTAGTGGTAAGATATTTGGAGTGATCTCTTTTGCCCAAATTGCTTTTACCATTACAATCACGAGTATACGAAATCCTTTGAATATGTTATGTGCCTCACTCTCTCTTTCAAAGTGGAGATGAAAAATCATTTGCATCTAGTAACTTGGGTAATTTTGATGATTTCTGACCATTGACATGTCAACTTCCAGGTATGAGACGGGATGTCAACGTTTTGATATTTCTTGATGTAAAAAAAGCTTTGGAAGGTAATGTCAAGCAAGCTGGAAATGAATTGGATTGTTTTGAACTTCAAAATCTAAACACATATTCCCTTCTAATACTAAGTCGAAACAGAGGAAGCTTGATATACTTTTTGCTATGTTTTTACTTTATTTTTTTTCAGAGGGAATGAAGCTTTATATTTCAGACAACCAGGTGATCTTGACCGAAGGTTTTGATGGTGTTGTACCAGTGAAATACTTTGCAAAGATAGAATCATGGCCAGATAGACAAGCCATACCCTTTTAGACTTGGATTATATCTGGACTACTTGTTTCTCCTTTTTGTTTTTATGTTTAAATATTTGGGACTCATGTTTTCCATTTAATGGCACGATAAGATATACCTACCTTTTTCTTCTTCTTTTTTGTCGAAAAATGTAAATCTAGCACCCATGTAACAATTATTGATTAGATTAATTAATCTATTCATGAAAATCGTGGTTTGTCCAATTGGTGTGCTATGTTTTATGTTCATACCTTCTTGTGTGTTTCATGCGCGCTGCTCTTGTAGATCTGTATATTTCAAATCTATTGGATTTTTATGATTTGTATTTTACATGTGAAATATGATTTTTATTTTATTTTATTTATTTATTTATTTTTTGGTCAGGTGTGATTTATATATCCAGATAGGTGATAAGTACTTTTGTTGGATACAAAGACTTGTGTTTGGTTTAATTTTCAAATCAATTTTCAAAAGTTCAAAAGTTCAAAATTTCATTTGGTTTATAATTTTTTAAAAATTATTTTCGATCATTTTTTGTGTCTCTTTTCTCATTCTTTCACATCCTAGACATCAATAAATTACTCATTCTTTCATTCTCTCATATCATACTGTAGACACTCTATTTTTGACCGACCTTAAGATTCAGACGTCACTAACTGAACGCTCGGTGATGTCGCATATTGTGCTCGTTTTGAGGTTGCGAAGTCACGGCTACGAGCCTTGCCTCTAGACTTCCGGACTTTTTTGTACTTTGCGTCGGTTTGCGAATTGGGTCCCGTTTTCTCCGTTTTCTCTTCCCGAAGGGAGGGAGAGGTCTCGTAGATCATCTCTCAGTGGCCGTAGGCTACGTTTCGTGGTCGTAGGCCATTTTTCCCGGTTGGAGCCCGGTTCCCGGTTTTCGGAGCCGTCGACCATGTGCCTCGGTTCGGGACCGCTTAACCACCTCCGTTTGTTCTGGTTTTTGGCATACACCTTGTTTCCTCCCTTTTGAGGGACACTGCGGCCCGAGAGACCAACTTCGTGGTCAAACGCCACCTCCGGTGCTTAATAGTCAGTTTTCGGGCCCTCGGACCGCGCGTTTTGGCCCCCTAACCTTCGTTTTGCATCGGTTTGGGTTCATTTTTGGCGGAGACCTTATTTTCATTGTTAGGAAGGTTGTAGGAAGGTGGGAGGCTAGTAATTGTTCTGAAGACCAGCTTTATTCCTTCATCGCTCTTCATCGCCCGTTTTCTCCACTAGAAAGCTGATTTTTTCCATTCCCGGGCCACTTTTTCTGACTTTCCACCACACCATTGTGTTGTACACACCTAGGAGGCCACCAATATGGATAAGCCGGCCATCAATTGTTCTTGACCCTTTTGAACCTTTCTAAAAAGTTAGTTTTTCTCTCTCCTGGGTTACATTTTCTAGGTTTTGATCATACAGCTGTGTTGTACACACATGGGAGGCCACCTTTCTAGGGTAGCCGGCCAGCAACTTTGTTGACCCTTTTGACCCCTGGCCGGCCGGCTAAGGGAGGTGGCCGGCCGGCCACCTGAACCTCTTAAACCTGGCCGGCCAAATTTCTCTCTCATGGTGCATGCCAGCTGTGCCAGCTATTTTGCACCAGACTCCTGCCCGAGGGTCTGCCCTTTTGGGGAGAAAATTTGAATTGGTTTTCCCCCCCTTTTCCTTGGCCTCTCCCTCTATATAACCAGCACCCCACCTCCATTTCTAGGGGTTAGAAAAAATCAGCCAAGGCTCCCTCCCCTTCTCCCTCTATTTTCACTATTCCAATCTCCAAAATCCTAAGATTCTTGCACCATTTGCACTACAACCCATAGCACAACACCACCATCATCCATTTCAGCACCTTGGAAGCCATTTACAGAGGTTGGAAGCTCAGAATCTTGGACCAAAAACTACTGGAAAGTTGCTCTACAAGGGTAAGCTCCTATTTTCCCCATTTTTGTACTATTTTGTTCTATATCTTAGCCCCTTTTGCAGGCATTTTTGGGCTCTGACCCGAACTGGAAATAGTCTTATTTTGAGCTCATTTTCATATTTGATCAAGGACTTTTCTCTGTTTGAGGCCATCTGCTACCTCTTTCCCTTTATCTCTTTTTTAGGGCTATTTCTTGCATGACGTATTAGCCCTGTTTGTAAGCATTTCTGGGCTTCGAGCCAAACTGTAAAGTGACTTATTTTGAGCCCCTCTTCAACTTTGTTGAAGGGCTCTTTGTTGTTTGAGGCCAGCTACTGCCTCTTGGTCTCTATCTCTCTTTTGGGGCTATTTTTGCATCATATTTTAGCCTTACTTGTGAGCATATTTGAGATTTTCCATAAACTGTAAAGTATCTCGTTTTGAGCCCATCTTCAACTTTGTCGAGAGCTCTTTGCTGTTTGAGGCCTTTGCTGCCCTTTTGTTCAATCTCTCTTTTAGGGCTGTTTTTGCATGATACATTAGCCTTATTTGTGAGCCTTTTTGGACCTCGGCCTAAACTAAAAAAAGTCTTTTTTTGACATCATCTTCATGTTTGATTAAGGTCTATTATCTTTTTGGGGTCATCTTCCCCCTATGCATGCTTCATCTCTCCATGATTAGGGCTATGCATTAGAACACTTGCATTGGCCATGGTTTGGCCTCTTAGCCACTGAAATCCAGTGAATTTTTAGTGGCTTAGGTGTATTCTTGAAGGACAAAATCAAAGGGGGGTGACCCTTTCTCTCCTTGTTTTGCTTGATGGTCTTTTTGGCCTTCCAAAGAGGACCTATTTTGCATGCTTTGTTGACTGATTTCAGGGCCAATTTGATGAGTTTTAGGACTATCATATTTGATTTCCAGAGTTTATTTTTCCATGCTAAGTGTCTTTGATGCATGTGCTTAATAACCCCTTGTATGCCCTTCCAAAGGAGCCCCTCATTTTTTACATGCATTGGCTGCATTTCCATGTTTATTTGAGCGTATTTTCACGTGTTTTGTTCACTGATTTTTGCTGGTTTGGTGAGATTTCATATGCTTCATATACATGCCATGTAAACCATGTTTGCTAGTCAAAGTTGCATGCTATTTTAGTCCATCTTGCTAGCATCTTTTGGCCATGCTTTGAACTAGAAATGTTCATGTTTTGGGACTGCCTTGGTTCTGTCTTTGTGCTTCATGATCAAATAATGCATGCTTTGTATAGCTACAAGTCAATATATGTGCCTAGCTTTGAGTTTCGGGACCATTCCATGCATCGGGTGCCATGTTTCCATGTTTCGGGATCATTTTGCATCACATTTCAGTGCTAGAACTTGCATGTTTGTATGCCATATTTCATGCCTTGCCATGCCTTGTTAGAGTGGCATTTGTGCCTTATGATCGGTCCTCGGTTTGCGTGCATACGTGTACGCATCTCGAGTGTCTCATTTTCATCTCATGGCCGCTGATGTGAGTGTGACTGAGGTACACTCATGTTGGTGTAAGTCCATTATGCATTGTGTATGCCATTTCAATTCATAGCATTACGTATGCTAGGTTGTATGTTAGAGCATCGTGTACGCCATGTTACATCGTGCATTGTGTATGCCATTTCATAGCATTGTGTATGCTAGGTTGTATATTAGTTGCATAGTGCATGCCCTCTCATTTGCATTGTGTTTGGGATAGGAGTTAGCCCGAGCACGGAAAACGAGGGATGTTTCGTACTTTGAGTGACAGAACGTGTCTCAATTCCCGGTCGCCGACACTCCAGATTATCCACGATGGAGTTTAGGCCTTGTTGTGTTTTCATGTGCATTCATTCTATATTGAGTCGTGCAAATCGACTCATCGGCCATCATGCATCGAGATGCGCGATTGGTGGCACGAGAATCGAAGACTACACTCCCTGAAGAGTACTCAAGCATACATATGTGAAAATACTTTACCATGCCCCTTTCTTGCTCTCTGTTGCAGCAAATCAAGAATCAACAGCCTTTCAGAGCTTTGCACAATATTCCGGGCTTAATTGTAAACAGAGGCTACTAGGGGTATCGCAATGGATTTCCGCGCAAGGCAACCCGAGCATGCATCATTCATCATCTGGAGCAGAGTCGAGGCAGTCCCTAGCTTGCATGCTAATTTACTGCTTTTCTAGATTAATTTGTTAATTAATTAGGGTTTTGTACTCATTTGGACTGTATTATTTATTCGGGACTGTATTATTTATTCGGACCCTCCTAAGTGTGCGTGCGTGTGATGTATGTCTTCCAACCCCACGTCTTTCTTCCTTTTATTTACCAGCTTATGATGGTTAGATTAGGGCATGTTTCAATTAGCATACAGTATGATAGCATGTTTGCATTCATTCATCTGTTTTGCATGCACCGGGCTCGGTGCATCATACTCACTACATTGTACTTCAATTCCGAGTTGAATACATGTTAGCTGTAGCATTTCATATGTCATGTTTAGAATAGTCGAGTCTATCTTAGTTGCATTCCTACATGTGTTGCATTAGGCATTTCTGTATAGTTAGGATCATGCATGGATTTCTAACATAGTTTCTATTTTGGCTTGGAGTACTCGGTAAGTTTTTACGCTTTAGCATCCTTGCATGTGTGTGAATGACTGCCATGATAGCATGCTTACCATGAGGCTATTTGCTTATGTGATATAATTGCCTGAATGCCTGTGGGTGAAGGTTGGGTTGTTTGGATTGGGACAATGTATTGACCGAGAGTTTTAAGCCCACTAGATAGTGGCAAAACCATCTTTTCTAAGCCCACCTGAGGGTGGCAAAATCTGCACTTTAAACCTACTTGCAAGTAGCAAACCATCTTTCAAAAATGAACATGAAATGTTTTGTTCCAATTCAGGCGATTCAGTCTATACTTGTATGCTGTGCGCATCACATAGTACATCTAGGCTAATAATCGGAATAAGAATGTATAATGTTTTCAAAACTAGATATCATGGTTAGTAGAGGCCGATCTTTGATCGGGCAAGCGGGGGTACTCACGAAGTGACCTTCCCCAATCGTACCCAAGTTCCCGAGCCGAGGCAACTTTGGTAATGACGGACACGTGGCCTTAGGCAACGAGTCAAGGTTTTCTAAATTTTCCAAAATAAAATATTTAGGTGGCGACTCTGTATCTGGCAAAGCAGTCCATGTTTGACACTTCTTTCAAAAAATCTATTTTCTCAAAACGATTTGTCGGATTTGGACTCTTTGGTTCAGATTGAGAACCGTGACAATTTGAGTCCTGAACTGTAGTGAGCCCAAGATGAATAGAATGGGACTCATCCCTCCCGGGACGTTCGGAGACGTCCACACATACACATCAATCAATTATTTTTTTCTCTCATATCCATCTATTTAATTTCAAAAAAAATAAAAATAAATAAAAATATCCCAAATTACAAAACTCTAACTACAAAACTATTTTCAAAATAACAATCAAATAAAATTTTAAGTTTTGAAACTCCTTTTAAAACTTATCTTTTAAAATTGATTTCAAAATCAAACCGAACAGTCCAATGAAGCTTGGATTTTGGATTTGAGAGAATTTTATTTCACTATGTCAAATGCAAATAGTTCAATGAAGCTTGCTTTAACCAAGCTTTGATGAGTTAGGGCCTGGTTGTTAAGAGCTTCGAGGTTGTTTCTAGTGGTCAATCAGAGTGATTTGAATTTTGAAGTTCATAATAACGTGAATAATGCTATATGCACCAATTAATGTATTAACTAGTATATCAATTGATGATGTGACATAATTTAAGAGATTTTTGATATTTGTAATTTGCTTAATGGTCAATAATAATGTTATAATTAGTGTTGGTACACTAGTTAATATACTAATTGGTACATGTAACATTACAGTAATAATGTATAAACTTTAATAATGCATTAAGTTCTAAGTTATGTCATAAAATTATAATCATAATGTATAGAGATTATTCTCAAATTTCATAAGTAAAGACAACAATAATTCAAAGCAGATATTCACAAAATGTTACTATCATTCAATTGATTGATTTTTCCTAAAATAATAAACTTGATTTTTAACTAATGAAATAATATGACCCTAATGTCTAAAACATATATATGCTACAAAGAATTAATAATAAACTGAATGTCATAAATCTATCTATTCATATTTGTTATGGGTTTATATCTATATATACTAGCATTTAAGACACACGCGATGCGTGTGTAAATTTAAAAAAAAAATATATATATATGCGATTGAGTCAATAAAAATTGAATTAAGGAACATTACTTTTCAATTGATAAAATTTTTAATACATCCTAATTCAATTTGTTTTTTTTTTTAAATATATATATTCAATTGCATAATTTTTTTTCTAATGAATTTGATATGATATATATACACACATTCTCATAAACTTCTACATTATCTTTAAGTTTTTTTTTCCCCATATTTATGAAATTTCTTTGAGTTAAGAATGAGAATTTATTCAGTTAAGAATAGTGAATTTGACCAAAATTATTTTTATATTCAATTTGTTTATTTATTTATTTATTTATATATTCAAATCGCATAACTTTTTTCTGAATTTGATATGATATATATATACATACACTCTCATATACTTTTACATTATCTTAGAGTTTTTTTTTTGTGAATTTTAATTAATTAATTAATTTTTTTTCATGTTCATCAAAAACTCTTTTGAGTTAAAAATGAGGATGTATTCAGTTAAAATATTGAGTTTGGCCAAAAAAAAGTTTTAATTTATACATTCATTTTTTTTAATGCATCCTCATTCTTTTTTTTGTGTGTAATTTTTTTTTTTGAAAAGTTTGGAGAACTAATTTTTTGGAAACAGTTTGAAAATTGAAAAGTAGTTTACTTACATTTTAAATAAGGTGAATTACACTAACAGTCCTTATAGTTTGGGACTTGTGTCATTTTGGTCCCTGACTTTTCAATTGTGACACGTTTGACCCTGAATTTTGAATTTTGTTCCAAATAAGGACAATTGAAGATATTATTGAATTTTTCAAGGGCAAAATCGTTAATTTGATAAAACATAAATTAATTTGACAAAAATAAATGTTTAAAAATTATTTTTGAATTTTAAAAAATTATTTCTACCTACTAAAGATAAAATTATATAAAATTATAAATCTTTTAGACATTTCTTTCTTTTTTTTACCAAATTAATTTTTATTATGTATTTGGATGATGATCATGTAAAATTAATTTTTAAAAATTAATCATGTAATTTTTATTAATTTTTATCAATTTTACATAATTTTATTTTTGGTGGGTAGAAATAATTTTAAAAATTTGAAAATATTTTTTTGACATTTATTTTTATCAAATTAGTTTATATTTTATCAAATTGACGATTTTGCCCTTGAAATTAAGCAATGGTATGTTAATTGTTCTTATTTGGAACAAGATTCAAAATTCAGGGTCAAATGTGTCACAATTGAAAAGTCAGGGATTAAAGTGACACAAGTCCCAAACTATAGGGACTGTTAGTGTAGTTTGCCCTTTAAACAAAGATAGAAGGGAAATTTTTTTTGAAAACAATGAATAAAAAAAGAGTGAATTATACTAATAGTTCCTATAGTTTAGAACTTGTGTCACTTTGGTCCCCAACTTTTCAATTGTGACACATTTGACCATGAATTTTGAATGTTGTTCCAAATAAGGACAATTGAAGATACCATTGCTCAATTTCAAGGGCAAATTCATTAATTTGGTAAGATATAAACTAATTTGACAAAAATAAATGTCAAAAAATATTTTTGAATTTTAAAAATAATTTCAACCCACCAAAGTTAAAATTATGTAAACTTGATAAATCTGTTAGACATTTATTTATTTATTTATTTTATCAAATTAATTTTTATTATGTGTTTGGATGATAATCATGTAATAGGTGGTTGTTAAACTTTTAATATGTAATCGATATATTTAATATATGAAATATTTTTAGTTTTGAATTTCTTAATTTAATAGATTGGTTTAATACGATATCAAAGTTATCATCATATTTCACTTTTGAAAAAATAGAAAATAATTTAATGAAAATAAAAACAATCACCCAATACAAGATTATTATCCAAACACATAATAAAAATTAATTTGGCCCAAAAAAAAAAAATGTCTAAAAATTTATCAATTTGACATCATTTATCTTTAGTGGGTAGAAATAAATTTTAAAAAATAAAAAATATTTTATTGACATTTATTTTTATCAAATTAATTTATATTTTATCAAATAGACGACTTTGCCCCTGAAATTGAGTAATAGTATCTTCAATTGTCCTTATTTGAAACAAAATTCAAAATTTAAGGTCAAATGTGTTACAATTGAAAAGTCAGGAACCAAAGTGATATAAGGTCCAAATTATAGGGACCGTTAGTGTAATTCATCCTAAAAAAAATTATTCCCTTTTTTTTTTTTTTTTTGTGTTTTTTTTGACTTCTCTATTAAGCTGTTAAATCAATGTGCAAAAAGAAATAATAAATTTTTATTCTGTAGAACACAAAGTTAGAAATTTTATTTCATATATTTAAAATGTACACAAAAAATTTATATAAAAAGAATAAATTTATACTTAGAATGATAATCTATATAAACTAAATTCAAGTTTATATTGTAAAATCCACATCTATCTATACTTATATATAAAGCATTTAAAATATATGTGCACAAAATCTATAAATAATAAAATAAAAATATACTTACAAAGATAATATATAAAAAAAAAACCTGTACAATTCTTTTTATTTTTTTGTATTTTTTTAATCGGCATAATGAATAAAATGAAAATGAAGTTTTTTTATTTTATTTTATTTTGCAATGAACGTAATAAAGAAATAAAAACCATTAAGGTGCCGTTTATTAACACTTACATTTTCAATTTTCTGTTTATATTTATAAAAATTAAAAAAACTCAAATAAAAACTTGTTTGGTGAAATTTTTGATTTATAAATCAGTGGTCTCAATTTATAAATTTGGCCAAAAAATGAAAACACAAAAACTGTGTTTCTGTTTTGAGTTTTGAGTTTTTTTTTTTTTATTTACCACCCAACACTAGTCACCATTTTCTACTACCGTCTTCCACCACCACCCACCCCCCATCCCCCACCACCACCTGCCACCACCCACCTGTCACCACTAGCCACCAGCCACCCACCAGCCACCACCCGTCTACCACCCACTCGCCACCACCCGTCTGCCACCCACTCGCCACCATCACCTACCCCTTACCACTACCACCACCACTACCACTACCACTACCACTACCACCCACTCGCACCCACCATTACCACCTGCGCACCCACCATCACCACCGCCATCCGCCACCCACGCCACCACTACCACCGCCCACCACCACCCACCACCACCCACCACCCACCACCCGCCACCACCACCACTACCACCCACTCACTACCACCCACCACCTGCCACCGTCACCAACCACCACCACCACCCGCCACCTACCCATCACCACCCGTTATCCGCCACCCACCTGCCACCACCACCGCCACCACCCACTCGCTACCACCCACCACCGTCACCCCCCCACCCACCACCCACCACCGTCACCCACCCCCTCACCACCACCACCCGCCACCGCCACTTGCCACCACTTGCCATTTCTCACTCTTTTTATATTTTTAAAATTTTTTAAACATTTTGTCAATTACCAAACGCGTTTGTCGTTTATGTTTTTTTAAAAATAAACAAAAATTAATTTATAAAATTTTTATAAATATAAACTGAAAATGTAAACGTTACCAAACACACCCTAAAGAATTAATTTATACAAAATCCAATCAAACAACCCTCGGGAAGTCAATATCACCAATGCCATGACTTACCCTGGTCTGCAAATCTAATGAGCTTTCCCAATATCATCACCTGTTAAAGTTCTGCCTAGTCTAAACTCTCTGCAAATTTTAAAAAAACTAAATCAAGCAATAATTTACACATGAAAGTGTACACGTGATCAACTAAATCAAACAATAATGTACACATGTCTTTTTTTATTTTTTATTTTTTAATTTAGATTCAACTTTTATATGGTTGAAATTTTTTTTTAAAAATGAGGGAAAATGGTGAAGAAATGGCAGTTTTTTTTTTCCTTTTCAAATACTTCATCAAGTTGATTGTTGGTTAAGAAAATGAGGGAACGTGGGTGTATTTTGTTTTGTTTTGTTTTTTTTTAAATATTTTTAAATCACCTAAATTCCACATGGCAAGAGTTTTAAGAGACCAAATCCAAACTTCACTTAATATAATAGAATAGATACATATATGTGCATATCTGTATGTAGGTATTTTCTCTCTCCAGGTTCTCACTCATCTATGTGTTGCCGTCCCCTTAGGGGAGCCTCGTTGTTGTGCTCTCGCTGGCTAGAAGAAGAGATCAAGAAGAAGTTGTTTCTAATAATGTTTTTGTCCTCCTGAGGTTTCAATCATTCAAAACAAAATTTAAAGATGTTGAAATTGATTTAGAAGTGCTGTACAGTTTGGAAACGTGGGATAGTGGAATTGATTGGTTTGAATTTATCATATTACTCTTAACTACAAACAAATATAAGTGTAAAAATAATATAATTATTTAAGAAGTTATGGTCATTTTGAGAAAAATAAAAATAAAAAAAATTCTAAGCCATGCTTTAGGACTCAAAGTTCCTGTTGGCTTTTAATAATAGTATAGATATATTTTTAATGTATATATATAGTTATAAATATTTGTGGGTTTGTAATTTTTTATCACTTTATGCCAAATATATTTTTTATTTTAAAAATTTAAAAATTGAAAATTTCTATTTAATGTTTGAAGCTCTTGTAAAAAATAAAAATTCAAATAAAAAAAATATCAAATTTTCAAATTAGATTTGTTCAGATAGACTTTAAAGAAAATTAAAAATTAAAAATAGATATTGAGAGGTAAAATAAAAATTTTAATTGAATAGATATGATCGAATTTGTGAATTAAGAAAGATTTAACGGAAGTGATACAGATCAAATTTGTTAACTTTATCTATTCATATATCAGATTTTTTTTGTTATATTTATTTAAAAAAATGGAAATTAGGAAAATTAGTAAAGAATACTTGAGAGAATATGTTTGTTTTGAGGGATAAGAGGGTGGGATTGGACTATTAATCCCACCAGACGAATAGTCCATTGTTTGTTTGAAAATTTTTGTTCCGGACTAATAGTCCCCCCGGACTATTAGTCCCACAAACATGAGACTATCCTATCCCATGGGGGGGTGTGGGATAGAAACCATGGGATTGGTATCCCATGGGATTATTTTGTGAAATGTCTATTTTACCCTCCATGCTATTACTTAGTAAACAATTAGAAAAGGGTAAAATAGTCTTTTGAACATTTATAAATTATTTTTTTAGTGTTGTTAATTTAAAACTATATATTAAATAAAAAATTTAAATTATAAATTATAAATTATAAATTTAATTTAATTAAAAATAATAAATTATAAATTATGGCCTTATAAATTAAATTTTTTAGTCTTTGTTAAAAATTAAATTTACATATTAAATAATTTTTTTTTTAGTATTGTTAATTTAAAATTATATATTAAATAAAAAATATAAATTATAAATTAAATTTATTTAAAAATATAAATTATAAATTAAATTTATTTAAAAATAATAAATTATAAATTATGGCCTTATAAATTAAATTTTTTTAGTGCTGTTGAAAATTTAATTTATATATTAAATAAAATTATTTTTTTATTGTCGTTATTTAAAATATATATTAAATAAAAATAAAAATTATAAATTATAAATTTAATTTAATTGAAAATAATAAATTAAAAATTATGGCCTTATAAATTAAATTTTTTTAGTGTTGTTAAATTATAAATTATAGATTATAAGGGTAAAATAGTTTTTTGAACATTTATCCTTATCCAGTCCGTCTAACCAAACATTAGATTTACTAAAAATCGTTCAATCCAGACATCTAATCCCATGACTAAACAAACATAGGATACAAATACAATCCAACCAAATAGTCCCGGGACAATATATCCCGGGACTAACAGTCCGATAGATTACAATCCCCCCTTATCCAGTCCGTCCAAACAAAGTTAAGAGTTTAGTATTAAAGGTTTGAAGGCCTTTCATGTACCACCTTATATTCTTATAATATATAAAAAGATGAAAGAAAATGGAGCGATTGAACATCATATACATATTTTATTTTTATTTTTTCATATGTACAAAAATCACCCATTAATATAAGTAATTTTGCCTTTCTTATTTGGTCTTTAGTTTATTATTATTATTATTTATTATTTAAGATTAATGTTCTAACCATTTGTCTCACACGACCTTAAGCTAAAATTTTAGCAAGAAAGAAAAAAGGACAAATTACACTATAGTTTGGACTCGTGTCATTTTGGTCCCTGACTTTTCAATTGTGACACATTTGATCATAAATTTTGAATCTAATTCCAAATAAGGACAATTGAAAATATCATTGCTTAATTTCAAGGGTAAAATTGTCAATTTGATAAAATATAAACTAATTTGACAAAAATAAATGTCAAAAAAATATTTTAAAATTTTTAAAAATTATTTCTACCCATCAAAGATAAAATTATGTAAAATTGATAAAATTAATAAAAATTACATGATTAATTTAAAAAAAATAATTGTACATGACCATCATCCAAACACATAAAAATTAATTTGGTAAATAAATAAATGTCTAAAAGATTTATCCATTTTACATAATTTTATCTTTAGTGGGTAGAAATAATTTTTAAAAATTCAAAAATATTTTTTTGACATTTATTTTTGTCAAATTAGTTTATATTTTATCAAATTGATGATTTTGCCCTTGAAAAATCCAATAGTATCGTTAATTGTCCTTATTTGGAACAAGATTCAAAATTCAAGGTCGAATATGTCACAATTAAAAAGTCAGGGACCAAAGTGACACAAACTCTAAACTATAGGGACTGTTAGTGTAATTTACCCAAGAAAAAACAATGGTGTGCTTATATCTATTGGACTGAGAAAAAATTGTGCCAAAAAAAATTGAAATACAACTAACAACAGTGAACACTCAAATGGAAAATAGATAGGATAAAAGAGAGAGAACACATTGCCAGTACTCCATCTCATATACATCATTTGTATGATTCAAGATTCTAGTTATACACACACATACACAACAACAACAAAAAAGAAAAGGGCAACAAAAACGAAAGTGTCCTCTTTATATAGGAGTTTTTGATAAGTTTCTTGTTGACATATTGTTTTAAGACTTAAGTTGGCCACATGTGCTTCTAAACTAAAATTTCCTCTTCATGGTAAAAACTTTCTAATTCCTCTATAAAAAGTGCCATCTATTTGATCATTCTAGTAATTCTTCATTATTCTTTTCATTTATTGTTGTTTGTTCTTCTTGTGACTTAGGAGTGTGTTGTTTGAACTTCAATACTATTGCAACTTTCAAAATACTAAATTTTCTCAAATATAAGAAAAAGAAAAACACATACAAAAATATTTGACATATTGCTTTATTGATATAGAATACAAACACACACAAATTCTATGTAAAGCAATTGGCTTGTCTATAAAATAAGTGAAACATATATCTCAAAAAGTTGGAAAGAGCTTAAAAAATAAATAAAAATAGAGCAATGGTAATCTCTGTTGTATCATATATACCAATCTCTAACTTTCTTACGGAATGGTTATATGGGCAATACCAATCTAACTTTCTTATGAAATGACCATGGAAGTGATGGTGACAAACAAGGGTAAGTTTTTTGGGAGAGAGATGTTGGACAATCTTCACTGTATTTAAAAAAAAAATAATTTTGTTTATGTACTCAATAACAAACGGAATAGAAGAAATAAAGGATAGGAGAGAGTTTGTTTGATTATAAAAATCAAACCAGAAAATATAATAAAATAAATAAAACCGATTTTTATTTTGTTACAAAAGCAAAATAAAAATCTGAAACAGAAAAATAATAAAACAGAAAATAAATTAATTGCTTACCAAATTCATTTCTTGAACAAATTTTCTGATCAAGTCAGTGTTTAACATTGTGACCTTAAGATAGATTCGTCCTCTCCACGGTGCTTTCATATTGTGGATGTCTATCTCCTAGGATAAAATGATCAACAGCAAACAATAGCAGCACTACAAATTGTTTATATAATGAACACACTTTACGTTTACACTTTTTTTCGCAAGAAAATAATGCAGCAAAATGTAGAGAGAAATTGCAGAATATTTTGGACGAAAAATTGAAGTGAAAACATCAAATGAGGGGCTGTTTAATTTGAATTAAACAGGTACAGATTTGAATGAACAGGTATGGTACCTGTTTGGTTTGAATAAACAGATACAAATCTGTTGGGTTCAAATTTTGAACAGATAAAACCTTTATTGAACAGATTTGAATCTGTCTTGGTGGGGAAAATAAAACCAGAGCCAATTTTTGAAATTAATTTTCGAAATTCAAATTCAAAAAATTAGAATTTAATTTGAATTAAACAGGTACAAATTTGAATGAACATGTATGGTACCTGTTCGGTTTGAATAAATAGATACAAATCTGTTGGGTTCAAATTTTGAATAGATAAAACCTGTGTTGAACAGATTTGAATCTATTTTGGTGGGGAAAATAAAACCGGAGCCAATTTTTGAAATTAATTTTCGAAATTCAAATTCAAAAAATTAGAATTTAATTTTAGAAAATAAAATTCAAATGTTTTTGGCCCAAAAAGATAGATATTGGGCCAGACAAGCCCAACCCAACCACACATTATGCACCCGCGCCCAAGCCTAGCCCAGCCCGCCTGGATGGCCAGCGACGCGCGCGTGTGTGTTTATTTTGGGTTCAATGGGTCTAGCCCACTTTGCTCATAACCTTCATCTCTACAAAACTTGGGTGCCCCTTGGGGCTTACCCCAAGTTCCATCCCCAAGCCTTATAAACCCATTCAAAGTTTCCCATCAAATCAATGTGGGACAAGCCTTTATTCAAATCTTTAGGAAATTTCACCAAAAACACCATTTCCATGCAACTTTCTTTGGCTTCAATTTCCTATTCACCCGATAATGGTTTTGAGCAACCAAATATACCACGTGAATCACAACGCGGCATAGAACGCGTTACCATTTAGACCTGCCAATTTTAGCGCATAGGTCTCACCTAAAAATTACACCAAAGTTAAAGATAAATCTAATTTCCAAAACCATTTCTAACAATCTCTCACATGAATGGAATTTGATGACAACGGAAATGCAACAATATGCAGAATTTGTCAAAAGAGTATAAATCGAAAATATCTTGTATCAGGATAGGCAGCTTTCGGCCTTGAATCATCCCTAGTGATAACCTATTGGACTTACTAGCTAATCAATGGATGCGATGCCTTGAATTGTTTAGCCGTTTGTATAAGCCAAGACAATAGATTTCACACAAAATATCTTCTGACACATCGTGGTTCTCACGGTTGTGTTCATTTTGGCCTTGAACGCTCCTGGTTGTTCATGAATGCTTCTAAAGAATTTAGCCTCTTCATTCTCATAGAACCGGCCCCAGTTCGACTGTCACGACCCGAACCCGCCCCTAAAAGTTCGGGCATGACTTATGCAGACATAGGTATTAAACCTGATATACATAATATGGGAGGCCTGAACGGAAGCATTTAATATTAAAAAAAACAACATCAAAACATGTCCATTGAGCTACTATTGACATGCCAGGATCACAACATCACATCAGGTAAATAATATACAGACACATACACACATATACATCGACTCAGCCCACAATTGGGCATAGAACAAAACATCTTAAGGAAAGACAACCAAGCAGAAATCCCAAAAATGTAACAACACTATACAAAATACACGGGCTTTAGCTGGTGCCTGGACACACCGAGGTTGACAAGAGGGAGACGAATCTTAGGGTTAGGACTGGCCCCTCGGTTGATGACCTACAGATACATACAAAATACAGAATGAGTGAAACTCAGTGAATAATAGTGCATCAATAATGTAAAGTACAACAGAAATAATAACGTCTATAATTGCAAAGCATATGATTAACTACACCCAGTATCTATATCTCAAATAGACACGAGTTAGAAATATATACAGAACGGCCCTTGGCCCAGAATGATACAGAATGGCCCTCGGCCCAGAATGATACATATGTATGGATTCAAGAGGTGGCTCCCACCAAAGTGTAGCACTTTGTTCCATACCAGAAATCAATAAGTTTTAAAACTACTATTCACCTCATGCAAAATTATAGTAACATGGATTAATAGGACATAATACATAAACTGAATAAATAAACAGGATAGCATAATCCCACATTCATGTAAATCTCGTTACACCACGGTGTACACAAATCATCGCAGGGTTTATTACAAATAGACATAATCGTCTCGTATATATACCAGAACAGTAATATTACTCCTTGATAAGGACATAATAATTTACCTCATACCAGCCGTTGTAAATCAGTATAGCTATCTTGTAGACAACAGAATGTGAGTATTCAACATCTATCATGAATAAGACGTACTACTCATTATTGCTTTTAGATTTCCCATGAGTTACTATAATAGTAATAACATATTTACAAGAAGCATACGTATCATTCCAGTACTATTCTTAGAGACAGAACCATTCACAATTTAATGTAAATTACATAATGATGTTAGACTGTATTGTTCATCTATAGGTTCCGAACGACCTTGTCGGTTCACAAATTCACAAGTTGGCTCTTGGCCTGGGGAGTTCACACATTCACAAAAGAATCATTGGGTTCACAAGTTTACAACTTATCACCTTGGCTTTCGGCCCTTCTTGTTTCACAGGTTCACAATTTCATAATTTCATATCTCACACAACGGCCCTTGGCCTCATAACTTTATCGTTCACAAATGGCCCTTGGCCATCTCGGTTCACAAATTCACAAGTTCACAATTTCCTTGTTGCATTCCATAATTCACAGGATTTCATACATAGTGTACATAACTTCACAACCTCTTTCAATGGTTCCATAATTTCATCAAGTTCCACTTATAGCGTATATATATAACTTCATGCCAATCATAAGTCTTTCAATAAGGTCATAACGTCAATACATAACTTCGATGCAGAGCTTCATGTCAATGTAATACTTACAGCGAGGATCATAACATCAATAAGAATAATTATTGATTAGAGGTACATTGAAGTACTATTACTCACAGCGTTATAACGAAGTGCTGGTCCTTCCCGGGTTAAGCCCTACACATGTACACAACTTATACATTAATTCTTTTCCTTGTTGTATCGTTTTCGAACTCATTTCGCTTCAAATGAATTTACATACATCAAAAAGGTATCGAATACAAATTCTAAAAATATCAGAGGGTCGAGCACGAAAAACGGAGCAAGTCATTTTTTCCAGCTTGGGCCGCACGTGCGGCTGTGAGCCCCGCACGTGCGGCGATTCTGGCAGAAACCTGTGCGAAAATTCAACAAAAATCCAATTTTTGGTGCTCTTGTTCAAGGCTCAAAATAAGATCTTTTAATTGTTAAACATGGGTCAAAATCATGTAATTAGAAGTCATAACATAGCTCAATCTAAGCCCAATTTGAATCTTTAAGCTTAACTCTCAAACACAACCCATTTCCATCTTCACACACACCCACACACACACATATACATACACATAGCCTTTGAGCATGAAGAGATGAATTCAAGCTTGGTAACCAAGGGAATCAAAGCAAAACAATTAAATGATAAAAGTATCATGGTAATTCTTCAACACACACCCACAATTACAACTCTAAGTTATACAACACCAAGAGGTTCCTACTCCCTAAGCAAGAAAACAATAGAACTAGGTGGGTTAAACTCACCTTAAGCCTTAATCTCTAGATGCCTTCCCAATTTCCCAAGGTTCTTCTTTGT
Source organism: Camellia lanceoleosa (assembly GCA_025200525.1). Classification (NCBI taxonomy): domain Eukaryota; kingdom Viridiplantae; phylum Streptophyta; class Magnoliopsida; order Ericales; family Theaceae; genus Camellia; species Camellia lanceoleosa. The sequence goes on from CM045760.1 coordinate 32,237,221, forward strand.
TGAATTTCTTCTTCTTCCCCAATTCTTCTTTTCTTTTCTTCTACTCTCTAGGAGATATTTTTGTCTTAAGGTTCATAAGTCTAATGACTAAGCATGTACATATACACATATATATAAATGAAGTCAAATGGTCAAACCTACATAGATATATATATATATAAATTAAATTGGACAAAACTTAATCAATTTGTTTTATCATTCCAAACAAAAATACTTATTATTCCATAAAATTATACCAATCTTGGATGCGAAATCGATTTCGGGTTATTAACCCTCTATGGCTCGCAATTTCCTAATTTAAACACAGATAATTTCTCTATTAAACAGATAAGAGTCCATATTTCCGAGGTTCACTGAATTAAAACATAATTCTTCATATATTCTCACAATTAACACTCAAAAACACAGAATAGAGAACTAAAAAGATACCAGAATCATATACGAGGGTCGGGTTATTACACGACACTCATATAGGTGATTCTTATTGTGAGTATCTCTTATATTCATTTTAATTTTATGCCTAAATTAAGATATAAGTAATCATTAAAAACTAAGTTTATCCTTAAACCCCTGCATACAACACATGTTGCAGATATTACTCTCACCATAAGAATGGGTAGGGAATTTTAATCCCTTGGTGATTTCTGCCGAGCCACACATAACTTAGTTGTCCCTTTGAACTTAGTTCTTGGGATCTCCAGTCATATAAGTAGGGTTACCATTATGATGACTCTTATGTAATAGGCTTTAATCCCATTCCCTTCGATAAACTATACACTTGCTCTTTTGTCAAATCTTTTGTTGACGGATCCACAATATTCTCTTTAGATTTTATATAATCTATTAAGATTATTCTATTTGAGAGCAATTGCCTTACGGTATTATGTTGACGACGAATATGTTATGACTTACCATTATACATATGATTTTGTGGCCTGTCTATTGCAGATTGACTATCACAATGAATGCAGATAGTTGGCACAGGTTTTGGCCACATTGGAATGTCTTCTAAGAAATGATGAAGCCATTCTGTTTCTTCTCCTGCTTTGGCTAAAGCAATGAACTTAGATTTCATTGTGGATCATACGATGCATGTTTGTTTCGTGGATTTCCAAGAAATAACAACGGCTCCCAGAGTAAAGACATATCCACTAGTAGATTTGGAATCTTTAGTATCCGATATCTAATTGGCATCACAATAACCTGCGAGTACTACTGGATATCAAGTAAAGTTCAAACCATGATCACAGGTAAATCTTAGATATCTAAGAACCCGAATGATCGCTTTCCAATGGTTTTCTCTGGGGTTACTAGTGTAGTTACTCCATTTAGTGACTGCATAAGCTATGTCAGGACAAGTACAATTCATTAGGTACATGTGACAACCCTCACCTCTGATTAGCGTTAATTTGTGATTAAGCATGATAAGTAATTTATTAAGATGAAATCCTAAATTGATTACATAAGTGTGTTGTTTTAATTGTATTTCTAGCTGTTTGTTACATAATGATCTGTTCATGTTTTGACCGATTCAGAAATTGATTAGTGTTATATGCTAATTAGGATTTATATGATTTTATGGTAGGTTTAATTAAAATTCGATTTGGAATGATTAAATTAGAATAAATAATGTTAAATTACTTTAGCTTGAGTTTATTACACTTTTGCCATTAGTGGGTCTTTACAAGGCCATTTGCTTGATTCTTTATATGTTTGGCGTCATCTACCTTCCACCTCCTTGAGCAAAAACGTGAGTGAGAGAGAGTATGAGAAAATTTGATTCAACTAGAGAATTGCTTGAAATTTGAGGAAATTGAAGAAACTTTGAGGACTTGTCCATCTTGCTCAAGAATTTAGCACGTAAGGTCCAATTGAACATCTAAGGTAAGAAATCTAGTCCCTAGTCTTGAATTTAAGTTGAATCACCTATGAATTCAAGTGATTTGAACCTTGAGTTATGAGATTTAAGCTTAAGAAATGTTAATTCATGCATGTATGTCCATATCATGGAGTTTTGAAGTTATTTTGCATGAAATTCTTCCATACATGTCTAGATTATAGTTGTAATCTAAGAATTCATCATGTTTTTGAAAAGAATGTCTCTTGGGATCATGCATTAGAAGCTATGAATTCAAATAAATGCACGCATGGCATAATTACATCATGTTCTTGAATTTTGGGTTGAATTTGTGTTCAATTGGTATACTTTTGGGCTTTGATTTTATGAAATGGTCTTTAAATCATGTTGTATTATGAGTTTCTAAGTATTTTTTAGAAAATTGGCCCAAAAGGATGAGTTTTGAAATGTTTGATCCATGTTTTGAGCTTTGGAAGCAAATCTGGAAAACCCAGAATTTGGTTTCCTCGCTCGAGCGAGGGATTCCATGCTCGAGCGACCACCTTTGTTTTCAGAATTCCGTTCGAGCGACGGAATGCTGGCTCAAGCGTAAATTGCAAGCTCTGAGGTTTTTGCGTGTGCAGACGCACGCTCGAGCGACGAGACCTACGCTCGAGCGAGAAACTGTGTCTCACTAGGGATGGCAATCTGAAACCGGCCCGACGGTGACCCGACCCCGAATTCAGTGGTTATTCACCGAAAAATATGCCCTACGCGTCGGAGATGGTATTAAAAAATTCATCCCCGATGATATCCGGGCTGAGGACAGGGATAGGTGTTTCAGACCCGGACCCGGCCTGGCGCCAATCCCGGCCCCGCTCCGCTTAATTCCCAAGGTGAAATTACCGTTTTATCCCTGCATATATATATGCTTGTTTTGTTTAGGGTTTGACACAGAGACACAAACACACACACACACACACTCAGCCTCTGCCTCTCACTCACACAGCGCTTCTCTCTCTCTCTCGCTCGCCAATAGTCTGTCCCTCTCTCTTTCATCGGTTATCGCCGCGCCTCCCTCCTCACCGACGATCCTCCGTCACCACCGAGCCTCTCACTCACATACGGTGTTCCTCTCTCTCTCTCGCTCACCACTGGTCTCTCCCTCTCGCTCGCCATTGGTCTCTCCCTCTCTCTTTCATCTGTCACCGCCGCGCCTCCCTCCTCACCGGCGATCCTTCGATTCTCCCTCACCGACGCTCCTCCGTCACTGCTCTCTCTGTTTAGGTATCTCTCTCTCTCTCTAGGGATTTGGATCTAGGGTTTACAGATATGTATATTATGTATATATATATATATGAGTATATAGATCTGTTTATTTTAGATCTGTATATCTGAGACTAAGTATATCTATTTTTTTTTCTCTACGCACAGGCGATTAATCTCGACCCTAAGAGCGCTGATCTCTTCGCTGACCGCGCTCAGGCCAATATCAAGCTCAACAACTTCACCGGTACTGCAAATTCCCTTCTCTATCTCTCTCTCTCTCTTCATATATGTATGTGATGAATTGCGAGATTTCATCTTCGTCTTTGTTTGTGGTTTAATTTGAATGTATTATTGTTAAATTGGAATTTGCAATTCGGTTAATTGTGTTTATCTCTATATTGTAATTTACTTGCATGTATATTGTATTATATATGGTTCATACTTGTTACTTGGAGCTTGTGATATGAAATTCTTGATAGTTTATGATAGTTTGTTTGTGGATTTTATGTTAATTATACTACATCTGCTTGGTTCATACTTGTTACTCCGAGTTTATCCGAATTTGTTGAAAATTAAAATTTGTTAGTCATAACCTGCTAATCATAATTTGTTAGTCATTTGTTGAAATTTGTTGAAATTAATTTGTTAGTCATAACCTGTTAGTCATAATTTTGAAGATTAATTTGTTGAAATTTGTTAATTTGTTAATTTTGAAGATTAATTTGTTAATTTGTCAATTTTGAAATTAATTTTGAAGATTAATTTGTTAATTTGTTAATTTTGAAATTAACTTTGAAGATTAATTTGTTAATTTGTTTATGACATTTTTTTTTCAATTTTATTATTAGTATTAATTGTGTTAGTTGTCATCTTTTTTGTTTTAATTGTTAACATTTTTTACATTTTATTATTAGTATTAATTATTTGTTTTTTTCCTTTTGTTATTTAACAGGAATTCAAGTTGAAAGAGATGATGGAAGTTGTGTGGTTTGTATGGGTATTGGACAAACAATGGATTTGATTTTTTATGTTGTAATGGATATATATATTTTTTTATTTTTAATTTCAATTTTTGGGTAACCTATCTTTTGCGGGTTGTGCTTGGGATTAATTATTATCTTTGCTACTTGTTGAATTTTCTTGTGTATGTGGGCTGCTGGACAGATGTTTTGTTTGTTATTTTGTTGCTACAGGATGTTTTGTGTTTGGGTTGTATATTTGACAGATGTTATATTTGACAGATGCTGCTGGACAGATTTATTGAATTTGTTGACATATATTGGCAGATTATGTTGAATTTTTGGCAGATTGTATATATTGGTAGCATGTATATATTGGCAGATGCTGCTGGACAGATTGTATATATTGGCAGATTATGTTGAATTTTTTAAGTTCTTTGTGATAGGATGAAAGTTGTGTGTGATAGGATTTTTTTAATTGGACAGATTTATTGAATTTGTTGACATATATTGGCAGATTATATATTGGCAGATTATGTTAAATTTTTGACAGATTGTATATATTGGTAGATTGTATATATTGGTAGATGCTGCTGGACAGATTGTATATTTTGACAGATTATGTTGAATTTTTTAAGTTCTTTGTGATAGGATGAAAGTTGTGTGTGATAGGATTTTTTTAAACATGTACAGATTATGTTGAATTTTTTAAGTTCTTTGTAATAGGATGAAAGTTCTTTTAATTTTAAAACATGTACAGATTCTTAATAGGATGTTTAAAATTGTTTTTCGAAAAAAAAAAAAAACATAATCGGGGAATTTATGGGTTTGGGATACCCGTCGGAGCGAGCGAGGGGGTCCCGTTGGGGATCGGGGACGGGAACGGGGAATTTTTCACTATCGGGGATCGGGGACGGGGAGTATGGTCTCCAGCCCCGCCCCGTTGCCATTCCTATGTCTTACGCTCGAGCGAGCGTCGAGCGAGCATCGAGCGAAGAATTTCAGTAACTAGTACTTTTCACATTTTTGTAGATTTCTCGAGCGAGGGAGTTTACGCTCGAGCGACCTCTTTTATTCGGTAAGCTCGCTTGAGCGAAGAAAGCCACGCTCGAGCGAGACCCCTGTTTTCAGCAAGTTTTGAAAAATATTTTTAAGTACATTTTTGCATCCTCATTCCATCCTAGGCATTCCTAGGCCATGTTTAAGGCATCATAATGAGGATAATGTTCTAGAACCACACCAAATCAAGTTAGGGGCTAAGTTAGTAATCCCAAGTGTGTAATTTAGTGTGTGTTCATTCTACAACTGTATAGGTTTGGCACCCAAGGACGCTGATTAGCCTGCCTATAGCCCAATAATCTATGAGTAACAATGTTGTAAAGATATGTTCAAATATAATTGTTTTCTGAATGATTGCCTATACTACTTTTTAAAGTAACATTGTTTATTGAATGAATGTTTGTCCTATTTTATGAACTGTACCCGTGGCATCCATAGCAATTGGTATCGTTACTATTATTCTTTATTCGTTCTTTATTCAGATATCTCTGTCGGTTCCAATGTTTGGAACTACTATCGCATCGCTTTTGATGGCCATCAATCGATCGTTTCGTCTATTAAGACCTCATCAGATTATTCTGCTATTGGATGTACCACGTATGACTGCTATGATTTCTAAATGACTGATATGGCATGAAATATGAATCACTGATTGAATAACTGATCTACTGATGCAAGTGACTGTTTTAATTACTGAAAGGACATTCATTCTTAACCCCTTTACACATTTGTTATTCACTGGGTTTTAGCTCACTGTTTATATTTATATGTAGATGGCTAGGCACCGGACCAAAGCTAGAAGCGTCAAGTTAAGCTCATGTTTTGTCCAGCCAACCGTTGTGCCTCACTTCGAGGTTCTGAGTCTGCTCGAGCCAAGGCTATTTTTGGGGTGTTTCAGATTCACCCTTTTGTCTCTGTTATGTATCGAATGTTTAAGACTTGGTTGTACAGTTATGGTGAAGGGATTGGATCCCTAATCTGCATATTATGTGTATCTGATATGTATATATGTTATGGTTATAAATGTGGATTAGTCCATAAAAGTTTTCCCCATTCAGGTTTTCACAGCTCATTGGACACCTTGTTATTACTGTTTGGCTTCCGCCAGCCCCTTTTATATTGCATTACTGTTATTACTGTCATTCAGGCCTTCGGTAATCACGGATTACTAGCCGGTTACGATGCCAAACCCTTAGGGGCGGGTTTGGGTCGCGACAGAGTGGTATCAGAGCACGAGTTATACCACACACACGTGTCCAAATAAGCTATAGGATGTCCTAGAAAAGTAATTAGGGCATTGCATGAGCATAAGAAAGTGTGTGTGGTCATGATACGTATACATGTGGTAATGTGCACAAGTAAGCAATTTTCCTATGTTTATTATTATCGTATTGCATATAGTGAAATGGAGAATGCAAGAAATGCTGATGAATCTGAATAATCTGAAGCAAGAATGGCAAGGTTGGAAAGAATGGTTGAACTGTTGACCGAGGCTCTAAGGAAACAACAGAACCAACAGCCCCCACCTCCTCCAGTACAGCCAGAACCAAATATCAATGATGATGTGATTGTCTTGACGCAAAAGTTTAACAAAATGAAGCCACCAACATTTCAAGGAGGTCTTGAGCCACTAAAGGCCGAAGCATGGGTATTAGAAACTGAAAAGCTGTTTGAAGTGTTTCCTTGTTCAGAGGCACATAAGGTGTTGCTGGCTACGTTTACTTTACAAGAAGAAGCTAGACGGTGGTGGATGCTTATTCGTGATACAAATGATGCTATGACTTGGGCTCAGTTTAAAGAAGCCTTTTATGAGAAGTATTTTTCCCAGTGTGTCTGAGACCGCAAGGTAACTGAATTTGAACAACTGAAGCAGGGTACCATGTCAGTAGCGGAATATGAATCTAAGTTCACGGAGCTCGCCCGATATGCATCACACATGGTGGACACCGACTATAAGAAGGCTAGAAAGTTTGAAGTTGGGCTTATCATTGAAATACTCGATCGAATTAATGTCTTGAAACTGCTCAAATATGTGGATGTCCTTGACCGAGCAATTATAGCCAAAACAAATGTTGTAGCATTGAAACAGACTAAGACACTGGTAATTGAATGGCGGGGTAAGAGGCAAGGCTTTAATTTCAAAGAGGGCCAGAATACCTCATTAAATAAAAAGCAAAACACAGGGTTAACAAGCAGCTCTAGTCAGGGAAACAGTTCCATACCATCCTGCTCCGAATGCGGCAAAAGACATAAGGGGGTTTGCTACAAAAATTTCTAGGGCATGTTACAGGTGTGGCAAGGTGGGTCACATGGTCAAAGATTTCCCTTTCACGTTTCAAGGCACTAGTAGACCCACAGCTTGCGCCGCTGCATCAACTGTTGCACCAAAACCCAATCCCAAAGCTACCGGAAAGGAACCTTTAAGGCAAGGCTGGGTATTTGCACTTATACCAGGAGACGTGCAGAACACCGAGACAATTGTGTCAGGTATACTCTCAATTTGTGCCCAAAATGCTTATATTCTGATTGATTCGGGGTCTACACATTTGTTTGTCTCGCATGCTTTTTCACGAAAATTAAATAGACCACTGGAACCCATGAACTATTTGTTAGCTATATCTTTACCTGCTGGGGGATCTATGACTTGTGCTTATGTGTATCCTGCATGTGAGATTGTTATTGCGGATGTCCTTTTTTATGTTGATTTACTGCCTTTGAATCTTGATCATTTTGACGTGATTTTGGAAATGAACTGGTTAACAAAATATCATGCTTCCATAGACTGTGTAACGAAACAAGTTGTTTTTCATCCACCTGGATTGCTTGAATTTGTATTTAACGGATTTGGTGTAGTACCTCCCCCATATCTGATTTCGTCCATGAAAGCATTCAAATTAATTAAAAAATGGTGTAAAGGGTATTTATGTTGCATATTGACTGTACCTGCTGATATTAAAGCTAGTGTGGACAGTATTCCTATAGTCAGGGAATTCCCAGATGTTTTTCCAGATGATTTTCCAAGGGATTTGATTGATAGGGAGATTGAGTTCACCATTGAGGTGTTACCGGGTACACAGCCAATTTCCAAAGCTCCGTACAAGATGGCACCTACTGAATTGAAAAAATTGAAAATTCAGCTGCAAGAATTGTTGGATAAGAAGTTCATTAGACCTAGTATTTCACCGTGGGGCGCACCAGTTTTATTTGTGAAAAAGAAGGACGGATCATTAAGGCTTTGCATTGACTACCGTGAATTGAACAAGGTGACAGTGAAAAACAAGTACCTATTGCCTCGTATTGATGATTTATTTGACCAATTACAAGGTGGTCAGATTTTCTTCAAAATTGACCTTAGATCCGGATATCACCAGTTGAAAGTCAAAGTAGAGGACATTGAGAAGACTGCTTTCTAAACAAGGTACGGACATTATGAATTTCTTGTTATGCCTTTTAGAGTTACTAATGCGCCTGCTGTATTTATGGATCTTATGAACAGAATTTTCAAACCATTCCTCGATGCATTTGTGGTTGTTTTTATAGATGACAGTTTGATTTATTCCAAGAGTAAGGGGGAACATGAACATCATTTGAGAATTGCTTTACAGACCTTAAGAGAACAGAAACTGTATGCAAAACTAACAAAGTGTGAATTTTGGCTGGATAATGTCATGTTTTTGGGGCATGTGATTAGCAAGAATGGCATTTCAGTTAACCCACAGAAGATTGAAGTAGTGGTGAATTGGCTTTGATCGACTAATGTTACTGAAGTTCGGAGTTTCTTGGGTTTAGTCGGGTACTACAGGAGATTTGTGAAAGATTTTTTCAAAATTGCTTTGCCATTGACTCAGTTGACTCAAAAGGGAATATCATTTGACTGGACCGATCAGAGAGAATCAGCTTTCCAAGAATTAAAGACTCGACTTGTAACTGCACCGATTCTCACCCTACCCTCAGGTACGGATGGATTTACTATTTTTAATGATGTTTCTTATAAGGGTTTAGGATGTGTATTAATATAGAATGGTAAAGTTATTACGTATGCTTCCCGACAACTGAGGCCACACGAAAAGAATTACCCAACTCATGACTTGGAACTTGCCGCAGTGGTATTTGCATTGAAAATTTGGCGCTGCTACTTATATGGGGCAACATGTGAGGTGTACACCGATCACAAGAGTTTAAAATATTTCTTTACACAGAAAGAGCTGAACATGAGACAGTGGAGATGGTTAGAATTGATAAAAGACTATGACTTGCAAATTTTGTACCATCCGGGGAAAGCTAACACCGTTGCTGATGCACTTAGTCGAAAATCAATTGGGAATTTGGCCTGTTTACTCACCAGACAGAAAGAACTGTTACATGACCTTGGAAAATTTGAAGTTGAAATTGTTTTACGAGAACAAGGTGGGATATTAGCCGCTATTTTTGCTCAACCAGCACTCATTGAAGAGATCAAAGAGAAACAACAACAAGATGACTTCTTGAAGAAGATCATTGATGAAAGGAAATCCAAACCAAGGCCAGATTTTAAATTTGAAAACAATGTATTGAAATTTCAGGGAAGGTTGTGTGTACCAAATGATCATGAATTGAAAAAGCGAGTCTTGCAAGAAGGCCACAGTTCAAAACTTTCTATCCATTCAGGAAATACAAATATGTACCAAGATCTGAAGTTTAATTTCTGGTGGCCAGGAATGAAGAAAGAAATTGCTGAGTTTGTGTCGAAATGCCTAGATTGCCAACAAGTCAAAGCTGAACATCAACGACCTGCAAGCTTACTTCAACCCTTGCCAATACCGGAGTGGAAATGGGAACATATTACTATGGATTTCATGGTTGGATTGCCTCGCTTCAGTAGAGGTATGGATTCAATTTGGGTTATTGTTGATCGATTGACTAAATCTGCTCATTTCTTACTTGTTAAAACAATTTATAATGCGGATAAGTTGGCTACAATTTATATTAATGAGATTGTTAGATTGCATGGAGTGCTTATGTCCATTGTTTCAGATAGGGACTCAAAGTTTACATCGAGATTTTGGCAAAGTCTGCAAATGGCATTGGGTACTGAATTGAGACTGAGTAGTGCATACCATCCTCAGACGGATGGCCAATCAGAAAGAACAATCAAAACTTTGGAAGACTTACTGCGTATATGTAGACGCGCCCTTGGGCCTTACTACAGTTCGAACTCAATTGTGTCACGATTCTTAATCTGAACCAAAGAGTCTAAATCCGGCAAATCATTTTGAGAAAACAAATTTTTTTGTAAAGAAGTGCCAAACATGGACTGCTTTGCCAGATACAGAGTTGCCACCTAAATATTTTTTTAATGGGGGAATTTAGGAAACCCTGACTCGTTTGCCTAAGGCCATGCGTCTGTCATCACCAAAGTTGCCTCGGCTCGGAAACTTGGGTACGATTGGAGAAGGTTAGCTATGAGCACCCTCTCTCGCCCGATCCGGAGATCGGCCTCTACTAACCGTGATATCTTGTTTTGAAAACATTATGTATTCTTATTCCGGTTATTAGCCTAGATTTACTACGTGATGCACACGGAAAAACAAGTATAGACTAGATCGCCTAATTTGGAACAAAGTATTGCATATCCGTTCATTTGGAAAACGTTTTGAGATTTGCTATTCGCAAGTAGGCTAAAACACGGATTTCAATGAGTTGTCCCAACTCAAACAATCCAACCTTCACCCACAGGCATTCAGGTAGTTTAATCAAATAAGCATCTAGCCGCATGGTAAGCATGTTAACATTCACACTCATGCGAGATGCTAAAGCATAAATACTTACATCGTACTCCGAGCCAAAACAAAGAACATGTTGGTAATCATGCATGATCCAAGTCCATGTTAAGTGGCTAATGCAACGCATACAGAATATCACTAGAATAGGCTCCGCTAATCCTAGGATGGCATGTGAAATGCACAGATAGCATGTATTCAAGTTAGATTTGAAATACTATGCAGTTAGCATAATGAGCCGAGCCCGGTGCATGCAATACTGATGAATGATGCACACATGCATAACATAAGGTATGCTAAAGTAAGTATGCCCTAATACTAACCATCAAAAGCAGGTAAGTAAAAGGGAGAAAGAAGTGGGGGTTGGAAGACATGCACACACACACCCACACTTATTACAAATTTACCCTCGCTCGGAGGGACTGAAAGAATAATACAATTAACTAACCTACAAGCTAATTAAAATATTACAAACAATTAACTAGTTAAGAAAATTAACTAAGCTAATTAAAAAAAATAATAGACAGCCTCGGGAAGAGGGCCCAATGCAATGTGTCCTCGGCTCTGCTCGGAAAGCCACTGCCATGTACAAGATGCCTTTGCTTTGACTGTTATCCTCCTCTGAAGACTGCACGAGTCCCAGTATATGCTCTCTGCACACTGTGAAACACCACCGGCTAAGAAGAATGGCCACCGGCCAAGGGTAATGGTCACCGGCCACTGATTAAGCTATCGGCCATTGATGGATGGCCGGTCGGCACTGGAGATGGCCGGCCGGCCAAAGCTTCCTGCAGAATCTGTTTTTGATAGCAGCAGAGGGCAAAACATAGCATGGCAATGCATTTCAAGCAATGTATGCACCAACCACACTCCTTATCATATTCATGACTCAAAGGGGGGTGGGCCTCGATTCTCGGACCATCAATCGCGCATTTCAATGTGTGATGGCCCAAGAAACCAAGTTGAGCATTTTCAATGTGGAGTGAAATGCACATAAACAAACAATGGGGCTCAACCTCTATCACAATCAATTCAAGAGGTTAAGCATACGTGCCAATGTAATGCAACCTAAGCATGTGAGCTAGCATGCAATCATGGAAATGCAAAGAAGCATACAAGGCATACAATGATCATGCAAGGCATGCAAGGCATGAAGCAATGCAACCAACAAGTATGCAAGACATAATGTGGGTGTTCAAGCATACAAGCAAGCATGTGACTTCATTTAATCATGCAACAACACACAAATATGCAACAACATACAAGGAGAGCATGCAACAATATGCAAAAGAGGGACTTACACTAATTGGACAGCTCTATATTAAGCCCAAAACAGTGGCCAAAAACTAAGGAAGTGGAGCCAAATACACATACAAGCATGCATATAAACATGGTCCATCACTTAGACACAAAGAGCAACTCTCAAACACATTTAAGAAGATGCAAACATGGACTAATAGCATACACATAAGCTCTGAAAATCATGTTAGAAATGGTTTCAAACCAACTAAACAAAGACAAGCCAAGCATGTAACATGGTCCAAAACTCAAGGCTAACAAGCCAAAATGTAAGGTAGCTATACAAAACATGCCATGGTTGACCAAAGCAACCTAAAACAAACTTCAAGCATACCAAAACAAACATGGGAGCTTCACAAAGCTTGGCCAAAAACATGCTAGAACAAGGGCTCAAAGCATAAGACATGTCAAGGCTAAATGATGGCATTACATGACATGTATGCAAGGCATGCAAGGTGTGTCTAAACCAAGCAAAAACAGAGCTATATTATGACATAATAAGCACAAAAATTAGTTAAGGCATGGCCAACATGAACCTAAACAAGATGCTCTCTCAAGAGGCTAAAATGGCCCTTTTCAAGGACAACAAGGAGAGGGGGTGGCCCTCTCATTCTTAGGACCTCAAGGCACCATCCTCAGCACTGAAATCTCTTCAGATTTCAGTGGTGAGGAGGCCCAAACACAATGGTCCCGGAGCTCACCAAAAATACACAAAAATAGAGCCTAACAAGGCTTAAGAGGGATCAAACAACCTCAAACCACAAAAAAAATCTAAACAACTATTTAGAGTAGGAAAAAATAAGACTTTTATATGTTATACACCAAGTCTAAAAACAGTTGCAAGGTAGTCAAAAAAACTATGCAAAAATGGGGTAAAAAGAGCAAGAATGTTACCCTTGTAGACCCTCTTCACAAATGGTGGACCAGCTGGTTCTTTGAGCTCAAACCAGCTCCAAAACTTCAAGAACAGCCTCTTAGGACCTCAGTAGCTAAAGGAAGGTGTGATGGTAGGTGTTTGTGTACAAAAGTAACACAAAACACACACTAAACACAAAAGAAAGGGAGATATAGATATAGGATAGATACACAACTCAAACCCTAAAACCAGAGCTCTCTAGAAAATAATGTCTAACCTAAAAGAGGGAGAAAAGGCCTCATTTTATAGAAGACTTAATCTTGTAAAGCTTCCAAGGCAAGCTAACAAGAGGGAGATCCCTCCATACACGTGTATGGAGGGGAGCAAAGTGTATGCCAGCTAGCATAAAAATATCTGCAAAAGCAGATGCACAGTAGTCGGCCAGCCAAAAATGCAATTTGACCAAAAAAGATGGTCGGTCGACCATCTATAGTGCCGGCCAGCCAAACATTTGGCCGATGGCAACAAAACACAGCCGGTGGCCTCAAGCCATGGCCGGTGGAGTGTGGGGATGGTCCACAAGCCATTTTCTGCCCTTCCAAGGCAAAACACAAGTGTTTGGTGCAAAACCAAACACAAAACAGTCGAGTCGAGAGATCCTGAGGCAAGGCGCATAGCCGAGACCTCCGGGAACTCAAGACAAACACAAACAAGGATGATCACTGGGTGTTCAAGCGGTGACATCCAAGTCTTGAAGACGGTAAAAAATGGGGTGTCTACAGTATGTGTATACTTGATTTCCAAAGGAATTGGGAAAGTCACCTGCCTTTAGCTGAATTTGCCTACAACAACAGTTTTCATTTGAGTATTGGCATGGCGCCTTTCGAGGCTCTATATGGAAAAAAATGTCAGTCTTCTATTTGTTGGGCAAAAGTTGGTGATGGGCCTTTACTTAGGCCCAAGATTGTACATGAGACCACAGAAAATATGAAACTGATTCAACAAAGATTGAAAACCGCACAAAGTCGACAGAAAAGCTACGCGGATGTACGAAGGCGAGACAGGGAATATGAAGTGGGTGATCATGTTTTTGTTAAAGTGAAACCAATTAAAGGACAGACTCGCTTTGGAGCTAAAGATAAGCTGGCACTGAGGTATGTTGGACCGTATGAAATCACTGAAAAAATCAATTCGGTGGCATATCAAGTAGCACTTCCTTCTGAAATGGAACACATGCATAATGTCTTTCATATTTCAATGTTGCGGGATTATCTTCGGGATCCCTTCCATGTTATTGAGCCTACCCGTGTGGTGTTAAGTAATGATTACACTTATGAAGAACGGCCTATTTAGATTGTAAACCGATGAATCAAAAGGTTAAGAAATAAGGAAATCCCGTTAGTGAAAGTGGATTGACAAAACCATGGTGGCGTTTATGCCACTTGGGAAAGGGAAGACGATTTGATGAAAATATATCCTGAATTGTTTCCCCTGGATCCAGTGTTCTTCCAAAATGAAGGTAATTCGAGTTTGGAGGACCAAACTCTTTTTAAGGGGGGAAGACTGTGACAATCCTCACCTCTGATTAGCGTTAATTTGTGATTAAGCATGATAAGTAATTGATTAAGATGAAATCCTAAATTGATTACATGAGTGTGTTGTTTTAATTGTATTTCTATCTGTTTGTTACAGAACGATCTGTTCACGTTTTAATTTCGAATTGCAAATTGAAAGCCTTATCGGCGACCGATTCAGAAATTAATTAGTGTTATATGTTAATTAGAATTTATATGATTTTATGGTAGGTTTAATTAAAATTCAAGTTGGAATGATTAAATTAGAATAAATAATGTTAAACTACTTTAGCTTGAGTTTATTACACTTTTGCCATTAGTGGGTCTTTACAAGGCCATTTGCTTGATTCCTTATATGTTTGGCATCATCTACCTTCCACCTCCTTGAGCAAATACGTGAGTGAGAGAGAGTAGGAGAAAATTTGATTCAACTAGAGAATTGCTTGAAATTTGAGGAAATTGAAGAAACTTTGAGGACTTGTTCATCTTGCTCAAGAATTTAGCACCTAAGGTCCAATTGAACATCTAAGGTAAGAAATCTAGTCCCTAGTCTTGAATTTAAGTTGAATCACCTATGAATTCAAGTGATTTGAACCTTGAGTTATGAGATTTAAGCTTAAGAAATGTTAATTCATGCATGTATGTCCATATCATGGAGTTTTGAAGTTATTTTGCATGAAATTCTTCCATGCATGTCTAGATTATAGTTATAATCTAAGAATTCATCATGTTTTTGAAAAGAATGTCTCTTGGGATCATGCATTGGAAGCTATGAATTCAAATAAATGCATGCATGGCATAATTACATCATGTTCTTGAATTTTGGGTTGAATTTGTGTTCAATTGGTATACTTTTGGGCTTTGATTTTATGAAATAGTCTTTGAATCATGTTGTATTATGAGTTTCTAAGTATTTTGCAGAAAATTGGCCCAAAATGATGAGTTTTGAAATGTTTGATCCATGGTTTGAGCTTTGGGAGCAAATCTGGATAACCCAGAATTTGGCTTCCTCGCTCGAGCGAAGGATTCTACGCTCGAGCGACCACCTTTGTTTTCAAAATTTCGCTCGAGCGACAGAATACTGGCTTAAGCGTAAATTGCAAGCTCTCAGGTTTTTGCGTGTGCAGATGCACGCTCGAGCGACGAGATCTACGCTCGAGCGAGGAACTGTGTCTCACGCTCGAGAGAGCGTCGAGCGAGCATCGAGCGAAGAATTTCAGTAACCAGTACTTTTCACATTTTTGCAGATTGCTCGAGCGAGGGAGTCTACGCTCGAGCGACCTCTCTTATTCGGTAAGCTCGCTCGAGCGAAAAAAGCCACACTCGAGCGAGACCTCTATTTTCAGCAAGTTTTGAAAAATATTTTTAAGTACATTTTTGCATCCTTATTCCATCCTAGGCATTCCTAGGCCATGTTTAAGGCATCATAATAAGGATAATGCTCTAGAACCACACCAAATCAAGTTAGGAGCTAAGTTATTAATCCTAAATGTGTAATTTAGTGTGTGTTCGTTCTACAACTGTGTAGGTTTGGCATCCAAGGACGCTGATTAGCCTGCCTATAGCCTAGTAATCTGTGAGTAACAATGTTGTAAAGATATGTTCAAATATAATTGTTTTCTGAACGATTGCCTGTACTGTTTTCTGAAATAACATTGTTTACTGAATGAATGTTTGTCCTATTTTATGAACTGTACTCGTGGTATCCATAGCAATTGACTGTTACTGTTATTGTTACTACTACTGTTACAGAGATCTCTGTCAGTTTCAATGTTTAGAACTACTACTATTTACTGTTTTGATGGCCATCAACTAACTATTCGGTCTATGAAGACCTACTGTACTGTTCTACTATTGGATGTACCACCACGTATGACTGCTATGATTTCTAAATGACTGATATGGCATGAAATATGAATCATTGATTGAATAACTGATCTACTGATGCAAGTGACTGTTTTAATTACTAAAAGGATATTCATTCTTGACCCCTTTACACATTTGTTATTCACTGGGCTTTAGCTTACTGTTTATATTTATATGTAGGTGGCCAGGCACCGGACCAAAGCTAGAAGCGTCGAGTTAAGCTCATGTTTTGTCCAGCCAACCGTTGTGCCTCACTTCGAGGTTCCGAGTCTACTCGAGCCAAGGCTGTTTTTAGGGTGTTTCAGATTCACCGTTTTGTCTCTGTTATGTATCGAATGTTTAAGACTTGGTTGTACAGTTATGGTGAAGGGATTGGATCCCTAATCTGCATGTTATGTGTATCTGATATGTATATATGTTATGGTTATGAATGTGGATTAGTCCATAAAAGTTTTTTCCATTCAGGTTTTCACAGCTCATTGGACACCTTGTTATTACTGTTTGGCTTCCACCAGCCCCTTTTATATTGTATTACTGTTATTCAAGCCTTCGGTAATCACAGATTACTAGCCGGTTACGATGCCAAACCCTTAGGGGCGAGTTTGGGTCGCGACAGTACATTAGGCTTCCAATGATTTTGGAGTATTTTAACTGAGACACTGCATCACCTTTATTTTTCGATAAATAAAAACTGATAGCTACAGGTGTTCTAGTTACATTCATATCATTCTTGATAAATTTATCAAGAATTTTCTCAATATAATGTGATTGAGATAATGCATATCCGTCAGATATTTTAGTAATTTTCATTTCTAATATTACATTTGCGACTCCCATATCTTTCATATCAAATCTTTTGTTTAGCATTTGCTTAGTTGATTTGATCATGTTTTGACTACTTCTAATGATAAGCATGTCATCCACATAAAGACAAATTATGACATATCCTTGGTCAGTGTTTTTAACATAGAAGCACTTGTCACATTCGTTTATTTTAAACCCATTAGTAAGTATAACATGATCAAATTTTTCATGCCATTACTTAGGCGCTTATTTTAATCCACAAAAAGATTTTACAAGCCGACAAACTTTTTCTTTTCTTGCTCTGGCACTACAACCCCTTCAGGTTGCTCTATATAGATCTCTTTATTAGATCACTGTTTAAAAAAGCTATCTTAACATCCATTTGATGTATTTTTAAATTATACAAAGCTGCAATAGCAATAAGCATGCGAATGGATGTTATTCTTGTCACAAGGGAATATGTGTCAAAATAGTCCAGACCTTCCTTCTGTCTATAACCTTTTACCACAAGTCTTGCTTTATACTTGTCTATTGAACCATCTGCTTTTATTTTTCTTTTAAATGTCCACTTATATCCAAGAGGTTTAGAACCAGGTGGAAGATCCACTAATTTCCAAGTATGATTTTGCATAATGGATTCAATTTCATTATTAGCAGCCTCTTTCCACAAAGGTGTTTCAGGACCTGTCATTGCTTCCTTAAAGCTTTGAGGTTCATTTTCTAATAAGTATGTTACAAAATCTGGACCAAATGATTTTGATGTTCTTGCTCTCTTACTTCATCATCAGTTAAATCTTGTTGGTCGAGACCATTACTAGTCTCTTGTGTTTGTTTGTCATGAGTCTCTTGACTTTGTGTACAATTATAAGTTATTTTTTGTGAATTTAATTTCCGTCATTTCTTGTAAGGAGAGACATGTTCAAAAAACACAGCATTCCTTGACTCTATAATAGTGTTCACATTCATATAAGGTATTTTTGATTTATAAGTCAGAAACCTTTATGCACTACTATTCTGAGCATAACCAATAAACACACAATCTACTGTTTTTGGTCCTATCTTAGTCTTTTTAGGAATAGGAACTTTAACTTTTGCCAAACACCCCCACACTTTTAAGTGTTTGTAGAAAGGTGGTCGACCTTTCTATAATTTATAAGAAGTGCTGTTGGTTTTCTTGTGGGGTATTCTGTTAAGAACATAATTAGTAGACACTATTGATTCCCCCCACAAGTTCTGCGGTAAGCTTGAACTTAGTAACATAGCATTCATCATTTCTTTAAGGGTTCTATTCTTTCTTTCAGCAATTCCATTTTGCTATGGAGAATAGGGTGCTGTAGTTTGGTGAATAATGCCATGTTGTGCACAAAATTCATTTAATGGTGCATCAAATTCACCACCCCTATCACTTCTAACCATTTTAATGGTTTTACTAAGTTAATTTTCAACTTCAGTTTTGTAGAGTTTAAACATTTCTAAGGCTTCATCTTTACTTCTAAGTAAATAAACATAACAATATCTTGTGCAATCATCGATAAATATTATGAAATACTTTTTGCCTCCTCTAGTTTAAATAAATTTAATATCACATACATTAGTATGAATTAATTCTAGAGGTTCGATTTTTCTTTCAACCGATTTAAATGGAGCCTTAGTTAGTTTCGCTTCTACACAAATCACACATTTGTGATTAGGACCAATTTCAAACTTTGGTATATAATCTAAACCAATTAATCTACGCAAAGCATCAACATTTACATGTCATAATCTACCATGCCATAAATTTAACTCAAGAATATAAACAAAAGATGTGTTATTCTCATTAATAACAAATTTTGGTACAACCGTCATTACATTCAACTTGAAGAAACCATCACTCATGTATCCCTTACCAACATATATACCACTCTTTGATAATACAAATTTATTAGACTCAAATACAAGCCTAAAACCATTTTTACTTAACAAAGAGCCAGAAAATAAATTCTTCTGGATGTTTGGTATATGCAGTACGTTGTTGAGGGCAAGTTCTTTCCTTGATGTCATCTTCAAGATCACCTTTCCTTGTCCAGCCACAGTAGAAGTGGAAGAATTTCTCATGAAAAGTTGTTCATCATTTGCAACCTCATTATAAGTAGTGAACATCTTCTTATCCGCACAAATGTGACGAGTTGCCCCAGTGTCAACTCACCATTCTTTGGGATTTCTAACCAAATTAGCCTCAGACACCACAGCAAAGAGATTGATGTCATTTACCCTGTTAGAGATGTAATCTAATTATGTCATATTGGCTTGATTGGTGGTCTTCTTGCTTGTAGTTCCACGATCCTTCTTAGGGTGGCAGCAATTAGAAGCTCGATGTCTGGTCTTGCCACAGTTATAGCATTTACCTTACACTTTTTATTGTCATTGTTGTCGCCTTGTTTAGGACAATCTCCAATAAACTTTCTCTTTTTGTTATGTGATTTGTGGATTTGTTCAACCACATTAGCCTTGGACTCAATGAGATTTTTACCATTTCTCTTTTCAGCTTTCGATTATCTTACTCAATTCTTAGTCTTACAATCAATTCATCCATGGTCATCTCTGTCACGACCCAATCCCAGGGGCTTAGGGTTGGAATCGCAACTTACTAACCTTTTCTATTTGTAGAAAATTAAACTGCGTAAGCGGAAATAAAAGTAATTAAACAAGAAATTACTTCATTTTACTATTTTAATAAGAGAAAATACAGTTATAGGACTTTTATTATTTTATTATTCAGTGACCGGCTCCAAGTAGAACAAAAGGGAGCAAAAATATAAAAAAGAAAAGAAAAGAAAGACAAAATAGTGGTTCAACATCAATCCACGTGCGAGTTCCATTTCATGAGGTTATGGGATTCCTCTACATCTCGTCACCTGAAAGGGTAACAGCTATAAGCACACAGTAGAGTGAGAAATATTATGCCAAGAGTGTAAGGAATACAAAATAATCATGGATAATTAGTTAAGTCAAAACATTTACATAACTCAATTTGGTAAATAAATCATTTAAGTGGCAGAAACTGAAATACATAAATTACGTAAATAGATAACCATAACTACGGTACAGAACTGAACAGAATAGAGGTCAATGGATCCATGACAAACAGAAGACCACAAAGTGGCCAAACAAAGGCAAATGGTTATTTAAGTCTCCCAAGGCGTAGGACTCCTGTGGTGGTACTTAAAAAACATAA
Source organism: Camellia lanceoleosa (assembly GCA_025200525.1). Lineage (NCBI taxonomy): Eukaryota > Viridiplantae > Streptophyta > Magnoliopsida > Ericales > Theaceae > Camellia > Camellia lanceoleosa. The sequence goes on from CM045760.1 coordinate 32,257,720, forward strand.
TTGTTTATAAGATAATAGTCAAATATTCTTTAAAATTTAAACAACTATATCCATGGATTTCATTTAAACAAATAGAGTTTAGAAATTAATCCACGTAACTGAAATATTTCTAAAACATAACTTGAATTAATATAACTTATAAAATATATTATAGTAAGTCAAAACATACGTAAAATATATTATGGTAAGTCAAGGTATAACATAACTCACCTTAAAATTGAGTCTTACCAATTCCTTTATATTTTTGTTGGTTTTCGACTCCTCCCTTTCTACTGATCTCCTTTCTCTCTCTCTCTTTTTTTTTTCTTTATTTCTCTGTTCACTTACAACACCTCCTCCCCTATTTATACACATACTTAGTGATGACTCATCCTTATCTAATGGGCCTAAGGTGATGAGTCACCTCCCCCCCCTAATCTTAGCTGTCTAGATGGCCCCCCATTCCTACACCTCAACTGATTTGTAATCTTGGTAATTAATGGTACTTGATTTGCTTATATTTGATAAATCTGGGCAGCTAATATACCCCAAATAAATCTGGTACTTAATTTACCCCAAATAAATTTCCTTATCATATATTTGATAATCACAATGACAAATTAATTTACATAGCACGTATAACTTATTTATTTTGTTACTGCCATTATTATTATTCTTCTTATTATTATTAAATTTTACTTTATCGCATACAATCACAAAATTAATTCTTTTATTTTACTATTATAGATTATTATTATTTTTATTAATAATCGTGGTTGGTTGTGGTATTAATTAAATATTTAGGGTGTCACATTTCTCCCATTCTAAATAGAAGTTTATCCCCAAACTTGACGTATCTTAATTTTCGAAAAGGCGTGGGTATTTGGCTCACATTTGACTTTCCGTTTCCCACGTAGCTTCTTCGATATGATGATTTCGCCATAAGACCTTTACCAATGATATGGTCTTGTTTCAGAGAACTTGATCACGACGATCGAGAATCTGCACTAGTTTCTCTTCATAAGATAGATCTTCTTGAACTTCTAGATCCTCGTAATCAACAACGTGCTCTGGATCTCGAAGGTACTGTCGAAGCATTGAAACGTGAAACACATTGTGAACATTGGATAGTTCAGGTGGTAGTGCAAGACGATAGGTTGCAGGACCAATCCTTTCCAGTATCTCGAATGGCTCGATGTAACGTGGGTTTAACTTTCCTCACTTTCCAAATCGGATCACCCCTCTTGTTGGTGAGATCTTGAGGAACACATGATCCCCTACTTGAAATTCCAAGTCCCGTCTTCGAGTATCTGCATAACTTTTCTGGCAGCTTTGAGCAGTGCGAATTTGCTGTTGGATGAGTTGGATTTTCTCACTTGTGACTTGCACGATCTCGGAGCCTAACAATTTCCTGTCCCCGACTTCCGTCCAACACAGAGGTGATCGACATCTCCTTCCATATAGAACTTCGTACAGTGCCATTCCAATGCTTGCTTGGTAGCTGTTGTTATAGGCGAATTCCACTAAAGGTAGGTGCTCATTCCAGTTACCTTTGAGGTCCAACACGCACACACGTTACATGTCTTCCAACGTCTGGATTGTTCTTTCAGATTGTCCATCAGTTTGTGGATGACAAGTCGTGCTAAACTTCAGTGTAGTCTCCAAAGCTTCTTGCAATTTGTTCCAGAAGTGAGACACGAAGAGGGGATCTCGGTCAGACACGATCGAAACTGGGATACTATGCAAACGAATAATTTCTTTGATGTATAAAGTGGCAAACTTATTAAGGAAGTTTATGATTTTGATTGGTAGAAAATGCGCCGATTTCGTCAATCAGTCTACTATAACCCATATTACACCATTCTTCGAAAATGACTGTGGTAGCCCGACCACGAAGTCCATAGTAATGTGTTCCCATTTCCATTCAGGAATAGGGAGTGGTTGCAGCAGTCCTGCAGGTCTCTGATGTTCGGCTTTAACACGCTGACAATGCAGACATTTGGAAACATGGCTTGCTATGTCTCTTTTCATTCCGGTCCATCAATAGTATTCCTTCAAATCATGGTACATCTTTGTGTTGCCGGGGTGGACTGCAAATCTTTAGTTATGAGCTTCCTCCAGTATCTTCTTCTTGAGTTCCGGGATGTTGGGTATGCAAATTCGATTTCGAAATTTCAGTATCCCATTGCTTATAGTAAAATCAGGATCAGGCGTGTTTCTTTGTTCATCGTACTTTTTCTTCAAAAGTTTATCTTCACATTGGCACGCTTTAATTTCTTCAATCAGTGTAGGTTCCACGATTATGTTGGCGAGTAGTCCATTGATCTTACGGAAAACCAGAGTACATGCCAAACCTCTCGTCGTCTTTCGGCTCACTACATCTGCCACCACGTTAGCTTTGCCTGGATGGTGATAGATCTCTACATCAGTCTTTCATAAATTCTAGCCACCGCCGTTGCCTCATATTCAGTTCTTTCTGTGTGAACAGATATTTAAGGCTCTTATGATCAATGTAAATCTCGCAGATTGCACCGTAAAGATAATGACGCCAGATTTTGAGAGCAAAGATTACCGCAGCCAATTCCAAATCATGAGTCGGGTAGTTCTTCTTGTGAGTCTTTAATTGACGCGACGCATAAGCAATGACTTTTCTGTTTTACATGAGAACGCAACCCAAACCATTGTATGAGACATCACTATAAATTACGAACCCATTTGCTCTTGTAGGGAGTGCTAGTATAGGAGCTGACACAAGTCAACTTTTTAATTCTTGGAAGTAATGCTCTTGTTTGTCAGTTCATTCAAAGGGTGTGTTCTTCTGAGTTAGCTGGGTTAAGGGTGACGCTAACTTTGAGAAATCTTGCATGAAGTGTCGATAATAGCCAGCTAGACCTAAGAAACTTCGGATTTCTAACACGTTAGTAGGTCGTGGCCAGTCCACGATTGCTAGAACTTTTTGGGGGTCAACCGAGATGCCATCATTGTTAATGACGTGACCGAGAAAGTGCACACTAGTGATCAAGAATTCGCATTTCTTCAATTTGGCATAAAGTTTGTGATCACGTAGTGTTTGTAGAACCGTTCGCAAGTGCTGCTCATGGTCTTCCATTGACTTGGAGTATATGAGAATGTCGTCGATGAAGACGATGACGAACTCATCAAGATAGGGTTTGAACACTCGGTTCATGAGGTCCATGAAGGCTGCTGGGGCATTTGTGAAGCCAAAAGGCATGACCAAAAACTCATAATGCTCATAACGGGTTCTGAAGGCAGTCTTTCGATGCTTGTCGTTTTGATTTTTAGCTGATGGTAGCCAGAACGCAAGTCGATCTTAGAGAATACTTAGGTGCCTTGAAGTTGATCGAACAAGTCATCGATTCGTGGCAGAGGATACCGATTCTTGATGGTGACCTTGTTCAGCTCTCGGTAATCGATACATAATCTCATTATGCCATCATTTTTCTTTACGAACAATACTGGAGCTCCCCAGGGTGAGGTACTAGGTCGAATGAAACCTTTGTCCAGTAGTTCCTGGAGTTGAGTCTTCAGCTCTTTTAATTCTGTCATCGACATGCTATAAGGAGCTTTTGATATTGGTTGTGTGCCAGGTTAGGTTTCAATGGTGAACTCGATTTCCCAATCAACCAGAATACCAGGTAGATCTTCAAGAAAAACATCCGAAAATTCTCGAACCACGGGGATTGCATCAACGGTGGAGGCCTCTTTTTGTGTATCGATCACATAACAAACATAACTACCACAACCCTTTCTTAGAAGTCGTTGGGCCGTCATGGAGGATATAATACAGGGAGGGTTAGAAACTCTAGTCCCATCGAAGACAAGTTCTGGTTAGTTTAGTAACCTGAGAAAGACCTTTTTGACTTTACAATCGATAGAGGCGTGGTTGGCAGCCAGCCAATCCATACCTATGATCATATCAAAGTTTCCAATGCGGAGGGAAATCAAGTCTACATATAAGGTTTTGCCTTTTAAGAATATAGCACAAGATCTGTGCACATCAGTACTACGGGCAGACTTACTAGAAAGAAAAGACACAGACAATATATATCCTAATGGTTCGGGTGTTAATGCCAACTTGGCAGCAAAGTGTGGTGCAACAAAAGAATGAGTTGACCCAGAGTTAATGAGGACATGAGCTAAATGACCACAGACAGAAAGTGTACCTGACACAACGTTTTCGGTAACTGCTGGTTTTCCAGGTACCAAGGCGAAAGCTCTTTCTTGGCGTTTTTGGTCCTTCCTCTCTCCTCCAGGTCCTGCGAGTTTCTTGACTAGGCCAGAGGGGCTGGCTGTAGGATTAGTCAGCTTTGGACAATCCCTCAGCAAGTGGCCAATTTGACCGTATTTAAAACATGCTCCTGTGTCTCGATGGCATTGTCCCCAATGAGCCTTCCCACAAGTGGGACAAATTGGAACAGTGCCACCTCGGAGGTTGGTAGGACCTTGATGGCCTATCCTGGTTGTACCCATATTCACCTTTTTAGGAGGCGCAACACCGGGTCTTCTGTTGTCTCTTTCCCAGAATCGCTTCTTGTGGCTTGGTTCCTCGGAACGCGAGGTTTTAATCCATTTTTTTACAATATACGCCCGATCAACCACTTCTGCATAGGTTGGTAGTTTCAAGAACTCGAGCCTGTCTTTAGTTTATCATCCAATTATGCTTCAACTTTTCTTGCTTTTCGAGTTTCGGTGGGGATGACATATGTTGCAAATTGAGCGAGTTGTGTGAACTTGCTCTCGTATTCAGCCACCGTTACGGTTCCTTGCTTTAGATATATGAATTCAGATGCCTTCTGTTCCCGCAATGAATCTGGAAAGTATTTTTTGTAGAATACTTCCAAGAATTTTGCCCAAGTTGCAATTTCATCTTTCTCCAGAGTGAGAAGCCACCATTCCTGTGCATTGTCTTTGAAAGTGAAAGTGGCGAAAGTTACCTTTTGTCTTTCAATGCAGGGTAGGGCGCGAAAAATCTTTTCCATGTCTTTCACCCAAGCGTCTACTACCATTAGGTCTAGGTCGCCGGTAAATGTGGTGGGTTTCAGATCCTGGAATTGTTTTATGATAACCGGCTCTTCTCGCCGTTCCGGCATCCCATTATTGATGTTAGTTTGCAAGGCTTGCAAAAAGCTAGTAACCGTTCTTTCCAATATTCTTTCCATCGATTCAGTGCCACTAGTTGATAACTCACTTCCATTACATTATTAGCCATTCTACAAAGTAATAAACGAGGCATTACATTCACAACGCAACATGTACATAAGCATGTGTAGCGCAATCTATATTTATATAAAATGCCAAGTTTACATTTTTTTTATAATTCATATTACATCAGTCAGAATATGTTAGTGTCCTATCCCTGTGGTAAACAAAAACAAAAAGACAACAAACAAAGGGATTAGAACACATCATGGTCAGTATACAAAAAGATTTTCTGCTACCCAAATTTAGTGTGGTAGGTCAAAATGGGCCAAAAAACCATGGGAAATAGTGCTGCATAAAAAGCTCAAATTCCCACCCTAACTAGACTACACCAAAACACATCCACGCTGTCTAGACTTTGAAAATGGGGACGGACTGTATGTATCCCAAGAATGCTCGATCGACAATCTAGCCGGGTGTCTCAATGTATGACAAGTCATTATTAAAGTCAACATTTTGAATATTAATTATCTCTAGCGGGTTAGGGACTGTGGTGAAAATATAGTCCTTAAGGTACACGTTCCCCCTTCTGGCCACAAAGTCTGGGGGTAGAGGGCCTATGATATAATGCGGGCGATCATGTCCCAGGCAACGCCAAGGACAATAGATGGTCCAAGAAAACGTCTACGTGTATTGACAAGGCTTTGCCTCCATAGTAAATGTGGGACATTGGTAGGATCAGCCTGGATATAAACTGGCCGACCCATCAACTGGGCAAAGCCTGGGTGCAGTCCTCTGATTATGTCCTCTAAATCTCCCCAACCCTTAGGTGAGGCGAGGACAGGGTGCTCGGCTAAAATCTTGTCTAAATTAATGGCCTCGAGCTCATCCCAAAACGCATCATCAAGATTAATCTCTAACATTCCTATATCACTAGAATAAACGTAAGATTTTACATAAAAGGACTAATGTTGCAAGTAAATATTTATTATTATTATTTTTTAATTTTATCTTATTTTATTTTATTTTATTATGTTTATTTAGTTATATAGTTTTATTTATAACTTTTCAAACTTTTTGATCCAATTAAATAGCATTTTTTTTTTTTTGAACCGTTGCTCTGATATCACTTTTGTCATGACCCAATCCTAGAGGCTTAGGGTTGGAATCGCAACTTACTAATCTTTTCTATTTGTAGCAAATTAAACTACGCAAGTGGAAATAAAAGTAATTAAACAGGAAATTACTCTATTTTACTATTTTAATAAGAGAAAATACATTTATAGGGCTTTTATTATTTTATTATTCAGTGACCGGCCCCGAGTAGAATAAAAGGGAGCAAAAATATTAAAAAAAAAAGAAAGACAAAATAATGGTTCAACATCAATCCACATGCGGGTTCCATTTCGTGAGGTTATGGGATTCCCCAACATCTCTTCACCTAAAAGGGTAACAGCTATAAGTACACAGCAGAGTGAGAAATATTATGCCAAGAGTGTAAGGAATACAAAATAACCATGGATAGTTAGTTAAGCCAAAACATTTACATAACTCAATTTGGTAAATAAATCATTTAAGTGACAGAAACTAAAATACAAAAATTATGTAAATAGATAACCATAACTACAGTACAGAACTAAACAGAACAGAGGTCACAGAAGTGACAATCAGAACAGAGGTCAATGGATCCATGACAAACAGAGGACCACGAAGTGGCCAAACAGAGGCCAATGATTATTTAAGTCCCGCAAGGCGTGAGACTCCCGTGGTGGTACTTACAAAACATAATTGTTTATAAAGTCATAGTCAAATATTCTTTAAAATTTAAATAACCATATCTATGGGTTTTATTTAAACAAATAGAGTTTAGAAATTAATCCACGTAACTAAAATATTTCTAAAACATAACTTGAATTAATATAACTTATAAAATATAACTTGTATAAAATACATTATGGTAAGTCAAAACATACGTAAAATATATTTTGGTAACTCCAGGTATAATATAACTCACCTTAAGATTGAGTCTTACTAATTCCTTTATATTTTTGTTGGTTTTCAGCTCCTCCCTTTCTACTGATCTCCTTTCTCTTTCTTTTTTTTTTTGCTTTATTTCTCCGTTCACTTACAGTAACTCCTCCCCATTTATACACATACTTAGTGATGACTCATCCTTATCTAATGGGCCTAAGGTGATGAGCCACCCCCCCTCCTCCCTAGTCCTAACTGTCTAGATGGCCCCCTATTCCTACACCTCAGCCGATTTGTAATCTTGGTAATTAATGGTACTTGATTTGCTTATATTTGATAAATCTGGGCAACTAATATACCCCAAATAAATCTGGTACTTAAGTTACTCCAAATAAATTTCCTCCTCATATATTTGATAACCACAATGACAAATTAATTTACATAGCACGTATAACTTATTTATTTTATTACTGCCATTATTATTATTATTATTAAATTTTACTTTATCGCATACAATCACAAAATTAATTCTTTTATTTTATTATTATAGATTTTTATTATTTTTATTAATAATCGCGGTTGGTTATGGTATTAATTAAATATTCAGGGTGTCTCCTTGCGTTTATATTTTAAATAATTTTTGAAATCCTTCCAAGCTGGTGGTAACTTTTCTACTAAAGCAGTGACTTGGTAAGACTCGCTAAGAGACATACCTTTAGAATGAATATCACGCAAAATTATTTAAAAATTTTAAACTTGAGAGGTTACCGTTTGGGAGTCTACCATAACGAAGTCCAGAAATTTACCGACAACAAATTTCTTTGTGCCGACATCCTCTATCTTGTATTTTTTCTCCAAAGAATCTCATAATTCTTTTGCTGTTTCAAAGGGCTGTAAACATTATACAGCATGTTATCAAGGCCATAGAGGATATAGTTTCTGCATAGAAAATCAAAATGCTTCCAAGCGTCTACAGTGGCAACAACTTGCCGATCACTTTCATCCTCTCTAAGTACTGGAGCCTCTTCATGGAAAAATCAGGCCAAATTTAGAGTTATAAGATAGAACAGCATTTTCTACTGCCATCTATTAAACTTAGTGCCATTAAATTTTTCCACTTTTTTTCCATGATTTATCAGAACTTGAACATGGTTCTAGATAGGGACCAGAGTCGTTGTAATGATCGGATTTGGAGTACTACTTTCAGCAGCCATAATATCTTATTACAAAAATCAGAAAAAACCAAAACACAAATTAATTTTCTAGTTACTAATACCAGAAAATAAATTATAACACAAAATAATTTTATTTTCCTTGATACTAAAACTAGAAAAATAAAATACCACAATAATTTTTTGTAATACAAATTAATATTCTGCAATTGTTAATGACACCAGTATATTACTACTAGTTGTCAAAGAAAATAAACAGTAGATTACTACTATTTGTATTTTCCAACCAGAATATCACTTTGTGAAATCACAAAAAAAATAAATCTAATGAAGACACCAAAAATTAATCTGTCTTAAGAATATTGGACAATCTTCACTGTATTTAAAAAAAAAAATTCTGTTTGTGAAGATTGTTTGATTACAAAAATCAAATCAGAAAATAAAATAAAATAAATAAAACAGATTTTTATTTTGTTACAAAAATAAAATGAAAATCTGAAATAGAAAAATAATAAAATAGAAAACAAATTAATTACTTACCAAATTAATTTCTTGAACAAATTTTCTGATTAAGTCCAGTGTTAAACACTATGTCCTTAAGACAGATTCGTCATCTCCACGATACTTTTTGATCGTGGACGTCTATCTCCCAGGACAAAATGATCAATAGCAAACAATAGCAGTACTACAAATTGTTTACACAACGAACACACTTTGTGTTTACACTTTTTCTCACAATAAAATAATGTAGCAAAATGTAGAGAGAAATTGCAGAATATTTTGGATGAAAAATTGAAGTGAAAACATCAAATAAGGGGCTGTCTATTTATAGATGGAGTGGTGGCTGTTTAATTTGAATTAAACAGGTACAGATTTGAATGAACAGGTATGGTACCTATTCGGTTTAAATAAACAGATACAAATCTGTTGGGTTCAAATTTTGAACTGATAAAACTTGTATTGAACAGATTTGAATCTGTTCGGGTGGGGAAAAAAAAATTGGAGCCAATTTTTGAAAGTAATTTTCGAAATTCAAATTCAAAAAATTAGAATTTAATTTCAGAAAATAAAATCCAAATGTTTTTGGCCCAAAAAGATAGGTATTGGACCAGACAAGCCCAACCCAACCACACACCACGCACCTGCGCTCAAGCCCATCCCAGCCCGCCTACCCGGCGGGTAGCGGCGGCGGTGCGCGCATGTGTTTATTTTGGGTCCAATGGGTCTAGCCCACTTTGCCTATAACCTCCCTTTCTACAAAACTTGGGTGCTCCTCGGGGCCTACCCCAAGTTCCAACCCCAAGTCTTATAAACTCACTCAAAGTTTCCCACCAAATCAATGTGAGACAAGCCTTTATTTAAACCTTTAGGAAATTTCACCAAAAACACTATTTCCATGAAGCTCTCTTTGGCTTCAATTTTCCATTCACCCGATAATGGTTTTGAGCAACCAAATATACCACGTGAATCACAACACAGCATAGAATGCGTTATCACTTAGACCCGCCAATTTTGGCACATGGGTCCCACCTAAAAATTAGACCAAAGCTAAGGAAAAATCTAATTTTCAAAACCATTTCTAACAAGAGATATAGTCATATTTTTATTTTTTTGTGAGAAGCAGTGTGAGATTGAAACAAAAATGTAACTATTTATAAGGAGGGAAGAGAGACATGTGAGAAATGAAGTCATGTGAAGGAAGGGTACTTTAGATGAGATAAGGAAAAGAGGTGATAAGAGAGTTTCAAAATTTTTAATTTATCTAAAATGATAAATATATATATTTTTTCTTATGTATTTCATGTGGATTTTTTTCTTGTTGGAAATTATGGTTTTTATAGGCTTATTTCGGGCCACTTTTGAGCCCAAATTTGAGTAGGGCCCACATGTCTTTTGGGGTGGGTTCAAAGAGGTGACATGTTCCTTGCCACGTAGAAAGTCACATGGTAAAGACGGTTTGGCAAAACCATTTATGAGAAGTTGAAGAGTCAAATGTGGGTTTCCTTAAATTGGATGTCCTACATTGAAACTTTAAGAGAGCTAGTGTGAGTATATAAGTTCTAGGTGTATACACCTGGGTTGGGCCCCAAGGGACACTCCAAGTTTTGTAAGGAGGGGAGTTATGGACAAAATGGGCTTCGCCCAAAACCACCACATGCGCGCCGCCGCCGCTGTTTGACCGTGTTGTGCGGGTTGTGGGTCAGGTTGGGTCCTAACTTTAATTTTTTGAACAAAATGTGTTTGAATTATTTATTTATTTATTTTATTTCCACAAATCTTATGGGGAAATTTGAATTCCTAACAGGAAAAATTCAAACACTTGTGCCAAAATTTCAAATTCAAACCTGAACAGTGACATCCATTCCTTCTTCGGTCATCTCTCTTCATTATGGTAGTTTCTCAATTTCACACCTGTTCGAAGAGCTTCCAAACCCATCCAAACAGTCACCTTATTGCCTATAAATACAAGCTTTCTCCAGCTATTTCCCTAATTCATTTTTTTCCTTCATTTTCTTCTCTATCCTCTGCATATTGCTTTGCATACTGTTCTTATATTTTCTATATGAGAGAGATACAACCCAGTCTATTCGCCAAACCCAGATTGTAGTGCTACAGTTCTGGGATAGCCATTGCATCTTGGGAAGTCGGCGTTATCTGTTCTCGAGCACCGTAGCGAGGACGTAACGATCTTAAGGAAAGTGTGTCCAACACACGCTTCGACTGTCTTTCCTTTCTGTATTTCTACAACAACAATCTGAAAATTGTTTGTAAGTAAATTTTTTTTTTTCTTCCAGAGTGTGTTCTTGTTCTAGTTTTAGACTTGAACAAGAAATTTCTTTCCTTCTTTTGTTTTCAGAAACTTTTCTTTTATGAGTTTAGGAATTAAAAATTTACATTCTGAATTTTAGTTTTAGAATTTTTTTTTCTCCTGTTATGGTTTTATTAAATACACACAGTTTGTTATTTAATTGGAATAGACATTTGATTTTTCTATAGCTTAAGATCATTATACTATTTTGTTTTGCTTTGTGTGTATTTAGTTCGTTTCTAATATTGTGATTTTCAAAAAAAATGGCAACGGATAGTACTAAGTGTAACATGCCCGAGGGGTACTGGCACGCGTTAAACAGTTCGGACTCCCGAGTTCTCTTTGATCTAGTCTCACGAGTGTAATGTGAAACGTAGTCGAGAGTCCAGATTTGGAAAATTTTATTGAAAATCCATTTTATTACAATTTTGTAAAAAATAGACTGCGTCATCAGATCTCAGAGTCGCCACCTAATATTTTGAGAAATTAGGAAACCCATGACTCAGTGCCAAGGCCACTGTTCGTCGTAACCAAGGATGCTTGGCTCGGAACCTTAGGTATGAGAGGGGAAGGTCAATAATGAGCACCCCCGTTCACCCGATCAAAAGATCGGCCTCTACTAAACCATGATATGACTTTTTTATTTTCTTTATATGTTCATGTTCGGATTATTTAGTAAATCCTAAAATTTACTATGTGAAGCATACAGTTATAGACTAGTTTGCTCAAATTGGAACAATTCAATTTCATGTTTGTTTGTTGAAATGGGTTTGAATTTGCCACTTGACAAAGTGGGCTTAAAGTTTGTGAATTTGCCACTACAAAGTGGGCTTAAAACATACAATCTTTGAATCATTCAAATTTAAGCAACAAGCCTTCATCCACAGGCATTCAAACAGTTTATCACTTAAGCAAATAGCCACATGGTAGGATGCTAAACATAATAAGAAAATCACACACAAATGAGATGCTAAAGCATAAAAACTCACAGAGATATCGACGTCCCTCGAACGACTACAAAACAAAGTTAGTAAAATATGCATGATCTTATATACAGAATCCTAATGCAATTCACTCATGAGATGCAGCTAAAGATTCGGCTTCTAAGACATGACATGTGAAACATTACAAAACATGTGATAGCGCAGAAAGCCATGAGATAATCAATTAAAGCATAAAGATGCAAATTTGGCCGAATCTTAATGCATAGGACATAAATGTAAAGCATGGATATGCATGGCATGCCAAATATATACATATGTACAGTTAGGGAAAACGATTAAAGAATGGGATAGACAGAAGTGGGGTGGAGAATTATTACAACACTTGAATTATTACATATCCGAAGGAGAGAGAAATAAAATAAAATCCTCACAAACACTCAAAATAAAGATAAGAAAATTCATTAACTAGCAAAGCAAACTATTTGTCTTCACGCCTTAGCCCATGTAAACTTATCTTCAATGGAGGCCTCATCAATACTCAAACGAAACGGTCCACTGTCAAGCCAGCCCGACCTCTTCAAGGCCAACCCACTAGCCAATCAAAAATGCACCAACCCAATGTGAATGATATCCACATGGATTATTATTCTGCAGCACCAAAATCCCACAACTTTATGGCCCAATAACCATGATTTTTCTCCAAGTGCTGGATTGTTCAACCAGCCCAATAAAATATGAACCTTGGCTTAATCACATGAGGTGGCCCAAGGACAGCCCACTGTGGGGATCTTTTTTTGTTACACTAGGAGCCCTTATGCTTCTAAGGCTCATAAAATTGAACCATTAACACAATTTGAATTCCCTCCAAAATTCATTCCAACGTGATTATCATCCCTTTGCTCGGCAGACCATCAACAGGTAGAAGAAGAAGAAGAAGGAGAAAATGGTGTTGATGATCCAGCTCCAAAATGGGTCTGTGTGTCTCCCCCTAGAAAGAGAGAGAGAGAGAGATGTGTACTGTGTGTGTGTTGAAGCAGCCCCGTGTCTGTATGTTGTGTCTTGTCTCTGGGTGTGTGTTGTGAAAGGTGAGTCTATGTGTATGCTCCCGTGTGTGTATGAGTGTGTAGGTGAAACAAAACAATTTGATCAGCCTCTCATGGCTGGAGAAGAGTGAGAGTGAGATGTAGAGAGAGTGTGTGGGTATGGGTGTGTGGTCTCTCTCTCTAAAACCCATGTGTGTGTGTTCAATGGTGAATGGGTATGTTGAGTAGTGTTGTGCATGTGTGTTGGGATGGCAGTGGTGGTGTAGTAAGAGTGTGTGTTGTGCATGTGTGTGGTGTGCTGTTGTCGTGAGTGAGAGAGAGGTGTGTGTGTGTGTTGCTGCCGTGGTGGTATGGTGGTGCTGGGTGTACATTATTCAAGAGAGCCATGAGGGAGGGAGAGAGCCCTGAGAGAGAGATCGGCTGCCTCTGTTCATCCTCTGTATGCATGTGTTGTCCTCCTTTCCATGAATGAGAGAGGTGTGAAGAAGTTGGGTCTCTCTGGCTCAGTCTATCATGTGTGTGTTAAGTGCATGTGCGTGCATGAGTGTGTTCAGATGTGTGTATGCCCTGTCTGGTTGTGTGCATCCCCTCTCCATGTGTGCTGGGTTTTCCGAGAGAGAGAAGCGAGAAATCAGTCTGTTAGAGAGAGAGAGCTGGGTTTGGTCCGTTGTCTATGTGTGTGCATGTCTTCTGCTGTGTAAAAAAATGGGTGTATAATGCATAGTCTGTGAGGTGTGTTGCTCTCCTCCAGAACCTCTCTTCCCCTTATTTTTTATTCTCCCCACTCACTCTAAAATGCTTTTCCACCGAAAAACTGTCCCCCCTCCCCCTCCTTTCTCTTGCTCTTTTCTTTTTATCATCACCTACCAGCTCCTTTAACAATTATTCTCTACCCACTCTCACCTGTTCTCTTTTCTTCTTCTTCTTTTTTTTTTTTTTATATCACCCACTCCCTCTTTTTCTTACTCTCCTCTTTGTTTTTCAACAACTGCTCCCTGGCTACCCCATTTTTCTCTCTAAAAAAATATTATCCCTTAATTCTTGTTTCCTCACCCACGAGGCCACTTCCTCTTTTCTTATCACCCACGAGACCACTTACATGAACCACCCACTATCTCTTAAAATAATTTATCATTTTTCCCACCCAAAACCTCATCATAATATATTCTATCTATATTTTAATATATAAACATATACATATATATATATATATATATTTAATTTCTTTTCTTTTTCTTTTTTTTTTAATTTTCTTTTTTTTTGTTTTGTTTTGTTTTTGTTATTTTTTATTTCTAAAATACACCACCTCAAAATATATACACACATATCAAATTATATAAAAACATATAAAATTATAAAATACTACAAAGTAATAAACTATATGATATAAACTAATTTGGCCAAAATAGGTGAGGTTTGGGATTAAACTTTCAATTTGATTTTTTTGGTGAGGGTGGTCAAAACAAAGTGCCCAAGTCTTAGGGCTGGTCAAAATGGGGTGTCTACACTAAGACTATTTTGACCGTGACCCCAACAGTCTTGGTTACATCGCCAGTGACTCCTACTGTACCAATAAACCATGAAGAGAAACCGAAAAAATTCATTGGAACAGAGTTTAAGAGATGATAGCAAAAAATACTATTTTATCTTACAACTTTGCATTTGGCCTGGTACATCCGTGAGGAAGCCCCCAAACAAACAGAGAGGGAGGATGCTGATCGTCAACTTGTTACTGCAATTAATGCCTGGAAGCAAAATAACTTGTTGTGTTGAAATTACATACTAAATGGACTTGATAATTCTTTATAAAATGTATATTGTGCAAAGAAGACGGCCAAACAACTTCGGGAATCTCTTGAATTAAAGTACAAAACTGAAGATGTTGGTGTAATGAAATTTGTTGTCGGACGTTTTCTGAATTTTAAAATGTTAGATTCCAAAACGGTGGTTGGCCAAGTCCAAGAAATTCAATTGATAATACATGACATCATTTCCGAAAGAATGATTCTGAGTGAATCATTTCAAGTTGCTACTATAATTGAGAAACTTTTGCTAGCGTGGAAAGACTTCAAAAATTACCTTAAACACAAACGAAAGGAAATTAAGTTGGAAGAACTTATCATGTGACTGAGGATTGAAGAGGACAACTGGAAATCCAAGAAGAAGTCTGGGAACCAAGTCATGCAGGCTAAGGCAAATGTTGTGGAACAAGGACAAAGTTTGAGATTTAACAACAAAAAGAGAAAGCATGATGGCAAAGGGTCCAAGCAAGACTTCAAAGGTGAGAACAAGAAAAGATTCAAAGGCAAGTGCTATGTGTGTTGTGGTGATGGACATCGAGCAAAGGATTATCGAAGCCGCAAAGATGGAGCAAGTTCTAGCAAGAAATCGACACAAGCCAACATAACTGAAGGATACAATCTTTCTAAGGGATTGGCAGACATCAACCTTTCTGTAGTGGTCTCTGAGGCTAACTTGGTAGGCAACCCTAAAGAATGGTGGATGGATACTAGAGCAACCCGCCACA
This sequence comes from Camellia lanceoleosa, assembly GCA_025200525.1. Classification (NCBI taxonomy): domain Eukaryota; kingdom Viridiplantae; phylum Streptophyta; class Magnoliopsida; order Ericales; family Theaceae; genus Camellia; species Camellia lanceoleosa. Next base: position 32,273,325 of record CM045760.1, read on the forward strand.
TTTGTGCCAATAAGAAAATGTTCACAATCTACAAAGTGGTGGGAAATATCGAATAACTGTTCATGGGAAACTCCTCCACATCAATTGTAGAATGACAAGGGAAGATAGTGCTAAAGATGACCTCGGGGAAGGAACTCACTCTCAACAATGTACTCTATGTTTAAAAAATTGGCATATATTTAATTTTTGGGTCATTGTTGATTAAGAACGGGTTTATACTAGTATTTGAATATGAAAAAGCTGTACTTACTAAGACTGGAATGTATGTAGGCCGTGGGTATATGACTGATGGGCTGTTTAGGCTCAATGTGTTAACTGTTGTACCAATTATTGCTTCTAATAATAAAAATACATCCTTTGCTTATATTGTTAATTCTTCTCATTTATGGCATGGTAGATTAGGACGTGTAAGTTATGGTTCTTTGCATAGACTTGTTAATTTAGAATGTTTACCTAAATTTGAACTTGATCCAAATCATAAATGTGAAGTATGTGTTGAAGCTAAAATGATTAGAGTATCATTTAATAAGATTGAGATAAGTATTGAACCACTAGCTTTAATTCACACTGACATTGGTGATTTAAAATTTGTGCAAACTAAAGGTGGTAAAAAGTACTATATAATTTTTATTGATGATTACACTAGATATTTCTATGTATACTTATTGCGAAGTAAAGATTAGAAGCTTTTAAGCAATATAAGGTAGAAGTTGAAAATCAACTTGGAAAAAAGATTAAGGTTGTAAGAAGTGATCGAGGCGGTGAATATGATGCACCATTTGATGCGTTTCGCTCAGTATTTGATGTTATTCACCAAACCACTGCACCTTATTCTCCTCAATGAAACAAAGCGGCGGAAAGGAAAAATCTCACTCTTAAAGAGATGATGAATGCCATGTTGATAAGTTCGGGTTTACACCATAACTTGTGGGGGGAGGCTATTTTATCATCAAATTATATCCTCAATAGGATACCCTACAAGAAAACTAACCAAACACCTTATGAATTACGGAAAAGTCATATATCTTCTTATAATTACTTAAGAGTGTGAGGGTGCTTGGCAAAGGTGGCGGTCCCTAGTCCTAAAAAGACTAAAATTGGACCAAGAACTGTTGATTATGTTTTCATTGGCTATGCAAATAATAGTACTGCATATCAATTTTTGGTAGTTAAATCAAGTATTTCCGATATACACACAAATACTATTATCGAGTCAAGAAATGTATCCTTTTTCAAACAAATCTTTCCTTGGAAAAAGGATGAAGAAAATCAAATTCTTGTAGATACAGAGACAATGGCTTAACAAGCCGAGTCATCTGAATTGAAAGAGCCAAGTTCTAATAAATGAACTTTTACTGACGCCATGGAAAGTGGCAAAGACCAACAAGAAGATGAGCCTAAACGTGGAAAGAGATGAAGGACATCTAAGTCTTTTGGTCCAGATTTTCTAACTTTTCTGTTAGAAAATGAGCCTTAAAGTTGTAAGGAAGCAATGTCAGGTCTTAAAGCACCATTATGGAAAGAGGCTATAAATGGCGAAGTTAGGTCCATTCTACAAAATCATACTTGGGAATTGGTTGATCTTCCTCCAAGGTGCAAACCACTTGGATTCAAATGGATTTTCAAAAGGAAAATGAAAGCGGATGGGTCAATTGATAAATATAAGGCTCGCCTTGTAATTAAAGGGTATAGACAAAAGAAAGGTCTTGACTACTTTGACACTTATTCCCTATAACAAGAATAACATCCATTCGTATGTTGATTACTATAATAGCTTTGTATAACCTTGAAATACATCAGATGGATGTTAAGACCGCATTTCTAAATGGAGATTTAAATGAAGAAATCTACATGGAACAACCCGAGGGATTCAATGTTCTTGTCCAAGAGAAGAAGGTTTGCAGACTTGTCAAATCCTTATATGGATTAAAGCAAGCACCGAAACAATGGCATGAGAAATTTGATCACGCTATGATTTCGAATGGGTTTAGAATAAACGAGTGTGACAAATGTGTCTATATCAAGAATACCGACAAAGGTTATGTATCATTTGTCTCTATGTAGATGATCTGCTCATCATTGGTAGCAATATCGAAATGATAAAAATTACCAAGAAATTGTTAAACAAAAAGTTTGACATGAAAGATATAGGAATAGCAAATGTCATACTTGGAATGAAAATTTCTAAAACATCTGATGGACATGCCTTATCTCAATCTCACTATGTTGAGAAAATTCTGGGAGAATTTGGGAAGTATGACAACTGTCCTGCTAAGACACCTATAAATGCTAATGCTCATTTATTAAAGAATATAGGAGAAAGCATATCACAAAGAATATTTCCAAATCATTGGAAGCTTGATGTATTTAATGAATTGCACATGGTCTGACATAGCCTTTGCAGTCAACAAATTAAGTAGGTACACAAGCAACCTAGGGAAGGATCATTGGACAACTATAATTAGGGTACTTAGATATCTGAGACATATCCAAAATTATGGTTTGCATTATACAAAATATCCAGCAGTACTTGAAAGATATAGTGATACAAATTGGATTTCGAATACCAATGACTCAAAGTACACTAGTGGATATGTCTTGACCCTGGGAGGCACAACAATCTCTTAGAAGTCCTTCAAGCAGACTTGTATTGCAAGGTCCACAATGAAATCTAAATTTATAGCTTTAGATAAAACATGAGAAGAAGCAAAATGGCTTCGAAATTTCCTAGAAGATATTCCAATGTGGCCAAAGCTCGTGCCAGTTATATGCATACATTGTGACAGTGAAGCAGTAATATGATGGGCATAGAATCATATGTATAACGGCAAGTCTCGACACATTCGTCGACGATATAATATCGTTAGACAGTTGCTCACAAATGGTATAATTACCATTGACTATATAAGGTTTAAAGATAATATCACAAATCCATTAACAAAAGAGCTAGTTGGAGAGCAAGTGTTTAGTTTGTCAAGGAGAATGAGATTAAAGACTATTAACTAAGAATCTCTATAATGGCAATCCAACCTAGAAGACTGGAAATCCCAAGAACTAGGTTCAATGGGACAACCGAATTATGTAGATTCTTCTATCACTAGAGAGGTTCTCTCTCCGACCCATTTTCTATGATAATAAAAGTGATCCGTACAATGTAATTAGGATAAGCTTTGCTTTGAATGATTCTTATATCTTGGTTATCCAAGTGGAGTGTGGCAGGACATTCTTTATAAGAATTACCTATGTGAGTGTGAACTGGGCCGGTTCTATGAGAATTAAAAGGCTGAATTCTCTAGAGCACTCATTGAACTAGGTATTGTTCAGGGCCAAAATGAACACAACCGTAGAACAAGACTGTGGTTGGTAATACTCTGTGTGTAATCTATTGTCTTAGCTTACACTAACGGCTGAACAGTTCAAGGCATCACGTCCACTGGATAGCTAGTGAGTCCAATAAGTTTTCATTAGAGGAGGTTCAAAACCAAAAGTTACCAATCCCAAAGCAGGGTATCTCCTTAATGTACTCTCTCGCATTTTTTGCATATTGTTACATGTCTGTTTCCGTTAACTCCATTCATGTGGGGGATTGTTGGAAATTATGATTTTCATAAGCTTATTTTGGGCCGCCTTTGAGCCTAAATTTGAGTAGTGCCCACACGTCTTTTGGGATAGGTCCAAAGAGGTGACATGTTCCTTGTCGCGTGGCAAATCACACGGTGAAGACTTATGAGTGAATGAGAAGTTGACGTCATTTTCGGGTTCGTAAAATGGGAAGTTGAAGAGTCAAATGTGGGTTTCCTTAAATTGGATGTCCCATATTGAAACTTTAAAAGAGCTAGTGTGAGTATATAACTCTAGGTGTACACACTTAGGTTGGGCCCCAAGGGGCACCCCAAGTTTGGTAAGGAGGGAAGTTATGGACAAAGTGGGCTTGGCACAAAACCACCACACACGTGTGCCTGCGCCGTCGCCGTCGTCTGTTCGACCGGCTGGCCAAGCCGAGCAGAGTCATGCCATGCCCAGGTACGGGTTGTGGGTCGGGTTAGGTTCTAGCTTTATTTTTTGGACAAAATTTGTTTGAATTTTTTATTTATTTATTTTATTTCCACAAATCTTACAGGAAAATTTGAATTACTAATAGGAAAAATTCAAACACTTGCTCTAGAATTTCAAATTCAAACCTGAATAGTGGCATCCCTTCATTCTCTGGTCACGTTTCTTCACTCCAGCAGTTTCTCAGTTTCACACCTTTTCAGAGGGCTTCCAAACCCATCCGAACAGTCACCTTATTGCCTATAAATACAGGCTTTCTTTATCCATTTCCCTAATTCATTTTTTTCTTTCATTTTCTTCTCTAGAGGCATACTGTTTTGTATACTGTTCTTATATTTTCTGTAAGAGAGAGATACAACTCAGTCTGTTCGCTAGACCCAGATTGTAGTACTGTAATTCTGGGATAGTCATTGCATCTTGGGAGGTCGGCGTCATCTTTTCTCGAGCACCGTAGTGAGGACATAACGATCTTAAGAAAAGTGTGTCCAATACACGCCTCGATTGTCTTCCTTTCTGCATTTTTTTAGCAATAATCTGAAAGAAAAATGATCCGGACCCCCACGACCCCCACTGGCCTGTGATTGGTCTTTTTTTTTTTTCTTTTTTTCTTCTTTTTTTTTTCCTCCAATCACCAACCCCCACGTGTGTGTGGGGGTGGGAGGGAGAGGGAGTCTCAATCACTTCCGAATCTGAAAATTGCCTATAAGTAAATTAATTTTGTTTGTTTGTTTGTTTTGTTTTGTTTTGTTTTGTTTTTTTCTTTTCAGAGTGTATTCTTTTTCTAGTTTTAGACTTGAACAAGAAATTTCTTTCCTTCCTTCGTTTTCAGAAACTTTTCTTTTCCGAGTTTGGGAATTAAAATTTTGCATTTTGAATTTTAGTTTTAGAATATTTTTTTCCCCCTGTTATGGTTTTATTAAATACACACAGTTTACTATTTACTTGGAATAGACGTTTGATTTTCCAACATTTCTTTTCCCTATTTTGGCTGGAAAAAAATGGGGTGAGAAAGGAAGTAGTGCCAACTCATTTTTTTGTCTCTCAAAATTATGAGAAATTAGGATTAAATGATTGAGAGTCTGTGAGCTCCCACTACATTTTCTTATATAGATAGTATAGATTCCTTACATTTGGGTAGATATATGGTTATTATCAATTTGTGTAACTTATTCTTCTCACTTTCTTTTCAAAAGTTGAAAAAATGAAAATTATTCCGTAGTCTTGAACAATCATCTTTATTTTGATTATGATTAATAATGTTTGATTATCTTGGTTAAGTTGAAATGCAATTATAATGAGAATTATTAGGTAATTCATGACCATCATGTCTATAAATGTGAAAATTTCACTTTTGTTAGATTTTTAAGAAAATGAAATTAATCAATTGTCAAATCTCATACATTTGTAGAGATGGCTATTTATAAGTGGTTATGATTAAAATCATAAGTGCAAGGCCACTCAATAATTGAATTCTAAATGAGAAAGACATGTTAATTCATATAATTCAATCAATTTTTCATACACAATCAAAATCAAAATTATTTTTAGTTTGATCATCTTTACAAAATTTCTCAAAAAATAATAAATATATAAAAGGATTAATTATACCCAGACTCCCTAAATTAATAGTGAATATCACTTTACCCTTAATGTATGAATTCATACATATTAACCTTCTCAATTATAAAAATCATATAAATACATCCTTTTTGAAGATAGTCTAAAAGGGATTCATTTCGTAGTTGAGGGAATCAAAATATACAGATTCATAAATAAGGTTAATTGAGAGAGTCTAGTATAATTAACCCTAAATAAAATAAACCTCGTTTGGCACCATGTTTAAACAAGTTGGGGGGATCCTGCTATACTTAACACACAACAGCTACTGTTGCACACTTAAATGGTGGCGGAAGTGTCGTTTTTTTATAGGAAAATGTTTGGTGACCCGAATTTTTGTGACTTGAATGGGTCGAATTTGTCAAAACAACTTCATTTTATACTCAAAACGACGTCGTTTTGTGTCGTTTTGGGTGTTTCGAGCCATTCGAACCATTCAAACCATGATTTTTCGGGCCACCTATCATTGTTGTTTTTTTATAAACAATTCTATTGCCTAAGGTAAAGACATGAATGATCATTTCCTTTTCTGTTTTTAATTGTCATTTACACTAAGAGCTATACTTCTTATGCAATTTCATCTTGCTAGATAAAAATAAATTATGATCAATATAATATTTTATGTTATATGAATTTAACATTTTATTAAGAATTATAGGTTAGGAAAGGATTTTGCCAACGAAAGTTTAGCGCTTGCTTATTAAGAATTACAATAATGACAAAAGAGTTGCAATTTCAATACAAACTTCTTATATTCTCACTTTTATATAGGTCATGTTTGGTACAGCTTAATTTTAGTTTATTTCAGTTTTCAACTTAATTTAAACTATTTTGATGTGTTTTGTTTAGCTTAATAATACAGCTTATAGCTTTTTGCAAGTCAAAAATCAACTTATTCTTTGAATGGGGCAAGAGAAGCTTAATTTATAAGTCAGAAATCAGCTTATGTTCATAGTTATAAGCTATAAGCTGTTAAGATATAAGCTATAAGCACTTTCCCACAGCTCTACCAAACAGGGCCATAGTTGTATATATTTTTACTCATTTCAGTATAATTTTTACATACATAACCATATTTCATTAGACAGTGGTTTAAGAAGCATAGATACGGACACATGACATGATACAAATACGACATGTATACATTAACACGTTAATTTTTAAAAAATACAAGACACGAAACGTGAAAGACACACATAAAATATATAATTTTATATATTTATTATATGTTATATATATAAATACATCATTGAAAGACAATAAAAAATATAATATGACACTAATTCGTATAAATTTATATGGGTTTTGTTTTATTATTGTATCTTAAGTTATTTTGTTTAAATTTATAATTAGTTTCACATGTATCTAATCGATAGACACATGTGTTTAAGTGATTGACACGTGTATCTTCTAAGTGTCTAAAAGGTATTTGGGTCTTTAAAAAAATTTAAAAAATATGACACATTTTGAAGAGTCTCCGAAATGTGTCCTAAGAATGTCCAAAGAGTGTCGATGTCCGACACAGACACGACATAGATACGTCACCTTCTTAGAAGTGTCTGTGCTTCCTAGGCAGTGGTTAACATTTACTCTTTGAAACTATGGATGAAATTATTTATAAAAGTTATTAGGGATAATTACAAAGAAAACCCCATAGTTTGACTCTTAATCTTGAATTTTTAATTTTATCAATTTAAATCCTAATCTTTTGATTTGTTTTCAATTTAAATTATTTGTCTTTTTCGCTAAGTAAAATCAATGTAAAAAAATAATATTTTGGACATTGAACTTAATGAAAATGATATTTTAAATATTTTATGTAGGCCTACATTGAATTTAATAGTTAAAATTTTATTTTTTTGGTGGTTTTACTTAATGAAAATATGCATATAGTTTGAAAACAAATCAAAATATTATAATTTAAATTGACAAAATTAAAAATTTAGTGTTTATTTTGTTATAAGGGTCAAATTTTGGGATTGTTTTTGTAATTCTTTAAATTATTAATTTCAACTCAATCCCACTTTTAAAATTTTACAAATCAAAACCTTATTTTTTTTAATTATTTTCATTATTAGATTGATTCAAAAATAAAAAACAAAAAGATTAGATTATCTTAAATAAGAAGCAAAAGTATTATGGGTAAAAATATTTTTTTTTTGTTGAATTTAATGACTAAAATATTTTTTTATTAATTTTATTTAACGAAAATAAACAAATGATTCAGTTTGAAAATAAATTAAAAAAATAAGATTTAAATTGACAAAATAAAAAATATATTTTATTACAAGGGTTAAATCCTAAGGTTTTTTTTATATTTATAATAATTACTTGAAAATATTATATTAATCATAATATTTTTTATTTAACTAGATGAAATTGCAGAAGAAATACACCTCTTAGGTAAATAACAAATAAAAAAAGAAAAGAAAAGAAAAGACCATTCATCTCTTTACCTTCGCCTTCGGCAATGGAATTGTTTATCAGAAATAACTTGTACGGTACCGTTTAAGTGTGCAGCTCCAAATCACCAGCTCTCTCTCTCTCTCTCTCTCTCTCAGATCACAGCCTCAGCGCTCTCCGAGGAATCAAGGTTTGCGAATTTCTTCTCTCTAGATTACTCTCTCTTGATTATTGTTCTCTTTATATTCTTTTTCATGTAGCAATTCGATATGATTGGTTGTTGGTACTAGTGTTGTTGAATTATAGGTTTTAGATTCAGTTGTATTGTTCTACATATAATCAGTTTCTTCACATTGGGTGTTCATTAAATTACCTATCATGCTCTTCTATTTCCATTAAATTACATATCATCTACTTTCACTTAATTTTGTTATTAATTAATGGGTGACACCTTTTGGGCGACTCAAGGGTTTTGTTTAGAAAGCCATATTTCAACCTAATTTTCTTCATATTATGGTGGAAAGTTTGTGGTTCAAGTTTAATTGAGAGAGCATGGTAAATTCGTATCCTTGTATCACTTATATGTATTGTCTCGTATATGAATTAAAAAAATTATAAATTTTTTCATGTAATGTATAAATTTATTGCCAAACTAAAGTACTAAATCATATAATTGATGACATGAAAAATTATTTCTAAGAAATTTACAAATTGGTCGAAGAGGTAAATATACATTCATTATAAACCCAAGTATCCAACTCATAAGAAATTATGACAAATTTGAAAATTTAAGAGCAAAAGATAAATGGGATTTTATTGTAACAAAAATGATTGAGGCCTCAAATTTTTTGGCTCAAATTTGGCTCGAATTTGCTTTTTTTTTTTTTTTTTTTTGCTGGGTTGATGCTTTGCTTGTTATTATTAGGGCAGTGATTCGTCCCCCGAAAAGGGGGAGCCCGAATCCCCCGAAATGCCAAATTAAGTAAAAAAAAAAAAAAAAAAAAAAAGAAAACAAAAAAAAAAAAGAAAACAGTTTTCCAAAAAAGGAAATTAGGGGGATTAGGGGGATTGTTTTTAGGGGGACAAATCATTTTTGTTATTATTATTATTATTTTTATTATTATTTTTTGCAATGTATTAGCCCAGCAAAAAAAAAAAAATGCATTCGAGGCAATTTCGAGCCTCATTTTCGAGGCCTCAATCAACGCCCTTATTGTAAATGTAAAAATAAGAGAAATTGCAACCAAAGACATGGTTTAGGACTTAATTGGATATGAGTAGTCCCAAACATGCTTGTTCTATGGTTTATTGTCATGGGCCAAACAAGTCCTTTTTTGGCTTAAATCACGACTCTAAACTCAAAACCAACAGTTTATATGTAAACTCTTTGTTTCTTTCACCTGAATTAGATTCATCATTCACGAGGGTAGTTCAATTTCTTGTAGCAAAGGGAGTATGAGAGATGATGGGTTAAAAAATCTGTATGGGCTTGACTTACGAATTCAGGAATATATAAAGAAACCAAAATAAAAATACAATATGAAGCAATTCGCTGATGAATGATAACGTTGTGACAAAGCCAAATGGGTTAAAAAATTTGTCAGCCCAATAAAATGGATGTTGTAACACATGACACGATTAGTGAATTATAAGATTGACAGAATTGTAAAAGCTGTGCCAATGCTTTTGATGCTTTATTTTGCTTGCTAAGGATCTCTTCAGTCTGCTTTAGTCCCAGATGGCCACTGTACAAACACTTGCATTCACCAACATTAATTTTCAGTGCTTTGCTGAAATCAGCAAACAAGCGGGAAAACGTAACGAAAATCTTTTTCTTTTTTTTTTGTTGCATACTTTGTGAATGAATGAATACTTGTGTTTAGAGGGAGCCTGTTACTTTCTTGAACTTACTTCATAGGAAGACAAGGGAATTGTTTGGACCACAGAAAAAATGAGGAAGCGAAACTGTTGAAGCTTTATGTATTTTCATTGCCATCGTTGTGTGTTCATGCTACATCGTTTTTTGCGTGGGTAGGTAGTGTAATTTGCACATAGATAATAACATGCCCTAACTATAGGCCATAATCATATGATATTAGACTAGATATGAGTTTATTATTTTAGTTAAAGGTCTTTCATTAACATGATGATGTGTCTGTTTCCCATGTGTGCAGGCAAGATAGAGCACAATACCATTGCTACTGCAAAGGAATAAGCTTATACATTCCATTTTTGGCTGTTTGTTTTGTTTCTGCTACTGCTAAATTAGCAGATCACAAGTGAGATTCTTTAGAAATGAGAGTATTCAGCGGATGGCGTCGTTTCCTTTTATGCCTTCCTCTCATTTTCTTCCTTCCTCATATTTTTTCTGGTGATTGTTCCCATCCTTGTTCTAATAGCTTTAAACTAAAAATTTAATTTCATTTTGAATTTCTAGTAAGGGCCTGACAGAAAGATGTTCTGTATTTCTCAGTTTTAGAATTGCAGCAAACTTCAACTGTAGAAGATTTGCACAAAAAACAAACCAAGAAATTTGATCATCTTGTTCTTGGACCTGCTGCTGGTGAAGGTTTGCATGATCGTCTGCAATGCCAAGGTTTTAGCAATTTCCTTTGGGAAAAAAAAGTTTGTTTTAATGCCAGAGAGACTTGCATATTGTTCTTGAAAATTAACTGTTTAATCCTGAAGAAGTGTTTTTATTTCCCTGTTGCAAAACCCTACCATTTGGTCTCCCTTTTAATCAAATATGTTTTGTATACTACTTCTAATTAATTGGTTTTACTATTGATTGGTGATTGGCTTCCCATTAAACCTATAAAATTATATTTTTGGTTTATCATTGACATATCTTGCTGTTCTTTTTGGTTATCTCTCAAATTCCAGCCAGTTTTTACTTTAAGTAGCATTGGAACATCATGTGAAACATTCAATCATGTAATCTCTTAAGGTTAATATTTCATCTAACTAATAGGTTTTATATAGCTAGATTCTTTCCTGGAAAATGAATTATTAATTTTCTAACTGAATAACATGTTCATACTCTGCCCCTATAACTTGTATATGAACATTGGTCATGTCAATTCAATATTCATAGTTATACTCGCATCCAAAACTTGCATCTGAGTCTCCTGTTCTGTTGTTGTTTAATTCCTCTATAAATGTGTGTGGTCTCTTGCATATCTCATGTTTTGAATCTGTTGCAGGCATCAAAGCTCTTAACAAGACCCAATTTTCAGCTTCCGCTAACAATTTCAATTTTGGAGAGAACATTGCCTTTATCACAGTCTTCACCACTTACAATTCCTCCATTGATAGGACAATCAATGGTAAATTGAGAGAATTGGTTACTGTTGGGAACACTTCATACAATAAAGTGGAGAGGTCAATGGCGATTTTGAATGTCTTTATTAACTTCATTCAGGTAATTCTTCCTGACTGTATCATGCAGTATTAAGACAAAATCGTAACCTAAGTATCATGTACCAATGAAGTACAAGCATGGGTCAAGCAATCATTTGCTAGAAACATTTACAAGAATATAAATCTTTGATCCATATTGTACCTTGAAATAGAAAAAATACAAAATAATAAGACAAGAAGTGGTAAAATATGCAGCCACTCAATAACAAGCTACACAGTCTACATGCAACAACCCAATGACAAGGGAGTGGCACATGGCCTTACATGCAGTCACCTATTGCTATTGGCATGTGTCCTACATGCAGCCACTAGATCAAGAAGTAGGTGACAAGTTGTTTCGTCCCTTTTTGTGAACTAGAGTACACTTTTTCCACCAAAAATAACCTTGGTTCTTTTATGTTTTGTGCTTATGACATTTGCAGGCGACAATGCCCCAAAGCAACATAATTATTCTTACTGATCCAGCATCTAAGCTTCCGGTACACAAAAATCGGGTCACTCTATATCCAATTCAAGGTGAATATTCACGAGACAAGTTGATGCTTCAAAGAATCAGGTCTTACATTGTAAGAGCATTACATTGATTAATAAATGGAACATTTATTTTGTTTGTACATTTCTATTTATTGTAGCAATTTTATGGACAACAGTGCCAATTTATCTGAATATTTCAATTAACATGTTCCTATTTTTACATTTTTTGTAACTATGCTGAGACTTGGGACTCCTGAATTTTTTTACTAAAAGTGAAAATCTACATTTTAGATTTCTTTTGATTAACATTGTTAGGGTTGCTCAACAGTGCCAATTTATCTGAATATTTCATTTAACATGTTCCTATTTTCACCTTTTTGTAACTATGCTGAGATTTAGAACTCTTGAATTTTTTACTGTAAGTGATAATCTACATTTTAGTTTTCTTTTGATTAACATTGTTGGTGAGGGTTGCTTAATAATTTGTAATTATATGAACATAACAGTTGGAAGATACTTTCAAGTGTAGTTTGCACTCTTCCCACACCTTTTTTTGTTTTTGTTTTTGTTTTTGGCAGAAGTTTTGTTTATCTTATTTGTGGAATTTGTTCTATCTGTGGTAGGCCTTTCTAGAAACAAGGCTTCAAGAGCATTCTCAGTGGCAGGGGCATATTAATCATTACATCTTTACCGACTCAGATGTGGCAGTAGTGGATGACCTAGGACAAATATTTAATAACTACCCAAATTTTCACCTGGCACTCACTTTCCGGAACAACAAAGAGCAGCCTCTGAATTCAGGATTCATAGCCGTGAGAGGCACTCCTGATGGAATCCGAAGGTGTGTAAATTGCAAGTTAATTTTTATTTATTTATTTTTTTGTCTATGTTCTGATTTGCTGCAATGCCATATTTTTTGTTGTACATATTTTTACAAAAAATGCTGTATTTTTTTGGATAGATCCAAGACTGCTACATTGCAAGTCTATTTTTTGTTATACCCCCAGATGGACATTTTTTTTTTGGTTAGAAGTAATGTATTGAAATGTTATATTTTTTGTTATACATATTTTAACTCCTCTCTGCATTTTATATGCATTAAGTATTGATGCATGCATATCTTTAATTTAAGGAACTGTGCTTCTACAATTTTAAGAATTTATATTGTTTCAGTGTTTTTTTCTCGCAAGATATTTGTTTTTTCTATAATTGTATTTATTTTTTCTACTCTAAATCTAAAGGTGTTAAAAAATCTTATAATACATGATATGATGTGATCAAGCTTTTAAAACATGGCCGCAACTGTTATGTAACGGTTGTAGTGGTTACCTACACCTGTTACGGCTGCTATAACGGTGTGATAGAAATTTACAACTGTAACGGCCGCCATCATTACGTGAAGGCCATAATGGCTGCCACCGTTATGTAAAGGCCGTAACAGCTGTTATGTTGCCGCTAAGACCGTTACGCTTCTATTTTTTAAAATTTCTTTTTTATATATAAATTTTGTATATATGCTATTTTCTCATTCATTGTGTTGTTCAGTTAGCTTGGAAACTAAAACATTTCAGAATCATAAGGGAAATGGCAAAACAACTTGGAAACATATGAAAATGTTTGGAAACAAATACTAAAGCCTAAATAGATGTTTATACATTCTCAATAATTAAATCATTGAACATATTATTTTTTATAAATTTTGTATATAATGCTATTGTCTCATTTGAATGTCCATACATCTTTTAAGTAAAAATCTCATCTATACGTGTTTTGAATGTCCAATCTTCAAGTTCTACAAGATTTCATTACTTTTTCATCTTATCTATTAACATCTATCTTTCTTATGTTAAATTTATTGAGCAAAATTTAGATTTCATCTTATGTACTTCTTCATTACTATGTTGACATTTTGTATTTTAAACTTATGTTTATAAGTCTATTATTTTTAATATTAAACATGCTTCATTTTTTTTCCTTAGCAAATTGAAAGTTATCCATAGTATAATTAGAAAAGCAAAAAAAAATTCTCCAACAATAGAAAAAATTCTCTATAGCGATTTAAGACTAATATAAAAATTAGTATATATATTGGATCATGTTTTTAAACTAAACGAAAATACTAAAAATCATTTTGAACCTCACTAAATGTGATTTTAGAATAAAAACATGCGTATCGGTATGTTTTTTTAAAGTTGTGTGAAAAATTAAAAAATTCACGGTTCCGGTTATCACCACTGTTACGCTACGGCCATTACAACCCACAGCCACATCAATATGCTACCGTTACCATTACGGTAACTGCTACCATTATTTAAAACCTTGGATGCAATACACAATTTGTATCCCAATTTGACAACTATGCCCATGGGCTTGAAGTTGATGGAAGAAAGAGAGGGCAACTGGGGCAGAACTTAAGCCATGGGAAGAAAGGATCTGTGATAATTGGGAAGCAGTTACTTGTTTAACCTTTTTCCCTTTCTCCCTTTTGAATAAGGATAACTGCTTTGCCATTAATTTTCTTACGCCTTCTTGGGAATCATCCACAGCACTTGGAAATATGTCAATTTACTTTCTGAAGTGATCATGATTCATGATGTGAATATGGCTGCAGGGGAAAGGTTTTCTTACAAGAAGTACTGAAAGTATACAGTTCCAAGTACATGAAAGCTTCCCGAATGCTTGGAGATCAATTGGCTCTTGCTTGGGTGGTAAAATCTCACCCATCCTTCGATGCAAAAAGGTTTACTAAACCACAAGCTTTTCTGGAAAAAATTGGTGGTGCTTCAGTGCTCTTCTTACCATGTGCTATTTACAACTGGACACCTCCTGAAGGTGCAGGTCAATTTCATGGGATGCCCTTGGATGTTAAGGTACACTTGAGTTACTAGACAAATTTTTCTCATCAATCTTAGGAAGAGGCTAAAAAATTAAAAGTAAAAAGTTACCTTTTTAGCCAAAAAACAACAAACCCAAAAAAAAAACAGTCATTTTTTTTCTCTCTTTTTTTTTTTTCGTTATTTAATTAGAAAAAAAAAAAGTTAAAAATCTTTTTTTTTCTTACCAACCTTTTTAGCCAATTAGCCAAAAAGTTACTAAATTCGCCTGTTCCCAAACGAGGCCTTAGTATCGAAGGATTTTATTTTTATTTTTTTTAAATCCCATAGTTCTTGCTTTTAATCTGGGATGCAGGTTGTTCATTTCAAGGGTTCGAGGAAACGTCTTATGCTCGAGTCTTGGAACTTCTTGAATTCTTCATCTTCTTCTGACATTTCAGATATGTTATGCCTCATCTTAAGTAGTGGGAGGACGAAATATGATTTTTAAATTCAATTTCATATGGTTTATTAGTCGGCGTATAAATTCAGTGGAGGGAACAACCCAATTCATTTCAACACGGAACTATCTGGCAGTTTATTGTTTGTAGGATAGGCCTATGAAATTACAATATCTTCACATTCTTTGACAACCATTGTCAACATTGTTTTTCCCTAACCCATGTTGTGTATTTGGCATTGCTTTGGGTGAATGTTTTTTGATGGAAACAAAGCAGAAGAAACTCAAATGGCTATAGATGTGAATCCTAGTTCAGTTACTACTACAAAAAACAGAAAAGAAAAAAAAAAACAAAACAAAAAAGAAGAGAAGTGTGATTGGTTGAAATATGTTTTCCTTGACCAGAGTGAGTGCTTCCTCCCCTCCCGTCTGCTTGTTTTCTGTTACTGTAGAAAACTTTTTGTTAATTTTCTTTCATTTTGTTGTGTAAGAATTTATACTTTTTCCTCATTCTCTTGGGAAACCAAGGAGCACAGTGGCAGTGTCTGCCCAATTTCTGGTGCTATTTTTTGCTGAAGAGTCGTGCTACAGGCCTTGAATATTGAGGCGCGAATTTGCCTTGAATTTGTTTAATGACAACTTGACAATGTGACATGACCACAAATTCAGTCTGAAGCATTAGTGTTTTGCTAAAATGCTTTCCCTTTTCTTTGTTTTTCTTTTTTTCAAATCAAAATGCGTGAATTGTGGAATGATATCTTGCTGATTTTATTTTATGTGTAAATTGTGGACTTGCTCAATTTTTATCTTGTTTATTTAAGAGACTTTGAATCTGTCTGCCTTGTAAGTGTGTAGGCTTCAGCGTATTCAATTTTTTACTCTACGAGAATGATGAGAAGACAATTTTTATGATTTGTTTTTTTGTTTTGTTTATTTGTTTATTTTTTTGTCAACTTGAGTAAGACATTGAATTTGTAACATCTTGACAGAAATTTGAATATTGTAGGGCATATTTGCGTTTGAAAGTAAAAACAAGCACCTGAGGGTATAGCTTGGTTTTGGCTTTTAACGGCTATTTTCTCACCAATCGTCAACTCCATAGATTTCGAGTCTGAGGGGGTTCTTACTATACCAGTTGACCGCATTATTTTTCAAAGGGTAAATTACACTTTGGCCATTTTTTCACTCTGGTATTTAAAGATTATTATTATTATTATTATTATTCATTTTGGCTTTTCATTTGTCATTTTTTTTCCATTTTATTCCAAAAATTAATTTGTCTAAAATTAGATGAAAAATAACACATTGACAGTTATGTGACATAAAAATATTTTATTATGTATGATTTACACATTTGACATAAACTTAAATCTTAATATAATAATATTTTTTTATATTATGTGGCAATTAATGTAGTATTTTTTATCTAATTTTGAACAAAAGGTAGCTTTAGAAGTAAATTAAAAAAAATTTGAAACATGAAAGTCCAAAATGGGAAAAAAATTATGAGAGCCAAAGTGGGAAAATAACCAAACATAGAGAGGGCAAAGTGTAATTTACACCTTTTTGAAGTTGAAATGTTTATAATGAATCATATATAATTTTGTTTAAATTTTGAAGAGTCCTTACCTAAGCAATCCTTTATTTCTAACCTTCTTCACAGTCCTCTCTGCAAGAGTGCAATTGATGATGCAACGAAAGTAGCAATTTTCAATTGTTTTGATGATGGAAGTAAATAAATTGATGAGCTGTGCACCACGCACATGAATTGCAAAATCTACCTAGGTTTGAAACATTCAACATAATTACGATGTGTAAGATGTGAAGGCAAATACTAGTCGACAAAGCTTTTTGCTTGGTGTAGATCCAATGAACACAATTACTCTGCATTCTAACCAGGAAAACTAGACAACACATTTGATTTAGTCCATCAGAAAAACTAGACAGCACATTTGATTTAGTCCAAAACTTTTCCCTTGCCAGTTTCAAGGTTACTAGATGATGCAATTGCAACGATAAAGACTTCGATAATTTCCAACCATGCAATAACCCTTTTATCCCATTACTTGTGTTACGTGGTATTTCAAACCAATCACGTAATGAAGTTTTTTACAAGTGGTACATAATGACTTACCTTTGTTAGGTAATTAAGCGACAAAAAATGATTCACTTAAGCATGTTGCGATTTCTCATTGGCCACTAATTTTCAAACATAAACACATCCAAAGTCTCTAAGATAGAAAAGAGTGCTTCCATATATGACGTTTCAAAATAAGAATGGACCTTCATGAAAATTCTGCCAAAGGAACCAGACAACCTATCCCTATCATTAACTAGAGAAAATAAATCATAAAACAAGAGTCTAATTGAGTAACAGACAATCTTGATAATTGACTGGTCTACCACCCTTTTACTAGTTCAAGAATCTTACTTGGAAGGTTCAAACCATGGAACCCTAAATTTTTTGCACCCATTAGCAACGAAAAGAGAATGGGCAAGTCCTGGCCAATGCCAGTAAGAGCGACCATCTGAGTTTACAGCGTCTTACCTCCGAAAGTTCACAACTAGTTCTGCAGCCCGGGGAAGAGATGACCAGGCTGCCCCGAATGCTAAAAATGCTCAATGAATTTCAGTTATTCTTTTAGCATAAAACAATATCCAGACAAATTGAGACGAGATTTCTTACACCAACCAGACTGAAATAGAGTTAGTTTGCACAGAAACATTGGTTAAACATAACAAGATGAGAGCAAGGCCTCTTCAAGCACCTTAACTAACAAGGCATACTTCAACTTCAACCAAGGGATGTTCAAATATCACATGAACTAAGTGAAAGTAACAAATGTGATAATCCTAACTGCAAAAATGTGCCAAAAAAAACGTACACAAATCACTGATATATGTGATACAGAAAAATTATTTCTTGAACCATTCCCAAAATCACAACCTTGCATTGAGAGAGGATTCTAACCATTGGAACATAAAATATTCTCCTAATGAATTCCAGAGATTCATAGTCTAGAATGCTTGATATTAGTCTATTTAACAGAGTGAAATCACTCAAATATCTACTACTCTATGCGATGACCCATGGTACAATGTTTAGTCCAAAAAATAAATAAATAAAAGAAAATAAAAATAAAAATAAAAAAAACAACGAAGATAAAGGTTTCTTCAATATCCAAATACAACATTTGCCCAAAGAAAAAAAAATCTAAAGAAAACCAACCAGACAAAATGTTCAGAGAAATTATATATAAAATATACGGACAAAATGCAGAAAATTGCTTGCAAATTATGCATAAATAACGAGTATCCACCTGGGCACCATAAAAGGAAAATGCAAACGTTGGTGTATTAGAAATGATTGATAACTAGTGAGTATAACAATCATATACTAAAATCAAAGCAAAACACACTGGGATATTGCACAAATCATTAATATTATCAATCCGCCACATATTTTGGCAATACATAGGAGTCAAATATAGTTCAATTAACGTATAAAGAGACTAGAAAATCTAAAACTACTGTGTACTATTTTATTCGAATTTCCATAGGAATGATACAAAGTCCACCACCAATCAGCAAAATGCTCCATCATCAGTCATGAATTCTACAATTTTATAAAACTACAACAATTACATTCCCAAGAATTCAAGAAGATGGTCTTGGATTTTCTTTTTTTTGATACAGCCCAGAAAATAAAATAATCCACCAACCACAAAAATTTCTTCATCGTGGAATGCAAATTCCCCCCCTCGTATGGCATCATCATTACAGATATACGTAAACAAGATAATCAATTGGGTAAAAGAACAGAGATAGGTTATTAAAAAAGAAGAAAAAAAAATCATATGAATCAAAATAAACAAGAATTGAAAAACTTTTTTTTTTACCACACAATTGAATGAATATGGATATCACTGGTCACTCTTCTTCCCACCACCATAGTAACCAAGATACCACCTCACAAACTTCTTCAAACCCGCCTGCAAATCCGTCGTAGGCTTATACCCGAGCTCCCTCTGTGCATAACTTATATTCGCGTGCGTGAATTGCACGTCCCCATTTCGCGGCAACTTCATAATCACCCTCTTCGCTTTAAGTTTCAATAACCTCTCCAAAATCCCCACAAGATCCGATACAGGGACCGGCGAAGTATTCCCCAAATTAAAAACCCGCAATTGAGCCGGCCCCTTCTTCTTCCCCCCACTCCCAGTACTCTTCTCTGCAGTATCCAAGGCGGCCACACAACCCTTCACAATATCATCAATGTAAGTAAAATCCCTAGCAACAGTCCCATGATTGGGAGCCTCAAAGATTGGAATTGACTTCCCTTTCAACATATCCCTAGTGAAAAAGAAATAAGCCATGTCTGGCCTCCCCCAAGGTCCATAAACAGTGAAAAACCGCAACCCGGTTAGCGAAAGCCCGTAAATATGATTATAAGTGTGTGCAATTTCTTCACCAGCTTTTTTAGTAGCAGCATAGAGACTAGCAGGTTGGTCTGTTCTATCTTTTTCTGAAAAGGGTACTCTAGTGTTAAGTCCATAAACAGAACTAGAAGATGCCCAAACAATTGAAGGTTGTGGATCAGCAGATTTACATACTTCAAGTAAACTAACTAAACCAGCAAGGTTGCTATGAACATAAGAGCTAGGGTTTTCCATTGCATACCTCACACCAGCTTGAGCAGCCAAATGCATTACATGGGTAAAAGCAACTACCTCAAAAAGCTTCTTCAAAAGAGCCATGTCATTGATGTCTCCTTCAACAATGAACACACCAGTGCGTTCAAGAAGAGCTTGGCGAGCTCGTTTCAATGCAGGGTCATAGTAATCGTTGAAGTTGTCGAGTCCGAGGACGCCGTCGCCACGGCGTTTGAGGGCGGCGGACACATGGGTTCCGACGAAACCGGCGGCACCGGTCACCAGGACCGAGAACCCGTTTCGGGATCGGACTTTGGCGGAGGATCGGACCCGTTTTTCCCAAGCCGGGCCGCCCCATGAGTAGGTTCGGAGGGATCGGCGAGAGAGATCGGAGGAGATTGGGGAAGAAGAGGAAGAGGGTGATCTGAAGAAGATAATGAAGATCAAACCGATGAAGATGAAGGACCAGAAAGTGAGTTTGAAGAGAGAGGAGTGGAATCTGAGTCTGTGACTGTATGGAGATTTGTCCATCTTGAATTTTCCTGGGGTTGATGGAGCACTGTCAATGTGGGACTTCATTTGTGACATTTTCTCGGGAAAATCTTGGGTTTTTTTGTTGTTTTAGTTTTTTTCTTCTTTCTGGGCTTGATTTTCTTGTGGGTTTTCCGGGAATGTGGTGGAAAATCTAGGGTTTTGTTGGGTCAGGAAGTTTCTATTTTTTCTTCCTTTTTCTCTCTCAATTTTGTTGTTGGAGTTGAAGATAAGGCCAAAAGGGTGTGTGTTTGTGTGTTGGTGGTGATGGCTCTGTTCAACTTTATTTGTGGAATCTTCTGGTTATTGGAAGGAGTGGTTGTTTACTGAGAAAATATTTGAGATTATGATGGTTGATTAAGAAAATGGGTAATTGGAGAGAGAAAGTGAGAGGGAATGAATGTGAAGGATTTAAAAATGGAGATTTGAAGATGGGGCTAATGGAGAGGAAGAAGAACAAACTCAAAAAGAAAAAAGAAAAAAGAAAAAAGAAAAAAAGTGCAATTAATGAAATAGATTAACTTAATTCCATGGACTAATTAGAGTTAAGAAATGGGGTTTTCTCTCTCATCATTACCAAGAAAAATTTAAAGCTTCTCTTGTGGCATAATTGAATGTGAAGAGATAAAATGATGAGGAAAGGCCATCTATCCATTGGGTTTTAGATTGATTGGTTGGGGAGGCATTGAAATGTAGGCCTCCATTTATTTAACCTATTTTTTGTGTGGGAGTTCTTTATTTGGGGAGGAGTGATTTAAGTTTGGGATTTGAAGTTTTGGGGGTTAAAGGGGGTTTGTTGGGGATGGTGTGGAGGAGATTTTGAGGCCTAATTATGAGGGGTTCCTAAATTTCACACACAATTGAAGGGCATGAGAGATTTGTGGGGATTTGAAACTTTGATTTTTCTAAATGATTTAGAATGACAAGCATGATATATTAATTGGATCTTGCTAATAACAATATTATTTTTTATTTTTTATTTTTTTTGAGTATTTGTTAGTTAATAAGTGTAAAAAAAACAGAAATTAGACATAAAAAATAAATGAATAGATATAATTTTTAAAAAGTAGACTCCAATAAATGCTATAAAGTGTTGTTTGGGAAGTTAGTTAAAAGTTAATTTTTTGACTTTTTTTTTATTTTTTAGAAAAAATATGTAAAAAAAATAGAGAAATAATGTGACCCAAAATAGAGTTTTAGACATCTTTTCAAAAGAGATCAAAATCTAGCCCATTTATATGATTTCGATGTATAATTTTGTATTTCTAATATTGTTGTTTGTGTATTTGGGCATAAAAAGGGGGAATGATATTCACATATGTCTAATTTTGTATTTCTAATATTGTTGTTTGTTAATTGTATTTGAGCATAAAAAGGGAGAATAATATTCATATGACCTATGATGGTATAACAAGGGTGAGAGGTTAGTCTATTTGGATAAAGAGTAATGTTATGGATACTAAGGCTTCTGTTGAAAAGATGGTTAAAAATCAAATTTATCTATTATGAGTCGTATTATCTCATTATTTTTTTTATATGTGTTTTTAAAAAGCCTAAAAAGAACTCTTTTTAACCAACTTTTCAAATAACCCTAAATATTTGTTAAAAATTTCTACATGTGAGTGGTTTGATAAAAATTTTGATAAGACATGTGATATCACTAGCATTTTTGTTGGATAAAATGATTTGAAAATGAAAGAAAAGAGAATAGAAAAATAACCCAAAATTTGGGTCAAGGAATTTACCTCAAAAGCAAATGTGTAGTTTGATATTTAGTTGTTGTACTGTCAAGTCTATATATAGAAGTTACATGGTAATGTTTTTGAATAAAATCTAGATAAAAATTTTGTGTATGTAGTATTGCTAAAAAGAATAATTCTCTCATACTCTTGTTTAGATAGATCAAAAGGAAAGAAACAGAGAAAAATATATAAATCAAATCAATTAAAATTCATTTTTTGAATGTCTTTGGGAGAGAAAAAAAAATTGAAAGCTAAAGAATTGATTTTGCTCCTAAAGTATAAGAAAATTGAATTCTATTTTGCTTTTCCACACACATAATAAAATGTTTTTTTTTTTATTAGTTTTTCTTTTCTTTTCTCTCATTTGTCCTTCCCCAACTAGGGTAGGAAACCTCACTCTTCTTTCTTGCTTTCTCTCATAAAGAAAAAGGAAAATATACTACTCTTCTTTTCTTTCCTCTCATACTTAATTTTTATATATATTTTTTTCTATCCTAGTTTGCCAAATGATTTATAAAAACGAAGTGCAATTATCATCTCTAAATATTAAACCCTAAATATCATTTCATTAAAATTATTATGATAAAAAATTATTAAATCTATCACTGTTATTGATCCTCTACCACATGTAGAGTCCATAAATTCAATAGGAATGACAACGAAATACCATTAAGAAAAAAGACTTCGCATTCAAATCATTAAAATTCTATTTTATTTTTTTCTAGGTCAATAAGCACTATATCAAAGTTTTCTTCTTTTTTTTGTTCTCTTTTTTTTTCTTTTTTTTTACCTATATTTTTCTATTAGTTGCCTAAGTAGAAAAATAACTTTCATATTAGATCTCCTAGACATAATCAAATTGTTTTTTATGGAATCAATGTCTTATATCTTCGGTTGCGTTTGGTAGAGTTTTCTAAATATGATTTGAGGATATGAGTTGTATTTTAAGTTTGTAAGTTTTGGAATTATGATTTGAGTGTAGAAAATTTGTTTGGTAAATAAGTTTTAAAAAGAGTTTTTGAATTGAGTGATGTGACATAATTTTTGATACAAAAACTTACAACTCATAACCAAATACACAACCTAAAATTCTATTCAAAACTCATAAAAAATTCAAAAAAAAATTTGAAAATATTTTTTATTTAAAATATAAAAATAACAAGTGCAAAAAAAAAAAAAAATTCATGAACACTGTTCTGTCAACCGGCCGGACGTCCAGGGGACATCCGGGTACACAAATTTACAAACGTGGGTGTGGAAATGATTTTTGAAAACTGTAAATAAAGGCCGCACTCAAACTAAAAGGTAGAATAATGATTCAAAAGTTGTACCAAACACAGCTTTAATTTCTCTACATTACTCTCCAATTGAAATTTTATTGTATGAGTGCAACTTTGAATATCACCTTTGTTTTTATTTATTAAAACTAAAGTAAGTTTTATTTATTTATTAGACATTTTCTTAAAATTCAAGATCTTATGAAACAAATTTGTTAACCAAACTATCCATAAATCAAAAATAGATTTATTAACAAGATTTCATATTCAAAAAGATGTATATTACAATAATGGGAAAAGTAAATACTTTCTCTTACAAACTATATCAACATCTAAGATATTGGTGTTTTGATTAACTTTAATGACAAATTTATTTCGGTGGAATCCCATTACGCATGAATTACACCGTAATTAATGGCTTTAAGAAACTAATTATTAAAGAATATTGTTATATGCACAAATTAATATATTAACTAGTATATCAATTGATAATGTAACATAATTTAAGAAATTTTTAGTATTTGTAATTTGTATAATGAGTAGGGTCAATAATAATGTCATAATTAGTGTTAGTACACTAATTAGTACATGCAGCATCATCGATTAGTAAAAATTCATGCAACAATTTTTTAATTGACGAATGCTAAAGACTCATACAATTTAAATCCTTAAAAGTTAAAATAATGCACAATGACATGATAAAGGAGTTGAGTCTTATATGATTTGATTAAGGCTTAAGGCCTCCAAAAATGAGTAACCCCCATGACCCTCAATTGATGTAGACCACATGTTTGTATTTTTTTTTTCTTTCTTTCTTTCTTTCCTCTCTCTCACAGTTGCGTGTGAGTTGTGGGGGTTATGTTTTGTAGAAACCCGTATCAAAACCATGATTGAATTTGTAATAAATCAAAAATTGACGTGTAACTCATCATTTCATTAGAGACAAAATTGGAAAAAACTTTTTGGAAGTCTCAATTTTTTCCTTTTTAATTTATCATAAGATAAAACACTCATAACTTTTAGTACAATGAATTCTACATGCATTTTATTAATATTCTGCCATTCTGAGTTTATGCTAAACCATGTAATAAACAGAAGAAATTTTTTCTAAGGACCTTGATATTAAAATTTTATAAAATAAAGAATATATAATATTTTCATAATAGTTAGAGTTTTTCAATATTTTCATAGAAAAAATTCGATACAGAGAAATTTCACTCCGACACAGAGAAATTTCACCTCGACATAGAGAAATTTCTTTAATTTCACAAAGAAATTTCATCGAGGGACCTTAGCTAATAAAATATATATATATATATATATATTGGACCTCTCATACTATTCAAAGTTGGAAAAAAATGTTTCTGTAATTTTTCCTAAACAAAATAAGATAGAAAAATATAATAATTAATTGAAGCATTACTGGCTTATTATATCCACGTAAATTACTTCCTCATTTACTTGAAATTACTAAGCATTTTGACAATAAAACTATTAATATAAAGGGTAAATTACATTAACCTCTCTTTTAGTAAGATAAAAGGGATTGAAAATAATACAAATAGTATGAAAACATAATCTAAATAAGAAAAAATTATACATTTCAATGTAATAAAGATAACAATATCAATTTTTTTTTTTTTTAAATCTATGTGACTAACATATATTGATGCAACGGTCATTAAGTATTATATAATTAAAACTTTAAAAGAATTTAATAGAATTATATTATAATTATGAAACTTATTATATATATATTTTTAATTTAAAGAGATTTCATGATAATTTATCCTAATGTAAACATATCAGATGAGCTAAAGTGATAAGGGCGAAAATGCCCCCTCACCTTTCATCACCATTGCTTTCCATCATCTATGTCAACAATAGGTGTACTGTTATATCAATACCGATTTAAAATTTGATATTATATATTTAAATAAAATATCAGTTCTTATTTCATATAAGCAACCATATGTTTACGTATGTTTAGATACAGACATAAAAATAAATGTTTCCATTGGATTTTTTTATATGTGATGAATCTAGAAACGATGATATTACATGCATCAATTAATGTACACACTAGTTTATCAATTAGTGTTATGTCATTATTACTAACCCTACATATTATACAAATTATAAATATTCAAAACTTCTAAAATTATGTCATATCATCTGTTAGCATACTAATTAATATATTAATTGGTACATTTTAGACCCTCCATGGACACTGAAAGTCACAACCATCATAATTCTCTTAGTTACCTAATTTATTAAGTCATATTATTTATGCATATATCAAAAAAAAATTTGATGAATTTATTATTATTAGTTTTTGGCCAATCAATAGGAATTGACTTATATCATACTAGGTATTTAATTACTTAAGAAAACCCAATGACATGGTATAACAAACACAACAAATCCAATAAAAATTAATTCAATAATCACATAAAATAGACTCCAAACAAATACAAGACAAAAAGACTTATACATAAGCTAGAGAAAGTTGAACATCTCTATATGATTTTTATTTTATTGGATTTAAAATTCTCTAAGTTTGTCATGGTGACAGTTATGTGATGTACACATACATATTTGATTGTTTAAGGTTGATCCTATGATTTATTTTTGTGTATGTCACTGCCTTTTTGTAACACTACCTATGTTATGGAATGAGAATGAGAATTTATGTAAACTTTTTATAACACAACCTATGTTGATATTTATGATTGATTGTCACCGACTATTTTTTCACCTTTTATTTGCTTTTATTAATTGTTTAATTATTATCTTTAAATAAAAAAACAAATTATTTTTTCATATGACCCATGATGGTATAACAAATTATTAATTGTTGATATTTAATTATTTTTTCACCGACAGTAATTGTTAATTGTATTTGAGCATAAAAAGGGAGAATAATATTCATATGACTTATGATGGTATAACAAGGGTGAGTGGTTAGTCTATTTGGATAAAGAGTAATGTTAGGGATACTAAGACTTCTTTTGAAAAGATGGTTAAAAGCTAAATTTATCTATTTTGAGTCATATTATCTCATTATTTTTTTTATACGTGTTTTTAAAAAAAACTAAAAAGAACTCTTTTTAACCAACTTCCCAAACAACCCTAAATATTTTATAAAAACTTCTACATGTGAGTAGTTTGATAGAAATTTTGATAAAACATATGGTGTAGCTAGCATTTTTGTTGGATAAAATGATTTGAAAATGAAAGAAAAGAGAATAGAAAAATAACCCAAAATTTGGGTCAAGAAATTTACCTCAAAAGCAAATGTGTAGTTTGATATTTAGCCTTGGTTTGGTAAATATATTAGGACTAAATAAACAAAAAAGGACAAAAAAAAAATCACAAAATGACAAAACACTTGACTTTTGGTGCAAAATTATCAAATTGACCCATATATAAACAACAAGTCAACAAAGCATCATTTCCAAGTGAAGGGCAATTTTGTCATTCCAATACAAAAAAGCTAAAAAAGCCAAACAAGAAAACCAAATAAATAAAAAAGTCAAAAAGTCAAGTTTGCCAAACGACACCTTAATTGTATTGTCAAGTCTATATATAGAAGTTATACAGTAATGTTTTTTAATAAAATTCTAGATAAAAATTTTGTGTATGTAGTATTGCTAAAAATAATAATTCTATCCTAGTCAATCACTTGCTAAAAAATAGATCAAAAGGAAAGAAGTAGAGAAAAATATATAAATCAAATCAATTAAAATTCATTTTTTGAATGTCTTCGGGAGGAAAAAAAAAATGAAAGCTAAAGTGTTGATTTTGCTCCTAAAGTATAAGAAAATTGAATTCTATTTTGCTTTTCCACACACATAATAAAATGTTTTTTTTATTAATTTTTCTTTTCTTTTCTCTCATTTGTCTTTCCCCAACTAGGAGGAAACTTCACTCCTTTCTTGTTTTTCTCTCATAAAGAAAAAGGAAAATATACTACTCTTCTTTTCTTTCCTCTCCTCCTTAATATTTATACATTTTTTTTTCAATCCTAGTTTGCCAAATGATTTATAAAAAAGAAGTGCAATTATCATCTCTAAATATTAAACCCTAAATATCAATTCATTAAAATCATTATGATAAAAAATTATTAAATCTATCACTATTATTGATCCTCTACCACATGTAGAGTCCATAAATTCACTAGGAATGTTAACAAAATACCATTAAGAAAAGAGACTTTGAACTCAAATCATTAAAATTCTATTTTATTTTTTTCTAGGTCAATAAGCACTATATCAAAGTTTTTTTTTTTTTTTTTTTTTTCTATTAGTTGCCTAAGTAGAAAAATAACTTTCATATTCGATCTCCTAGACATAATCAAATTGTTTTTTTTATGGAATCAATGTCTTATATCTTAATTTTTCTCAATTACTCTCTAATTGAAATTTTGTTGTATGAGTGTAACTTTGAATATCACCTTTGCTTTTATTTATTAAAACTAAAGTAAGTTTATTTATTTATTAGACATTTTCTTAAAATTCAAGATCTTACGAAACTACACATAAATCAAAAATAGATTTATTAACAAGATTTCATATTCAAAACAATAATGGGAAAAGTAAATACTTCTTACAAACAATATGAACATCTAAGATATTGGTGTTTTGATTAACTTTAATGACAAATTTATTTCAGTGGAATCCCATTACGCATTAATTACACCTTAATTAATGGCTTTAAGAAACTAGTTAGTAAGGAATATTGTCATATGCATAATTAATATACTAACTAGTGTATCAATTGATAATGTAATATAATTTAAGAAATTTTTGATATTTGTAATTTGTATAATGAGTAGGGTCAATAATAATGTCATAACTAGCATTAATACAATAGTTAGTACAACAATTAGTACATGTAGTGTCACCGATTAGTAAAAGTTCATGCAACAATTGTTTAATTGACGAATGCTAAAGATTCACACAATTTAAGTCCTTAAAAGTCAAAATAACGCACAATGACATGATAAAGGAGTTGAGTCTTATATGATTGAATTGATTAATGCTTAAAACCCCCAAAAATGAGTGACTCCCATGACCCTCTATTGATGTGGACCACATGTTTGTATTTTTTTTTTTTCTTTCTTTCTTTCTTTCCTCTCTCTCTTTCAGGTGCGTATGAGTCGTAAGGGTTGTGTTTTGTGAGAATCTGTATCAAAACCATGATTGAATTTGTGATAAATCAAAAATTGATATGTAACTTATCATTTCATCAGAGACAAAATTGGAAAAAACTTTCTGGGAGTCTCAGGCTGTGTTTGGTTGTGATTTCAAAATGTGATTTAACGTGGTAGTTTGAGTATGGTGTTTGGATGGAGCTGTGGAATTAATTTTCCACAGCTCTGCAAAACGCTCTGTCTGTTCTGTCAAAATCGAGCGCGTGTTTCAAATTTTTTTTTTTTCAAAACAGGATGTCCGGCCGGTTGACCGGAATAATGATTTTATTTTATTTTATTTTTTTGCAATTGATATATAATCGAAAAAAATATTTTCTGAAATTTTTAAAATTTTTTATGTGCTTTAAAATAATTTTGAGTTGTATGAGTTGTAAATTTTTGTATCAAATTTCAAATATCACATCAACAATTCCTCACTCAAATCAAAACTATTTTCAAAACTTTTTACCAAATAAATTTTCTATACTCAAATCATAATTCCACAACACACCAACTCAAAATACAACTCATACTCTCAAATCACATTTACAAAACTCTACCAAACACTACCTCAATTTTTTCCTTTTTGATTTATCATAAGATGAAACACTCATAACTTTTAGTACAGTGAATTCTACATGCATTTTATTAATATTCTGCCATTATGAGTGTATGCTAACCATGTAATAAACAGAAGAAATTTTTTTTAAGGAGCTTGATATTAAAATTTTATAAAATAAAGGATATATAATATTTTCATAATAGTTGAAGGCTTTAATAGTTTCATAGAAAAAATTCGATATAAAGAAATTTTGCTCCAACACAGAGAAATTTCACCTCGATATAGAGAAATTTGCCTAATTTTACAAAAAAGTTTCATTGAGGGACCTTAGCTAATAATATATATATATATATATATTGGACCTCTCATACTATCCAAAGTTAGAAAGAAATGTTTCACTAATTTTTCCTAAACAAAATAGGATAGAAAAATATAATAATTAATTGAAGCATTACTGGCTTATTATATCCACGTAAATTACTTCCTCATTTACTTGAAATTACTAAGCATTTTGACAATAAAACTATTAATATAAAGGGTAAATACATTAACCTCCTTTTAGTAAGATAAAAGGGATTGAAAATAATACAAACAGTGTGAAAACACAATGATAAATAAGAAAAAATTATACATTTTAATGTAATAAAAATAACAATATCATTTTTTTTTTTTTTTATCTATGTGACTAACATATATTGATGCAACGGGGATTAAGTATTTTATAATTAAAACTTGAAAAGAATTTAGAATTATATTATAATTATGAAACTTATTATATATATATATATATATATATTTTAAATTTAAAGAGATTTCATGATAATTTATCCTAATATAAACATATCAGATGAGCTAGAGTAATAAGGGTGAAAATGCCCCCTCACCTTTCATCATCATTGCTTTCCATCATCTATGCCAACAATAGGTGTACTGCTATATCAATACTGATTTAAAATTTGATATTATATATTTAAATAAAATATCAGTTCTTATTTCATATAAGCAACCATATGTTTATGTATGTTTAGATACAGACATAAAAATAAATGTTTCCATTGGATTTTTTTATATGTGATGAATCTAGAAACGATGGTACTACATGCACCAATTAATGTACGTACTAGTTTATCAATTAGTGTTATGCCATTATTACTAACATCACATATTATACAAATTATAAATACTCAAAATCTCTAAAATTATGTCACATCATTTATTAGTATACTAATTAATATATTAATTGGTACATTTTAGACCCTCCATGGACACTGAAAGTCACAACCATCATAATTCTCTTAATTACCTAATTTATTAAGTCATATTATTTATGCATATATCAAAAAAAAAAAAAATTTGATGAATTTATTATTATTAGTTTTTGGCCAATCAATAGGAATTGACTTATATCATACTAGGTATTTCATTACTTTAGAAAACCCAATGACATGGTATAACAAACACAACAAATCCAATAAAAATTAATTCAATAATCACATAAAATAGACTCCAAACAAATACCAGACAAAAAGACTTATATATAAGTTAGAGAAAGTTGAACATCTTTATATGATTTTTATTTTATTGGATTTAAAATTCTCTAAGGTCATGTTTGATTCAAAAGATTAATAGTGAAGTATTAATAATCTTATTAAATTAGTGTGATATTCACTATCCAATTGGATTAATATTCATTGGATTAATAATCCCACCCCTACCCCATTATTAATAATCCTACAAATTTGTTGGATTAATTATCTGTTGGATTAATAATTCTAAACCAAAATGTTAAAACAAACATAGGATAATTGGGCCCACAGATTAATAATCTCAATCCCATGCTCTAATCTACCCAATCAAACATGCCCTAAAGTTTGTCATGGTGACAGTTATGTGATGTGCATATTCGATTGTTTAAGGTTGATCCTATGATTTATTTTTGTGTATGTCACTGCCTTTTTGTAACACTACCTATGTTATGGAATGAGAAATGAGAATTTATATGTCACTGACTTTTTATAACACAACCTATATTGATATTTATGATTGATTGTCGCTGACTATTTTTTCACCTTTTATTTGCTTTTATTAATTATTTAATTATTATCTTTAAATAAAAAAACAAATTATAAGTATCCATCTAAGAATAAAGCAAAACAGAGACAAAAAAAAATAATTGATACATAACATTACTCAAGCAAATAAGTTTTCCATGTGCAGCAGTGATATAAAACTTACCCAAAAAAAAAAAAGAAAGTGATATAAAATAGTCATCTCGTAGAATATGTAATGAGTTTTTTTTCTAAGAGTACAGCTTTCCTTCAATCCACTATTTTTTAGGGGTTGTTTGGAATGACTTAAATAAGTGTATTTTTTATCTTTTTACGAAAGATGTGCAAAAAAGTAGAGAGGTGATGTGATGGAAAAAATATTAAAAGATAAAAAGATGGATTATTTCTCATATGTCAATACAAACCTATTTCGAGTTCATTTTGTTGATTAAAACCTTTTATTTTTAATATATTTTGAGTATATCATTCATTAAAAAAAAAATTAAGTCGATTGAATAACGATAACCATATATTTGGATAATATTTATCTTTAAAAAGACAGTAAATATAATTTCAAAAATAAATTCTCTATTTTCTATAAAAATAAATGTAATTTAAATATGTGGTTATTGATATCTAATTAACATAATTTTATTCATAAATAATGTAATGAAAAGGCACTTAACTTGAATAACTTGGATTAACATAATGAGCCCAAAATAGACCTATAAGGGTGTGTTTGTTTTGAAGGATTAGGTCATGGGATTGGACTATTAGTCTCACCGGACTAATAGTCCATTGTTTGGTCCAATTTTTTTGCTCCGAACTAATAGTCCCTCCAAACTATTAGTTCCTCGTATGAGGGATAATTGTATCCTGGGGGGGAGGTGGGATTAGGGGTGCAACTTGGACGGGCTCAACCCGAGCAACCCGTGCCCAGCCCGAGTTTTTTTAGGACTTGGGCAACAATATCTTGTAATCTGGACGGGCCTGGGCAGATTTTTAATGTCCGAATTGTAATTTGGGCCAGGCCTTGGCAGAATCAGTGGCTAACCCGAGCAACCCGAACCCGAATTGTATTTAATATATTATATAAATTATATAATATATGTATAAATTAAATTAAATAGATGTCCTTAATTATTTTATTTTTTTTGGCTAGTCTTTCACCCTTGGATTAGCATCTTTTATTTGGACCATTAGATTAAATCTAAAAAGAAAACCCTACCTTATGTATGGAATAATGAATCACTGTTTGTTATATGGAATAATGAACCATTGTTTGTTAATTAATTGCAATTGAAGAAACTTTCAAATCTGTTGAAGTTTGTGGCTGGTCTACCATGTCTAGCATCTATATGTACCAGTTTTTTATGCATCAGATTTGAATGGACTTGTGTATATATATAATGAAGCATTCAGAAGTTGTTTGTGAATTTCGGGTCATTCGGGCTAACCCGAGTTCAAATTATAAAGTTTGGTCTGGGCTTAGGCAGTCATGCTCGGGTTAATGGTCGGGTTTGGGCGGGCTTGGGCACTGACAAACACAATTCGGGCTGGGCTTGAGCAAACTCCCAACCCGACCGAATCCACCCGAGTTGCACCCCTAGGTGAGATTATTTTCATGGGATTAGTATCTCATGGGATTAATGTGTGAAATGTCCATTTTACGTCGATGCTATTACTTAGCAAACAATTAGAAAAAGGGTAAAATAGTCTTTTGAATATTTATGAATTATTTTTTTAGTGTTATTAATTTAAAATTATATATTAAATAAAAAAATTTACTTATAAATTATAAATTATAAATTTAATTTAATTAAAAATAATAAATTAAAAATTATGGCCTTATAAATTAAATTTTTTTAGTGTTGTTAAAAAATTAAATTTACACATTAAATAAAATTATTTTTTTTGTGTTGTTAATTTAAAATTATATATTAAATAAAAAATAAAAAAATATAAATTATAAATTAAATTTATTTAAAAATAATAAATTATAAATTATGGCCTTATAAATTAAATTTTTTTAGTGTTATTGAAATTTTAATTTATATATTAAATAAAATTATTTTTTATTGTCATTAATTTAAAATTATATATTAAATAAAAATATAAATTATAAATTATAAATTTAATTTAATTGAAAATAATAAATTATAAATTATGGCCTTATAAATTAAATTTTTTTAGTGTCGTTAAATTATAAATTATAAATTATAGATCACAACTTTAAAATTATATATTAAATAAAAATTATAAATTACAAGGGTAAAATGATCTTTTGAACGTTTATCCTTATCCAGTCCGTCTAACTAAACATTGAATTCACTAAAAATAGTGTAATCTAGACATCTAATTCTATGACTAAACAAACATAGGATACAAATTCAATCCAACCAAATAATCCGGAGACAATGTATTCCGAGACTAACAGTCCGATGGATTATAATCGTCCTTATCCAGTCCATCCAAACAAGGACTCCCTAATAGATTAAATTGGACCCCTAATTTAAGCTGTATATTGTAAGGAGCTGAACCCTTTTTCTAAAACCAACATCAGAGGTATAACCATGAATCTAATGTTACCATAAAAATAATTAAAAATGGTAATGAAGAATCTAGAAGTTGCTTAAACTTGAACCATAAGTTCTCTATTTTTAGAAAAGAAATAAAAGAATATTCGAAGAGAATAATACAAATATGCCTCTTTTAAAGGGACTTGCTAGCGAATATCCTAATAATTTAAAGGTCTTAAGGTCTTATTATTAGGATATATATATATATATATTTTTTGAATTTTTCTGTAACCAAAAAAAAAAAAAAATTTCCTAATAACAAGACAACCTATACCTGTACCTAGCAGTCACGGAACGTTTTATTTATTTATTTATTTATTTATTTTTGCTATATAAAACGAACTACCAAGTCACCTTCTCTCAACCTCATGTTGCATTTTTCTGTCAAAATAGTAAGGGGTTGTTTGGGATGATCTAAATAAATATATTTTTTGACTTTTTACAAAAAAATATGAAATATGAATTGAATTTAAAATGATGTGGTAGAGAGATAATGTGATTTAAATGATATAATGTGACTTAAATAGGATAGTGACTTTTTAACTTTTTTATATTAAGCCAAACTAAGCCTAAATATAGAAACTAATCCAAGTTTGTTACCTTTTAGTTAAAATGTTCAATTATTTTCTTTGTTTGTTTCTGTCAAAAGGCATATGAACCTGAGAAGAGCATGCTTAACCATAAAGTTACTTAGATTATCGTTTAAAGGATTTTTTTTTTTTTGGATCAAAGATCTCAATTTTGTAAAAACTTAGTTAGATAAAGTTTCATTTTGATATTTAATTTGAGATTTTCAAGCCCTTAGGTTGCTACTGTATGAGAGAGAAGTGGATTTGGCAAATGTTTTTTAACAATTTTTTTGTTGATTTTTTAAGTGATTTTTTTTTATAAAAAAAATTAAATTTTAAGTTCTATTAGACGAATAGATTTAATTTTTTATTTTTTAAAAAACCCACTAAAAAATAAAAAATAAAAACATTTGATTTATTTCTATCTTTAATTATAAAAAAAAAATTTGAATTATTTTTATTTTTTACAAGTTTCTAAACTAAAAGGACTTGAAATGAAAAAAACTTATGATATACATTTTAATTTTTTTTATTAAAACCAAAAAAGGTTTTGTTAATGCAAAAGCATGCGAGAGTGGAGATAGTGTTTTGGGAGACTTGCAAAAAAAATAACATCAATACAAAATAATTACCATGTCATGGAAGTACAAATAATTTATGCATTAAATTATATAATTAAGGGGCAATTTGAAAAGCTAGCTAAAAACTAGTTAGCTTTTATCTTTTAACTCATTTTGGGTCATATCACCTCTCATATTTTTTACACATAAAATGACAAATAAGTCAAAAAGCTTGCTTTTAACCAACTTTCCAAATCACTCTTAAGTCTTGTACTTTTATCTTTTTGTAATTATTTTAAGTTTGAACTTTGATTGGGACCTCGAATCCCCTTCCCCCGAATGCCCCTAATTGAAGCAGCGTCGTTTAGTTTTTTTCCATTTCGAAGAAGAGAAAGCGAAGGAGGAAGAAGAAGAAGAAGAAGAAGGGAAGGGGAGGGGGGGAGGGGGAGGAGGAGGGGAGGGGGCCAACAAACTAGGGCTGGAGGCGGAGGCCGGGCGGAGGAGGAGCTGCTGGAGGCGGGGCGAAGGTGAGGCAACTGCTGGCTTCTCTCTCTCTCTCTCTCTCTCTCGGGGCATTCGGGGTGGGGGGGATTCGGGGGGAAAATCTTTTTCCTTTAAGTTTATACATATTTTTTTTTTTTTCCGCTCTCATTCATGTACAGTTTATAGTTATGGAATTTGGATTTGAGGATGGTTTCATATGGGCCGATTTCATACATATTTTGATGATTTAAGCTGTTCATATTGTAAGATTCGTTAAGTAAATTATTTATTAAAAAAATCAAGTTAATCGTACATTTGTAAACATATAATAAGATCACATTTATTTTAATAAATTATCATTTCACAAAAAACAAAAAACAAGACACAAAAATTAATAACTAATTATGTAATTATAAATATTTAATTAACTTGATTTATTTCATAGATATTTTACTTATCGAATCCAACGTTTGAATAATCAAAATAGGTTGAAAATCAACCCACACCACATGTAGGCTGCTATTTCTTATTGGTACTCCAAGTCGGTGAAATCCATATCTATTGAAAAGAAAAGTATACAATCATATAACATCATGATGAATTAATTCGTTATACAAGTCACGACAGTGAGAGGGGGAGTCACATTTCTCAACTTTAATAATGCAAAACAAACTTGAAATGGGTGTTTGACAATTTCGTTTTTAGGTTTTTTTTATTTTTATTTTTTTTACTACGAGACAAATATTTTGTAAAATTAAAAAAAAATAATTTAAACAAAATATCACATCAAACTTCATAATCATTTTATTTTTTCTTTCACAAAAATCACATCCAATCACAAAAAAATCAAACTATTTTTCCAAATACAAAAAAAAATTTCTCCAATAATGTTCTATAACTAAAAAAATCTACAAAAAAAACACACTTTCCAAACACCCACAAAAGCTTCTTCTTCTCAAGGTCCTTGTTTTCCAATTCATGTTAGGTCATCACCATGTGTTTCTCTGCCATAAAGAGACAACCAATAATAAAAGAATCACAAGCACAAGGTCTAGTTTGGGAACTCTTTTTCTTTTTTCATTTTTTTTTAAACAATTTTTTAGAGAACATCAATTTGTTTTACCACAAAAACAAATTTATTAAGAAGTCTAGTGATATAAAAATTAATGACATAATGAAATACAATGAGTTATTATTTTGTTAATAATATCATAAGTATTTAATTCTATGATTAATTTTTGTACAAACAAAAACCTATGAAAGTATTCATAAAATCAAAGGACTTTGAATTAAAAGAGTAGTGTTAAATGGAAAAATACACTTTCAAATTGTGTTTGAATGTTAAATTTATTAAGAAATTTCTAGAAGGACAACAAAGTGGAAGGGGTTTGTTTGGGAAAAAATCTTCTATTTCATTCATAGATCCCTCCTCCTCCTCCTCCTCCTCCTTCTTCTTCTTCTTCTTTGGACACAAATCAAAGATTCAATAAGGTCATGTTTGTTTATCATTTGAGAAGCAAGAGTGGGATTAGCTTTCTTGTAGAGTTGTGATTCACAATCGAATTTCATGAGGTTAGATGACTAAAAATCATTTTATCCTTGCATTACAAAAGTAACAAAGTCAATTTTTTATATAATTAAGACTTCTACGTAAATTCATAAATTTAATCCCAATCAACTAATATTATCCCATTAGTATACAAACAAATTTAATTTATTTTATATTTTTAACCTAATACTATTACACTAATAATCACATTATTCAAATTCTACCGTATTCTTAATCCTACTCAATTTAATTGGCAATCAAGCATGGTCAAAAAAGAGTACCCCCATATTTTCTACACCATATTCATCATAATTTAATTACATTTAGATCCATATAAGTGAGTGCATACTAATTAATTTTAATTCAAATAATCTAATATTAGCCTCATTTTCAGTAGAGATTATTACCTCGTTAAACATACCCGGCTTAATTTCAGGATCACCCATCAATTTAACTTCCAAAAAAATTGACTTTAGACCATAAATTAAGAGAAAAATTAGAGACCATGAAAATTTTTTCATGAAAGAATTATGATACTTTAATTACCTTGATTAGTGTATGATACTTTATTCTAAGTGTAATCCAAAAGTCACAAAGCTTTCATGATTATTTTTATGAAAACTTTTCATGATACCTAACATTGCTGATAAATTAAATCAAACCAACCCAAAATAAAACTTATATTTAGCAGTAATTATTTTATTTTGTTATTCTATTTTCTTCACATAATTGTTGCCAAACACAGACTAATTTGCAACACTGAAAATACAAATATGAGTTGATTTCACTTTTATCTTCTAAATTATCATCATTTTTTTTTTTCATTTCATTCTTTGGCCAAACAGTCTCCCCTTTTATTTTTCCTTTTTAAATCCCTACTTAAATTCATAATTTAAACACGTAATTACCAACATACGACAATAATTACATTGTAAGTGAGAAAATCCACCAAACCGCATTTTCTAATTTCTCAATAATTTTAAATATCAGTCAATACATACCATATTGGCTGATACATATGAAAGTTTTATCTTTTCCATACCGATATATATATATATATATATACTAGATAGAATGAAAATCACTACTGTATTGACCGGTTCCTAATACATATAAGCTTTATAGCAAATTCATGCGCCAATACGATAGTTGTTTTCTGCAATTGATATCACTCGATACTCTCAAATACCATTACACTACTGATAAAACAGCAACTTGGGACAGAATGCTCTCTCTCTCTCTAAATCCAAATGCTACTGAAGGCTTCTTCAAGT
The DNA here is from genome assembly GCA_025200525.1 of Camellia lanceoleosa. Lineage (NCBI taxonomy): Eukaryota > Viridiplantae > Streptophyta > Magnoliopsida > Ericales > Theaceae > Camellia > Camellia lanceoleosa. The sequence continues at coordinate 32,311,585 of CM045760.1, forward strand.
GCCCGTTTCCTGCTCAATTCAACGCTCCACCCTCCCGCCCTTCCACCTCTCTCTACTCGAAGTTTCATCATTTCTTCATCATCGATATCATCATACGCTTGCATCTCAGGATGATTAAATCCGACTGGAATGGGCAGTGGTGCAATTCCACCCCCAGTGACGACTGCAGGGGCGTAATGCCCCTCTATAGAGCTCTGGTTTGTGATCTACCTCGGTAAATAAATGAAAAAATTAGTTGAGAACATGTGATGTTCATCGAGAAAAATACTGACGACAAGAACATTTATTGAAAATACTACATTGGTTTTACAAAATAATAAATAAATAAAAATTAAAAGCAGACTAACTCGGACTGGCCACAAAGTTGTTAAAATTCAAAATATTTCATAAATTGTAACGTTGTAAGATTTCATCTGGTTACCAATGAAATACAGAGGTTCAAGAAAGTTTTGATGACATAATATAGGATCAACAAAGACAACAGAAAAGATGAAAGCAGAAACATAATCTAATAACAACACATGATATCCTAAAACAAAAAGGTGACAAGAACACAAAGACACAAAATCCACATTTATCATATGATTGATTAACTGTAACTAGGCACATGCAGGATTGACATTGATAATAGTTTAATTTAAAAAAAAAAAAAAAATTATATTTAATACATCCAATAAATCTGCTACAGGATTTATTTCAAAATATTAAACTATCTATCATGTAGCTTTATTATACAAATAATTCTACCATTTCTTATTATTCATTATGCTGTTCATTTTGTATTTAATAGGAAATAGGTAATAACTTGCTAGCATTATCACCTCCTTTGTCCTCAATGGTACATAATGTGTAAGGGATATGTAGAACTGGCCCATTATTTCTTCATTGTCCGGTGGCTCTCTTCTTATGGCATCATCTCTTTGGACTGTGTGATGTACTGTGGGCAGCTCTGAGGGTGCGCACGCATATGCTTCTTGTTAATTTTGACGGGTTTGATGGCAATAGGAAAGCCAAAACATTGTGGTCTTGCATTGCATTGTTTTTGATATCTTTTGAACCATTTGGCTGGAAAGAAATGCAAGACTTTTTATGGAAAAGAGTCAGATGCGAAATCTTTTTGGGATAAGGCGGGTTACTTGTCTTCGTTTTGGGCTTTTGTGTCTATCCCATTTAAAGGAGTTCCAATTTTATTTATTTATTTATTTTTTTTTATTTTTTTTTTATTTCTAGGGATTGGGCTGCTGTTTGTCATTCACAGTGTTGGAATGTTTTCTAGTTTGCATTTTCAATTTTTGTTCTGATTTCTTTTCATTGCACAAGGACTCCTTGTCCTCTCTTTCTTTCATGCTTTTTCTGAATAAAACTCTTCTTTTGTTGCTGCTCAAAAAAGTAAAAAAAAAAACACTTGCTAGCATTATCCATCCAGTTTGGACATACTGGAAAAACTCACCTCCAGAATAATCCTCTCAACTGCTTCTATTTTATCCCGTTTCTATCTAGTTTTCCTATTATTAAATATAAAGCAAAATTCTATTTTATATTATTTTTGGACAACTTTGGTTCATGACTTGATTTGAGTCTTTTGGTGGTCGTTAACATTGAATGAGGGAAGCTGTGAGCAAACTAGGATTTATCTTGGAACAGCTTCACTCCTTTAACACCTTCATGAGGGGAGGAAAGCAGTTTTAAAACAGTGACAATGCGACTACTACACTCTCACATGCTACTATTCTGAACCCTAATTTAAATTCTGTTTATATCATATTTTCTTGTCATTGTTATCATAATATTTCTGCTAAATATAATGTTTATTGTTTTGCTAGACTTACAATTCTCTGGTTTCCTCTAAACCTCTGATCATTGACTGAGAAACCCAAAATGCATGCCAAAGAATACCAGGACAACAATAAAAAAAATATATAAAGTTCGACTAGCAGTTAAAATATCTGCAATGCTAGTAGATTTTCCCCTTCAATGCTAGTAGTTCGACTAGTACAAATGAATTCACGGGCACTTGTTCATGCCAGATTAGTCCCAAATTTGTCATATAAATAGCTATAAATTTCTTGTTGTCGAATAAATAGCCACAAATTCCTCACTGAAATAGGGTTGTCTGATCATATAAGATTTTAGAACCACTAGATTATACACTCAGAGCTCAAAAAGATGCATCACAGATAAAAATATATATATATATATTTTGGGTTTTTGGGCGGGTGTCTCTTGCATCACATTTAATATATATACAGTTACATAGAATATGCAGGAAATCTATGCAAAGATTCAGGAAGTTCAGGTTCCATGGTGGTAACATGTTCAGATAATATTAGCAAAGTTTATTAACTCAAAACTCCAGTTTTTAGCCATCATTACTGGTTTTCTGAACTGAGAACAACATATCCAACTGAACAAAATATGCATAAACAAATTATTATGCCAAACATCAAAGAATCAGGATTATTACATTCCTGATAACATAATGGCTGAAATTACTATTCCATATCTGGTACGAATTTCACATAGTCTAAGTAAATCTTGTTTGTTTACTGCAGTAATAATTTAGTTTTACTTGAGATACAGCAGTAATAATTTCCAGCAAGCTCCAAGGCCTTGAAGCTTGGCAAAGATTTCACCTAGAAGGATAAGATTCTAAACATTGTTACATTTTAGTTTCACTTAGAATGCAGCAATAAAGTTGCAGCACTATAATTGTTGTCTCGAAATAGAAAATAGATCTCTTGCATATGAAACTTCCAAGAAGATTTGATATGTGAATATCTTCTACACACTAAAAGCAAAGGTAGAAAATAACAAATGTAATAAGATCGCATATATTTGCCTAGAAGTTAAGGTTCACTATGTTCAAAGACAAGGAAGAGTCAAGATATACATGAGATATTCAGGTTGGGAACATCATCAATTATTATTATCAATAACCATGGAATGGTGTGATTTAGTTAAAACTATGACTCTCAAGGATGGACGCAACATAATTCAAGTAAGAGGGCTGCTATTTGCCCCTTTCTACCAATTTGTTTTGGACCTCTACCTACTTTGGACCCCCACCTACAAATTTTGAATTTTTTTTTTTATTTGGACCCCAACCTTATTCCCAATTCTACCTTCATTCCTAACATTTGGAAACATAACCCTAACCCCCACCTCTGATAGCTCATTCCGCACCTCTTCGCCACCCCTTCCTACCTCACTGTCTCCTCCTCTCTTCTTCGACGGTTCTACTTCTCCTAGACAAAACCCTAGCCCCTCCCCTGCCAGAAAAAGAGGGAGCGACAGAGAGGGTAATCGCAGAGAGAGGAAGAGTGAGACAAATAGCAATCAACACAGAGAGAGTGAGACAGAGGGGTGGTGGGGGAGGTTGGGATGTGGTGGGGTGGGAGGCTGAAGAGTGGTGGGGGTGACGGAGAGGGGATAGGGAGGGAGAATGAGGGCAGGGAGGAGCAAGAGAGGCTCGTTGGAGTTGGAGATGGCGAGGGAGGGTCGTGTTAAGAGCTGGTGGCGGCTGGAGTATGGGTGTGGGTAGGCTTAGGATTTGGGAGGTTAGAAATGAGGAGAAAATTGAAATTATATGATGGGAAGATTGTATTACAAAAAAATATGAAAAGGTGGGGGTTGAAAGAAAAAAAGTAGGGTGCTATTAGGAGCACTCTTCAAGTAGCCAAACTAACAAGTTAGGACAAGACCTTTGCTGAGTTGATTTAAGTAGCATGTTCTTTGGCTGTCAACCAGGTTTTTAATAGTAGGATATAAAGCAAGGCAAAAAGTTAATCCGCTAACTCGAAGCAATCGACAATCTCGTATTTGACAACATAGTTGCATTGCCACTTAATGATGTCCAATAAAGCAGAGTTAAGTTACCTATGGGACACCCCAACCACTTAGGCTGAAGTCCTCTAATAAAGAGACTCGAGTTCAAGCTCCAAAAATGACCTATCAAAAAGGGAGTTACAGCTAAATGATGTCTAGACAGATTTGAGTAGGCAATGCATATTTATTAGCGGCTAAAACAAGAAACAATAATGCATGTGATCTTCTCACCACATCACTATCAGCCTGTGCAGGCTGTCCCTTGCTTGCAGCCAATGCTGCTGCGTATTCTTCGGCCTGTCATAATAAAATAACTAGAATAAGAATACTCCAAGAGAATTTTGCAGCAGATATCACAGAATTCACGACCTTTAAAAAGACCTAAATTACATGAAACATGGTTCAGTATGATACAAGAAATTTAGCTAACTTTACAACAAACCTTACGAGCTTGAGCATTCATAATTTGTTCAGCATTTTCTTTCTCGTACTCTGCAATTTTTGCTTCAATAACAGGAACATTTATTCCTTCAATCAAATTACATGCTGCAAAAAATAAAATAAATTTCTTCCGTAGGTAAGACAACATTTTATTGACAAAATGATAAATAGAATGAAGCTCAACCTAAACCCTCTAAAGGAAACAAAGGGCACAAGAAAATAAGGTCTCTGACATCCCAAGAGGGGTTTGTAAAACCAAATAACAAACCTCTCACAACCTAAGAGGGAAGGCAACATAACAAACTTTCTCTCACAAGACCTGAGAGAATAGGTGAATATCATACACCATGGAAACACCTACATCCCTAATCAAGGCCCCTAGGATGCCCACTTCAGAATTTTTGGAAGAAGGAAAACATTTCTATAAGAAGAAAACTCTTACACCGTATTTGATTCATGGATTTGAATAGGGATTTGGAAACGGAAAGAGAAAAAGTGTGTGAAATATAGTTATATTTCATTCACATTTCACTTACCTTTTCCTTTTCCATTTCTATATCCCTATCCAAACCCATGAACCAAACACAACCTTACAAGCTACAAAAGCTTACTCATGTCTTCCACTTCCTCCAAGTAATCATTGTATTCTGTCAATGATGGAAAATCCTCCTGTCTTTTATTAAATCTGTGAAAATTGTGCAAAACAAATATGAAGAAAACAAATAGATATCAAGAATTTAATTCATTATAATCTCTTGTATACATTAACTAGAAGTAAAATAGGCTATACGCAGTGAGCTTTGTGAAGAAGCAAAAATCACACAAAAAAATCTCAGATGTTCAAATTGGAAATCAATTATTTCATTCATCGTTCTACAATTTATCAAAGACCATACAAATGAAATTAAAATAAACAAAATTCTACAATAACTAATAAAAAATTGTTGGATTCACTTTAAAGCCATTTCCAAGATCAGCACCTACCGACATGAGGTTGTGTCCGTGGCACTTCTGTGGACAATGGATATCTATAATGCTTGTCTTAGTTTTTCCTATTTTTTTATTTTATTTATTTTCTTTTTCTTTTAAAAACCTGCCACTTTGTGCATATATTACCAAAGTTTAGGTATGTATCTATCCAGTCTACCTGCTAGACCCCCATCCAATGGCGACCAAACAAGATGTACTTTTTATTTATTTTTTTTTATCAAGTACATCTTAAAGGCATGAAATTCACTGGTGTTTTTAAAAACTTAACAATTTCTTTTTAAGATTTTCGAATCAGTATAATCAGTAAATTTACAAAAGCAGACAATGCTAAACTCAAGAATGTAAGCAGTCACATTGAAGCTTGAATACCCATCATTTAACAATATATTCTACAATAAACTGACAAATAATTTGTTCTCCAGGGCTAGCAGTATGTATCTTTATGAATGTAAATAAAAATCACATAAAAGAAAATATACAAATATTCTTATGTTATGTTTGGATCATAGATTTGGGTAGGGAAAGGAAAAAGGTGGCTGAAATGTAGCTTATATTCCATTCGAATTTCACCAATCTTTTCCCTTTCCCTTTCCCTTCCCAATCCCAAACTGCACTCCAAATCCATGATCTAAACACAACCTTGCAGTCATCAAATCTAAAACCAAATTCATTACAAAAATCAGTTTCTTCTTCTTTTTTTCTTTTTTTTTAAACTACAATTCCATATTCCAAAGTCCAATTATCAATACTCAAACAAGAACACCCATTTCCTTCGTCTACCTTTCACTAGAAGATTCAGCCAAACTCTCCAGTTCCATCTATCCTTTCTTTTGCTGATTCAACAACTAAACCCTCATAAATCCAAAGTGCTTCCCCAGTTTCAGAGTATAATCCACACTACTATTTCATGTCATTGCAATTCCCAGAAAAAAGAAAACCCTAAACCACTCAATAAATACAACAGTACAAAAAGAAAAAAACTATTTTTTCCCCTTTTGATCATGTATACCACTTGCACTATGTGTATGAGACAACAAACTTGAAACAAATCAAAAAGACACCCAAAATCAAATCAACCTAGAGATAACTTGAAACAAATCAAAAAGACACCCAAAATCAAATCAACCTAGAGATATCTATATACACACATACACACAAGTAATGTAAAGAGAGAGAGAGAGAGAGAGAGAGAGTACATGCTGGCAATCCGCTTGCGGATGGCCATCTCCTTGGCGAAGGGATTGGCTCCGGGGGCGACCACCATTGCTGCTGAAGTTCAGACTATTACAGAATCCATTGATGTTTCTTTCTATCAAACCAAGAGAGAGAGAAAGAGGGTTTCTGTTTTGTTTTTCCTGAAAATCAACTACTTTCATTAAAGGGTTAATTACACCAAGAATCCTACGACTAGACTTGTCCAAGAATCCCACGACTAGAGAGTAAAATCATAATTAATAGTAAATTAGTAGTTTAGGCTTCCTAAGTTTCTCAAATTATAGTTTCACCTATTGATTTGAGTATGTTGTTTCTTTTAAGTTTTTAAATCATAATTTTATACTTATTTCTCAAAACTCAATTCAAAATATAATTATTATTTTTCAAAATTCATAACCAAACACATAATTTAAAACTCAATTCAAACCAATATTTTAAATATTTTAAAAATATTTTAATTTTGTTAAAATTTTAAATATTTTAATATTTAAATATGTTGCGATTTTTTAAATTTTTAAATTTTTTAAATATTTTTAAATATTTTAATTTCAAAATATTACGATTTTAATTTTTAAATTTTTAAAATATTTTATAAAAATAAATTCAAACTCTATTTTATAAAAATATTTTTAAATATTTTAACTTTTTTGTTATGTATTTGTTTATGATTTGAGTGTAGAGTTATAAAAGTAGTATAGAGTTTCGAGTTATGTATTTGATTATGAGTTTTAAAAAGGGCCTGGCTTTGGTTCAATCCACCATCGGACTCAACAGTGCTGTTGAGCCTGTGGAGGTCCACTACGAGTCCCGTTTTGAAAATCTGAACCGATCAATGTGTAGAACTCGTCGAGTACTATATAACTATATAAAATCACGTTGATCGGATATCGATAGCTATGTGATCAAAACAGTTTTTTATCAACTGTTAATTTATTCACTGTCCATTTGTTTTTATACAAAACTGATTTGATCACATAGCTATTGAAATTCGATCAACGTGATTTTTCATAGGTATATAGTACTCGACGAGTTCTACACATTGAGCGGTTCAGATTTTCAAAACGGGACCTGTGGTAGACCCCCACAGGCCCAACAACACGGTCCAATTCGATGACGGACTGGACCAAAGCCAGACCCTTTTAAAAATAATTTTTTAATTGAGTTTTGTTTTATGTGTTTGGTTACGATTTGAGTGTAGAATTATTTTTAAATTTAAAATATTAACATTTTAAATTATTTAAATTTTTACGATTTAAATTTTTTGAATATTTATTTAAATTTTTTACTTATTAAATTTTTTAGATTATTTAAATTATTTAAATTTTTTGAATATTTATTTTGAAAAAAAATTATTTTCTTTGTAGTATTTTCAATTAAAAAATTAATTGAATTTTAAAAAGAGTTTGGTTATGAGTGTTGATAATAATTTTCAATAGTGTGAAAGTAATGTGTTTTGTTATGATTTTTAAAAAAATTTGAAAAATTTTTTTTACAAATAAGTTTTCAAAAGTTTAAAAAAAACTAAAAAAAACAGTTTTTTTCACAAACATCTCTCTCACACATGTTTTGTTATGAGTTATAACAATTTGAATTAAGTTTTGAAAACTCTTTCCAAAACTCATAACCAAACAAGTTTTCTTACTTCACATGTCAAATCAACTTTCAACACTCTATTCAAAAATTATAACCAAACAAATTTTCTACACTCAAATCATAATTTCACAACTTACAAACTCAAAATACAACTCATACTCTCAAATCATATTTACAAAACTCTACCAAACATAACCTTAAATTGTAGTTTGAGCAATTTTGAATGAGTTGATGGATTAAAAGTATTTTCATTAATTATCAAATATTTACCTAATACATGATATTAACTAGTGTAACCATACTATCCACGGGACTTTATAAATTAAAATAATATATATATATATATATATTATTATAATTATCTTGAAGTAATTTAATATTTTATCTTGCGATGCATATGAAATTTATAAGTTAACTTTTATGTTTATAATTTTTTAAATTATTAATTTAAAAAAATTAAAAAAAATATATATATATATATATTTAGTGTAATTTTGATAATTTTTATTTTAAAAAAGTTAAATCTGATTAAATGAGATTAACTGAGTTATGACATGCCTCTTCTTGTTACGAAAATATACAAATTTAAAAGTTATAATTAAAACAAATATATAATTTTATTATTAAATATGAAGTAAAGTGATATTTAACAATAATAATTAATATGATGTTTCTATTATTAATCCAATAATTTAAGTTACATTTATTTTGATTTCAATTTCATAACTAAAAATACAATATGAATATAATACACACACGGATTTCTAGTATTTATAAATAAGAAAGTTTCAAAATATTTTCAAACTTTCATCATTTCTTTTAATTTTTTTTTATCTAATTTGATTTTAAATTTGAATAAAATTTTTGATTTGATATGAATTACTTTAATTTTTTCATTAAATTTTTAGTAATTTTTAAAAGAACTTTCATTCCTATTCAATTTTTTTTTTCTTTTCATCAAATTTGATGAAAAAAACAATAATTTTCAACATAAGTGTACTTTTTGACTTTTTATGAAATATGAGTTGAGTTTAAAGTAATGTGGTAGAGAGGTGATGTGACTTAAATAAAGTGATGTGACTTAAATAGGATAGTGACTTTTTGACTTTTTAACTTTTTTAGGGGATGCCAAACCTAGCCTAAGTGTTGAACATTCTCTTAATTGGAATTGCAGTGAAATAACATCTTGAAATAATTAAAATTTGAGTATGTAGTTGGTTGAAATATATATAATTAATTCTCTTCTTACATTTGTATAAAAATTGACACTTATGGCTACATCATTGTAAGTTGGATTATGAAAAAAAAAAATTACGGTCTCAAACTTTTTCCATTTATGAATATCCTGCATATTAAAAAATAAAAAAAAAGAGAAAAAAAAATGTGTAGCTTTTTTATATGTGTTTATCAATTTTGTTTTATGAATATAAACAATTGATATTTTAATTTAAAAAATTAAAAAGTAAAAAAATAAATAAATTGAGTTTTTTAAAGATAAAAGAAACCATTTAACTCTTTTATATATTATTAAGATTTGATTATTTCAATTTAAAAAATGAAAAAGTAAAAAAAAAATAAATAAATTGGGTTTTTTAGAGATAAAAGAAACTATCTAACTCTTCCATATACTATTAAGATAAACTATTTTAATCACATAAAAAAATATAAATTATATTTAGAGATTATCCCTATATATTATGCTATTATATACAACTATAGTAGTAACAAATTAATTATAATATATATGAAAAGTTATAATAAGCTTTCATTTTCAATTAATTGAATTATAATTAACAAACTAACAAATAACAGTAATGGTCTAATGGGAAAGAAAGAAAATAAAAATAATAATATTTGAAAGTTTTAAATTTACCTAGTTATACAAAAATCTAATATTATAGTAAAATCTTGAATTCTCAATAAATTTTCACATTTTTTATAAAATAAAATGACAAAAAACATAAAAAATTTGATACCTATTTTTTTTACTTCAATTTTATGATCTTCACTAAAGAAAACAAAATTCGATCAAAATTCTTGGCATGAAACAGGCATAGATTCTTCAATTGCAACCATAATCACTAATAATTTTTCTTTACCATGCAAACCTGTAAACAAACATATAAATCTCACTAAAACCGAAACCAAAAGCAAACCAACAGTAGAAAAAGAAAATCACATAGGAAAAAAATAAAATTAAAAAATAAATAAATTTATAGAGTTGAAGAATGTTACTTCCAACAATTTAAACCTCACCTAACCCAATCTATTAGTTCATGTGTGAGTGCCTGCAAAGTTTAGGAGTTGAAATAACTAATCAGATTATTCTTTAAATAAGATTTGAAAATTAATTAATTTCTCTCATTAAATGATTTAAAATTTTGATATATATACATCATAAAAATAGATAATTATATTACTAAATCATAATTCAAATTTAGATATTGTCATATTTTTTTTTAGATCCATATCTAAATTCTTATCTTTTTCATTTTTGTGTGGTTTTTATTTGGGTTTTTTTTTCCGAATTTATTTAAAATAGAGTTGTGGGTATCTATTTTGTTTAATTTAATTTATCTGTAATTTCTATTTGTTTTTAATTATTATTATTTAGGTAAGTTATGATGTGAGTTAGATTTATGATAAACATGTGAGTTTTATTGATTTAAAGTATAATGGTGGGAGATATTTTCAAATTAGATTTGTTTAGATAAACTTTAAAGATTTTTCAAATTTAAAATTAGATATTGAGATGCAAAAGAAGGATTTTAACTAAATAAATAAAAATCAAATTTATTAATTTCATCTGTTTGTATATCTAATTTTTGGCTTTTTTTTTTTTTTGATCATGCTATAATATAATATATAAGATATAGATAGATATTTACAACTTTCAGGAAAAATATTATCTAATTTTTTGGGAAAGAAAGAAGGAAGATAAGTTTTAATAATTTTTTTTGAAAATTGGTGAGAGAGATTAGGATGGAAAGATTATGAAATATTTTTGTTATTAAATAAAGAAATCAGTCAATAGTTTTTTTAATCTATTTTATAAATTAAAAAAGCAATAATTTTAGAAAATTTATTAATTTGTCCCATTAAGTGATTTAAAATTTTGACAGATATACATCAAAAAAATAAATAATTATATTACTAAATCATAATTCAAATTTAAATGTTACATCTTTTTGAGATTCATAGCTAAATTCTTATCTTCTTTATTTTTATGTGTAACCATAGTGTATGGCAGAAATTGAAAAGAGTGCTACAATAATTATCAGAGAAATCAAAAGGGTTTGTGGGTTGAGAGAAGTCAATAAATGTTGAGTTTTTTTTTAAATGAAAAAATTAGAAAATTAGGATTAGGATATTGGAGCTCCCACAAAGTTTGTAGATTAGAAACTCTCTTTTCTTTATAATATACTAGCATATCACCCGTGCTATGTACGTATTGTGTTTATAATTATCTATATATGTGAATTACGATTTTTAAATATCTTTTTTTTAAAAAAAATGCCTTCTCTTTTTCTTTTTTTATATTATATTAAAGTTTAATATTTTGATAATAAATATATGTGTTAGACTTTTCAAAGAATTAAATGTCCTTTTTTTTATTATATTATATTAAAGTTTAATATTTTGATAATAATCATATGTGTTAAATTTTTCAAGAAATTTTTTTTATACTTGTTCTTAATGCATCAAAGTGTTATTATGAAGAATAGCAATCATATGTATTGGAACTTTTCAAGGAATTCACATGTGTTGGATTTCAAAGAATTTTTTTATACTTGTTCTTAATGCATTAAAGTGTTATTATGAGGGTAAAATTGGGGGTTGAGAGAAGTTAATAAATGCTAAGATTTTTTTTTTTTTTAAAATCAAAAAATTAAGAAATTTAGATTGGGAGATTGGAGCTCTCACAAGGTTTGGAGTTAAAAACCTCCTTTTTCTTAATAAATAGTATAGATATAGATATAGATAGATAGATTTGCAGAATATTTTTTTTATAGAGATAACACAAATTAATTTTATATATATATATAATTATTAATTTATAATAAATTTTACATTTTAAATTTATCTCATATTTATTTTTACTTTGATATTTTATTAGAGGTTAAAAAATATATATGTAAAATAGAACGTTGCGAATTAATGCGAATCAATATGATTTTAGTGAATTGAGCGGTATTTTATACAATCCTACCCACAACTATCAATAAATATCACATTACCTTCCTTGTATATAAAATAAAATTATACATATTAACTCTTTAATTATGAAAATTGTATAAATACATCTACTTTAGAGAATAAATATTGGATCCACATGGTGATATGACAATCCAATAAGCAGTCTTGATTTTTAGTAGGACCATAACAATATTGAGTCAGTGAGAAATGAGATTTATTAATTTAGTTCTTTTGTGATCTTTTATTGATCAATGACACTATGTAAAATAGTATCACTGTTATACTCAATGCTTTTTTTCTTCTTTATTTTAGAGTTTGTTTGGAGAAATCAAAATATATGAGTTTGTAAATAAAGAAAATTAAGTGATGTTATGAGAGAGTTTGGTGTAATTAAGCTTTAATTAATAGGTGTGCACAGCACATTGCATGTATTGAAATATGCAATAATTATATATAAGCAATTATAAATTATCTATATATATAATAAAAGAAAAAGAATAGTATAGATACATGAAGAAATGGGTCCAGTTGTCTCATGTGTAAGATTAAGATTGGACCGGCCAGTTTGGCCCATGGGTCAATTTTGGGGGCCCGTTTCGATAATGTGAATTGTTCAATATGTATAACTCGTTAAGTATTATATTCCTGTAAAAAATCACGTTGATTAGATATCGATAGCTATTTGATCGGATCAAATTTCTGTCAATCATTTATTTTTTTATCGTTCATTTTTTTATACAGATCTAATCCAATCAAATAGCTATCGATATTCGATCGAAGTGAATTTTTCTATAAAATTATATTACTCGATGAATTCTATACATTAACGGTTCGGATTATCGAAACGGGGCCTAAATAGGCCCATGGATCGGACTAGATGCACTACAAGAAAACACACTTTTGGCTACCACTTTTGGCTACCAAAACAAATTTAGTCGCCAAAAGTGTGGGAATTGGCTACCAAAATTAATTTTAGTCGGCAAAAGTCAACTTTTTAGCCACTAATTTTTTTTAGTAGGGGAATGTTGATTATTGGCTACTAAAAAAAATTTAGTAGCTAAAGATATTACAATTGGCTACTAAAAAAATTTTTAGTAGCTAAACATATCACAATTGGCGACTAAAAAAAAATTTAGTAGTCAGAGGTAATTTTTAGCTACTAAATTGTTTAGTAGCGAATGAAAATAAAAAAATTAATTTTAATCTTTGCCGACCAAATTTTTGGTCGCCAAATGTCAAGTTTCGCGACCAAATTTATTTTAGTCGCTAAAAATCTACTTTGCTACTAAATATTTGGTAGCCTAATGAAAATAAAAAATTAATTTTTAATCTTTCCGACCCAAGTTTTGGTCGCCATATGTCAAGTTTCTCGACCAAATTTATTTTAGTCGCTAAAATCTACTTTCGACTACTAAATCTTTGGTAGAATGAAAATAAAAAATTTAATTTTTAATCTTTCGACCAAAGTTTTGGTCGCCATATATGTCAAGTTTCGCCACCAAATTTATTTTATTCGCTAAAATCTACTGCTACTAAATCTTTGGTAGCGAATGAAAATAAAAAATTTAATTTTAATCTTTCCGACCAAAGTTTTGGTCGCCATATGTCAAGTTTCATGCATCAAATTTATTTTAGTCGCTAAAATCTACTTTCGCTACTAAATCTTTGGTAGTTTAATGAAAATAAAAAAAGTTAATTGTTTTTATTTTTATTTATATTTTTATTTTTATGAAGAGGTTTTACACCCACCATGCAAAAATATTGATTATTTAAAAAAATTAATTATTAAAATAATATGAATTTCTTATTTTGTCCTTTTTAAATCCATTAATAATAAAAATTTACAATTATGACAATTGATATTTCTAAAAAATATACTATCAAAAGGTAATTTTGATAAATTAATATTTTAAAATGTAATAATTGTATTATAAAAAGAAATGAAATTCTAAAATAGACTATTATTTTGAGATGAAAAGTACAATTAAACTATTTATATTTTTTACATCATCATATTTCAATAACACTAATAAATTAAGAATAAATCAAAATTCTAAAAGACAAAATATCTCAATTATTTATCATTTCAATAAATTTTTCAATATTATTACCACTAATAGAAGACAAAATATCCCAATTATTTGTAAGACTTATTGATATTATTTCAGATTTTAAATTTTTCCTTAATTTTTTAATAATTAATTTTTTCAACTTTTTAAAATTATTTTTACGTTATACACGGTTAACAATAATCAAACACTATTGTTAATTTAAATTTGGAGGGAGACATTTCTAATTTAAATTTGAAGGATTTATAAAAGTAATTGGCGACTAAAAAAACACGGGTTGAGTTGGCTCAGAATTTAAAAAAAAAAAAAATTTCCTTCTTTTATTTTTAATTTTCTTTCTTTCTTTTCTTTCTTATTTTATATATATATATATATATATAATATAAGAATATAAAATTTTTAAATATATTATTATATTTTTTAGTAAAAAAAATATTATGAAAAATATTTAAGATAATTTAATATTTGTAATTTATAATTTTATTACTTATATTTTTATTTAAATATAATTTTAATATATTTGTTACTTTTATTTAAATTTTTTTTAAATAATGAATTTTGTTTGTAACTTTTAATATATTTTTTTAATTCATTATTTACCGACTAAATTTTAGTCGGCGATTAGTCTTACAAAATTGAAAATTTGTGCTTCAGACTTTGGAGAGAAACTTCGGAGGGAAACTTTGGAGTGCTTTAACTTGAACTACCTAACATATTATTTCTTTCCTTTCCATTGCACTTGTGTTACATGGACCAGGATCCCTCCCACCTCTGGTTTAGTAGTTCATATTCAAACCATGGGTTTTCATTCAATAGTTGATATCCGAAACACCAATGGTGTGGAAGTGTGAACTGAGCAAAAATGACCAATAGTGTGGAAGCTTCTCATATTTGATAGCAGAGTGGTTTTCTGCTTCTCATATCAAGGGGGAGATCCAATGGTGGACAGGGTGTTTGATGAAATGCCTCAAAGAATAACTCATCTTAATTGCAAATCAACTTTACATAGTGTTAGTATGATTTGATATCAAACCTTCCACGCTAGAGTCAGTCCATTAGATCATGTCAAATATTTGGGACACTAAACAAGCTTAGTTATAGATTAATTGAGAGAGAGAGAGAGAGCATGTCTGTTTCTTTCTCTCATTTTCTCTCTGTCTCTCGCATATCTTTCTTCTCTCTATCTCTCTCATCTATCTTCTCCATCTGTCTCTCTCGCTCATCTTTCTTCTCTCTATCTCTCTTATCATTTACTTTCGGCTCAAAATTGATTCGAAATGTCCTGGACTGCGATGAACTTGGAACATTAAGCATTGTGGATCAAACACTTATAATTGGAAGTATGTCATCTTTCCATTGTTTTTGAAATTACGATGACTCATTGATGAATTAATTTGATTTATTTTTATTTTTTTTGAAATTACGATGACTCATTGATGAATTTAACAAGCCTGATCTATTTTTCACATCTCTTTCTCTCTCTGTCTCTGTCATATCTCTTTCTCTCTTTATCTCTCTCTATAGCTCTTTCTCTCTTTATCTCTCTCACTTATCACTCTTCTCTCTTCTTTCTCTCTATGCCCTGCTTGTCTCTCTCACTCTTCTCTCTCTCTCTTCTATGTGTCTATCCGTCTGCTTATCTCTGTCCCCATTATGTTCACATTGCTCATTCTCTCCTCATCTCTATGTCTCTCGTGTCTCTCACTCATCTCTTCTCTCAGATCTCTCTCGCTCATCTCTCGCTTCTCTATCTTTCTCTCTGCTCTCTCGCTCATTTCTCTTCTCTTTATGTCTCTCTTGCTCATCTCTCTCTCTATCTCTCTCTCTCTGCCTCTCTCGCCATCTCTCTTCTCTCTATCTTTCTCTTCTCTCGCTCATCTCTCTTCTCTTTATGTCTCTCTTGATTTCTCTTCTCGCTATCTCTTTATATCTCTCTCATTCTTTTCTCTCTATGTTTCGTCTCTGTCTATCACTCTCTCTCACCACCCACCTCCTCTACCACCTTCACCACTACTGCAAACACCATTCCACCACCACTCTTACTTCTACTGTCGCTACTTCACCTCTACGACTACCATTACTACTACTATCGCTACCACTCTACTACCACCACTACTACTACTGCTACTACTACTACCATTGCCTCTCTTTCACCCCTGCCACTCCATTTACACTACCACTACCACAACTTCACCACTAATCTCTTTCGCCATCACCATCACCACCACCACCACCACCACCATCATCATCTCTTATCCACCACATTCACTATTGCTGCCGCTCCTTTTCTTCTACCACAAAAAATGAGTTCATGATTTTTAGTAATAAAAAAAAATAGGCCGCAGAAAAATATTTTTCATTGACTACAGAAAATTAACTTTTATTTTAGTGAAAAATATTTTTTATTAAAATATATATTACCCCTACTTCTACAAAATAAAAAAATAATAATATTTTTTTTCATTAAAATACAAATGAAACAAATAAATTTTCAATCTTAGTAACTAAAATAAAAAATAGATTTAAAAAAAATTCATTAACTACAAAAAATATATATATATATATATTTTTACAAATAATAAATTTATTTAATTATTATTATTATTTTATTTTTTTTAAAATTTTTTTTTTCATTTCCCGCCCCATTATTTTTTTCCACTCCCGCTCCCCCCCTTTATTTTTTTCCCATTTCCGCTCAAACCCAACAAAAACCCTAATCTCAAACCCAAACTCTCACCCTTGTCTTAGAACCAAAATCCCTAATTTCTACCAAATCTCTCTCTCTCTCTCTCTCTTCTACATATTTGTGAATGAACGAAGTTTGATCCCCCTCTCTCTCTCTCATTTCAATCTCTCTATCTCAATCTTCTTTCATCTTTTGTCTCTTGATTTCGATCTCAATCTGTCACGCAATCACGATTGATTTCGATCCCAACCCCTTCAACAAAAGAAGAAAGAGTAAAGACAGAGAAGCACCGACCTCACCTAGCAAAACTAGTCAGCCGAGTGCCGACTGGTGCCCCCGCTGACCACCAACGTGGGTGCTGCTATTGTTCATCGATCTGGTTGACCACCGACGACCACCAAAAATCTCCGTATGTCGTTCTATATTCGTGAATCGTTCTCCCTTTGTCTTCAACTCTTTGCATAGGTCTGTTTTTCTCTTCAATTCCCTCTTCTGTAAAATGTATATGTGTATATATATATTGAAGCCTATGAAATGTTGGAATATAAGCCCCTCCATTTTATGCTTTCAAGGTGTTCGATGATTTGCTGGTGTTGAAATGGTGAATTAATGATCTGGGATAGTTAATGTTTACAAAGATCCTAAATTTTGAACTCAGTATAAAGAATTTCTATGACAGAAATAATGAAGGAACTTGAATCAATATTTATGTTAAAAAGGATTTTTTTATTTTTTATATTTTTATTATGTTTCTCAGGGAAATCAAGTTCTGTGGTTTTTTTTTTTTTTGATCTTCATAGTCTGTAAATTAAAAACTGGGTTTGTTCCCTTGAAATCTAGTTATGGGTTTTGGTTTGATAGTTGATTCAATACTTTTGCAATTATGATCTGTTAATAAATATTAGGCCATTATGATGGCCACTTCAATTCCAAATTTGATGTCTACTATTTCCGTGTATGTGTGTTTCCTACTCCTCTTGCTTCCATATCTACACTTGAATTATATGTGTGTGTATGAATCGAGCATATGTGTGTGTTTGTTGAGAAAATAGTTACTGATATTAGGACTGTGAATGCACTTTAAAAGCACTTGAATTATATGTGTGTTTGTTGAGAAAATAGTTGCTGATATTAGAATTGTGAGTGCACTTTGAATGCACTTGAATTATATATTAGATATTCTAACTAGATATTCCAATTGTTTTTGGTTTAAATGGGAGATCAAGTACGCATGATGGACATTCAGGTGAATATCCAGTTGTCCAAGCAGTGGCTAGTATGGCAGGTGTTCAGTATCGATGGCAAGTGTTCAGTATCGATGGGGAGAGGGGTAAATTTTTGTGCTGTCTTATTTTATTCTAATCCTTACTTGTTAATTACCCCATAATTTTATGTTGTTCACTCCTTTCTGGAGCCTCAAAGATTGAAGTCTAAGGCATTTACACACTATTCCATTAGAAAATGAATAACACAAGTTTTTTTTGTTAGTTGTGGAATCATTTTAGGTGACCCAACCAGTTGGTTGATTGGGAAGGATGGATGAATGAATAACTTGAATCCCTTAGCAAGGAGCCTTATGGAAGATCATATATGATATAAAAAAACCTTATTTTTCTTTCAATCTAAATGATGTTTACAGATTTATTTATGTTAATAGAAACCTGGACCATTAGGTTCCATGGCCTTGTTAGGGATTTGATCAAATGTGGAGACACACGCTCAAATTTGGAAGGTACTTAGTGCTCACAATTCGGTCATTAGCCAACTGCGATTTCTTTTTATATGTTGTGTAGGTGCATAGAGATGAATTTTTTTACCTTGTTGTTAGTGCGCTAAAGGTTGTTGGCTCCTCATATTGATGCACTTTATGGATGATCCATTAATTGAACAGGGCTACATAACAATCTTAACTCATGACATCACGAGCTGTGAGGAGAAGACTCCACCATGGGGATGTTGATGGGAAAAGACATGAACATTTGGAGACATCAGGCTAGATGGTTTGGATGAACCTTTACTTGGGAATCATGATTATGATGAGACATGCTCAGAGGTGAGTTTTTGTTTCATCTTCCTTCTTTAGTCTTTTAATCCTTTTATCCTCTGTATTTTCTACTTGGTTTTTGGTTAACTAGGATGGAAGTATTGTGAATAAAAATGTTGTTTTATATGATTGATAGCTATCTATATTATAGGGATCCACACTTGCGATATTTGGGACGATGAACAAAAGAGGGAACACCACCATTGACACTTTTTTTAGCCTATCCATTGAAAAGGAGGCTAGATCAATTAGTTGGACTCTCACGGAATTACACAATAGCATATAAATAGATCATAAATTTTATCACTAATCAACTTCCTTTTATTTTATATTATCCGGTTTGGGGATCATTACCATGCAACTGTTGCTAAACTATATATTTTTGACATGCAAAGACATTGAATTGAAGGATTAATAATTGTGTTTAGTGTGGTGTGATATTTATAGTGCCATTAAATGAAATGAAAAAAAAAATATTTATAGTGCGCTATTCATTTTTCAAGTAGTTTGGGTATGGTTGCATCCTCAACAATTAAGGTGTAGAATTAAGTCTTTCGTCATTTCATGTACTTTTGATAATCAGATCTCGGGAGAAATTCCATTTTGCCCCTTTCATATTTTGATAATGGGTATGTGGATTTCAACCAACCAAATCATTCTTGAAGTTGTAAGTTTTGTTTTGTTTTTTGTTTGTTTGTTTGTTTTTTTTTTTTTAAACTCTTGTTCATATAGATATGTGTATTTCAACCAACCAAATCATACTTGAAGTTTTAATTCCTTTTTTTTAAACTCTTGTTCATATAGATATGTGTATGTATTTATCGGAAGAATCTTTATATAGGACATGTCATATGTAGTTATATATGACAAATTCTTTTCGGAATTTTTTTAAGGACTTGGTTGTACTCAGTGCGTGTGTTCATTATTGATTTCATATGGAGAAAGAGTGAGTTTTTAACGACTTGGTACTAATATTGCTTCATATTTAGTTATTGATTTGTCATTGAAATCTATGGGTTTTGTTTTTTTATTATATATAATTATTAGTCACAATTGGGTTTGTGTAATTGTTATTGTTAATCCTCAAGAAATGGATAAGAGAAGATTTTATTTATTTATTTTCATTTTCTTTTCCCAAGATCCAAACACTGTATGTTTGGCTAAAATATGAATGTAACATTCAAAAACTAATGGTAAATTAATGATAAATTATATAAATATTAATAATAATAATTTTTTCATTCGTATTATATAAACTAATGGTAGATACAGATATAGGATTATTTTATAGATATAGGATTTTGGAATTAGAGATAATTTACGGTGTCCATCTGTATGCATGTCAAAATTTACCAAGGATGCATGTCAAAATTTACTCTCCAATGTATGTCAAAATTTTCATCTACTCTCCAATGTATGTCAAAATTTACTTACTAATTTTACTTACTAAATTTACTCTCTATCTCTTTCGCTCTCTCTCATCGCTCTCTGTCTCTTTTGCACTTGTTCAGGGTGGACTTTTCAAGGTGATAATCTAGAGATGAAATTCATCAACTTCAACAGCACCCCAGTTATAACCATGTGTTTACTTTGAAGTCCATTGCTATAAAGAAGTCCAATGCATGCTGTGAACATGTTAGAATCTGCATAATTCTAGTGTTGGTGCTATTTATGGCGAACTATATGATATCCAATGGCACTGCATATTAATTGACATATTGTCTGTTGACTCCATGTTGTTATGTGTTCAGATGGACATATGTAAAGCTAAAATTTACCACATTAACATGGCATTTTTTGACATTAGGGCAGTACTCTGCTGTTGCACTTCTAACTTTCGTGAGTGGTGTCTTTGTACTCGTGTGCATGACACTTGTCTCCACTCTCGTACGCCATCTGCTTGGACATCTGAGAGGAGTCTTTGTTATAACTTGAAAATTGTATAGATGAGTTCAATTTATTTTGGGTTGGATGAAAATTGTATAGATGAGTTCAATTTATTTTAGATGAAAATTGTCTTTGTCAATTCCATCGTAATTCACGTAAAAAAATGTATACAATTTGGGTTGGATTGTATTTGATGGTATTTGTATGGAATTATTATTTTGGGTTGGATTTATTTGATTTGTATACAATTTGATGTTAATTGAATTAATTTTTGTATACAATTTGATTTGATTTGTATACAATTATTTGATTTGTATACAATTTATTAATTATTTGATTTGTATACAATTTGATGTTAATTGAAAAAAAAAAAAAGTGAATTTGTTAGTGACTATATATTTGGTAGCCATAAAGAATCCAAGAATCCAAAAATAAATGAAGACTTTTGGCTACCAAATGGTTAGTAGCCAAAAGGTTAATAAAATGAAAAATAAAATTTTTGGCGACTAAATTCTTTAGTCCCTAAATGTAGTAATGTTGTGACTAAAACTTATTCCCGACAAAAAGTTTTAGTCGCTGAAAATTTATTTTATTTTAATTTAACACTTTTGGCGACTAAATATTTAGTCGCCAAAACATACCCTTTCCCGACTACTCAGAGTTTGGTAGCGGAATGTTCACTTTTGGCGACTAAATATTTAGTCGCCAAAAGATACCCTTTCCCGACTACTAGAGTTTGGTAGCCGAATGTTCACTTTTGGCGACTAATATTTTAGTCGCCAAAAGATAACTTTTGCCGACTAACCGAGTTTAGTAGCCAAAACGTTCATTTTCAGCGACCAAAAATATTTTAGTCGCCAATACTATCGCCGACAGGTTATAGGCGACGACTTTGGCGACAAAAAATATTAGTCGGTAATTGGTTTCGGCGACCAAAAATGGGGCTTTTGGCGACCAATATTTTGGTCGCCAAAAGTGGCATTTCCTGTAGTGATGGTCCAATTTTAATCTCAAACATGAGACAAGTTAGACTTTTAAGAAATAAAGAATGATAATTTAATAATACAATAATTTATCTGACGTTGAGGAGAGTAAGGTCCAAGACACCAATAAAGTTTTTCCTTTACATATACTATAGATTATAGGGTTAATTATGCAAAAAAATTCAGAGTTTTGCATTATTTTTATTTTTATTTTTTTGCAATTTAAACTTTAAGTTTTTAATTTTAATAAATTAAACTCTGTCCTTTTACTTGTGTATCAATCTATCCATCCCCGACCATCTCCATTTGTCTTAGTTAACAGAAGATGATTTTGGGCGTCAAAATGCTGCAATAAAGCCACAATCTTCACGATTAAGGCAAAATATACTCCTCTACTGTGATTAGGGCAATGAAAGTCACCCACCTGGTGTGATTCATCTAAGGTGATTCAACCAGCGATTGAACCCACACAACAAAGAAAGGAATGAGCTATTTCGGTGCACATTTGTTGCAATTCTATCAAAGAATATGAGAGGGGATATAGATAAACAAAAAGAGAAAGATAAAAATGAGTGAAGGTAATAGCTAGAATGGAAACAATTGGGATGAGATTAGTTACAGTTGTGGGTTAAGAACAAAAATCAGAACTTCATGAACTCGTGTTCATCGTGCTAGGAGGTTTTTGGGTTATCATAATTATGGAGTAAGTTTACACGCTTTTTTTGTTTTTGATAATGTATTATGAATATGTGATGGGTAAAGTTGTTTGTTTATGTTTATTTGCATTTACATTTCTTTTTCTTGGTACGATCTATCTACATGTGCTCGTGGTAGACAAGTTTTATCGAAGTTGGTGGATAAGGTTGCAACCTTAGAAGAATTTGTGAATGATGTTGCACAATTGGAGAATGTTGTTCAACGTTATCGTGCACAACAGAAGTGGCTTTGTCATTGCTTTGATTGGTACATGGCTTTTCATAATAGTTCCTTCCTTCCTTCGTTACGTGTGTTCAATCACTAGTTGAATCACCTTAGATGAATCGCACTAGGTAGGTGACTCTTCTTGCCCTAATCATAGTGGAAGGGGTCTATTTTGCTCTAATTGTGAAGATTGGGGTTTTATTGCAGCATTTTGGCACCCAAAACCATCTTTCGTTAACTAAGACAAACAGAGATGGACCGGGGTGGGGCAGATTGAAACACGAGTGGAAGGATAAGATTTAATTTGTCGAAATTGAAAACTTGGGATTTAAATTAAAAAAGATATGAAACCTTAGGGTTTTTTTTGTGTAATTAATCGTAGATTATATATACTATATATAAAGTGAATATCCATGTTGGTACAATGACCTTTGGCTTCTCTATGTGCCAAGTGGACTTATCAATTTCTAGAATAATAAATTTATACTATAGGTAAATTAAACAACTCACTTAATAGTGTCACGAAGCGTACTCTGTCCTTTTGTTAAATGAATTTTTTTTATCCAAAGAAAATTTATATAATAAAATAAATAAGACTTGAACTTAAGATCTTAGGTGTAAAAAATAACAATCTTATCACTTGAGCAACACATACTATATATATTTTTAATTTAAAATTAAAATTTATATTTTATAAATTTAACAACACAACGGGCACACACATATCCTCTGATAATATATAAAGTGGTCAGATTAGGTTTGGCAGATGGCTTTTGATGCCAATAAAATTTAATATTTGCCATTTGACAATTAAAAGGTGTCCCTAAAGAACCACGAACACCCAACACTATTTTATGGAGTCCATTTGAAAAGCATTTAAAATTATATTTATTTTTTAAGTTTATAAATAAAATATAATATAATTATGTGATTATTAATATCCATTTAATTTAATTTTTTATATAAATTATCTTTTTAATTAATCTTAAAAAATGAACGATTTAAATATAAAAATCGCTCTTAAAACAAGCTTAATGAATCCAACTATACTTCTCTAATTAGATCTCTAGCGATTGAGAAACAATCTTTAGAAAATAATATTTAGAATATCAAGAAAAGCAAAGGACATTTAAATGTATCAATATGATGTTATTAAGTTTTAATTATTAATTTATTAAGTTCAACAACCCTTTCGGATTTGTGTTAGGTTAAGAGCCAAGTAGGAGATGCTTTTGTTAGGTAGGAACCAGATTGATAATAGAAAAGATTTCACATGATTTGGGAAATTAATAATATAATACTACAATAATTGATTGGGAAAAATCACATGGTCTTTTTTTTCTTAAATTAAAAATCAGCTACACTTTTTTGAGATGAATTAAGTGCCAGCTAACTTGTTTGAAAATAGACTAGTTTTTTTCTTTATTTATTTATCAAATTCAAGTTGTTTTAAAAATAAAATTCTCCAATTCAAACATGTTTAAACTTATTTCTTTCAATTAAATTGTTTCATGAAGCTCTAAAAATATTTTCAAAATACAAATTCCTTAAATTAGTTGAAACACAACTCCATTTTTGAAAATATGACTTCAATTTATTTTATTTTTTTAGGAAAAATTATTTATAAGTCATATTAAGGAGACTTATGCTACATATGGTCCTACTAAAAAATTTATATTCCCATAAGTCTTGTGGGAAGTTTCTTGACACATTTACCCTCAATGTTAGTTGTTAATATCATAAATAATAGTAAAACCATATATAAAAAATTGAATGTTATCATAAATCATATCTATATAAACGTAACGTAACGTGACACTTACATAAATGTAACGTGACACCTATACGTAACGTAACTGTCACATTACGTTACGTTTATATAGATGTCACGTTATGTTACGTTTATGTAAGTGTCACGTCACGTTACGTTTATGTAGAATCTTGTGGAATACATTCTTATCTAAATAAGACTTGAGACTCTATAAAAAATTACACAAGACTTAACTTACCATAAGTGTCTGAAAAATGACTTATAAATAATTCTCCCTTTTTTTTATAATAGTTGAAACATACATCATTTTTAAAAATACTTCAACCCTAAAGTCGTGTTTTAAAACTGTTTGAATATTTTGTTTTAAAACAACTTGTATTTGGTTTCTCAAAAAAAAAAAAAAAACTTGTATGTGGTTTTAAAAAACTCCAAACATACACCTTTCAAGTTTCAACACTACAACAATATAAGAAAGAATATGCTGAATTCTCAATAATTATTCTTGACAAAAATGGGTCCCACTATCACTCCCCATACTATAATCTGAAACTTCAACTACCAAAAAGCATCCAAGTTGGAGAAATAGGGAAGATATCCAACCAAACCTCATGACCTCATACCTTCAACAAACAAACATAGAAAGGAGTAGATGACAATGTGGATAGGTAGTGGCTGAGAACCAGAGCTTCAACAACCACATACTCATCAAATGGATCAATCATAGTATATCATGAAAATTTAAAGTTAAAATATATCATATCAATCGTAATATATGATGATGTAAATTTAAAGTACATGAGTTCTTAATAGATTTACTTTTCTAGATAATTATGAAATATTATTGTGATACACTATTCCCTTGTGAGGCCCCCCAACTCATAATTCAAAGATTTTTCTCACTTCAGGGCATGGCCTCACAACATTGCTTGAATAGATTAGATTGAGATTAGATTGGCCTATCCTTCATGAATGGCTTGAATCCACCACCCAACCCATTGCAGTCAAAATGAACACAAAACCCTTCACTTTCACACCCACACAAACCACCATTGATGAGCCAATTCCTCAAAAATTGCAAGTCCATTCCTTTAGGATAACAAATAGAATTTGAAGGAGTCATGTAACTATCCAAGCATTCACAGTCACAGACATCAAAGTAGTGTCCATCTTGGAAAGATAGCCGCAGCAAAAATAGCAAAAACCCACTTTCATAAGCATCCCATAATTATAAAATAACTCAATAAAAATCAATCGCGTAACGTTACAAAACTCAAGACATGTCCAATCCAAGAGTTGGCACAAGATTACAATCATGATTTCCATCTCTTTTTTATCTTGTTTCAGTTTGCAGCCATGGCTGTTCTGCTGAAGAAGAAGATGAAATGAACAAAAAAGAAACTTTTACCTCCTTTTTATTATGAAAATGATATGAACCCAGATCTCTCAAAGATGGCCTCTTCACTGTAGTGTGTCCAAATCCAGAACCCAAATGGAAGAAATTCAGATTTGAAGAACTTGTGAATAAAGCCTAGCACAATGACTTAGCTGCTGCAATAACAGCCTCTGCTGTTATCCCAAACTCCTTGTATATTTTGCCAGCTGGAGCGCTCGCCCCAAACCGGTCAATCCCTATCGCCTTCCCTTTGCTTCCTATGTGCTTCGCCCACCCAAATGTCGATCCGGCTTCAATGCTAACCCTAGCTGTTACAGCTGCTGGGAGGACACTTTCCTTATAAGCATCCGATTGTTCATCGAATAGTTCCCAGGAAACAAACGACACAACTCTCACGGCCTTTCCTTCCTTTCTGAGTTCATCGGCCGCCTTGGAAGCGATTTCCAATTCAGAACCGGTACCCATCAGGATTACATCTGGCTTGTTATCCGAAGAATTGTCTGATACAGTATATCCACCCTTTTCCACTCCCTCAACAGAAGTTCCGGGGAGATGGGAAAGCTTCTGTCGAGAGAGGGCAAGGATCGATGGTCTCTTCCTGTTAAGGACCGCAACCTTGTATGCACCAGCTGTCTCGTTACCATCGGCCGGACGTAGCATCAAAACATTGGGCATTGCTCGGAAACTTGCCAAATGCTCGATAGGCTGATGTGTCGGACCGTCCTCTCCTAGTCCAATTGAGTCATGGGTCATGACGTAGATAACTCCAGCTTCAGATAACGCAGAAATCCTAATGGCTGCTCTCATGTAGTCGGTGAAAACAAAGAAAGTGGCACAGTACGGAATGATGCCAGGGGTGTGGTGGGCAATCCCGTTGCAGATGGCTCCCATCCCATGCTCACGAACGCCGAACCTGAGATTGCGTTCTTCTGGTGTGTTCTTTTGGAAGTCGCCGAACATTTTCAACAAGGTCATGTTGGAGGAAGCAAGATCGGCACTGCCCCCAAGAAATCCGGGGAGAACCTTTGCAAGGGCATTGAGGCATTGTTGAGAAAGATTTCTGGTGGCATCAGCTGGGCTCTCAGGAGTGTATGTCTGAGAGAATTCAAATATAAATGGTCTTAAAACATAATATAATATGTATATATAATTCTTCATGTAATGCCAAAATATTTTATGAAAACGACGCTGTCTCATGCATTATGCAGACAAAACTCAATTGTAGTGAATCGCAAGTAAACCGCAATATTCACTCAATTTAGAATTCAACTGCATAATTTGATTCGTTTTGCTTGAAACTAGAATCAAATCGTAAGAATCAAATTGAAAATCGTTAGATTCTAATAACCATGGCTAAAACTATTAATGCACTACTCACAGGGAGAGCTTTCTCCCAACCAGCTGGCAATTCACCGCTGATGATAGACTTCAACTCTGCAGCTTCCTCCTTGTATTTCTTTTCATATTCAGCAAATTTGGCGTTCCACTCAGCTTCAAGAGCAGCACCCTCAGGGACATGGCGGCTCCAATGCCTATGCGAGAAAAAGAAAGCATATTCATAAAAATAAAAAAAAATCATCTAAACATTCAAATCAATCCTAGAAGCAAAACAAAAACTTCACTTACTTCTTCACATCCTCAGGCACATGGAAAGGCTCATATGGCCATCCAAGGTTCTTCCTCGTGGCATCAACTTCCTTGGCACCCAGTGCGCTCCCATGTACACTGTATGAATTTGCCTTGTTAGGAGAGCCGAAACCAATAGTAGTGGTTACCTGCGTAGAAGACAAATGACAGTTTGAGAATGGACCAAAACCAAAAAAAATAAGAATGTTACAAGAAGCAACTTCATCTAAGAACAGCCTTCAATGTATTGTTAGAATGACTCCAAAAAAACATCATCCACAAAACTGAAGTAATGGTTAAAATTCTATATATTTAAGCAGCCACTTTCTATTTCAACTTACTACTGTACAATGATGTTTCTTTATCTTCATCCAAGAAGCAATACAAATTATACATCCACAAAGTTGCTTTAACTCATGGAAAACAAGTAAAACTTCAATACCGAAACCAACTTCAAAAAGTTTGTTGTGATGGATTATCTCTACAGACATCACTCGTTGACTTTACTACCCTAAGCAACACAGAAATTAATGTATATAGCTAAGATCTGACCTTGATCAAAGTAGGTTTGTCTGTGACAGTCTTTGCTTCCTTGATAGCAGCACGAATCTCATCGTAACCTGTGTTCCCATTCTTCACCCAGATGACATGCCACCCAAGACCCTCAAAACGAGTGTCGACGCACTCAGTAAAAGCAATCTCTGTGTCACCATCGATGGAGATATGGTTATCATCATAAAAAGCAATAAGCTTCCCAAGACCCCAATGACCAGCAAGGGAACAAGCTTCATTTGCAATCCCTTCCATTTGACAACCATCGCCCAATATCACATATCTAGACATAACAACACCAATTACAATCAATCAATAGGTTAAGGTTTTAAATATATATTTTTTAATAACTATGAGAGTACATGGAAAAAAAAAAAGAAAAAAAAAGAGAAGAAGATCTGAAGAAGTATTTTACGTGTAGTGGTCAACGATCTCACTGTCTGGTTTGTTGAAACGAGCAGCCAAATGCCTCTCTGCTAGGGCTAGACCAACAGCATTGGCAATACCCTGACCAAGAGGACCTGCATAAGATTTAAACCGAAAATGAAGGTGAATTGCATGAAATCTACTGGGCTTTATTTAAGCAATAGAATGCAATTATTGGGTTCAGATTCTGACCGGTAGTGACTTCAACACCAGGGGTCTCAAAGTTCTCTGGGTGACCTGGGGTTTTGCTTCCCCACTGGCGGAAACCTTTCAAGTCTTCTTCCTAGATAGATCCGATGGACAAAATTTTTAGCCACAGAATCCTAATAGAAAAGTAGGAAATTCCACTGCAGATAATGGAAACCAAGTAATTCATTATAACATGAAAGAAAACATATAGCTGTTTCCTCCAAGAATTTGCTTCATTCAAGCACTAAACTATGTGAGAAAATCCTAGGACTAGATTTCAAAGTAACTACCAACTATAACATATTGCATATGTTGCATCAAAGAACCAATTGGTGAAGAAAACAGATTAAGCAAACAAACTATGGGAAAACAAACAAGTAAACACAAACTCAAAGTAGAATAGTATTTATAGAAAGAAAACTACACACTAAACTAAATAGTCCATAAATTTGTTTTGTTTGGACATGATTTTTATTGGGACTATGCTTTTCCACATAAAAATTAGGATTAATTACACTTTATCCCCTCAATTATCACTCAATATCACCATACCTCCTGAATATCACCATACCCCCATTTGATGGGACTGAAGCTTTAGTTTGGTTTGGTTTTGGCTAAAATATGAGTCCAAAAAAAAAACTTTGGGATTGGCTTTTTGTTGACCTTTTAACTATATTAGCCTCTTTCCAATCCAATTAGACCCCTCAACTGTCAAAATTGCTTCATTTTCACCCTCAACTTTAAAACCGTACATTTAGACCACTCAACTGTCAAAACTTGTTTCATTTTCACCCCTCAACCGTACAAAGACCCTGGGTAAAAATGAAGCAATTTTAAAGTTGGTTGAGTGATAGTTGAATGACCCAAAAAAATAAATAAATAAATAAACAACAAAAATCAAATAATTGAGCATGAAATGTGAATACCCAAATCAAAATTCGATTCAACTACACAAAATTCGCACTAAAAACACTCAGATTCAAAGATCCAAAGCAAAATTCAGATAATCAAATGCATGAATTAATGAATAGAAGAAACAGACCTGAACACTGTCGTATCCAGCAAGGTGAAGCAGAGCATACTGAAGCATACAACCATGTCCAGCGGAGAGAACGAAGCGATCACGATTGAACCAGCAAGGGTTCTTAGGGTTATACCTCATGATTTCATCGTAGAGTATATGACCCATCGGAGCACAACCCATGGGCAGACCCGGGTGACCCGAATTGGCCTTCTCGACGGCGTCAATGGCGAGGAATCGGATCGTGTTGACCGATTTGTCGACGAGTGCTGTCTCCGTCTTGTCGAGCGTCTCCACAGCGGCGGAGGCCCGGATTGCGCGGCGGCGGGAGGTAAGGCGGCGGCCGGAGGCGGTGGTGGGGAGGGAGGAGGATTTAAGGCCGGAGAAGGTGGGGAGAGAGAAAGTGGGGAGAGAGAGACGGTGGTCGGAGGGAGGAGGTGGGTTGGAGGAGCCATGGGGATGAGTGGTGGAGCGAGAGAGAATGGCTTGGGAGAGAGTCAGAGATGAAGATGAGGCCATGGCTGGCTGGCTCACCTGTAGAGAGAGAAAGTGAGGTGTTAGAGAGAGAGAGAGTTAGAGTTGAATCTACCGCCAGACACTCCTTTTGTACCCAGTTGAGAGAGAGAGAACAGAAGTGTTGGTGCCTGGTGTTGGTGACCGTTAGATCGGAGGAAGATGAGATCGGGGCCGTTGACTGAGGGTAGGAAATGAATGCTTTTGAATTTTCTTGTGAAGATAGGATATATAATAATAATAATTTCTTTTTCTTTTTCTCTCACTACATCTCTTTCATTGGTATATCCGATTGGAAAAAATTGTGAATTCTCGTTTGAAAGCTGATTTTTAATAGTTTATTTTGAATATATAGCGTTATTTTTTATTTTTTTTAAAAAATTTAACAGTGATTTAAACACTAATTTTTTTAATTTAAATTATTCAGATATTTTTTTAAAAAGAAAGGTTATAAAGCAGTTATATTGAAATAAAAATTAACAACATTATTTACATAACAATAAAAAGAACAACAATGATTCATCCCACTAAAAACACCACCACTAATAGCACTAATGCATTAAAAAAATAAAAAATAAAAAAATACAATTCCAAGACCAAAACATCACATCATTTCTGGCGAGATCCACTGCCACCTAATTAATGGGAGCACCAAGCATTTTTCTAAAAAGAAACCCGACAAAGTTCCAAAGAACCAAACAATAAAACAAATTACAAAGGCCTATTTTGACAACTTAGTTATAATCTACTTTTTGGATTATAACCAACCTCCTCTCTCATAAATAAACTGCTTATAAGTAACTTTTTACCAAAAAATTAATTATTATCAACTTCCCAAAATATGCCAAAATTTGTCAAAAACCAGCTGCAATTCAGAAAAATTATAAATCTTTTCTTAGATGTGGTTTAAAAAAATAAGTTATACACTCAGGCCTCGTTTGGGAACAGGCTAATTTAGTAACTTTTTGGCTAATTGGCTAAAAAGGTTGGTAAGAAAAACAGATGTTTAGCCAACTTTTTGGCTAATTTAAACGACGCTGCAAAAAGTAGAGAAAAGGAATCTTTGACTTTTTGGTATGAGTTATTGGCTTTTTGGCTAAAAAGGTAGCTTTTCATTAATCGACTATTTTAGCCAAACGAGGCCTCAATCTCGTCATTATCGTCTTCCCTATTGTTGTTACCTAACTCTATTACTACCGAATCTACACTTTAAAAGTATTTTTACATCTTGTTGGAAGGTCGCCTTAAAACATGTCTGGATAATTTTTCCTTTTTTTTTTTTTTTTTTTTTTGGTCCCTTTAAAAATTATTAGAGTAGTTAAGCAACCATGGGGCTTCTGATCTTGAAACTATTGTTTTCTCTCAAGCTTCAAAATCATAATTTTTTTTTGGGTTAAAATATAATATTTAAAAAATTACATTTAATCTGTTTAGTTTTAAATTTTTTAAAATAATTGAATTATTATTTTTTATGTTTATTTATTTTTAGTGAATTTTTTAATATTTAATTTTTTTGAATATTTGTTGATTTATATTTCTTCACAAATATATCTAAAAATGTAAAAAAAAATATATATATATATTTTAAATATTAAAAAATGTAAAATACTTAAAAAAAATTAAGTGTATCTAAAAAAAATAAAAAAATTATTTTAAATATTAAAAACATAAAAACTCAAGGCTCAAAATTTAATTGGGTGAAGTACCAATGTTTTTTGTTTCAGTTTTCTAAAAATTGAATTATTTTTTTTTCGTGTTTTTTTATTTATTTTTAGTAAATATTTTTAAAATTTCAAGAATTTTTTTTACTCTTTTTAGATGCACCTTATTTAGATATATCTAAATAGTGAAATATTTGTGAAAAATATTTTTAAAAATTAACAAATACACAAAAATACAAAAAATATACTAAATTTTCGTATTTTTTGGTATTTGGTGTGTTTTTTAAAGATTTTTTTCACAAATATTATACTTTTTAAGTGTATTTATGTTAGGTGTGTCTAAAAAAATTTTTAAAAAAATTACTTAAAATATTAAAAAAATTTCATTGAAAACTTTAAAATATGAAAAATGAAAAAGTAAAATTTTCTGAAAATCAGAACCAAACAAGCTGTAATTTCCAAAATGTGATCTTACAAACTGTTTAATTCTCATTTTTTCTTATGAACCAAAATCTCCTATTAAAGTGAAAATTATACAAAAAGGTTAGTCACTTACACATTTGGTTTTAATTTTTAAGTTTTTCTAAATGTAAAATTACATATTTGGACAATCCACACTATAAAGATTTTGAATTTTCCCTCATTCTGGAATAAATCCCACATTACGAATAAAAATGTAACATTCCAATAACATAACACTCCAATGTAACACACTAAAAAATTTCTTAGTGTACTTTTCTCAAATGTAATAACGTAATACTCTAAAAAACTTCTTAGTATAATTTTTTCAAATGTAACATTCCAATATAACACATAAAAAAAAATTTAGTGTACTTTTTCCAAACGTTACACTCAAATCAATATAATTCTAAATGTAATACTCCAATGTAATACAGAAAAATACTAAAATATTTCTTAGTATACTTTTCTCAAACGTAACAACGTAATACTCCAAAAAAACTTCTCAGTGTATTTTTTTCTAAATGTAACACTCTAATGTAATACACAAAAAAATTTCTTAGTGTACCTTTCTAAAAAACGTAACACTTCAATCAATGCAGTTCCAAATGTAACACTCTAATGTAACACACACAAAAATATTAAAAAACTTTTCAGTATATTTTTTCTAAACGTAACACTCACAGTTTCAAATTATACATTTTTCCAAAGCTTACTGAGAAATTTTTGTACTTCTTTTGAAATGATTTGAAGAATTTCACATCCTTTTGAAATGGTATGAAGAATCACACACCCTTTTTTTGAAATGTTACGATTGAAAAAAGTAACTAAGGGTTCGTTTGGGAAGTATGTTAACTTTTTGAATTTTTGGTTATTTTAACTTGAGACTAAAAAGTTTTGTTTAAATGAAATTTTTGACTTTTTTGACTTTTGTGAGAAAAAAAATGTAATGTTCAAGGTTAGATGTGATGTTTTATCTTATTAGACTAAATAACCCAGTTTATTTTTTGTGGTTAAAATAGCCCCAAACCAAACCAAACCCAACCTAACGCAAGTTGCCAAACGAAGGCTAAAAGGTTTTTTTGTGTATTATATTGGAGTATTACACTAAAGAGTTTTTTTGGAGTGCGACATTTGAAAAAAAAATACACTAAAGAGTTTTTTTTAGAGTGTTACATTGTAGTGCGACATTTGAAAAAAAAATACACTAAAGAGTTTTTTTTAGAGTGTTACATTGTAGTGTTACAGTTTAAAATTATACATTTGCTCAAAACTTATTAAGGAATTTCTTCTTTTGAAATGTTTGAAGAATCCAATATCCTTTTAGAATGTTTGAAGAATCTTATATTTCAAGTTTGTATTCATTTTGAATTGTTTTTCAAATAAAAAAATATTCTCATATGAAAATTCATCCAAAATTTGATTTTCATATATTGTTATCTTATCTTCCTAGCACAAAAGGAAAAGATAAAAATAAATAAATAAAGAGAAAGGAAACATAATAAAAATAAGAGTATAACCGTAAATTCAATTTAAAAAAAAAAAATATTAAATCTATGCTGCTACATCAATTCGAACCATTGATCTTCCACTCACTACACCTTAAGGTATAGCTATTGGATCATTGAGCCACACCCCAATGTCTACGGGACTAATTAATATATAAGAAAATCCTTAGAACTAAACGAATCACTATTTTTCAAGATGAGATTTATAAATAAATTATTCAATTTAATTTTAAAAAACTCAAAACCAAGAAAGTGATTGATTCTAATTATATAGATTGATGACATCAAATGTGGGATTGGGATCACTTTAATGCACATTAGTATTGAAAAAAATTTAAATTAACACATTTAAAATATTACCAACTAATACAAAGTATATTCCTTGAGAATCAAACGGGTAACCAGCTCTCCGAGAATCAAAGGGGTAACTAGCCAATTACTAGCTGTCCGAGAATGAAAAGGGTAACTAGCCATATTTTATTTATTTATTTATTAATATTTTGAATGAGTTGAATTGAAATATCAGGATAAGCAATATAAAAAAAGGTAAAATTATCTATCCTTACAAAAATTTCTTGCAAAATCACCTATTCACAAATTTTTACTGATAAAAGTGTAACATTGCAGAATAAGTGAATAAACTCTCACAGATAAAAATTCATGAATAAATCCTCCCATGAATTTTTTTAATAAAAATGCAGCACAACGTAGACTTTCCAAGAGAATGGAGGTGAGGAGTGGTTGTTGTGGGGTACAATGAAAAGGAGAGTTTGTTGCACGGGCATGGTCCAACGTCCAAGTTCAAGGAAGAGAGAGAGAGAGAGAGAGAGAGACACATTCGAGCTTGAAGATTAGCTCCAAGGAATTTGAGGAAGATGAGGCCATTGCCATTCAAACATTAACCTTCCACCCAATGGTTTTATATAACTTTGTCTTATTTTTATATCACAAACTGAATCATTTTGCACAAAGTCTAAAATTAGTAGAACATCTACATGACTCTTTCAAGAACAGAACAATATACGCACGTGGTTGCATAATATATACAAGGGTAAATTATACTCACACTTTTGAAGTTTCTCTTTGATATAGATATCTTTTTCACATTTGAAAATTTTCACTTATTTCTTGTTAGATTAAAATAATATATTTGTCTCTTAACTTTTATACATATAAAATAATAGTAGAGAATTTTTTTGATAAATTTACTTTCTAAGAGTTTTATTCTATTCAACCCATATTCTTTTTTACTATTCCATTAGGTTCTATTTGAGATAAGAAGACCAAAATAGCATTTTCATCTACTTATATTCCATTTAATTCACATTATTTTTTTATGTTTCAATAAATTCTATGGGTTACATAATTACCAAAATATCCCTAATGTGAATATTCACACCGTCAATGTGAATGTTCATATAAACGATAATGAGGGGCGGCCCATGTCAATCCTCGTGGGTGCGAAAAATTGAGTCGGTAGCCCACGAGCCAAAAATTAGGCCGACCCGTTAATAATGTGAATATTCACATTGACATGTTAACATTCACATTGATAAGAGTGTAAAATTGACTCATGTCCCATGGACGACCCAAAGCCCGTGGGTGGCCCGGAGCGAGTCCGGCCTAGCCCGTTGACAATGTGAATATTCACATTAACATGTTAACATTCACATTGATAGAAGCGTAAAATTGGCCTGCGTCGGGCTTGGCCCATTGCCGGAACGGCGGCGGCGTACGACTGTTGTTGACATATTAACATTCACATTGATAGGAGTGAAAAATTGGCCCGCGGCCCGTAGACGACTTGAAGCCCAGCTACGGCTCGAGACTGGCTCGGCCCGGCCTGTGACAATGTGAATATTCACATTGAAATGTTAACATTAACATTGATAAAAGTGTAAAATTGGCCGTGACCCGGGCACCGGCCGACCGGAAAGCGGTCGACAGATTGACAATGTGAATATTCACATTAACATGTTAACATTCACATTGATCTGAGTGTAAAATTAACCGCTGACTGTGGAAGGCTGAAACTGCCGTGACAGGTGAAACGCTGGCGGGCGGCCGACCAGATTAATAATGTGAATATTCACATTGACATGTTAACATTCATTGATAAGAATATAAAATTATTTCGCGTCGTGGGCGGCGAAAGCGGCGGGCGTTGACAATGTGAATATTCACATTGACATATTAACATTTACATTGATAGGAGTGTAACATTGGCCCGCGGCCCGTAGACAACCCGAAACCCAGCCGCAGCTCGGGGCGGG
This sequence comes from Camellia lanceoleosa, assembly GCA_025200525.1. Taxonomy (NCBI): domain Eukaryota; kingdom Viridiplantae; phylum Streptophyta; class Magnoliopsida; order Ericales; family Theaceae; genus Camellia; species Camellia lanceoleosa. The sequence goes on from CM045760.1 coordinate 32,347,828, forward strand.
CTCGGCCCGGCCTATGACGATGTGAATATTCACATTGACATGTTAACATTAATATTGATAAGATTGTAAAATTGGCCTACGGCTCGTAGACGACCCGAAGCCCGGCCGCAGCTCAGGAAGGGCTCGGCCCGGCCTATGACAATGTGAATATTCACATTGACATGTTAACATTAATATTGATAGGAGTATAAAATTGGCCTGCAGTCCAAGCAGGTCCGACCTATTGACAATGTGAATATTCACATTACTGATATGATTGTAAAATTGGCTCGCGGCCCGAGGCATGCTCGTGTGGGCCCAGGCCCGAGCCCAGCCTGAGACTTTAAGCTAGGACCTGGGCCATCACTTTGATGCTCGGCCGCAAGGCTATTCGTTCTCGCCGATAGGCTGGGCCTCCGAGCTTAAGTCAGGCTTAAGCGGGCATGGCTATTTTTTTTAAATTCTTTTTAATTTTTTCTACTAAAATTTTATTATTTTTCACAAAAAAAGACATTATGCCTCGGGCGGGCTGGGCCTCGAACCGAGCCTTGAATGGGCCTTAAGCGGGCCGATGGGCCAGGCCGGGCTTCAAAGTGATGGCCTAGGCCCTAGCCTAGGGTCCCGGACATGCTCGGGCCCAGACCCAAACGAGCTTGTCGGTCAGGCGAGTTTCAATGCCCAGCGTCAGCCAATTCTACATTCCTATCAATGTGCATGTTAACTTGTCAATGTGAATATTCACATTGTCAATAGGTCGGGCCGGGCCGGACCTACCCCGGGCCGCAGGCGAGCTTCGGGCAGCGGGCAAATTTTATACTCCTATCAATGTTAATGTTAATATGTCAATGTAAATATTCACATTATCACGGGGTCGGGCCAAGCGCAACCAGCCGCCAGCCGCGCGTGGCGGCGACCAAAGCGCGGGCTAATTTTACACTCCTATCAATGTGAGCGTTAACATGTCAGCGTGAATATTCACATTGTCAATTGCGCCGCCGCGGCAGCGAGTTTTTGGTCGCCCATGGGCCGCAGGCCAATTTTATACTCTTATCAATTTGAATATTAACATGTCAATGTGAATATTCACATTGTCAACGAGTCGGGCCGGCCGCGTCCATGCAGGCGTTGCGGCGGTTTCGCGCGCCATGGGGCGAGCCAAGTTTACACTCCTATTAATGTAAATGTTAACATGTCGATGTGAATATTCACATTGTCTCGAACGTCTTCGAGCCAAACGAGTATGTCACGTGTCAGGTGGGCAGGCGCGAACGCCAATTCTACATTCCTATCAATATACATGTTAACATGTCAATGTGAATATTCACATTATCAACAGGCCGAGCCGAGCCGGGCCTACCCCGGGCAGTAGGCAAGCTTTGGGCAGCGGGCAAATTTTACACTCCTATCAATGTTAATGTTACCATGTCAATGCGAATATTCACATTGTCCCGGGTCAGGCCAAGCCCGCCTTGGGCTGCGGTCGGGCTTCAGGCCGCCCACGGGTTGCGGGCTAATTTTACACTCTTATCAATGTGAATGTTAACATGTCAATGTGAATATTCACATTGTCAACGGGCCAAGTCGGGACCGCGCTGGGCCGCTGGCCAATTTTATACTCTTATCAATGTGAATGTTAACATGTTAATGTAAATATTCACATTGTCAACAGAGCCGAAGCCGTAAATTTGGTTCGGCGACCAGGCGTGGGCTAATTTTACTCTATCAATGTGAATGTTAACATGTCAATATGAATATTTACATTGTCAGCGACCTGGCGTGCTTTTGACCGCTTATGGGCCGCAAACCAATTTTATACTCTTATCAATGTGAATGTTAACATGTCAATGTGAATATTCACATTGTCAACGGGTCGGGTCGGGGCCGCCCATGGGCCGCGGGGGGATTTCCCGCTGACACGGGACGCCCGCCAAGTTTACACTCCTACTAATGTGAATATTCACATTGTCAACGAAGTCGGTTCGCAAGGTGTTTCAGTCACGGCCTACGGACCAATTTTACATTCCTACCAATGTGAATTGTAAAAGATGAGTGTCGACATCATAAAATTGCTAACCGTTCAAAAAATATTTATAAGGGTATGAAAATTAGATATAAGGGCATAAGTGTCCAAAAAAATGGTGTAAATTAAGAAAGATGACTTTATGCAGTAAAACTATACATACATGAGACTAAATGGGTTAAAAAATTCCTTCATGGACTTCTTGGGTTAAAACATTTCTAAATGGAATTTATCAATAAAAATCTCATAATAAAATAATACAAATATTTTGTTCATATTATTTCAAGAAAAATAACAATTATTTTTTTTAGTTTAACTCACACATAATTTTTTTTTCGTATTTTTTTATTTTTACTGATTTTTTAAAATATTTTAAGCAATATTTATTTTTATTTTTTAGATACACCTAATCTAAATATACTTAAGAAATATAAAAATTTTTGATTTTTTTTTAAAAAAATTCATCAAATACAATATATATATATATATATAAATTCAATACATTATCTTATTTTATTGTATTCAATGATTTTTTTTAAAAAAAATTGTACAAATTTTATACTTTTTAAATATATTTAGATTAAATTGATCTAAAAAGTAAAAACAAATTGATTAAAATATTTTAAAAATTATTAAAAATACAAAAATATAAATTAAAACTCAAAAAGGAAAAGATGGTTATTTAAAAAAATTTAGAATATGACAGTAATTTGTAATGAAATTATAAATTTTAAAAATAGATATATAATTTTCTAAATTTGAAGAGAAATTCTGTGTTAAAGAAAAATGTCAGATCATGTCAATGTAATTTACCAAAACCCAAGTCCCAAACTTCCTCAATACCACCATATTCAATCATAAATTCCGAAGGTATAAAGAGAACGATTAACTCTAAAAATAAAAATATACATATATACACAATCATTGAGAGTTTTACTTGCAAGTATTGAGTTAAGGTCAAGTTTGAGAAGAGTAAATAAGTATATTTTTTTATTTTTTATAAAAATATGGATTATATTTGAATTGAATTTGAAGTGATGTGTTAGAGAAGTGATGTGACTTAAATAAGATGATGCGACTTAAATAAGATAATAACTTTTTAACTTTTTGAATTTTTTTAAAGATGCCAAACACCACAAAATATCCCGCTATTTGCAATTTCAAGTTGTGGAGACGTCATAAAAGTGCACCGATTAATTCATATCTCATATTCATCCAGTGTCGTCCAACTTTTTTTTTTGAGTAATATTAAAAATTTTAAAAATTTTATCAAAATTATGAATCTCATACCTATGAAAATTTTGATAGAACTTTTAGAATCTCTAACATTTTTTAACTTTCTTTCCTACACAATAAACTAAATATTTTCTTTTCCTATGTAAAATGACAGTGTTACCCATCAGGATACATCCTCTTCCACCAAAATCTTACCCAAAATGGTGTCCAAATTATTTGACATCTAACTCGAATATGCTTAATTCTTTAGTATCATAAGTCAAGGATTCCTTGATACCATTGTCTCTACCTTTTCTTTTCTTCTTTTCCTGATTTTTAAAATAATATTTATAAATAAAGAATAAATCACGGTTACTTTTTTTCGTTACTAAAATGGTAGAAACAATTTCCAACATTTAAAATGTATATATATATTTCACTTATTTTGAAAACAAATTTAACCCCTTCCCCCCTCCTCTATAACCTGTAGAAAGCAAATAAACATGTTTCTGGAAGACCAAACATATTACAAAACATTGTGTAAATATGTTTCTTATATTCTGGTTTTTTCTTTTTTTTCAAATGTTATCAAATTCAACTTAAACTAAGGTTTCTCTCATGCAAAAAAATCAGAGTCCGATTCAGTGAACAAGAAAGTACCAAAACATACCCAGAAGATGCAAATCTAGATGCCCAAAGAACCACAAAGCAGATTATGATGTCTACTACATACCCATAAACTTTGTTCAGTATTTTATGGAGAATAAAAAAACAAAAAATGCAATTCAAATTCAAGTGCCTTTTTGATAACTTAACTTTTTTAACAACTTTTTGATTTTTTATGAAGTCAAAAAAATTCAGTACGTTTGGTTTAAATTTGTAGAGTGATTTTGAAAAAAAAAAATTAAAAAAATTTGTTTGGTTTGTAAATTTTCCAAAATAATTTTCAAAATCACTTTATCTCTCTTACCTATCAATCAATCACTTTTTCTCTCTCCTCTCTCCTTTTTAATCACTTTTTCTTTCACACGTCTATTCAATTATAACAAAATATCAAATCATTCCAAACTCCCAAATTCCAAAACTACTTTCAAAATATACAACCAAACAAATCAAAAAAATTTCAAAACTCTCTCCCCAAAATAATTTTTAAAAACTACTCTTCCAAAATCAAACCAAACATACTCATGTTTAGAATAATTTTTTTAATTGAATAGATAGTTCTAAAAAAAAATAATTGATTTACATGTGTAATGTGACATTTTGACCCTTTTTGACCCCCCCCCAAAAAACAAAAAAAAGGCCAGTAGCCAAACGAGTCCCAAGACATGTTTGTTTGTTGGATTAATCCAATCCCATGGCCTATAAATTAAAACAACATGGCCCCAATGTATTGTGGGGTAATAAATTTGGAACACATTGACATTTTTGAGTAAAATGCTTATGATGTATGATTATGAAGTCCACTCTTGAAATCAAATTATGAGTGATTTGTTCGAGCAGCTAACATAATGAAGTTTTTCTTTTTCTTTTCCCTCCACAAATTCAACATCCAAGCACAACCTAAGAAAAAATGAGTTCAGAAAGAGAATTCTCAACAAATGAGCCAAAGTGAGGCTCAATCTAAGAACAGAGTTTTTCAATGATACGTCAAACGACCTAGCCCAATGGGAAAAGGGCATATTTCAGCCGATGGAGATAAAAATCAGCTCACTTCATTTCTATTTTCCCTTTCCTTTTATTTTCCTCTACAAATCCACAACAAAGCAGAGTCTAAGAAAAATGAAAGTTCAAAACGAGTTTCCAAACTTGTGCTATAAGAAAATACTAATTCTCTAATGAATTACGCATTAGTACGCACGTTTCAAAACATGATATATTTTGTTTCAAAACAATAAATTTAATAATCTGAAGCAACTCCAAAAGTTTTTTCAATATATTTCCTTAACGCTGTGTTTGGTTAGAGGATTTGAGAAGAGATTTGCAAAAAGAAAAGGAAAAAATAGGAGAAATATAAATAAAATATACCTACATTTCATCTAATTTCACATATTTTTTCCCTTTCCCTTTTCCTTTTCCTTTCCCTTTTCCTTTCCAAATTCCCAAACCAAACACAACGTAAATGTTACCTTAAAAGGAAAAAAAAAAAAAAATCAAATATAATGAATTAAAATCTAAGGTGACTTCTTTTTTGACAAGACAAAAACATCAAAAATGAAGAAGGAAAAAGAAAAAAATAAAAACTAATAATACATTTTATTAGATGCCTGATAAATAGTTAAAAGAAAATTATTATAAAAATACCTCAAATTTTCAAGTGTAATATATACAAGTCTACTCCTATCGTACCACATTTTAAAGCATGTGACGTATCACGTTCCTGTTCCACGTACCGAAACAATCCACGTTCCAGGTAACATAGTTCCGAGCAAAAATGAACAGCTAACCTTAGTTGCCACACGTTTGTTGTCCTATTTAATGAGTTGATTCATGATAAATTTGAGACGACACATTTTATGATTTGCCAAATGATATACACATTGTTAGTTGATGTCATGCATTACAATAATATGTTTTCAATAACGAGGCATGTTATGCAATCCAATGCGAATAAAGATGTCTTAAAGATTGTCCATGGCTACACAGATCATTAGGAAAGCAGAGATTGTTTCTCAAAAACGCACTGGCTAAGAACAAACAAATGCAAAACCCAAAACCTCATATAATTTTTTTTGTTCACTCTCATTGATTTCAAAAAGCTTGAGAATTAGGAAGCAAATGAGGGCAATGCTCAATTTAACTGGAAACTTACATCATTTTGATTCTTTTATAGTTTGAAGCAGAATCTCGGATACCTTTTCCTGTCACAGAATATGGTGCTGATGCTGAACGAAGAGAGGGAGACTTGTCAATATATGCATATCTTTCATTGCCATTCCAGTACAAAATCACCCGATTAGTACAGGCATGTGACCAACTATCACCTGTTGAGCATGATTTAAATAAATGTAAAAAAAAAAACAAATAACTGTTAGACAAATTAGACAGCACGATAGTTGGGTCCAATAGGAATGAAGGTTACCTAGTGCAAGGGTTAAATGAAATGAACCATCTGAATATTTAGTAGTCACCTGATTCAAGAGAACAACCTGTTTTGATGGGGGTGAGAAAAGGATTAAAAAAAGTACAACAAACCTGTAACGGTGGGAAAATGTGCATTCATTTATTAAGTATAAACTATACACAAGTAATTTACCACAGGCATTCAGTAGATGACAAGTTTCGGCGATGATAATAAAATCATAATATATATGACTCTGAATAAGTATAATCCTATAAAAGGCAATTGACAAATGGGTGCAAAAATACCAAGATTTTAATCCTTTGGTAGTATGCTGAAAATAATTTTCTCCAGGCGCTTTGGTAAACATATTAACAAATTGATAAAATATCAAAAGAGGAAAAAAAATCTTTTGTGAACAAAAGGAAAACTTGACATACAACTTTCTTCCCCGACCAATTGAAATTCCATAAACTTGGGCTGGCATGAAAAATTTAAAATAAAAATAAAGTTTAGGACTTGGCAAATAGACATAAAATTCTTACCGCCAAACTGTACTTTTTTGAAAGTTTCATCAACTTCAAGGCTATTCCACTGAGTAACCTAGTTCTGAGGGCCATGTCCTCAAAATCTTGACGGAAGTGGAAAGTTACACTATCAATAATAATGATCTTAACCTGTGAAAACATTAGGATACTGAAACAGTGACATGAGGGATATACAACATATATACTACAGGAAACCAAAGTAACAATAATAACAGTTAGAAAATAAGCTTTTGCTAATAAAAAATGCAGTCAAAACAACAGAATATTGATGGGTTGTTAAGGTTTTCATAATGAGAGGCTTAGGTATATTTTGTTCCCAATATTAGAAAGAGAAGAGAAATATAGATGAAGAAACATAATGTATATACATATTTAATATGTAGCCAGGAAAAGCAGTTGATGATATTCTCCAATTTGAGACAACTACAATCTTTTGCAAATCCATAAACAATGTTTTCGCCATCCAGCAAAACAAAATTGGGAAGATGCATGTGTTTTCATGGTAATTGTTGGGAAAATGCTATATATTATAATCTCTTTTCTTACTAGATTTTTTCATCTCCAGCACAATTGAGTGGGTCCCGTGTGCATTTATTAATGTGGGACCCATTGCCTTGCGTCTAGGATGGATAAAATGGGGTAAGAAATGGGATTACATATAGCATTACTCTAACTGTTATCATTGAAATTTTGAGTGTTGAGGCCAATCTGAAAGTTATAGCGCAGTGAAAATTTGAACTTTCAAAAATCAATTGGTAAGCTAAGGAACATGGATTAAGAGAAAATCATCATGAGAAGAGAGCACAGAATTGCCTATAATTTGTAAGATACAAAAACCAGACAGATGCAATCTTCCACTAAGATACTACATGGCACATATTTGAAAGAAACACATGCACTATATACCTACATCTTTATGTTCCGAGATGAATTTCTCCAAGTAATTGATCACAGCAATTTGCTCTGTGTAACTGCAGATGCGAAAATATAATATATTGTTTAGGAAATCCTTGGGCTGCATCTGAACTTGACAGGCTTGAAAATTTTTCCGTAAGCTACGATATTCCAACACATCCTCCACACATGCTTCAGCAATTTGTAAAGCACGTTCCACCATAAAGCTGCCTTCTGTATCTACAAACAGAAAAGCAAAACATTTTGAACTCAAAGCAAGGAGAACAGTGGAGTAAGTATCTGCAGGTCATTCGTGAACTTATGTTATGACACTTACCTATATAAATTGCCTTGCCTCCAAGACCACCGCAATCAACTGGAATTTGAACATTCACTGCAAGTTGAATCCTGTATATTCTATTATATCTTAATGGCAAAAAAAATCCCAAATTAACACATACAAATTTAAGATGGCAACAACATGTACCCCAATTGTGTTTTACCAATGCCTGGAACTCCACCTATCAAGATCAAGAAAACACTCTCTTCACTAGCAGAAGACAAGTCTAGTGTATGTGCACAATAAATGAACCTACAAACTTAATGAACCAATGAGAGGACATAGTAATAATGGGAAAATAAAGGAAAAGATAACTAACCAATTTCAGTTACTTCTTTGCAATTTATTCCTCCGCCCAGGATGTTATCCAAATCTGCACAGGAAGTAGTAATGCATCTAGACAAATCCTCCTCATGGAACATGTCCCAGGCAGTCTGTGCACCTACATAAGATGTAATGTAAGAAACTACTTGAATGTTAAAATAAAAATAAAGAAAAGATTTAATGCTTAGGAAATGATTGATGAAGAAAAAGAAAGATAAATCATTGCTCAAGTGAACCACATTTCAATTAAACACAATACTGAATGAAAGTTTTGCTAAAAGAATACAAGGATTTTCTCAAACTTTTCATCTAGTAGTAATTGTTCCAATTCTACATTCCTTTATAATTATACTAGTAGCAGGCTTATCCTTGACTCTTGTTATAACAACATGCCATGACTACTCCCTGTGCTTGATTCAAAACAGCAAAAAGTTCTTTCAATTCATGAAAAGTAAAGGGACAGACAAAACAAAGGAATTATATTACAAGAATAGAGTAAATACCAGTAACAATAGCGTGACTTCCATCAGAATTGTCCAGTCTACCACAATGTGATGCAGCCTTCAGAATTTCAGAAGCCTCACTCTCTGAAATTTGCAGATCTGCTTAATGATAGTCAAAAGAAAACATAAAGAAGTTAGTTATAATAAAAAATGAAAACAATTCTATACAATTGATAGTCAACTATGCAGAAACCACACAAAATATTTCTACGGAGTCATTGCCAGGGAAAGAAAAGCAATGAAGAGAGAGAAAGAGAGTCTACTTCAATGGACTGCAAGTCTACAACAAAAACAGTCTGTCATTTTTTGATAAATAAATAAATTTTATAGAAGAATGAGCATCAAGAAGATGCTAAAGAATACAAAAAACGGAACCTGCACACGAAAAGGGGAAACCAACTAGCCAATTAGATCATCAATGAAATATAAAAAAGTAAACAAATCCGGATCCACTCGCCCTGACACCCAACCACATAAAACTTTAAGAAACCTATCTTCTAACCAGGATACAGAATGAACAACTCCCTGGAAAACACGCCGGTTTTGCTTCAGCCACAACAACCACATTAAGCACAAAGGAGGCAAAGCCCAAGCCTTGTGCTGCTGCTTCCCAACCTCACCCCCACCCCAACTCCGGAGAACCTCCCACACCCCTCCCTGCTGCACCCACACAACTCCGAAAGTAGAAAAAACAAGCATCCATAAACAATCATTGTTATAAGAGGTCAACTAATTGAGGAACATTAATGACACGAATTCAGATATACTTGACCAACACTGTAATCAAAATTTGAAACATATTAGGCTCTACATATTTTGATGGAATACATTTATAGAAAACAATTCCAGTTTTGGTTGATTAAAATGTTTACAAAAAATTCAGGGAAATGGAATTGAATTGCGCCAACTGAAAATGTAATTCATTTTCATATAGACAATCAAGGCTTGCAAAGGAACTCCAAGGTGTTGGCCTAGGGGTGTGCTCCCTTCAAGGTCTCAGATTCAAAACCTACTAGGTGCAAGCAATTACTGGGGGTCAGTCCATACGGCGCTTTACTCCGGCTTTAATTGGGCCCCCTCCCAGTTGACAGTGGGAATGGCCCCGGATTAGTCGGTCTAGTGGGCCAGAAACCGAGTTATCAAAAAAATAAAAAAAGGGTTGCAAAGGCACTGGGGTGATTTGGAAATTGGAATATGGAAGTAGTACAGTGAATTACACATAGAATAGATGAAAGTAAGGAATTAACGAGTACGAAAAACATTTCTACATAAACTACATGGGAGGTTATACTATCAAAACGAATTCTTATAAATTCTTCAGCAACTTCAATTAATTACGAGGAGGCATTAAAAAAATTAGAACATCCAAAATTATTTACTCTGGAGAATAATTAAATTATAAATATAAATTAGTGGGTTATTAGTTGATCAGACCAAAGAATCAAAACATACCCAAAAACATAGAAATTGGAAGAGTTATGTTCATAGAGAGCACACTTGAGCAAAATATCAAACAGTTGATAGGCCATCACTTGTACACTAAAAATCAAATTCATACAAAGCAAGTAATAAGACCAATTTCAATACCATCATTCATAAACGAAGTATGATATATATATATATATATATATTTACAAAGTGTATGTATATGAATATTGACGATGAGGAAGTGGTACCTCGAGCAAGGTCGGAGGGAGAGAGGGAGGAGAGTGAAGAGAGAGAAGTGTAGCCTGCTGATATCAGCTTCCCTCTCTGCGTTGCTGATACTGCTAGCCTCAATACCTCCATTTTCTCTCTCTCTCTCTCTCTCTCTCTCTCTCTTTACTTTCTCTCTCTTGAAACCCTTTATAGCGGTTTCGCGCGCTCACATCATTTTGGCGCCGAAACCGATGATATGGAAATTGGGGAATAAATTGTCGAAGGTAGCTTCGCCTACATGATAAGTCATAGCAACTTTTTAATTTTTTTACTAAAATTTGAAATTTTTAAATAGGTTTAAAATAGATTAAAAAATTAATAAAATAAAATATTACGTTTAAATTATAATTATTTTATTTTATCTTTTATAAAATTTAAAAACTAATCTTAAATAAAAAAATTTAACCTTAACCTAAAATAATTAAAAACTAAAAAGTCAACATACATCTTAAAGGAAAATTTATTGACTTTTTTATTCTTTAGAGTTATATTATTTATTTTATTTTTTTTATGTTTTTTGAAAAAAAAAAAAAATTTAAATTAACTTTTAACTATTTAGAATAAATCTTTATTTGACTTTATAATTTATTAATAAATAAAATAATTTGTTATGAAATTAGAAATATTATAAGGTAGAATATAATTTATAAAATAATAGGAGGCGATTCATATCTATCTATCTATACTATATATTAAGGAAAAGAGGGTTTCTAACCTCCAAGGCCTGTGAGAGCTCCAATATATCAATCCTAATTTTTTAATTTTTTATTTAAAAAAAAAATTAACCTCAGCATTTGTTAACTTCTCTCAACTCACAAGATTTTTTGACTTCTCTCATAATTACTGCAGTACTTTTTCCAAAATAAATAATTTGTATATTAAAAAAAATTTAAAACAAATATAAATATCTATATCTATATCTATTTATTTATTTATATCTATCTCTAAGCTACAAGTTTTCTGGGAGTTCCAATATCTGAACTTTAATTTTTTAATTTTTTTTTAAAAGAAAAATTTAGCACTTATTAAATTCTTCCAAGTCTTTTTAACTTCTCCAATTTACACACTCTTTTTAACTTTTCACATATCTATTGCAAACAGTGAGTCTTCTTTTTATTTTCTCCTGCTTGACTTTTCACTTATACACTTTCAACTTTAGTGACCACGTATACAAACAGTAAGTTTTCTTTTTATTTTCTCCACCTTGACTTTTTCTTTTGTTTACTGTTTTAAAAACAAATAATTTGTGTATTAAAAATTTTTTAAAACAAATATAAATATCTATATCTATATCTATATCTATCTATTTATTTATATCTATCTATAACCCACAAGTTTTGTGGGAGTTCCAATATCTGAACCTTAATTTCTTAATTTTTTTGATTTTTTTTAAAAGAAAAATTTAGCACTTATTAAATTCTTTCAAGTCTTTTTAACTTCTTCAATTTACACACTCTTTTTAACTATTTACATACTTATTGCAAACAGTGAGTCTCATTTTTGTTTTCTCCTGCTTGACTTCTCACTTATACACTTTCAACTTTAGTGACCACGTATACAAATAGTAAGTTTTCTTTTTATTTTCTCCTTCTTGACTTTTCTTTTTGTTTACTGTTTTAAAAACAAATAATTTGTACATTAAATTTTTTTTAAAACAAATATAAATATCTATATCTATATTTATCTATTTATTTATATCTATCTCTAACCCACAAGTTTTGTGAAAGTTCCAATATCTGAACCTTAATTTATTAATTTTTTTGATTTTTTTTGAAAAGAAAAACTTAGCACTTATTAAATTCTTCAAAGTCTTTTTAACTTCTCCAATTTACACACTCTTTTTAACTTTTCACATACCTATTGCAAACAGTGAGTCTCCTTTTTATTTTCTCCTACTTGACTTCTCACTTCTACACTTTCAACTTTAGTGACCACATATGCAAATAGTAAGTTTTCTTTTTGTTTTCTCCTTTTTGGCTTTTCATTTTGTTTACTGTTTTAATATTGTGGTTAGATAGCGCATAAAAATATTTGTGATTCGTCTAGCGAATAAAAAATTATAATTTGATTTTTTAATATGATTGAAGTTAGATAAATATAAACCCTCAAAGAGAAAAATGTGATTATAATTAATTGAATGATTCTTTTTTTTTTTTTAAATGTGATTGTAGTTAGTTTAATAGTTATTTTTTTTCATTTATTTATTTTATTATGAGAAAAATGTGATGTGATTGTAGTTTGTTCAATGACTTTTTTTTTTAATATGATTGTTGTAGTTCGTTCAATGGTTTTTTTTTTTTAATGTTATTTAATATTTTTATTTACTATTTTAATTTTATTTTTAATATGATTGAAGTTAAATGAACATAAACACTCATAAAGAAAAAAATGTGATTGTAATGTGATGTGATTATATCTGGGGGGATGCACCAATAAATCCTAAATTTGTATCTTGTAACCCATTTGGTCCTATGAATTTTCTTATGAACCATTAGGTCCTATCCCAATGTTAATGACCATTAAACATCAAACATCATCAACATCAAAACATCATCATCAAAACAACATCAAACAACACAATATCATTATGAAAACAACATCAAACATTACAACGTCATCATCAAACAACATCAATTATCATCATCAAAACATCAACTATATCACCTACATCACTAAGAAAAACATTATCAAAATTCAACAATGTCATAAAAACACTATCAAACATTCAACACTAAGAACATCAGAGTCGTCAATATGTCAAACACTAAGAACACCAAGAAGGAGGGTTCTGCAAACCCTAACCTTGACCCCAACAACCCGAAACCACGGAGCACCGATCATCCCAAAACCACTCCTCCTTCAAGAACTGCTTTCTCCCCAAGAACCCTCCTCTCCAAATGGGTAATCGATGCTCTCAAGCGAACGATCCTATGAACACCGACAACACCACCTCCAAGAAGGAGGGTTCTGCAAACCCTAACCTTGACCCCAACAACCCAGCCGGAGCCACCGATCATCCCCAAACCATTTCTCCTTCCGCCTCCCCGAACCCCTCCTCCCAACCCTCAAGGCGCGGCGATGGTCAAGCGAAACACCTTTGCCCCAGAACTCATGAACTCGATCAAGAAACGAGGCACCCAAATCGTTTTGATCTTCTTTCTGGAGCCATTATTGTTGTCTATGGACTTGTGTTGGTTCTTCCCACAAATCATTTCCCTAGACATCTGTTGAGTAGATGAACCTTTTATCAGAACACAAATCTCAGAGTTATGGTTTCAATTGAAAGCTTTGAGTGATGGGTTTCGACGGAGATGAAGCTTTCACTGGCCTTATAATTATTAATGGGAACAATAGTTAACATCAGTGGAGTTAATGTTGGTAATGTATCTAATGTTTTGATGTTGTTAATGTTTCTTGATGTAGATAGTAGGACTAAATGGTGCATAAGAAAATTTGGAGGACTAAATGGTTTAACTTTCTACCATATAGGATTTATTGGTAATTTTTTCTTATATATGTGTTCAATAGCTCTTTTTTTAATATGATTGTTATAGTTAGTTCAACGGTTTTTTTTTTGATGTTATTTAATCTTTTTAGTTACTATTTTAATTTTATTTTTAATATGATTGAAATTAGATAAACATAAACACTCAGAAAGAAAAAATTGTGATTGTAGTTAGTTCAATGTTTTTTTTTTTTTAATGTGATTGTAGTTAGTTAATAATTCTTTTTTTTCATTTATTTATTTTTTTTGTTATGGAAAAAATGTGATGTGATTGTAGTTTGTTCAATAGTTTTTTTTTTTAATGTGATTTAATATTTTATTTACTATTTTAATGGTTTTTCTTTACAATTATTTATGAAAAAAATATAATTGTAGTTAGATAGCATAAAAATATTTGTAATTTGATTTGATTTTTTTCTGATTTGATTTTTAAAGTACCAATTATTGATAATGATTAGATTGTATTTTCAAAAAAAATTTGTAATTGATTTTTTAACTCACTGTGTTTTTTGAAAAAAAAATTATTGTGTTTTTTTAACTATCAATTCACTTAATTTGTGATTTGATTTTTAATTCACTGTGTTTTTTAAAAAACAAAATAGATTGTACTCATTAGGGTCACATAATGTACCAATTATTGATGATAATTAGATTGTATTTTGACCCCAAAAAAATTGTAATTGATCTTTTTAACTTACTATGTTTTTTGAAAAATAAATTATTGTGTTTTTTTAATTATTGTTGATGATTAGATAGCATTAAAAAAATTGTGATTTGTATGATTGAAGTTATCTCCTTTTGTTTATAATTTTATTTTTTAATATGATTAAAGTTAGATAAATATAAACACTCACAAAAAGAAAAATGTGATTGTAGTTTGTTCAATGGTTTTAAATAATTTTTTTTATTTACTATTTTAATTGTTAATTTTTTCAATTTTTTTTTATTATAAGAAAAATTTCATTGTAGTTAGATAGTATTAAAAAAAAATTGTGATTTGTATGATTGAAATTATCTCATTTTGTTTATAATTTGATTTTTTAATATGATTGAAGTTAACTCACAAAAAAAAAATGTGATTGTAGTTTATTCAATTGCTCTAAATAATCCCAATCTGAATTTTCTAAATTTTTTATTAAAAAAAAAACACAGCATTTATTGATTTGGTTAAAATTCCCTGATCAACATTTATTAACTTTTTTCAATCCACATGTCTGCATTTATTAATTTGGTCAAAATCCCTTGATCAGTTTGTAAAATCCCCTCATACAAATAATTATAGATACAATCTATGTAAAGTTACTGAAGTACCTTTTTCAACTTCTTTCATACACTATAATTAGTGATAAGATTGTTAAATTATTTTTATAAAAAATATAAAAAAAACATAATTTATATATTAAAAAAATTCTTAAAAAAATATAAATATCTATAATTATCTCGTGCATAACACGGGTGATAGGCTAGTTTTAAATAAATGTCAAAGGATTTATTTGTAATTCATCCTTATTATTTTTTATTTTGAGTATAAACAAATTTATTGGCTTGTTTTTCTAGGAATTAAAATTTAGAAATATATATATGTCTCGAGAGTTTTTTTTTTTTTTTTTAACATTCTAAAAATAATAATAATTTAGAGAATTAATCTACTTTTTAAACTATTTGAAAAACTAACATGCTTTTTGAAATCGCATTTCGAAAATGTGGTTTTAAAATTGAAATTACATTTTCAACATGTATTTTCAACTTGAAATTGCATGTTAAAAATTCAATTTATGATGATATGAATTTCACTAAGATATATTACATTTTCAACATGCGATTTAAAAGTAAAAGTGCATGTTGAAAATGCAATTTCAATTAAAATTACATTTTTAAAATGTGATTTTAAAAAGTAAGTTAATTTGCTAAAAAGTAAACCAATTCTCTAAATTGTTTGTTTTTTAGAATATTTATAAAAAAAAACTCCATGTCTCCAATCCAAAGTTAGAATGTATAATTTAATGAAAAAAATAATAATAAATAAAATTCTCATCATATTCACATGAATTACATTTTTTAAGAATAAAAATATTTTTTTAGTTTTTATTTACTAATTTCCATTTATTTATTTTTTATAAATTTCAAAAACTTATTCTAAAATTGAAACAAAACCAACTTATTTTTAACAAAATATGAGCCTAAATCCCACTTTCAAGCATTTCCCTCCTGAACATTAATTAGTCCTTTCTTCTTTTCAGAATATGAGACTTTAAATCCAGGGTGATAGACAAAATACAAAACTCTTTAAAAAAAATTAAATAAAATGGATTTGAAAACTTTGACCCATTTCAAAATTTGCATTTGCAAAAAGAAAATGTGGCCACTAGAAATTAGAAAAATTTTGATCTCAAACTTTAACAACCACTACCAATATTTTTTAAACACATAATTCAAATATAAAAAGTTTACATCAGTATGACACCTCTCTCTCTCTCTCAAAACCTAATACTCACCTAACCTAACCCTGTGACGGTAACAGTGGCAGTGATAGGGTGGCGGTGGCGGTGGCGGTGGCGGTGGCGGTGGCGGTGGATCAATTTAGAGCACTAGAAAAATATTTTTGCTACCAATAAACCCTTCTGAACTCTTAAATGCCTTCCAAGATGGGTGTTAAAAACATTGCTTGATGCCAATGCTCAAACTAAGGTTCACGCAAAAAGGATGAACTTTTACCACAAGCAGAGACCGTGTAATCCAAAGAAATAATTTTACTTGAGAGATCATCAAATAAAGAATATGGAAGACTTATAGATATACGGACTATGATTGTTGTTGTAGAGAAGCTTGGATGAGAGACGTAAGAGATGGATGAATCCGGGCTGTTCTCAGTGACCGTGCTTCACTTTTTCCTTCGGCATATTCATCTCCCAGTGGCCATCTTGGCCGCAAATCAAGCTGATTCATAGAGCAAACATGCCCAGATTAGATATTAGATTGGAACCAAAAAAAAACAATGAAATAAATGCTTAACAAACTCCAATCTGAGCTGGTGTGATTTGTTCTTGAAAAAAAAAATTAATCATTTCTTTCATCAAATTAACTTCTAATGAAAGACACCAGTTAAAGTGTCATTTTTTTTACGCACTTTTTTTCAAAACCTATACACTTGGAAAACACACGTGACTATTGTTTAGACACATGTGTCTATTGATTAGACACACGTAAAACTAATTATAAGTTTGAACAAAATAACTGTAAAATACAATGATAAAAGAAAAACAATGCAAATTTATACGAATTAGTGTTATGTAATATATTTTTTATTATTCAATAATATATTTATATATATGACATATATAAAATTACATATTTTGCACGAGTCCCCCCACGTGTGTCCTGTTTTTTTAAAAAATTGTCATGTAGACATGTCTCTGTCTGTGTGTTTATGTTTGTGCTTCTTCGAAAATGATGATAATGAAGGAAATACTCAAAACTAACACTAGAAACATTTTGGCTTCTATTTTTAAGTTTGCACGGTGCTCAATGATTCTATTTTATAACATTAGTGGAGTTAGGTAAACCAAATGAAATGATATTGCCACAAACTAAAAGTTCACAAAGTAATCAATCATAGAAAAACATACTACAGTATCTTCAGCTTCATCAGCAGGTGGTGGTGGATCAAATCTTCCCACTCGGAAGTGCTCAATGCCCGTCCAAGCAACCATTACACCTACTCAGAAGAGAACAAGATGTTAGCCTTCATATGGTGGCAAGCCCAGCTTACCTGATATTAACTTTCTATATCATGGATCTACATAAAAGAGTTGCATATATTAATATTCCAGCTTGCTTACACTGAAACTATATTTATGTAGACCTGTATTCATTCAGTAAGTCTTTTCCATGTCCATGTGGATTTCATTAATCATCTCCCTTTAATGGTATGTTTGGAATTGGTGGGATTTGATGGAATTTGATATGCTTAGTTTGAATGGAATTTAAAATTGGATTTGATTTGGTGGGACTTGAAGAAAGGCCTCTTCAAATCCAATAAAAAATGGCAGGATTTCATGCTCTTATAAGTTCCCTACCAGCTCATGGGGGCATCATTATCTATAAAAAAAAAATTCATTTCCAATTTATTGTCAAACCAAATTGGACAATGAAATCATTTCATTTTAATTCCAATTAGTTTCCACACACACAAACTAAAAAAAAGAAAAAGAAAAATAAAAAATAAAAAAGAAAGAAAGGAGGAAATTCATCATAAACCCATTTCTTTCCTCCCTCATTTTGAAATTCCATTTCTCAAAGGATTTAGTTCATAAGGGTTTATTGGAATTTGGAACTTCATATTGCATTTTTTAGGCACCCGTTTACAACTGCATTACTACAATGTGAGACAACATTATGAAATAATTGCTCACCATTGTCGGTACAAAGACTAGGAGGAGGGCACACAAGTTGCAGGCCATTCTTCGTGACAACATGATTAAGTCGAGCCCTGACATACTGATTTGATGCAACCCCTCCAGAAACTACCTGCATCAGCCAACAGAAAAGGTTTGGTTTCATGGGCAACAATTTGGAGAGAGAGAGTCAATGAGATGAATTGCAATAAACACAAAATGGAGAAATTGCTGTGACATCACCAAATATTTTACACTCACGAACAATGTGTGTGAGAGAGAGAGAGAGAGAGAGATTACCAAATATTTTATAGAAGGATCAATCTTCAACGCCCATTCAATTGCTCGTTCACACCTTTCCTCTAAATGTAACACTGCAACTCGCTGCAGCAAAATTCTTCATAGATACTTGGATAATAAAAAATAAAAACAAAAAAGTCCAAGTAAAATGTAGAAGACATTATTATTGCTTGTTTTTCACCAAACTTCGGTAGACAAAAGATACCACAAATGCATATACAGACATACACACACAAAAAAAAAAAAAAATTTACCTGGAAAGAGGCAGCAATGTCAGATCGTGAACATCTGTCTTCACTACTTGCTGAAGAAATGGGAATTTCAGCATTGCTACCAATCCACATATGATTTACATCATGATTTATAGATATACAGTAAACAACCACCCTCAGAAATCAAGTATGTGCTGGAATTTCATGTTACGGTTCTATTGAAGCATTACATTTATTTTTATCCAATAAAACAAATATAATAAGAATGAACTAGGGGCAGTAATCTGTAAATTTTAAGTTTTTCAAACTTCTCATGCAAAAATGAAAAATCACGAAGAAACAAACATGGTCAAACTATAGGCAGTTAACTTCTGTTAAACAACAGATTAATAGGAGTCAGTAATTTCATTTCTTTACTTCTCATTTTCTTACCAACAGAAGAAGAGGACAAGGTGGAAGAGAAGCAACAACACTAATGATTACAGGTGTTTCAGTTAAAGAATTCAAAACGCAAAGTGACTGAAAATGTTTCATATTAAATAGGAAAACCAAGTAAAAGGGGGGAAAATGTGACTCTTTTTTTTTTTTTTGGAGATAATTTACATACATATTTTTGGATGCAATTGCCAGCCTCACTTGGGTCTTCAGACCAGCATATGAGAAGTTGCAATCTTTATGTTGTTTCATAGGAACCTAAGAAACAAAGAAAGCTCAATTTTACTGAATGCAAATATCAAATTAGTAAATGATAAGGTTGTAGAACAGAACTCAAAAAGTATATGCATTAGATGCAAGGCAAAGGGAAGAGGAGAGCGAGAGACGTAAAGTAAATGAAAATTACTCACAGAGAATTTGACTGATTCTGCATCACCCTCTTGAGCAAGCTCCTCTACAGCAGGGCCCCCACTCCTCCTCAAATCAAGGCCAAGCCATTTTGCTGTTTTGTCGTATGCCTCACCAATTGCATCATCTATTGTTGTCCCAAGTTGTATGTATTGGCCAAGATCACGTGCAAGAATTAGAAGATTATGTCCACCTAAGAAATATAGAAGTAAATACAGCATCATAAGCTTCAGACCAAATGAGTCAAACGAGATAAAGCAACAAAGCTTATAGTCAACGGTACAGTACAGCATTGTCTAAAACGATTGCCTATGTACAGTCACAAGGCTTTTTATTTTTATTTATTTTTTATTGTTATCAGTAAAAGCAATTTCATGTCTATTTCCCCCACCAGTGCATGTAAACATGCTTATTGCTTACAAACTCATATGACAAACTAAAAGACAAAAACAAATTACTAGATTAGAAATTTCATACCTGAGATAAGCAGCGCCATAAAAGGAAATTGCAACTCTCGTTCTGTTAACCTAGACAAAAGAAATACATTTTGACGAGCATTAAAGTGTAAACACATTTTTTATTTTTTACTCAATTATAGCACAACAAACAATTCAGTTTGCACTTACTATCAGGAGACTCAAGGCTAAGCTGCATGGTGCCTTAGCCTCAAGCCTGGGCACTCAATGTCCAGAAGGCTATTTTGGGTGCACTCATCATTCCCCGACCCAATCAAATGCATCTCCACCTAAACACATCCTCCTTTCAATCATGATAACACGCCCAGTTCCCCCCTCAACCAAGCCAAGTGGTTCTCCATCCTAGTGTGTTTTCTCCTACACCTCAGTCCTTAATCTCTGATGGCATCTTAATGCTCCCATGCCAAGGTCAAGAGTAGGACCTAGGACTCCCTCAAGGTTAGTGTTAAACACTGAAGTCATGGGGCACCCGAGACCCACCTTGTGACCCACATGCAGGATCTATGGGGTTATTTGGCTCAGTGGCTAGAGTTAGGAGTTCAGCGGTATGCCTAGACACTTGTCTGATCCTCCCTCAAGGAGAGTTGCACCTTGACCAATCTTAGAGAAAAAAATATTCACATGAAAACAAAGACACATTACATGTTCCATACTATTCTGTGTATGCAAAACATGCCCCACTATCTCTATAAACTAAGCCTCTCAAAAGGTATCCATTCTACTAAGCAATTATAGTTGTTCCACCTAGTAAGCGTCAAACATGACGCTATCAAAGCCCATCTATAAATCACAGAGATGCAAGCTAAGATATTTGAATTAAAAATAACAATAATAATTATCCTTAGATAGTGAAGAGAGATTTTGCATATGGCATATTAAAGAATGATTGGCATTGCCACAATTCTGCAAAAAGTGTTGCATACAATCAAAAAGGGCATATTCTAAAAAAAATTTAGAAGATATTCTACAGTGTAACTAAAGAAAGGTGCAAATTAAATCTTAGAAGATACCCATATAGTATCTAAAGAGATACGATACACGTGGCCATCTCTGTAAAGCACATCATAAAATAGACAAATATAGATTAAAATGATTCAGAAATTGTGGATGCAAAAATTACTGTTCAACTTCATGTCCTAGGCAGCACATTATGTAGATATAATCATATAACTTGCAGGTGTGTCAGAAAGCTTAAACATCAAAACCAAAGAGAAGGTAAACCAACTTTCAACCCCCCCCCCAAAAAAAAATGGCAGCATAAAAAATTTCCTCAAGCCAATTAAACCATCTAAAAAAGTACAGAAACCACTTGTAAATAAATGAATCATAAAATGTCGGTAGAAACTTGAATCCATCTCAGATGAATACAGTTATGAAAATTCATTTCAATCCTTGCTTTTAGTTTTGCCTTGAACTTGAATATTTCCACTTAGTTTAAATTGTACCTGGCCACTAAAGCATGAGCCTCCATGTGATGGACACCAACAATTGGTAGATTGAAAGTCCCAGCAATTTTCCGAGCTTTCTGCACACCAACTACAAGCAACATTTTCCAAAGTCGTGTCATACAACTGAGTAGCACGAGTGAATTAAATTTTAAGCCTGTTACACTTCTCCTACAGTCAGCCACTGCCCTCCCTGACCCCACTTTAGAGGGAGCCTACTGCACTGGGTCATCTTTTTTTTTTTTTTTCAGCGACTAATCCTGACACATCCAAGTAGAAAATACAACAAAGCAATAAACAACAACCAAATGCATGGTTCCAAAAATCAATTACCACGTAAACAAAGGCTTAAACCAGGACCAATAGTGACAGCGACTGCAGAAAGATCCGTCTCCTTTACATTAGCTTTATCAAGTGCATCCTGTACTACCTACAATCCAAAAGTGTAGATTCTGGTTAAGTGCCAGTATCACAACATGCTTAATGCAAATGTGCCCAGCCCCAAAATCAGATGAGGAAGAGAAAGAGAGGAGAGAAGGCGAACAGTCAGTCTTTAAGCAGCTACATTTGTTCAGATAAATGCATGAGTTGGCAAGTAACATGAAGGCATGACAGCAAACATTTCAAAAACCTAAACTGATAAATGCATTAGGGATAAAAGTATAACAAAAAGGCAAGCAAGTATATATGAATGCAGCCCCATGCGAAGAAAATCTGATACCTGATCAATCACTTGAGCATGTGCTTCTTCTGCCATTTTAGGAGCAACTCCTCCATATCGAGCAAGCAAATCTGCCTTCATGAAATTAAAGTTTAACATTAGTGGAAGCTATATTTCAAGCAAAATATAATTAAGGCCAAGTTTGGCATATTGCAAAAAGTCAAAAGTCAAAAGTTACTCAAAAAGTTAAAAAGTTAAAACTATTCACCAAAAGTCAACAATTACGGCTGCACAACTCCCAATTTTAATTTTTCCCCACAAACCAATTTTTACAATTTTTTAGTACACATTTTTACATAAAAAGTTAAAAAATTAACCTAAACATTCATATTTTGTTTTTTAATTTTTTAATCTAAAAAGATAAAAAATATACTTATTTTGGACACTCCAAACAACCCAAAATCTCTTTTTTGGATGCAGCACTCAACCATCACAATATACCAATGCTGTTTTTCAACTGCATAGCAAGTTCTAAAATAGAATATAACCAGCCTTTTAGTGCCTTTTAGGAATAGAGAAATGTTATCTAAAGTGCACTAGAAGCACATCTTTACACCATCAATCCCACTAAAGAACAACAGCCCACAGATATGAACCATCCTAAGTCAAACATAGGCCACTTTTAGAAACCAATGGTATTAATCTTCACCATTAACTCAACTTCACTCAATAGTTACAAAATTACATACACATTAAAGGGTGTGTTTAGCCAGATTATATTTTGCCATTTCACATGAAGTATTTGCTTAGCTGGCTTCATATTATGTGATAGCCCAAGTAGAAATTCTAATTGTTGAAGTACTACGAAATGAAAATGGATAAAAAATTGTTCACCCAAAAATGACACACATTGCAGGCATCCAAATCTGAACCAAATGGATTAGCAAGTTGCGGTTACCGAGAAAATTTATAACAACACTTAGGTGAAAAAAAAATCAAACCTAAAATCAGAATCAAAACAAAACTATAGGCAATACTAGAAAAATAACAACTATCTTTTTTTGGGTACGCAGTCTATATAATTATATAAAGCACACAACTCAGAAGGAGCTATGTCACAACTTTTGTATACCTAAAATACCCATATACATAATAATTGCCATGATTCTAAGATCTTAACTACTTCAAATAACCCCTATAATTATTTAAGTTCCACAGTGTGCACCCACACCTCTAGTCTATACTTCTATACTATCTATACTATTATATAAAGCACACAACTCTTTGTTAGTGTGAAGTGTAACACTTTTCCCATTCCCAAATTGCCACTCTACAACTACCTCTATATAACTACCTCAGATTTTGATTTCAAATTTCAAATTTTGATAACTTTTCAGGTTTTATTTTTTTTTTCCTCCTACGTTCAACTCGTTAATTTTCATAGCGCGCACACCCATCTAGTATTATATATACACACACAAACAAAAGTACAATGGTTACAATACTAATCAGGGAACAAACGCACATTCAAATAAAAAAAAAGTAATACATATCAAGCAAGTAAAATTCCCTAAAACCTAAAATTTCAAAGACTGTACCTGAGATGACACAACTTGGCTGAGAATTTCACCGCTACTCCGAACCTAAAATCAAACAATAAACAAATGAATACTCAAATCAAACCCACAAAGTAACCATACCCATAAAGTGAATAACAGTAGTATGTATACATATGTATAGTGTGTGTTTGTGTGTGACTTACTACGGCAGCGGCTGTGTCGTCACAGCTCGTCTCAATGCCCAGAATGACCAAATTATCAGATACAGTTTCTGGGTTTTCATTTTGGGGCTTTGGGGAACTCAAATTGGACATTGAGAGTAAGGAAGATGAAGAATTGAGGGAAGAATTGGGAGGAGAGAGAGTGGGTCTAGTTTCTTTGAAGTTGAATTGGAGTGTTGTGAGACTGAGAGCTCTGAGGGAGTGGTAAAAGGAGGGTTTTGGAAGGAAGTTTAGGCGGGAAATTGTGGACGAAAGAACCGGTACCAACGACGACACCATACTTGATGATGCTTAGAGAGAGAGATAGAGAGACAGAGTGTGTAGACTGGGAAACAGGCGAGAGGGGAAGAGTGTTTGGAGGGACTTTTTCCCTGATTAAGCTAAAGAGCAATGGCATGTACCACTAATTTATCATTATTAACTCTAACACTAGGGAGCTGACAATTGAAAAAAAAATAATAATAAGATACAAAATACATGTGTAGTAAGTGGGATTTACTATCACATTATTAGAATTATCATTAATTAGTGGTCTAAAATATTTTTGTTAAGCTAAAATACCAACCTATTTTTTAAACTAGGCTCAGTTTGGGTGGATATGTCAAAATAAGCTGTAACGTGGTTAGAAATTACGGGTTCGTTTGGTTTGAATTTTCCAAAAAAAATTTTAGAAAATTTCTCTACAAATGAGTTTTCAAAAAAAATTCAAACCAAACAAATTTTCTCAAAATTTTTTTCCAAAACTTGTAAATCAAACAAATTTTCCAAACAAATCACTCTCTCATACACATCAAATCAATCACTTTTTTCAAAATTCTCTCTCAAAATAATTTTCCAAAACATATTTTTAAAAAAACCAAACCAAACAATTTTTCGTACTTTTTATCTCCCAAACTTAAACCAAACATACCCTACGTTTTTATTGATTTTGTAACTCAATCACAGAAAATTTGTAAAATCATAAAAATGTGGTTATAAATCACATTTTTAATTAATAAAGCGTGGTTACAAATCACGTTTTTAAAAAAATTTAATTTATAAATAAAACGTTATTTTTAACCACGTTTTTAAATAATTTTTTTTTTCAAAAAACATGATTACTAATCACGTTTTCTTAATTAAACTGTTTTGTAAAAAAAATGTGATTTGAAACTACGCTTTCAATAATAGACCAAACAACATCACACACTCACAAACACATTCACACTCTCTCTCACTCTCTCTCTCACACACATCACTCACACTCACATCAAACATATATAATTTTTAATATATATAAATTTTATTTTATAAAATTGAAATCAATATTAAACATATATAATAATAATTTATAATAGTAAATAATAATCAATTATATAAAATGATTACTTTTTTCTTTTAATTCTTAAATTTTATTTTATTTTTATTTTAAGGTTTAAGATTTAGGGTTTAATTCTTAATTTTTTTTATTTCCTGTTTGATAACCATTCCGTTTTCAGTTTTCAGTTTATATTTACAAAAAATTTTAAAAACTATCATAAAAACTTGTTTGCTAATTTTTTTTGGTTTATAAATGGTTATCTCAGTTTATAAATTTGAGGAAAAAATATAAACTCAAAAACTGAGTTTACGTTTTTAGTTTTCAATTTTTTTTGTTCAAATAATTTTTTTTTCAAATAATTTTTTTTCCATTTTTTTTCAATTAATTTTTTTTCCAATTAAATTTTTTTCAATTATTTTTTTAATTAATTTTTTTTCAATTATAATATGTGTGATCACATTGTCATAAATAATAAATATAAATATAAATATTTTAGACTTAATCAAACATATTTTTTAATTTAAGTTTTTAAATTTTTTTAAACATTTTATTCAACCCAAACGCGTTTTTAATTTATGTTTTTCTAAAAATAAATAAAAACCAGTTTCTAAAATTTTTGCAAACATAAACGTTACCAAACACTACCTTAGTGTTTAGGGATAAATTTTTTTATTTTTTTATTTTAGGGTTTAATTCTTAAAATTTATTTATTTTTATTTTACGGTTTAGAATTTAGAGTTTAGAATTTATAGTTTAATTCTTAAAATTTATTTTTTTAATAAATCCTAAACCCTAAAATAAAAATAAATAAATTTTAAGAATTAAACCTTAAACCCTAAAATAAAAAAATAAATTATATCCCTAAACACTAAAATAAAATAAAAATTTAAGAATTAAAATAAAAAAGTAATCATTTTATATAGTTGATTATTATTTGCTATTATAAATTATTATTATATATATTTAATATTGGTTTCAATTTTATAAAATAAAATTTATATATATTAAAAATTATATATGTTTGATATGAGTGTGTATGTGAGTGATGTGTATGTGTGTGTGTTTGTGAGTGCGTGATGTTGTTTGGTCTACATAAATAATTTGATTTTACACAATTATATGTTCGATTATCATATCAATTTGATATTTACATAAATAATTTATACATTAAATTTTTTAAAAATAAACCGCATGCATTGTCTAAAGAGTGGTGAATTGTCTAAAAAATGCAAATTAAATATTTGCTTTATTTACCTAATATTTTTTAAATTGTTATTTAAAAATAAAATTTTAAATAAATTTTTATTTTGTTATGTAATACAAATATAATTTAAAAAAGATCGATGATGGACAAAAATAAAACAACAAATAAAAAATTAAAAATTAAAAAAGAAGAAGAAAATAATGGCCTCGAGACACGTACCCTCCCAGAGAACATGTTGCGCAGATTTGGAGAGATTTTGTCGGGGCTTTTCCCAAACTAAGCCCCTATACTAATTTATTTCCCAAACTAAGCCTGTTTTTGCATAATTTTCAAAACTAAATATTTGTTGCCACGAAATATTTAAATAAAACTTCACACAGCATATATAAAGTATGTAATTTGCTAGTTACTACTATGGACAAGAAAATAAAATAAAGATATGACTATAACACTTATAACACCTTAGAACGTCGTAGCTAGTTCAAACATAAGTATCCCATAAAAATAATTTGCGGAAACATTTAACATAACACAGAACATAAAATAAAGCGATGAGTACAATACTTAACAGTTACATAGACAAATATTAGATAAACCTTTCACAAATTCATTGTCGAAAGAGTTATTTTAACACACACAATATATAATTATGGATTACCTAATATAATTTAGTAGACAGATAGACGCCTAATCCTCGCTCAAATCGGCAATCTTAGAGTCCGAACAATCAGAGAGCTCAGGGTCAGAGAGAAGTGCAGGATCGTTCTTGATAGTCGCAGCATTTGGTGCTATTCCGTTCTTCTTGGCATTCGACTTAAGTATAGATAGTTCCATATCGCGGGCTGACCTACGACGCATTTGAGAAATCTTACGTCGAAGTCTTTTACATAGTCGATCAACATTATCTGGATCTTCCTTTTAGATCTGAACTAAACACGCTTTCAGCACCTTCAGTCGATTTTCTCGACATAATCTTTCTATTTGCACTCGCTCTATAAATAGTGCGGGCCACTTCAGAAGTCTAGCGTCTGCTAAACCATATCCTGTTTGATTATTAGATGGATCGTCCACGAAACCAAGTGGATCTCGATAGTACTTGGGCATGACAAAATGTCGTTTCCCAAACCTATCATGATAAGCACAAGAGGCATCTAACAAAGTAAATGGTGTTTCATCTTCAGTATCGCCAGTTTCCCTTCCCGTTCCTGTTCCTCGACATGAACTCTCACATCTTTCGAAGTTCCTACCTCTTGCGAGTCCTCTTCTCGTTCCTCTTCCTCGTCGTGAACTCTCACATCTGCGATTCCTACCCCCTGCCGTGAATCTATAGTCCATTTGATTTTTTCTCAATAGATGAGCGATAGTTTCCTAGGGCGAACTGAGTGGAATGGTTGTGTGTTTACCATCACTCATTCAGTCCTTTATATAGTTATTTGTCAACACTATTGCCATGTGGTCGTATTAATGTGACTTAGATGAATTCTGAAATGTGAGGAAAAAACAAAGCATCTAAGTCGCGCTGCACAAAGTCACATGCATCACTGCATGTGAGGAAAAAAGTCACAAAGTATATAACTGACAAAGTCAGAAAGTCACATGCATCACTGCATAAAGTCACATGCATCACTGCATGAAATCACATGCATCACTACACAAAGTCACATACATCACATGTATCATTGCATCTGAGAGAAAAAGTCACATGTATCACTACAACGCTACACAAAGTCACATAGCATCTGAGGAAAAAACAAAGCATACAATTTATTACGTCTGATAAAGTCACTGCATCACTGAGAAATGTTGGACGTATCACTGCGCCGAGCTACAATTTATTATCGTACCATAGTTATTGTGCCCATGTGAATTTCTACAATTCATAATGTGAATTTCTGAATTTTCTGTAATTTCTGCAATTCATAATGGGTGTCAGAATAAAACAATCAAACAATTAGACCTTTTGTGTTTAAAAAGCCACCCTATACAGCTCCAAATAGATTCATAAACCTTGAAGATAAAATATTATAGAGTTAGAATGTATTGAAGATTAATTTGTAGTAGAGTTATAATGAATGGGTTTTTCAATGTATAGAACTTGAAAGTGTTATAGATAAAAGCTAGCCTAGTATGCAGACAAGAACAATATCGACTTAAATCAACATAAATTGGTCAAATTTCTCCAATTAAATTAAATGAAATATGTAAGGTGAAAAGTAAAATTAAATATATTGTCCAGATAAAATAAATTGAATTCTATTTGTAAGCGAAAAAGTGAAATTAAATTTCTAAGCGGATTTGAACTTTACTTAAAACCTTCAGATATACATTGAGTAGTAAATAAAAGTTGAAGTGACAACTCCTATAAAGTTGATGCATAGTTGTTCAGGTCATAAAAGTTGACGTGACAACTCTGATGCAGTGTTGTTTACAATAATTTCAAACGTACAACTACCATGTGTAATGGCTTTGCAATGTTTATACATGAGTTATCAATAAGAAGAGAAATTTGTAACGAATCTTGACATGTGTACTTATAAATGTAGTGATTTTATAAACTTCAGGTTCATATAACAAATAGTTAAAATACATCCGTAAGTTAAATGAACAACAACATTATCTTACACTCCAGTAATGAAGATACGACACAATATATAAACATATATGAAAGATAAAGGTGTTTGATTTCTCATTCCTCATTTGACATGTAGTAGTTAGGGAGATATTTTTTATTGTTTAAGACATTATTTCGCTCAATTACTATCAAATCTCTGTTGCTTGCTTCTGCCATTTCGGTGGCTAGCTGAAGCATGAAATGTTGACATCTCCTCATCAACATTCTGTTGTTCTCCTTCTTATGGTCAATTAATGACGATGAGGTACTGGTGCCCCAAAGTTACATAGACCATATTTCCTACTAACAGATGCACGTAACCACCAACTGCAATCGTGCTTGCAAGCAGACACCCAAAGGTCTCGCTTGGAGGTTACGACCTTATACTCTCGATTATTTGTTGCATGGTACAATTTCACAGTATGTACAAGTTGCTTCTTATCAACGAAAACCATCCCTTTGTCCAACTATGGATTTTCAGCGTTCCAGATTTGGTTACGGGGAATGACATCACGGCTACTCATGTCAAAATCACCACCCATGTAAATGTTCTCATAGAAATGGATTTTCAACTCTAGGTGGAATTAGGGCATTTTCAAGGTCAACGGGAGCGTCCATCTTCATCATCATCATTATCTGATTCGCCCAATGAATTTTCTTCATCACACATTTCATTCTCATCATCCTATAGGGCAACATCAAGACCGTACATGTCATTGTCAGCAAACTCCACATAGTTCACTATTTCTGCCATATTACCATCAACTTCAACTGGAGTGGTATGATGGCTGCAGGTGGGCACATCTTCTGTATTATTTTGAAATTCATAATCATATCCACCACGTGAACTTGATTCGACACCATGGCCCTCAAATGTCTATCGTGTGTAGCCCACTGCATAACATTGATCTGATGCATACATAGGAGACTGAAACGCTGTCGTGTCAATCCCATGTATCAGTAATGTAGTGAACGAACGAGATTCCATCTGTGTCATATTTGGGACATTTTGTACAACCTCCTTATCAATGTATACTTCCAAACAATTTGGTGGTTGGAAACTTACACCGATACTTAATACGGTGTTCAACGCCTCATCGTCATTGATCGGTAATATCTTGTTTTTGCTGATTGCTTGCCACTGGCGATAAGGATATCTACATTTGAAGTTCAATCGGACACTTTTCCCGTAATTTGCCACCTTAGACATGAACATCGCCTCCAAATTGCTAAGCGTGGTGCCAAGTTGCACCGCATATATCCCTTTCGGCTCAGAATCATATAACACACCTTTATCGGGATCCCGAATTATGTTTCCCCCCCAATAGAAGATAATTGGAACAGTCTCCATATACTTGCTATAGCGATCTCGGTTTTTCTTGTCATTTATTTTGTTCTGGACTTAGGTTCCGTGGTTGGTTATTGTTGTCTATATCTTATTTTCATCCTTTAATTCATTGTATTTGAGTTTTGGGATGTGTTGGGTAAGTTTGGAACAGGTTGGTTGTGAGTTGAAACAAATAGTTGCTGTCTAGAATTTGGCATCTTCGCTCAAGCGAGGCTTTTTGCGCTCGAGCGAGCCTTGGATTTTTGCTTCTTCACTCGAGCGAGGCTTCTTGCGCTTGAGCGAGCTTTCTTTTGATGTGTCTCTTGGCTCGAGCGAGCACTTTTGCGCTTGAGCGTGCGTCTGCGTCTAGATTGGACCTGAAGGTTGATAATCTCCGCTCGAGCGAGCTTTCCTTCGAGCGAGCTCTGTGTTTTGTGTTCCTTCGCTCGAGCGAGCACTCTTGCGCTCGAGCGTGCGTCTAGATTGCAGACCTGAAGTTTTGAATTATGCGCTCGAGCGAGGCTTCTTGTACTCGAGCGAGGTGTTTGTTATGTCTGGTTGCTCGAGCGACCACTTATTCGCTCGAGTGAGCTTCGCATATATCAGTTGGCAGCGTCGTGTTATACATCACTTTTTCATCATCTCTTTTATCCAAACCCTATATCCGACTCTCTCTCTATACACTCTCTCTCTCTACAAATACACTTGATTTATAGTGTCTCTACCTTAATCCCTTTGTAAAAAGGATAGAGCTTTGCGTGGGCTACATTTTGATCCGAACAAGTTGGGATTTGAAGCATCTCGAGTTTCATCCTTCTACTCCTTTGAGTCTCTCCATTTGAGGTAGGGATAAACTATTCGTCTTTATGAGTTTTGACATAAATTTTAGTCATTTTGATTAAATGGTGAAGTTATGGAAATTTTGAAAAGTTAGGGTTTGATTTGAAATATATAAAGAGGGATTTTCAATTGTTAAGCACCATGTGTATGTGAGACCTTGGAAAATGAGGTTATTGGTGTAGAATCAATGAAATTGAACCTTAGGGTTAATGTTCGAGAAAAGGGGGAAAAAGCCCTAATTGAAATTAAATAATTAATTTGTATAATTAATTTGGGAAAAGATGGAGATACGAAATTAAGTTGAAAATCATGAAATTAGGAAATTATGAGATTGAGTGGTGTAGTTTGATTGATTAATCACTCACCTATAAAAATGTTGATAATTTATCTGTTTGATAAATTTATTATCTGTTTAGAAATAATTGTTTTAGGCTATCGGTGGAGGATAGTCTTAATTGTTGTAGACACTGCATGATGATTAGGTAAACCGAAACTAATCACCTAGAATATGTCATTGAATATGACAGTTGGAATAACACATTGAATATGTGCATTAAATGATCATTGTATATGATAAAGTGTTTAAATACATTACATATGTATCTTTGTTTGGGAGGAGATAGGGGATGTACTCCAGGATTTGGGAGAAGAGAGAGGATGTACTCCATTATTTTGGAGGAGATAGAGGATGGACTCCATTGATAATTAAGTTGGCCGGAGTGTCTAGGGTGAAAATTCTGAAACTTTATATACATCTGAATAATATTGATGAATTGAAGTGTTGTCTTTATGAGTTATAGTCTCATTTGAAATTATTGATGATAGAAGTGTTAATATTATGAGTTGTAGTCTCATTTTGAATTGTTTGGATAAATAATGTACCACGTTGTTGACTTGATTGAGATAAATAAATGGGAATGAATTGAAACACGGTTGTAAATGTGGATGGGTTATAGAAATTGTGTAAATCAAATGCTAATGTTTTAGTTAATTCTCATATTATGTTTAGCGTATCTCTATTGGGCTTTGGCTCACCCTATATGGGACATCATTTTCAAGTACAAGTGATATGCCGCCTCCAAGGTCTTAGCTTGGGAGGTTTTGGGAGTTGAAGACTCTTTTGGTTATTTTGCTTTTATTTGATGTTAAATGTAAATTCAAGCCAATGACTTAATGTGTTTAGAGTTAGAACTCTCTTTTGTTATAACCAAATGTTGACTTGGAAAGTTGTGAGCCCGTGGGGCATTTGCTTTTGTTGTTGACATGTAATACTTTTTGTAATGAACACTCTGATAAATAAATATATGTTTATTTCTCCTATGTCTATGGATATCATGAATGATTGGTTTATGTATTTAATTTGAGGGTGTTACACTTGCTTCAATGAAACATAAAACATTAAAATATCAACAATATCAACAATATACTTATATCGGATTTTACTTCTAAAAGAATTATATGAATTTTCACTCATTCAATTACAATTACTTGTGAGGCAATAACTTTATTTAAGTAATCAGCAATTGTAATCCAACAATCATTATTATTTTTAATTAAAATATGAGTTAAAATAATTAATATCTCTTGGATTTTTTGCTTTTTAAGATAAAAGCTTACAACACAAAGAATGTTGGTTTGTTTTGACATAATTATATATGGAACTCCTGTGTTCTGCTTTTTTCATTATTTATTACGATTAACATCATGCTCTTGTGCATGATAAATGTAAATTTTTCTTTTTCCATATTTCTTCTTCTTTGATTTGGTAATATTTCAGTGTTGATATGATTTTTTTTAATTAACCTACTTTTATTTTTGTGTTGGTTATTTGAATTTGTTTAGGTAGACACTTGGTTGAAGGAAGTTGTGGAAGGCAAAAGACAATTTATATTTTCCTATAAGTGACATTTTCATATAAAAATCAGCCTTCTCATTTTTGTCAATTTATATTTTCCAAGGTAGAAGGAAGTCTAGAAGTGACACATTACTTGAACACCACTAAACATTACTTCAATTTATATTTTCTCCCATTTTTTTTCTCTCTATTTGTTTTTTATAACTGTTTATTTTCTTATTTTTGTTCACTTATTTTTATTCATACAAAACAACGGCTGAGGTTTCATCTGTACGTGGAGTTTTTTTTACCCCCTATATGGAGACTCGTATCTTTTCTGTGTGAAAGTTCTTTTTTTACTCCCTATGTGAAGGATGTCACATTTAAAAACAAAAGCAAAAAAAAACAAAAAACAAAAAACAAAAAACAAAAAACAAAAAACAAAAAAACAAAAAATGCTCCCTGCATACAATCACTATCACATTTAATATTTGCTTAAGGATTCATCAAAAACTATCTACAAATTTAAATATAAAATTATAAATTCATAAAATTACAAATTATAAATTTATTTTAAAAAGGGTATACCATTTAGCATAAAATTATTTGGTTCTTAAAAATACATTTATTAGTGGCATGAAATTTTTACATTATAGTGTATACTAAATATATTTTTATTATCATTTTTGCCAACAAATGAACATAAAAATGTTTAAAATATTGGACAAATTACAAAAAAAACTCCCGTCCATCTCAATTTAAACTCGAAAATTTTAATTTCATTAATTTAAATTTTGAACTTCATTCTGTGTCACAACCTATACTCATGTCCATCTCAATTTAAATTTTTATTTCTCACATCTCCATCTCTCTCACATTAAATAAAATATTTGTTTCGATCTTATTACTAATCATTTACCATCAAAAAAATTGTTAATATAATTTAATTTTGATAAATTAATCAACTTTAAAAATAAAAAAATAAAAACTCGAGTTGATGAGTAGTTTGAGTTTAACTCAGGTCAAACTTGCGTAAACAACCTCAAGTTACAATTCAGCCTTGGGTGGGCCTAGACAACTCTCAACACAACTCAGGTTGAGCTTAGATAACCTCTTAACCTGCTTGGACCCACTTGTAAGGACCAATCCAATTTTAATATTACATTTGAGACCCTTTTCTAGATTTTGGAACTTAAAGTGGTGTTAAGGTAAGATTGAACCAAAAGCTCCAAATTCGATTTTTTTTTTATTATTATTTTTTACTAGTATTCACTCTTTTGCTCTTTTCTCTCTCTACGCACTTTAAATTTTTCTCTTTCTACACTTTGAATCTTGATATGAGGCCAGAACTTGTTTAAAAGCTTACTTTCGGGGATTTAGTTTAGATATAAATTTAACCAATAATTACCACAATTTAATTACCATTTACTTTTGGGGATTTCATTTCCACTATTTAATTACCAATAATTACCTATAATTCAAACCCTAATTGTCTCTACTATTTAAGGATGACATTAGACATTTGGTAATGAATTACTATCCTGTGAAGACCAAAATTTTATTTTAAAAAAGGTATACCATTTAGCATGAAATTATTTGGTTCTTAAAAATACATTTATTACTAACATGAAGTTTTTACATTACAGTGTATATTGAATATATTTTTATTTTCATTTTTGCCAACAAATGAACATAAACATGTTTAAAATATTGGACAAATTACAAACAAAAACTCTAGTCCATCTCAATTTAAACTCCAAAATTTTAATTTCATCAATTTAAATTTTGAACTTCATTCTATGTCACAACCTACACTCATGTCCATCTTAGTTACTTTGTTTAACAATTTTTTTTGTTTTTTTTAAATACATGTGGCAATATATTATTTACTCTTTTGAACTTCTTGTAAAACCACTTTTAAACTTGATTATACTAGATCACAAACTATCCTAATCATCCATTTGAATATGACCATGCACCTCACACAGTGGATAAACTCTCTCTCGTTCCCCATCTTGTCCGCCATTGCAACCCACCTGTTTCCTGCTATAGCCTAACGCCGTCAAAACCCACGCTGCCTCTACAATCATCCTCCCCTCCCCCTTGCCCCACAACCCATCGCCACCTTCTAAATGCATTGTTATAGTTTGAAAACCTAGTTCCATTTCTTTTGGTAAAAATACTTCACTCAAAAAATAACTTTTGGAAATTTTCTTTCATTTAAGACTACTCATCTAGATAGTCTATTTCGCTTCACATGGAAACTTGGGAATAATCATTAATTATCTTCAATAAGATTTGGAAAGATACATCTCATGTTACATATTTATTTTTGTTGTCTTGGAAGAAATTGTTTCCCAACAAAACATATAAAACATACAGAGAAGCACATTCAAGTAAAAAGTTTTCAGCTGAGTAGAAAATTAAACTCTCCATAAACAGAGAATTTTTTTAAAAATGCATTCTTTACCATTCATAAATTTTGAGTAAGCTTAAATTGATAAAATTAAAATTCGGGTTGACATGTTAAAGTTCTAGTTCGCCGGACAAACATTACATAAGACATAACCAAACATGTATAATAATGTCATAATTAAAAAAAAAATGATAATTAAATTTAAAAAATAATGATAATAATAACTAAAGCTGTATAACAAAACGTGTGTATCATAAAATTTTCCTAATATATTAATGTTACACCAATAGGCACCAATGGTCCCACATGGTCTTTCTATTCTCGAAGCTGTTTTTTTTTTTAACATGAGGTGATATGCAATGTTACACCAATAGGCACCAATTGTCCCATATGGCTTTCTATTCATAGAGCTCAATTTTTTTTATTTTTTTTAATTTCTTTTTTTGTTAACATGAGATGATATATTGAACGGTATAAGAAATAGTAAATGTAGCATTTCTTATAATTTTGTTGCGATGTTACACCAATAGGCCCCAATTTTTTTTCAAAGCTCAAGTCAATTACGAGCAATTGGTCTAGTCGTTTTTTCGAACATCTTGTATTGAACTCAATTTTTTTTTAAAATTGATTTTTTACTTTTTAGTAATTTTTAAAATATTTTAATTAAGATTTTTACTTTTTAGATGCAATTAATCTATTTATACGTAAAAAGTAAATTATTTGTAAGAAAATATTTTAAAAAATCAATAAATATACAAAAATATAAAAATGTAATGAATTTTTGTATTTTTATATTTTTGGTATTTAGTGAATTTTTTCATAAATATTATTCTTTTTAAGTGTATTTATATAAGGTATATCTAAAAATTAAAAACAAT
Source organism: Camellia lanceoleosa (assembly GCA_025200525.1). Lineage (NCBI taxonomy): Eukaryota > Viridiplantae > Streptophyta > Magnoliopsida > Ericales > Theaceae > Camellia > Camellia lanceoleosa. The sequence goes on from CM045760.1 coordinate 32,384,436, forward strand.
TATTTAAATTATTAAAAAACTTCATTCAAAATAATATATATATATATATATATGAAAAATAAAAATAAAAACTCATTTTTTATAAAAGATATTCAAACCAAACACAGGTATTTAGATTATTTTTACATATTTTACCCAATTTTAATGGACATTATCAAAGTCCAAGATAAGCAATACGGTAGATATTTTGCCTTACTTTCTCTTAACTAAACTATATTTAGAACATCTCAACCCTAACCCTAATTTAACAATTTTAACAATAAGTTCTGATTTCACAATTCAAAACCTTAACCCTAATTTCTGATTTCACATTCAATTGAAAACCCTAGAACATTTTCACAATTCAAAACCACAAAATTTTACCAATTCAAAACCACAATTTCAATTCACAAAACCTATTCTACCCACATTGATATCAATTTCAATTCACAACATTTTCATATTCCCAAATCTTATTCTGCTAACATTTTCATCAATTCACAACCATTTTCACATTCACAAACCATATTCTACCAACATTTTCATCAATTCACAACCATTTTCACATTGACAAATCCTATTCTACCCACATTCGCATTTTCACAAACACAATAAACACATAAAATTCAAACTAAGAGAGAGAGAGAGATAGGCATACCAAAGAGAAAGAGAGCAGAGAGCGCGAAAGAGAGAGAGAGAGAGCAGATAATCCATGGACGGAGAGAGAGAATGAGAGCAAAGAGAGAGTGTGAGACCAGAGAGAGAGCGAGAGAGAGCAAAGCGAGAGCAGAGAGAGCGACAGAGAAGATCGGATAAAAAACTAAGTGTAAAAAGCGTGGTTGCAAATGAGGGGGGTGGGGTATTTTATATAAGTTCTAAAAGAGTGGTTATGAACCACGCTTTCATTTAAAATTCAATTTTGGTTAAAAACGTGGTTATCATCCACACTTTATACAGTGAACAGTAAACTCGTGGTTCGGAACCACATTTTCTTTAAAAGCGTGGTTAGGAATAACACTTTTTGTATAAATTAAATTTCTTAAAAAGTGTGGTTTGTAACCACGCTTTTACGATTTTACCAAATTTTCGCGCGAGGGCTTTAACAACGATGAAAGCGTGGTTCACAACCACGTTTTAGCCTAGTTTGAGAAATACGTCCAAACTAGGCCTAGTTTGGGAAATAGGTTGCTATTTTGCATTAGTTTGGGAAAGGCCCCGTGTTTGGAGGTATGGTGGGTGTTTGTGACTTTTTTGTTATATGATTACTAGCTTATCACCCGTGCGGAATAATTATAAATATTTATATTTGTTTTAAATTTTTTTTAATATGTAAATTATGTTTTTTAAGATTTTTTTATAAAAATAATTTAACAATCTTATCACTAATCATAGTGTATAGGAAAAATTAAAAAGGCTACTGCAGTAATTATGTACGGGCTGTATCTATAATTATTTGTACGAGGGGATTTTAAATGCTAATAAGAGATTTTGATCAAAACAATAAATGCAGGCATGTGAAAAGATATGTGGATTGGAAAAAATTAATAAATACTGATCAAGGGATTTTAACCAAATCAATAAATGCTGGGGTTTTTTTTTTTAAATAAAAAATTTAGAAAATTAAGATTGGAAGATTAGAGTTCCTACAAGGCTTGGGGTTTAGAAACCCCATTTTCCTTAATATATAAATATAGATATAGATTTTAGTTTTTGTATTTGAGAAGTTGGGTTGAATTTTTTGATTAATTATTATATTAAAAAATGTGTTTGAAATGATGTCTGAGGTTAAAATAACAAATTTGTTTCTAACCTGACTTTTTTCAAAATTGGTCTAAAGAGGTAAAATTGTCATTTACCAACAATGGGACTGCTTGCCATTGTGACAGTGGTAGCCTGTTACTACACTGTTAACGTGACTGTGTAGCTACCCCACTGCTGAGCTACATTTGTTTTCTTTTTTTTTAATCATTGGTTTATGGTATTTTTTGAGGTTATTTGGCTTTTTTAGTGTTTGAGGCTATTTTAGCCTCAAACTTGGATTCCCAAACATTGAGAGAGAAAAAAATTGTTACACTATAAAAGAAAAGAAATGGTGAGTTATGTATTTTTTTTATTTAATTGAATAATTTATGTGGAGAGAAATGGAGGGAAACTGAGATAAATCTATTTCTCTTATAACTCTCATTTTCAATATTTCCAAAAGTGGAGAGACTGAGAGAGAAAAGAAACTAACATATTTTTATATTTTCATAATATCAATTTTGTCTCTGTAAAAATAAAAGAAATAAAATGATTGACATCTATGTCCCTAAGGGCTTTTCATATAAAAAAAGAAGAAGTTATTTTGGTAATATAACATAAAACAATTTCTTTTATTTTCTCTTACGAAATCTAACAAAACCAGAAAGAGAGAAAATACAATCATTTATTTTATTTCTTATTTATCCAAATAAAAAGGAGAGAAATTACAATTATTTTTTTTTTCTCTTATAACTTAAGTAATCATTTATTTTCTCTTATCTCCTAGGTCCCCAAACGTAATTAGGAGAAGAAACAAAATTTAAAAATGTCTTGTTAAGTTGGAGAAAAAATAAAAGAAAACATGGTTTCGATTGGAAAGTTGGATTTGTTTTTTTTGACTTTTTAACTATTTAGTCTCAACTAAAAAATTTGTTTGAGTTGTTTTTTTTTTTTTAAAATTTTTTTGACTTTTATAAGAGAAAAAATGAAATAATTATGATTTAGATATAATATTTTATCTTATTAATTTTTTAACTTTTGTAACTAATTTAGCCAAAACATGAATCCAACTCACATTTCAAACAACATCATAATCACTTTATTTGGTTATGTAATTTTTTAAAATCTACTCAATCTTGTATAAAATTTATGATTTTTTTTAAAATCATTAAATATAAAAATAATAATAATTCAGTAAATTAATAAAATACAATCATTCATGATTATAATTGAAAAATAAGAGACAAATGTAAGATTTGATATAAAGTAAAGAGGTACAAAATTCTTGAGAAATTCTATTAACACTATGCCCTTGTTTGATTAACATGATAAATAATGAAAAGATTAATAATTTCATGAATTAATATAGAATTAGCTATTCAAATTAAATTAGTGAGGTAATTATTTATAATATAATTATTTTTTTTTTCTTTTATACTTAAAATTATAATATCCAGTCCCTCTCAATATGAAAAGTTTGTCAATTTTGTTAGATAGAATGTCCACCATGTAATTTAATTAATAAAATTTGTAATCAAATATGAGATTGTAAGTCCATACATTAACAATTTCAATCATATGCTATGCAATCCTACTAATCAAATATATCCTATAAAAAATCTCAGTACACACTATTTGTATGATTCAGACATAAACTTCTAAACAAAAGTCAAATATTCGGAACATAAACTTATGAAGAAAAATAATTGTTCAAATATACTACTTTTTTTTTTTTTTAATAGGTTCAAACATACATCTTGTTCAATTGTTTATGCCCAAACAATGATTTTTTCTTCATAAGTTTATGTCCAAATATTTTATTTTTGTTCAGAAATTTATAACTGAACAACATTTGTTGTGTAACAATTCTTCCTGAAATTTTCAGCCAAACATAACATCAACAAAAATACAACTTTTTCTTAATAATTAAAAGAGAAAGACAGAACAACCTTAAAATGATCACCAAAACATCCAAAAGAAAGAGACAAAATGTACCCAATTCAATGAGATTAGCATTCATGTAACTGAATGTTGTACAAAGATCCCAAATACTAGAACGTAGAAAATTTTGGGTGAATCATGGTGTTTTTTTTTTAACAAAGATTCAAAAAATTGTTCATTTTGACATCTTTGCAGCCAGTTCTCTGACCAATTTAGCAGCAACCATAGCAGTCATCCCACCAACAATGTCACGTTGTGGGTTGTACTCAACTACATCTGCACCAACAATATCACCTCGAAGGTTCTGGAGTATGTTGAGAACATCACGAAAAGAGAGGCCTCCTGGTTCAAGATGAGAGACTCCAGGAGCAAAGGCAGGGTCGAGACAGTCCACGTCCACTGAAATGTACACGCCCTTCACCCCTTCCCCGAGTTTCTGCAGCAGAGTGTCGAAGTTATATAACTATATACAACAAAAATCCTCCAAGAGAATCATTCATGCTGGTTTAAATGTTTATTATTATAATTTTGAAGTTCACACACACATAGAGGGGGGGAGAGAGAGGGATACCAGGTTCTCCAAAAAGTGACGATCTTTTGAAAATGTTCGCATTTCAAATTGCTCCACGCCAAATCTTTTCCCTTGTTCACGGCCTTCCCAATTTATTGATCTAATACCAACCTGAACAGCAAGCATTTTAACCGTTAATGATGACAGAATAGCATCTCAATATCCAGAGTAAAGAAAATTGCCATCAAGTCAACATGTAAAACAACCAAATATGTGTTTCAACTAATCAAAGTAAATATTGGAAAAAAATGAAGGAAAAAAAAAAAGAAGCAAGAGTGAATATTGGAAAACAAATACTTGCAAAAGCCTCCATGCATAACCACCCTCCATAATGCGAGCAAATGAAGATGCGTGAGAATATTTGTTTCCTTCAAAAGCCTCGTAGATATCAGGATGGGCATCAAGGTGAAGGATATCAACTGGTCCTCCAAGCTTCTCAGATACAGCTCTTACAACGGGATACGATATTGAGTGGTCACCCCCCAAAACTAAAGGGCGCAATGGATCCTGCAATGGCAACAGCAAAATTTATGTCCTCACATATCAAATTTTCATCTTTTCTTCTCTAGTTGTCAAGAAGCAGATTACTGTCAAACATGACTTACTTGTTCCATCACTAGCTTGACAGATTCAGATATAGTATTCATCAATCTGTCGTCATCTACACCAGTATCTCGTATCTCTTGGACAGGAACATCACCAACATCAGTTAAGACCCGTGGATCATCTATTTCTTTCCCTGCATTATCCCAACATGTTAGACACAGAACATACCTGATATCTCACAAAGCAAGCATGCCAAAAGTGCATGGTCCTAATATATATAATTGAAAAAAAAGAAAAAAAAAAAGCAGTTTCAAAAGCAAAGGTCAGAAATCAATGAGTACACAAGGTGACAAATCAATGGTATGTGTCAGGAATTCAGGGAGTCCATGAATATGCAACAACAATATAGTCAAATCCGTTGAGGAGTAATTAGAAGTCCACATGTGCAACACCAGGACCTAACATACATTATTTGAAACTCACGCTCCCTTAAGAACTTAAGCATTTAAGTGGTGAGTTCATCTAATTTATATTAAGACTCCCTACTTTTTATCCAATGTGAAACTCTACCTACCCTGACAATCTCCCCCTCATATGTGAATCATGAATTGGGCCTGCTCTCCTTTGAGTCTGACCTACCACTCTATAGGATTCTGAAGAGCTCACCATAGATCATACACAACCCAATCCATTAGGGAGAAATTTAGAAATCCATATGCTTAACACATGGGTTCAATACATTGTTTGGAACTCATACCCACTTAAAAACTTAAGACAGTAAGCATAAGTCCATACAATGTATTTTAAGACCCAATTCTTTTTTTATCCGATATGAGACTCTACTTTTACACATACTCCAACATGTCCTTTCAATACTCTAGTAGGACCCCTCCTTGGAGGGTGGCCTAAGAAATGGGTTAACCAGTCATAGTTCAGTTAAATAAAAACTGAATGTGATCAATGACACAGGAAACTTGGTGTTCACATTTCCAAGGTTTTAAAGTAGGGCAAATAATTTGAGCATGAATGACAAGATTGATGCATGCACCCCGCGCGCGTGCGCGCAAAAAAAAAAAAAAAAAGATTAAAAAAAGAACTATTCTCCCATTGATTATAATGACATGTAGAGGTAACACAAAATGGTGATTTTTTTATCAGCACATCCAAAAAGATGCAAATGTGCCATATAAAACCTACTAGATAATCAAAGTTCCTCAAAGATCAACAAAAAGACTGAATTCGATGATACATATGGATTGGACAACCAACTATGAATTGTGCAAATTTAGAACCTCTTTTCTGCACCGTCATTAGAAAAAATGAAATGGCAGGAACACACAACCACGTTGTTTATTTTGAGTGTATGGAAACACGCAAATGCACAAATGTAGTCAGATATTTATAGCTTTATATAGAAAGCATGAACCTTGATTACATATTAGCTTTTTTTCCCTATCTCTCCCAAAAAACACAATAGAGACGCACACAAACACAATAGTCATTAAAAAAGTAAATGTCTTAGCTAGACAGATTTCACTACACAATTTGGATACCTGCCCTGCATGCAAAGTTAGAACCTATATTACACAATAAGAGTACATGAACATGATTCATCATTTTCGGAAACAGCACCTCACCCACTGAAATCCAAAAAACATCACTAATGCTTAGTTGTATAAGTTATGATCATTTATTTGAAAACTGAAAATCATGTTCACCTTCTTCAGTAGAGGTGTGTGTGCTGTCGACCCAGATTGCCTCCCTTATGTGAGGAGGAGCAAATGCTGGCCCCTGTAGAAATGATGAGTTATGTCCCAGAGGAATTCCAAGAAGAGATGATGATGCTACTGCTCCTCCCACAGCCCGAACTAGCTCTCCCTGACAAAGGGTAAAAAGTTTCAATAATCCTTATGTCATGTTTTGTCCTGTTGAAATCTAGTTTCCAAAGCAATTTTACAAATGAAATAGAACTAGAAACAATGCAAAGCTGGAATGGGCATTCCATCCTAGCCTATTCCATTGTACCAAACATGCTTTGTTGGGAAATGAGCCCAACAATATTTATACTGAGCTAGCTATCTAACAGAAATTTGGTGAGTACAAACAAAAAAATGATACATAAATTGAGGAGTGCTCACAACAAGTATTATGACTATCGACGCCTTTCATGTCAAATAACTGGAAGATGTTCAGCAATGTAGTGAGAAAGCAAAATGGGTAGAAAAAAGAAGGATGACATGGACACATAGAACCATTGCCACAATAACCAAAAGATGATGTTCAGATTGAAGGCAAGTGCTAACCCTACCAGAGACAACCAAAATAAAAATGCATTGATGGAAGAGCTGCAATCAAATTCATATTCCTGAACCAAACCACTGTAGATCAAATGTCATCCAGGCATGACAGAATTACATAAGACGAGAATATAAGCTCATCCTGCGCTCAATATAATGAGGCTGCATAATCATAAAATCCGTTGGTCTATTCACAAGATTCTCACTTGTCAAAGAGATATAAAGCATTTTAGTTCACATTGTTGGCCAGACATTGGTTGAATAAGATTTTGATAAGACACATCTACGATAGAAGTTCAGACATGAAATTTCAAATCAATGGCATAATCGTGTCAGAAAGCCACAATCATACATTTTTCTGATGCAGAATTCATTCATCTCCATGAGGTGTAAAATAAGACATCATTTAAATGCAAATGACATGCCGTGTTGAATGCATGGTGGCAAATATAACAGACACAAGGCACAAAACAGGATGGTGCTAAATGAAATTGAGATATACCTTAAGCTTTGCCCTCTCACGAATAAGAGTAAGGGAAGCTTCTATAACACGCTTTTGGCCCTTTTCTATCAATTCAATTGGAACATTTGCAGCACTTAGATTGTGCAGGTAACGGATTCCCATCCTCCCAACATTCCTCATGTCTGTGAACTTCAGGAGGAAAAAAAAATGCTTTACTGATTCTATACGTTTAAAACTGATGCAGGTGAAAAAAGTTAGCACAGTGACAAATATCAGGTACAAATATAGCAGAAGAAGAAAACACTGCATTACGACAATGTTGTGCAACATAATGATATTACTATTACTATTCTATTTGATAGATGAGTCAAGTGTTCTGGATAGGAGAATTAACCAATGCTGTATCAGCACCTTATTTTTTACATTTCAAGTTCAAAGACACAAACACAAAAAAAAAATATCCAACCACAATATTCATGTTCAAGTTTTTTATTTTTTTTATTTTTTTAGGGATTGTTCACCTAACCACAATAATTGGGATAAGCGCATGTTCAGTTGTGCTTATTTACTCGTGTTCAGAGATCAAAGCTGAAACTAAAACAGAATTATACATTTGAAAATAACCACACCAAGACAAACAGACGGAGAAAAAAAAAACTAAAAGAAATTTATCTACATTCAACTAATTTACCAAATTTTAGGTGTATTGCAACGATGTGTTTTGAAAGAATCCCCAAACTAATAACTATTATCTTTTCACATCATGTTTATATAATTCATATGTACTGGTTCTATATAACTAAAAATTCAATACATCCTAGATGTAAATGTCATTGAACAAATCTCCAAAAATTGATATTCTCTACTCGCTTAACATGCATCCCTCCTTAGCTAAAATGACCCCCTGCCACTGAAAACTGCCCTATGTTGTACCAAGCTAGATTATTGCACCCTAGCGACATTTCAATTCCCACAAAACTGGTTATGATCTTCACTACAAGCGACACCATGATCATATAAATGCCGACCTACCAAAGGTTACAGCTAGAGGACAACTTATTGGATGATTACATGTTGAAAACTTTCTCAGTTAAAACAAACTCTCTAAGGCTTCCCTTGGCTCCTGAGGAACTAGAGCATTAGTTTCAAAAACAAAAAATAAAGAAAGAAAGAAAAGTTCCCGCCTCAGACTCTCTTGTTTTACTTTCCACCTTTAAGTTTACTACTCAAGCAAGCTTTGTACTTGACTGAGACCGAGAAGTCAAACCTTTCGTTTTCGTAGAAATGAAATAGGGGAAGATGTTTCATTCCCATCAAATTAAAGAATAACTTATTAAGACCATCTCCAACGCTTTAGCAAATTTGATATCAAATTCAAATTTTGATGAAAACGGTACTATTCATGGCTCCAACCATTCACCAAACCTGATACCAAAATGAGATTTCATCAAAACTTTCATCAGATCGACGACGAAGTAATGAATTCATCAAAACACTGTTCTTGACCGTTGGAAAGAGGAGCCGGTTGACCAACCGGTCAACCAGTGAAAGGTTCAAACAGTTCAAGGAAAAGAAGTTCAAACCGTTAAAAAAAAAAAAAAAATTTGCCTAACCGGTCGACCGGCCGGTCGACCACCCGGTCGTCCTGGAAAAAGTTCAAAAAATTCAAAAAAAAAATTTTTAGCCTAACCGGTCAACCGGCTGGTCGACCACCCGGTTGTCCCGGGACACATTTGGTGAAAGGTGAACCGTTGGAGCATCTGTTAAAAAATTTGGTGAAATGGGTCATTTTTTACTCAAATTTGATGAAAAATTTGAGTCACCGTTGGAGATGCTCTAAGAAGACAATTATGATCACCATCATTAACAGAGTCAAAGATAGCATTGCAGGGACAAATTGGAAAAAAGTGGGGCAAGGAGTATTGTGACTTATAACTATAAAAGAAAATAAAATTTAATAAAAGGGCCAAAAATAAGAAAAATAGGAGAAAGCAATCAAGAAAACAGAAACAAATGATTCAAGATACAGATAATAAGGTTAATATATATAGTTAGTAACAGTTATAGAGAAACAAGTATAATTTAAAACGGCCCGCTCTTGGGTTTTGCTATGATAAAACAAATATATTTTTCCCCCTCATTTTATCCATCATTCTTTACTAAAACAGCCGAATTTTAACCAAAAAGTGTCTCTTCACTTAAAATCACTCTTGGGTTTTGCTATGATAAAACAAATATATTTTTCCCCCTCAGTTTATCCATCATTCTTTACTAAAACAGCTGAATTTTAACCAAAACGTGTCTCTTCACAATTGTACTAGACAAAGCTAGACGATCAGAGATTACTGTGCTACTCCTGGGATCTAATTCCTCGGTTAATCAAACAAAGTCGTACACAAAGGTTGTGTTTGTTTGGACGGACTGGATAAGGAGAGATTGTAATCCATCGGACTATTAGTCCTGGAATACATTGTCTCCCGACGATTTGGTTAGATTGGATTTGTATCCTACGTTTGTTTAGTTATGGGATTAAATGTCTGGATTGAACTATTTTTAGTAAATTCAATATTTGTTTGGGATATTATACAAAATGATAAATGCTCAAATAACTATTTTATCCTTTTCAATTATTTACTAAGTAATAGCCTATGAAGCACAGGTATGGGTACGAGTACTGGTACTGGTACGATACGGGTACGTCGATATGGTAAAATTAAAAAAAAAAAAAAATAGGGTACGGGTACGGCTTGGTGCACTTGTAAAAAATATTTATTTTTAATTTAGAGTAATGCAAAAAATAATTAAATGGTTTAATTTGTTAAGGTCCAACCTATAATTAACATTTAATGCCAAAAGGAAAAGCATAAATCAAAATTAAATGTCAAAATATTAAACAACTTACAAACCATAGTTTAATTTTAAAATCATGTTAAGCATAAAACAAAAACTAAAAAAGAAATCTAGTGAAATGAGTTTTATCTCTGTAGTAAAAGGAAAATATTGTTTCAATTGAGGTATGGTACAGCTTGAATATATACTAGGTACGTCAAAAATTAAGAAAAAAAAACTTGGGTACGTGTTTCGTGTACCCGGTACGTATGTAGAAGTACCATACGAGGTACGGTACGCCGGTAAGTATCCGATACGGGTACGACATGTTTTTCGAAGTACCCATGCTTTATAGGTAATAGCAATATTAAACATAGCTTTAATATTTTAATTAATTTTAACTAGATTAAAAAAAAATTATATTATTTTATTTTTTGCACAATTAAATAAATTTATTTTTAAAAAATTAAATAAATTAAATAAAAATAAAAATATATGTTACTTTTTAATTAAAATTTTAAATAAATTTATTTTAAATAATAATAATAATTAAATAATGAAATAAAATAAAACATCTATTAAAATTTAAATAATGAAATTAAATAAAATATAAACAAAATTTTAAAATAAAATATCAATTAAATATCTATTAGAAAATATTTTAAAAAATTAAATAAATAAAACAAAAATTAAAATTAAATAAAATTATTTTATTTTTAAATTGAGACATTTAAATTTTTTTAAATTTTATTAAATATAATACATAATTAAATGCTAAAGGACAAAATATAATTTCATTAGCTAATCCCATTGGATGAGTTATTCCATAGTTTCTATCCCACCCCCCTATGATAGGATAGTCCCACAAATATGAGACTAATAGTCGAGGAAACTATTAATCCGGAACAAAACTTTTGAAATAAACAATGAACTATTAATCTGGTGGGACTAATAGTTCAATCCCATAACCTAATAATTTAAAACAAACACACCCAAAATGAGCATCTATCATAATCCCGAAAACCCAATTATGATCTTTAGTAAAAAACACAACCAAACCCAATAAAATTCATATCTCTCAAAAACTTTCACTAGTTAACCAAATTTGCTTACGAGTCACATAACCCATTTGGGTCCCGACTCCGAAACCCAAAGGAAACGAAAAGGAATCAAAGAAAAACACTTTTAATCTATGTTCCCTTGTTTCATTTCTAGCCAAGAAAACAAAACAACTCATCTCTCAAAGTCTTGCAATTACTTTAAGGGCATGTTTGATTGGGTGGATTAGAGCATGGGATTGAGATTATTAATCCGTGGGCCCAATTATTCTATGTTTGTTTTAATATTTTAGTTTAGGATTATTAATCCAATGGATAATTAATTCAATAAATTTGTAGGATTATTAGTAATGGGGTAAGGGTAGGATTATTAATCCAATAGATATTAATCCAATTGGATAGTGAATACTACACTAATTTAATAGGATTATTAATACTTCACTATTAGTCTTGTGAATCAAACATCATGATCTAACTGACTTAACCCTATAAGAAAAAAGGGAAAGAAATGAAATGATTTTGCATATGTAAGAAATAAAAGAAAATAAATTATTATGGTTTCTGTTCTTTTTATTTGGTTAGAATTCATAAGAAAAAATAAAATAAATTATTTTATATTACATTATCAAAATAATCTTTTTATATTTTTTTATCATTTTATTTCTTTTATTTTTATACGGATAAAATTGATATTATAAATTTTTTTTTTTTTTTTTTTTTTCTCAATCTCTCCATTTTGGGAAGATTGAAAATGAAAGTTATAAGATCAATGTGTTTATCTCAATTTCTCCCTATTTAAATTATCTAAACAAGTAAGAGAAATACATATCCTTTATTTCTTTTTCTTTTTCTTTTTTTTTTTTACTCCAAATCACTCCGTCCAAACATCACGTAAATCAAATGCTCTGTTTTTCTTAGAAATGAAACCCATCATATATTCTTTCTTTTTTTTCTTGGTCTAGTACTCAATTTTATCGGCAACCAAACAGAAGATAGTAGCAGTAAAATAAATTTTCAAAAAATAATCAGAAAGATGTGGTGAAGCATTCTTACCAAAGAGAGAAACAGAGGAATCACAGAGCTTCAGTGAGAGAAATGAATGGAGCGATGAAGAGTAGTGAGAGGCTTGGCTTGGTGTATATATAATAAAAAGAAGAAGAGGGAGAAAGCTGCCATTTTTTATTTTTTTAACTTTTTATAAGAGAAAGAATGTAATAATTATGAGTTAAATATGATGTTTTATCTTATTAACTTAAAATATTTATTTTATCAGGCTAAAATATTTAGTTTATCTTTTTAACTAAAATAGTCCTAAATCCAACTCAACTCATCTTCCCAAACAGAGACTAAGGATTGGTTTGGCATGTCAATAAGTTAAAAAGTCAAAAAGTCACTATCTTATTTAAGGCATTGTTTGGGAAGACTAAATAAGTGCACTTTTTGTCTTTTTAGACAAAAAAATTGAAGTTGAAAATATGGATGTTTGGGTTAACTTTTTGACTTTTCATGGAAAAATGTGTAATAAAAAATTGTGAAAATTAGTTTTTAGAGGAAAATTTGAATTGGGAGTTGTGCAGCCGTAATTGTTGACTTTTGGTGAATAGTGTTAACTTTTTAACTTTTTGAGTAACTTTTTGACTTTTTGGATTATTTGGGAGTACCCAAACTTGGCCTAAGTCACATCATCTTATTTAAATCACATCACCTCTCTAACACATCACATCAAATCCAACCCAAACCCAACTCAAATCCACCAATAAGTCAAAAAGTGCACATTTTTAATACATCCCAAACCAACCCTAAATAAAAGAGATACAATTATTAAAAAGTAATGCGATAATAATTGGATGTGTTTTTCTTGATTGGGACATTGCTGAAAATAATATTTTTTATATATTTTTAAGAAACATTTTACATATTAATTTTTTAAGTTTATATTTTGGGAAATTTACCTATAAGTCCTAATTTTTAAAAAGTTGAATTATTTAGTCTTAAAAGTTTTCTTATGCTCCATTTAGTCCCATTTGCACATCAATCTAATGTTCAAAACATTAATCTGATATTCGAAACATTAATTTGATGTTTGAAATCTAATGTTCGAAACATTAATCTGATGTTTGAAACATTGTAATGGGACCTTTCAGTCTATAAGAAAACTTTTAAGATTAAATAGTGTATAAGTTATTAATTTAAGATTTATTGGTGCATCTCCCTATAATTTTTAACATATTAATTTAATTACATTTTAGATCAATTCTTAATTATTGTTTATTTTTTATTTTATTTAATTATATTTTAAATCAATTCTTGATTATATTTTATATTTCAGATCAATTTTTAATTATATTTTAATCAGTTTTATTTTATTTTAATTAACATATTAATCTTATTTTAGGTTTGGTGAAAATGAGGGTAAAATTATCATTTTATTATATTAATTTTATTCTAATTTTTCAGAAAACAAAACCACTTTAAAAGATGTTGTGTATAATACAGTTCCGGTTAGTTTTGATAATAATAAAAAAATTATAACATTAGCATATTAGTCCAAAACTAATGGGAGTTTTCTGATTATATTTGAATGATAAAGGGTAAAGTGTTCCAACTCCGCAAACCAAAATGAGTAAAATGAATTTAACCATTTTAATTATTAATATTTATAATCTTGTCAACTCCTTGTAATTTTATTTTTATTTTTTTGATAATCACTGGTACGTTATTTCACCTAAAATAAAGGGTAAATTACCAATAGGTCCTACTTTGGAGACTTATTACCCAATAAGTCTTACTTTGGAGATTTATTACCCATTAAGTCCTATTGATAAATTTATTAAGTGATAACGATAAATTTATCAGTCTTTTATTTTTATGAATAAATTTATAGTGATTTATCAGTCTCTTTGTTTTTATGAATAAATTTTTAGTGATAAATTTATCACTCTCTTATTTTTATAGTGTTAAATTTATTAGTTAGGACCTGTAAGTAAATAAGTCTAGTTAATAGGACTAATTGGTAAGTACCCCTAAAATAAACTCAATATATTTTAAAAAACTCAAAATCAAACCTAGTGAAAATTTATTTTTAATTGTTTGGAATGATTTAAATAAATATACTTTTTGAATTTTATAAAAAGATGTAGAATATAATAAAATAATAATATGATTTAAATAAAAAATAATATAACTCAAATAAAATTTTAAAAATATTAAAATAGACATACCAAACAACCTTTTAAAAAATATCTTTAAAAGAGAAGGAAAATTTTAACGGAGGGAGAATAGGCAATTTTTTGGTGTATAAGAAAGGACAGTTGCTATTCGTAACTCGAAACTTACATGGCTCGGATGGCCCAAGTTCTATATGCACCCCCATATCTTTGTACACCTCCATTTATTTGTACAACCCATCTCAGTTTTAACCCACACATTTCATTTGAAATATATTTTTAAAAAAAAGAAAAAAGAACAGAGTAAAGAGAGAGAGAGAGAGGAGACCCATATTCTTTCTCTCATTTCATTTTTGATTTGTGCTGAACTTAGGTTTTTGACAACAAAAAAATAAAAACAAGAAAAACAAAAATGGTAAATGGTGAATCAAATAAGGAAGAGAGATCATCATCAGCAGCAGCAGTAGCGAAGGTGAAAGAGTTGAATGAGTGGCTACCAGTGACAGCTTCAAGGAATGGAAAGTAGTTAAAGGTGAGCAACAGATATACCGATCCGCCAAAACCGACTGAACCGAACCGATCCGCTGCATTTTGGACGGATGCATGATGCCGAGCGGACGGTTACGGATTGATTTTCTCCAATCCGCCAATCTGGCAGACAGATGGCGGATTTGAGATTTCTTTGGCCGCAACTGAACCGCCAAACCACGAGCACCCGTAGTAATTTATAAGACTTTGTGCTTTCAGTTTGTTTAAATATTCTGTTTGTGTTTTCAATTAAAAAAGAATTTAAATATTCTGTCGAAAAAAAAAATTCAACTTGAATATCTTTTTTGAATTGAAAAAAATAAACGTATTATTTATCTATATATTTTTGTTTTAAATCTATCTCTAAAAATAATAAATAGAAAATATGATATATGTTGATTGATTTTTGTTTTCAAAAACAGATATAGATGTAACAATACAGAGACATACAATATCTACTACTGCTCTGTTTATGATTTTGGTGGTTTGAATTGTTTTTATATTTTAAGAACCACATATTATAATACTTAATGTGGATGAGGCATACTGTGATTTGATATTCTAAACTTTCAAATTTTCTTTCTTTGGATAAAGCATGCAGTGATTATAATATTTTTTTAAGTCATTGACTGTAATACTTTTTTCTCTTCTTTTTTTTTGAGGAAGTGCGCAAGTTGAATTATTTTGAAAATTTATAAAATTTTAAACCGCCAAACCGATTTGCATCCATCCGCCAAACCACCAATCCACTCAATTCACATCCGCTGGATTGGCAGACGGATGTGGATTGATTTCCTCAAATCCGCCAATCTGGCGGATTGGAGATTCCGTGATCGCAGAATCGACCACCACCCTAGAAATAGTGGTACTCTACTTTTCACAATGTCACTGTCACGAAAGGAAAGCAAAATTGAAGGCAAATTCAAAACCGAGGACAACAAACACATCACAAATTGAAGGCGAATCCCAAACCATAACACAAATTGAAAGCAAAATTCAACCCCAAACAATCACAATCGTCTAATTTCTATAGAAATTGAACCCCAAAGAGTCACAATCGATTTTAGGGTTACTTCATATTCCTTTTCCTCTGGTAGATAATGACGATTAGGCTATTGCGGTAGGTCATGAGTTGTTCAAATTTGTAAATCGTCGTCCGTCATTCTCTTCCTCAGTCTATTGTTCTCCTCTATCAATCTGTTGTTTTCAGTCGAGATAAGGGAGATGATAAAATGGGAGGGATAAGGGAACACAGATGTAGGAAATGAGAGGGATGAGTGTTTTTTACTTAAGAGATAACACATGAAAGAGAGATGAGGAAACGGTTTTAAAAAATTAAATATTAAAATAATATAAATATATATTTTTTTAAATTCATTAACAATACAAAATATACAATTATGAAAATTAATATTTTTAAAAAAATGTATTATGACAATTAATATTTTAAAAAAAATGTATTATTAAAGAATGATTTTAAAAAATTAGTACTTTTAAAGTATAATAATTATATTATTAAAAAAAATTAAATTATTTAAAAAAATTATTACTTTAAAACGAATGGAGTATTATTAGTTGGTGTTGTTCTTCGTTGGCCTTTGTTAGCCAGTCCAGAGACATCTGACCAGGCAAGCAACCAAAACACTATGCTCACCTATGCTATGGTCCTGCTCCTACGCACTCATTTTTTTTTGAAAAAAGTTTCATACCTCGAATCTTTTGGCTCAAAAATGAATTAATTAGGATCTCTCCTTACAATTTTTTACTTATATTTTTTACTTGCAAGCCTATTAGGCCCACTTTTAAACTCAATTTTAATAATTCGAACTGTTTATATTTTAAAATTTATTCAGTATATAATACATGTAAAAAATTAAATTGATCGGATATAAGAAAGTATACGTTCGGGAAACTGTTTAAATTCTTTAAAAAAATAGTTTTTAGTTCGAGTTTTTCAAATACATACTTTCTGATATCCGATCAATTTGATTTTTTACAGGTATAATATACTGAACAAATCTTAAAATATGAACAGTTCGAATTATCAAGATTGAGCCTAAAAGTGGGCCCGATGAGCTTATAAGTAGGAAATGTAAAGAGGGGATCTCTGTTACTCAAAAATGGCCCAAAAAGCACTAATTTTGAGATAATAAAAAATGAAATAAAATACTAACATTTTAAAACAGTGGGAATAATAACTTTGACAAAGGTCTATTTTGCAGAGATAGTTAAAAGTCAAAAGTGAGTTTTTAATTTATTTTGAATCACATCTTCTTTTTATTTTTTTGTATATTTTTTTAAAAATAAAAATTAATTAAAAAATAGAAAAATTACTCATAAATTTCATTTGGAAAAAAGTTATTCCATTTAGTCGTAGAAGTTTTCTTTCAAACCAATTAATTCTTTTTATTTTGGATATGTTGTATTTTCTTAATTTTTGGGTTTGAAAGTTTACTTGTTTGCCATTTGTGTGTGATTTTGTTTGGATTTTTTTTTCGTAATGTTGGGTGTGCGTAAGTAAGGTAGGTTTTTACGTTTCTATTTTAATTTTTTTTGTAGAGATTTAATAGAATGATTTGTGGGTGGATGATATTATTCTGTTTGTGGTGTTATTGGTGTGGTATTTGTTCATTTTTGTGATGTTTGCCCCTATTGTAACATTGACATTAATTAACATCCAAACGTAACACTAATAATGTAACACATAAAAAGAATTCTTATTGTACTTTTTCCAAATGTAACACTCCAATATAACATTAAAAAAAAAAATTTCTTAGTGTAACACTCTAAAGTAATATACAATTTTTTTTTATTGTAACACACAAAAAAAACTCCTTAGTATTTTTTTTTTCAAACGTGATACTCTAATACAACACATTAAAAACTCCTTAATGTAACACTCTAATATAACACATAAAAACTCCTTAGTGTAACACTTTAATGCAACATACAAAAAAATCTCTTGATGTATTTTTTCCAAATGTAACACTCTAATATAATACTCTAAAAAAAATTTCTTAGTGTAGTATTCTAATGTAACATACAAAAACTTCTTAGTATAATATTCTAATGTAACACATAAAAAAAAAAATTCCTTAGTGTACTTTTTCCAAACGTAACACTTCAATATAACATTTCAAAATTTTTTTTCTTTGGTGTACTTAATCCATCTGATTAATTAAGGTTTGGGGAATGAGTTGCCTTTTTAATTATTTAATTTGAGATTAAAAAGTCGTGTTTAGAAATGATTTTTTGATTTTTTTAACTTTTTATGAGAAAAATAATGTAATGATTATGAGTTAGATGTGATATTTTATCTTATTAGATTAAAAAACTTATTTTGTTTTTTATAACTAAAATAATTTTAAATCTAACCCAACCCAACCCATCTTCCCAAACAGAGGCTAAATAAAAGAGATATAATTAGAGAGATTAAAAAATAATGTGATAATAATTGGATGTGTTTTTCTTGACTGGGACACTGCTGAAAAAAATATATTTTTATATATTTTTAAGAGAGTTTTTACCCATTCTCCAATATTAAATAATAAGTATTTGCCTTTAGCTTATTAGCAATAAAAAAAGTTATACAAAACAATTGATACAAACTTTTAAAATAAAGGGAGATTACCATTTAGTGGTAATGTTAAAAAATTATTACACCTTAATGATAAAGTTTATAATTTCTAACATATTAATTTAATTACATTTTTGATCAATTCTTAATTATTGTTTATTTTTTTATTTTATTTAATTATATTTTAAACCAATTCTTGATTATGTTTATATTTTAGATCAATTTTTAATTATATTTTAATCATTTTTATTTTATTTTAATTAACATATTAATCTTATTGTAGGTTTGGTGAAAATGAGGGTAAAATTATCATTTTATTGTATTAATTTTATTCTAATTTTTTAAAAAACAAAACCACTTTAAAAGATGTTGGGTATAATACACCTCCGGTTAGTTTTGATAAAAAAATATACCAGTAGCATCTTAGTCCAAAACTAATGGAAGTTTTTTTTATTATATTTGAATGGTAAAGGGTAAAGTGTTCCAACTCGGCAAACCAAAAAGAGTAAAATGAATTTAACCATTTTAATTATTAATATTTATAGTCTTTATCAACTTCTTGTAATTTTTTTTTTTTTTTTTGACATCACTGGTAAGTTATTTCACCTAAAATAAACTAAATATATTTTAAAAAACTCAAAATCAAACCTAGTGAAAATTTATTTTTAGTTGTTTTGAATGATTTAAATAAATATAATTTTTTAATTTTATAAAAAAATATAGAATATAATAAAAAATAATATAACTCAAATAAAATTTAAAATATATTAAAATAGCATGTACCAAACAAGCTTTTAAAAAAAATATTTTTAAAAGAGAGCAAATTTTAAACGAGGGAGAATAGGCAATTTTTTGGTATATAAAGAAGGAGTGCGTAGGGGCAGGACCATAGCATAAGTGAGCATAATGATTTGCTATTTTATAAAAAGATGTAGAATATAATAAAAAAATAATATAATTTAAACAATAAAAGAGGTGATACACTAATAAATCTTAAAATGAGAACTTATAATCCGTTTAATCCTGAGTTTTATTTCATAAACCATTAAGTCCCATTATAATATATTTTACATATATAGACAATAAGTAATTTGGGTGTGTGTGGAATGTTAAGGGATATTTAAGGCATTTCAACCGGATGAATTTACAAAATTGGGGTTTTATTAATGTAAGCTTTTTCGAATTTTACGGTGAAGAATTTGGAAAGATTGTGGACTCTTGTGTGACATTGGGTAATGACAATGTGTGTTCGGAATCAACGTAAACGGAAATGATATTTTTTTGGTATTAATTTGGCATTACTTAGGAATTTATGTTGCTCAACCATACATCGCCACAACGTAACATCGAAAACGTATATTTATAATTAAAACACACCTGCAACAAACCACAAACCACATCAAGCAAACGATGGCACTAAAACACCAAATTTATACCAGTAATAACAACATATCCGCATGCCAATTGAAATTAAAAAAATATCACCTATTTTCCGTGTGTAACGTGACGTAACATATATTCCGGATAAAAATACACCGAAACACCAGTTTGACATGGTCGATCCGTGCATAATAATTGTCTCACAATAACATGATACACCGTCTGTGCTGTGGAAGTATCCATTTGCATTACAAATCATACAGTAAAACCACCACCACATACCACTGAAAAAAACAACATTCACTGACCATTGCCACCAGTAACGAACTTGAAAAAAAATCAAACCATTACAAACAAAAACAACGCCATAACACACTAACATCACGAATAAACCAATAGAAACCGTTAACTCCCAAAAAACAAATGACTCACCTATTGATTGGCAACACAACACTCCAAACAAAGCACCTTTCAAAATGAAAAAAACACAACACACCAAAAACAACTTACTACTATCTCTGCCTTAAACAAAAGGTAACGTTAACCAATACAAGCATATTGGGAAACGCCAAACACAATCCATATCCATTACAAATTGATTTGCCGAAAATATGGAAAAACATCAGAAAAGAAAACACAAAAGGATAATCATGTAAACTTCAATTTCATCAAAATTATCCAAATATGACTTTTCAAAAACATAGGACTAATTGGTCCATAAAAAACTCTTAACATGAAACAACTTTCCCTAATATAGAATTTTTGAGTAAATTTTTCAAAATAATATAACCCAAATAAAATTTTAAAAATATTAAAATATATTAAAATAGCGCATACAAAACAACCTTTTAAAAAAAATATCTTTAAAAGAGAAGGCAAATTTTAAACGAGGGAGAATAGGCAATTTGTTGGTATATAAAAAAGGAGTGCGTAGGGGCGGGACCACAGCATAATTGAGCATAGCGATTTGGTTGCTTGCCTGGTTAGATAAGATGTCTCTGGACTAGGTTAACACAGGCCGACGAAGAACAACATCCGGTTGTTTAGGATGCTTTTAAATAAGTATATTTTTTTAATTTTTTATAAAAGATTATGTAAATAAATAGAAAGGTGATATAATGATAAAAAATAAATTATTTAGGGAATGTCAAAACACCCCTAATAATATTCCATTCGCTTAAAAATAAGAATTTTTTTAAAGAATTTAATTTTTTTAATAGTATAATTATTGTATTTTAAAAATATTAATTTTTTAAAATTATTTTTTAATAATACATTTTTTTAAAAATATTAATTGTCATAATTGAACTTTTTGTATTGTTAATGTATTTAAAGAAAGATAAAATAGAAAAATTTATATAATTTTAATCTTTAATTTTTTAAAACGGATTAATATTTTAAGATAATAAAAAATAAAATAAAATACTAATATTTTAAAACGGTGGGAATAATAACCTTTGACAAAAGTCTCTTTTGCAAAGATACTTAAAACTCAAAAGTTAACTTTTAATTTATTTTGAATCATATTATCTCTTTTTTTTTTTTTTTACATATTTTTTAAAAAAATAAAAAAAATCAACTAAAAATATCAATTTTTAATCAATTTTTTAAAATAATTCAAAATTGTAAAAAGCAATGTCACGTGCTTTTAATTAAGATGTAGAACGTACGTGGCTTGGTTGTGGCGTAAGTTTATGCCGTACTCAAATAATTCAAAATTATAAAAAGTAACGTCACGTGCATTTAAACTTTAGTTTGGCATAATTTAAAAAAGTTAAAAAGTCACTATTTTATTTAAGTCACATTACCTTTCTATTATATCTTCAAACTCAATTCATACCCAACTTATATTTTATAAAAAATTAAAAAATACACTTATCTATACTATATATTAAGCAAAAGGGAGTTTTTAACTCCAAGTCTTGTGGGAGTTCCAATCTTCTAATCCTAATTTTTTAATTTTTTGATTTTAAAAAAAAAAAACTCAGCATTTATTGACTTTTCCCAACCCACAATCCCTTTTGACTTCTCTCATAATTATTACAACATCCTTTTCAATTTCTCTCATAAACTATAGTTACACACAAAAATAAAAAATAAAAAAAATAAGAATTTAACTATAGATCTCAAAAAGATATAACATCTAAATTTGAATTATGATTTAATAATATAATTATATATATATTTTTAATGTATGTCTATCAAAATTTTAAATCACTTAATGGGACAAATTAATCAAATTTTCAAAATTATTGATTTTTAATTTACAAAATATATTAAAAAAATTTATTGATTGATTTATTTATTTATTTAATAACAAAAATATTTCATAATCTCTCCCTCCTAATCTCTCTCACAAATTTTTTTAAAAAAATATTAAAAAAAAACCTCAGCATTTATTGACTTCTCCCAACCCAACCTCAGCATTTATTGACTTTTCCCAACCCACAATCTCTTTTGACTTCTCATAATTATTGCAACATGCTTTTCAATTTCTCTCATAAACTATGATTACACATAAAAATGAAAAATAAAAAAGATAAGAATTTAGCTATAGATCTCAAAAAGATATAACATCTAAATTTAAATTATGATTTAATAATATAATTATGTATTTTTTTTATGTATATCTATCAAAATTTTAAATTAGTTAATGGGACAAATTAATCAATTTTTCAAAATTATTAATTTTTAATTTACAAAATAGATTAAAAAAACTATTGACTGATTTATTTATTTAATAACAAAAATATTTCATAATCTCTCCCTCCTAATCTCTATCACAAATTTTCCAAAAAAAAATATTAAAACTTGCATTCATTTTCTCTTCCCAAAAAAATCAGATAATATTTTCTATTAGTGTTGTAGATATCTACCTATATTTTATATATTATATTATAACATAACCAAAAAAATTTTAAAAAAAAATCTTTAAAGTTTAGATAAACTTTAAATCAATAAAACTCACATGTCTATCACATATCTAACTCACATCATAACTTACCTAAATAATAATAATTAAAAACAAATAGAAACCACAGATAAATTAAATTTAAAAAAAAAAAAAGATATACACAACTCCATCTTAAATAAATTGAAAAAAAAAATACCCGAATGAAAACCACACAAAAATAAAAATAAAAATAAAAAGATATATCTATCTATCTATCTATTTATATCTATACTATATATTAAGCAAAATGAGGTTTTTAACTCCCAAGGCCTATGGAAGCTTCAATATCCCAATCTGAATTTTTAAAATTTTTCATTTAATAAAAAAATTACATCTCAGTATTTATTAATTTGGTCAAAATTCCCTGATTAGCATTTATTAACTTTTTTCAATCCATATATCTTTTCACATGCCTGTAATTAGTAATTTGGTCAAAATTTTTTGATTAGCATTTAAAATTCCCTTATATAAATAATTATAGATACAATTCGTGTATAGTTACTGCAGTATCCTTTTTAATTTTTTCCATACACTATGATTAGTGATAAAAAAAATATCTTAAAAAACATAATTTATATATTAAAAATTTTTTAAAATAAATATAAATATTTATAATTATTCCGTGCATAGCACGGATGATAGGGTGATTTTAATTTATTCCAAAGAACCCTTAATTGAGATGTAAACGTGCATTGACGCAGAAGGTACGTGGTTTGGTTTTATCTGTTTCAATAATGATTCATCCCATTAAAAACATCATCACTATTAGCATTAATGCATTAAAAAAGTAAAAAAAAAAATAAAAAAATAAAACTTCAAGACCAAAATATCACATCATTACTAGTGAGACCCACTGCCACCTAATTAGTGGGAGCACTAATTAGTGCTCCCAACCATTTTTCTATCTGTTTATCCCGTGGGTCTGTTTGTGCCGCTTCGATTATTACGCCTTCTGGCACGCACCCCTATGTCTCACACTTCATTCAGGAATTTTTCATGAATAATTCGCTCCTTTTTTTTTTTTTTAATGAATAATTTTATTTATGGAAGGAGTCAATTAAATGATTATTTGAGAAGTACTAAATTAATATAATTTTTAATTTTTTATAAAAAAATATAAAATATGAATTAAATTTAAAAGAATGTAATTTAAATAAAATAATTGAACCGAAATAAGATAATATGCTAAAATAACACGTACTATTTCAACATATATCAAACAACCACTAAACATATTTCCCCTAAGGTTGCCGACAAGCATATGGATTTTTCCGGAATTTTATGAAATTACACTAATATTTCTATTTCAGATATATTGATCTATTTTGATAATTTAATTAAAAGTTAAAAACTTAATTTTTTGACTTTTTCTTTGTCACATTACTTTTTTATTTTTGTACGCGTTTTAAAAAAAGGATAAATTATAAATACTTATTTTGTAAATAATTTTTTGAATGTTTTAATTTGGCGTTAAAAAGTCTCGTTTGGAAATGATTTTTTTAGTTTCTTGAATTTTTATGAGAGAAAAAATGTAATGGTTATGAGTTAGATATGATATTTTGGTATTGTTTGAGAAGTAGGTTGACTTTTTGGCTTATTGATTTTTTTGAATATTTTAGTTTTGGGCTAAAAAGTCTGATTTAGGAAGGGCTTTTTAACTTTTTTTTGACTTTTTGGTAAGGTGTTATCATGTTAAATTACCAAACTGCCCTTCAAGTAATTTGGCTATTTCAAGTCCTTGGCTGATTAGGTCCACGTCAGAGTCAGCGTCATTGCGTTTTTTTGTTTTTTTTCAGGCGTCTTTTTATCTTTTTTTTTTTTAATTTATGTTTTTGTATCTTTTTATGGTTTTTTTTTTGCAATTTATGTTTTTGTCTTTTTTTTTTTTTGGTACATTATCCTGTTCTTTTTTTTTAATTTACGTTTTTGTCAATTTTTTTTATTGATATATATTAATTTGTTTTTATTTTTAGAAAATGAGTTTTCATGTGTTGTATTTATTTTTAAATTACGTGACAAATGGTAAATTATGTTTTTTTTTATTTGTTATTTTTTTGGGTGAGACGTATTTTTGTGGTTCTTTTTTTTAAATTTACGTTTTTGTCATTTCTTTTTTATTTGTATAAATTAATTTATTTTCATTTTTAAAAAATTGGTTTTCATGTGTTTCATTTTTTTTCCAAATTATGTGGCAAATGGTTATTTCTGTTTTCCTTTTGTTTTTTTGTTGGATGAGGCTTATTTTTGTGGTTTTGTTATTTTTTTCATTTACGCTTTTGTCAATTTATTTTTATTTGTATATATTAATTTGTTTTTAGTTTTCAAAATTGGTTTTCCATGTGTGGGTTTTATTTTTAAATTATGTGGCAACTGCGAATTTATGTTTGTAATTTTTTTTTTGACTTGTTTGTATTTATTGGAAAAACGTTACGACCATGTAATTTATTTAAAATGATGTCAAAAATCATAATGTACTGTCGTGGCACATGATAATTTTTCATGTCTCTTTTGGCGTTTGTTGTTTTAAATTGATGTTTTTATGTTTTTAACGGACGTGACAGATGATAAATTTTGAATTTGTTTTTTTTTTATTCATCATATTTTTTGGATCTTGGTTTTTTTTTTCGAAAAGGATTTTTCTGTTGTTTTTAGTTTGTCAAAGTTAGCCACGTCATCAATCGAAGGGATTATATTCTGTAAACACATACATATTGTACATGATAATATATTTGAATATTGTTTGTTCCACGTGCGTTACCAATGTTACAACCCTACGAATATTACATGGACTATTATATATTTCATAACGTTCTGTTATTACGCAAGTACACTAACTTGTCGCGTATGCGAAAGTGCACCAATGCCATATGCGGGTCCTCATCCCCAACCATTAAACCATCCTCGTCATGTTCAACTCGTGGTATGACATTTACTATTGTCATAGCCTCCTTCTCGTCGCAGATTGGATGAACAGTTGTTGGATTACCTGTATTTCGCCATATATAATTATGTAATGCCATTGACGCACCTACTAACTGAACTTGCACATTTGCAAAGTCATACCGAGGCATGTCTCGAATAAACCCCCATCGATTTTTCCAGGCATCGAAAGTGCATTCCACCATACTGCGTAACGACGAGTGAACTTTGTTAAATAATTCCCTTTAGCTTTTGCCGTCTGTTCCGATGACTTCTTCGGATTTGTTGTTGGTGGTAACGGCTACCTTTGAAAAGTGCTAGGTAACCTACCCGGTTTGGATAGCCAGAATCGACAAGATAATATTTGCCTGCAAACAGTACAATAATTTACTTGGTTACAATCTACATTGTGCTTCATTTTCAAGTAACGCTGTTTGACGAAAAATGTACTGCCCCATCAATTTTGTTCATTGCAATGTGTTACCTTCTTTAGGATATGGAAATGGGACATTGTCATTTGTTAGTATCTCATTGAAGATGCGACTATCATGCATACTTCCTTCTCATCCACACGAAATGAAGATGAAACACATGTCAAAATCGCACGCGGCCATGATATTTTGCGTGTGACAGTATTTCCTACTGAAATATGTTGACGTATCTGGCCCCGTAACCCATTCACTTACATGTGTTCCGTCTATTGCTCTAATACAGTCCTGCCAACAACCCAATTGTATTGTTACTCCTACAGGTATATGTAATGGTTATTTTCATACGTCACGTCCACTTAATAATAAAAACAAAATAACTGGACTTTGTACAAATAACTGGGTAATGTTTTTCAGTAGTACCTTGAAAGGTAGGTATTTCCGTTTAAATCGCACGTATGGATGTATATGATGCAGACTATATGTGGGCCGGCAATGAATAACAGTGAACTCTTTTACGGAAGTTAATACGTTATGCACGTGCCAAGTGTAGACACCCTATTTTTGACCGACCTTAAGACTCAGACGTCACCGATTGAGCGCTCGGTGATATTCCATATTGTGCTCATTAAGAAGTTTCAGAGTCTCGGCTGCGAGCCTTGCCTCTGGACTTCCGGGCTCTTTCGTGTCTTGCCTCGATTAGCGAACCAGGCTTCGTTTTTCCTGTTTTCTCTTCCCGAAGGGAGGGAGAGGTCTCGTAGATCATCTCTCAGTGGCCATAGGCTACGTTTCGTGGTCACAGGCCATTTTTCCTGTTTGGAGCCTGGTTTCAGATTTTGAGTCGTCACTGTACCTCGGTTCAGGACCGCTTAACCACTTCCGTTTGCTCCGGTTTTTGGCACATACCTTATTTACCCCCTTTTGAGGGACATTGTGGCTCGAGAGACCAACTTTGTGGTCGAACGCCACCTCCGGTGATTAACAGTCAGTTTTCGGGGCCCTAGGCCGCGTGTTTTGGCCCCCGAACCTTCGTTTTGCATCGGTTTGGGCTCATTTTTGGTGGAGGCCTTATTTTCATTATTAGGAAGGTCGTAGAAGGGTGGGAGGCCAGTAATTGTTCTGAAAACCAGTTTTATTTCTTCATCGCTCTCCATTGCCCGTTTTTCTCACTAGAAAGCCAATGTTGACCACCCTTAGGCCACTTTTTCTAGCCCTAAACCACATATTTGTGTTGTGCACACCTGGGAGACCACTAATATGATATGGCCGGCCAGTAATTGTCTCTGACCCTTTTGAACCCCTCTAAAACATTGGTTTTTCTCTCTACTGGTTCACTTCTTCCAGTTCTTAATCACATAGTTGTGTTGTGCACACATGGGAGGCCATCTTTTTGGGGTGGCCGGCCACTAATCTTTCTTGAACCTTTTGGCCGGCCGGCCACCTAAACCCTAGAAAACTGGCCAGTAATCCTGCTCTGTACATTACAGATATGTCTGCTTCCCAGATCCTCAGATCCTGGTCTTTTGGGGGGAGGAAACTTGAATTTGAATTTCCCCCCCTTTCCTCCACTCCTCTTCTCTATAAAACCAGCCCCCCAACCCCATTTCTCAGGGTTACAACATTTTGGTTTTGGGCTCTTGCATTGAATCTCTCTCCTTCTACACTTCAACCCTCAAAACCCCTCAAGTCCTACACCCTTTCTACATCAACCCATAGCACCACACCTCCTTACTCCATTCCAGCAGCTTGGGGGCCATTTCCAGAGGCTAGGAGCGCCATTTCTTGGACCAAGAGTTGTTGAAGACATAGGCTACAAGGGTGAGTCCCATTTTCCCTCTTTTGTGCATTTTTTTTGGCCTATATCTTAGCTCCTTGTGCTTACATTTTTGGGCTCCGACCCTAACTGAAAATAGTCTTATTTTGAGCTCTTTTTCATGTTTGATTAAGGGCCTTTCTCTGTTTGAGGCCTTCTTCTCACCCTTTGTGTTTAAACTCCCTTTTAGGCCTATTTTTGCATGGTATTTTAGGCATATTTGTGAACCGTTTTGGGCTTGGTCATAAACTGTAAAGTGGCTTTTTTTGAGCCCTTATTCAACTTTGTTGAAGGGCTCTCATCCATTTGGGGCCGGCTGCTGCCCCTTGTCTCTATTCTCTCTTTTAGGGCCATTTTTGCATGATAGATTAGCCCTATTTGTGTTTATTATTGAGACTTGCTATAAACTGGAAAAAGTTTTGTTTTAATCTCATATTCAAGTTTGTTTAAGGTTCCATTTTTTTTTGAGGTCATATGCTCCATTGTATGCTTGTTTGCTCCTATTTTGAGCCTTACATCTAAGCCCTTGTTGCATGCTTTGTTTGGACTTCTAGCCACTGGAATTCAGTGGATTTCCAGTGGCTTTGATGCTCTTTTGAGCCTCCAAATCAGAGGGGGGTGACCCCCTCTCACCTTGACTTGTTTAGTGGTCATTTTGGCCTTCCAAAGGGACCCATCTTTGCATGCTTTGAAGTCACATTTCAGGGTCAATTTGGTGAGTTTTGGGACTACCATATTTGATTTCCAAAGTTTTTTTGGTCATGCTTCATGTCTATCTTGCATGTGCTTAATAATCCCTTGGTATGCCCTCTAAAGGAGCCCCTCATTTGTGCATGTGTTGGCTGCCTCTCCATGTTTATTTGGGCATATTTTGGCATGTTTAGTTCACTGATTTTTTCTGGTTTGGTGAGTGCTCACTTGCTTCATGTACTTGCCATGTAATCCATGTTTGATGGTCAAAATTGCATGCTAATTTAGTCCATCTTGCTAGCACTTTTTGGCCATGCTTTAAACTGGAAATATGCATGTTTTGGGACTGCCTTGGTTCTGTCTTTAGGCTTCATGATCAAATAATGCATACTTTGTATAGCTATAAGTCATTCCATGTGCATAGTTTTGAATTTCAGGGTTCGTCTCATGCATCGGGTACCATGTTTCCATGTTTCGGGGCTGTTTAGCATCATATTTTAGTGCTGAAATTTGCATGTTCATATGCCATATTCCATGCCTTGCCATGCTTTGGTAGAGTGGCATTTATGCCTTAGGTTTGGTCCTCGGTTTGCGTGCATGCGTGCACGCATCTCGAGTGTCTCATTTTCATCTTATGGCCTCCGATGTGAGTGTGGCTGAGGTCCACTCATGTCGGTGTAAGTCCATTGTGCATTGTGTATGCCATTTCATTTCATAGCATTGTGTATGCTAGGTCGTATGTTAGCGTATTGTGTATGCCATGTTACCTCGTGCATCGTGTATGCCATTTCATAACATTGTGCATGTTAGGGTGTATCTTAGTTGCATTCATGCATGTCATGCATATTGCATTGTGCTTGGGATAGGAGTTAGTCCAAGCACGGGAAACGAGGGACGTTTCGTACTTCGAGTGACGGAACGTGTCTCAATTCCCAGTCACCGACACTCTGGATTATCCATGATGGAGCCTCGGTCTTGTTGTGTTTTCATGTGCATTCATCCTATATTGAGTTGTGCAAATCGACTCCTCGGCCATCATGCATCGAGATGCATGATTGGTGGCACGAGGATCGAGGCATGCATACATACGCGAAAATACATTGCCATATCCCTTCCCTACTCTCTGTTGCAGCAAATCAGGAATCAACAGCCTTTCAGAGCCTTGCATAGCATTCTGGCATCAATTGCAAACAGAGGCTAATTAGGGCGTCGCAATGGATTTCCGCGCCAAGCAACTCGAACATGCATCATTCATCATCCGGATCAGAGTCAAGGCAGTCCCTAGTTTGCATGCTAGTTCATCGCTTTCCTAGTTTAATTTGTTAATTAATTAGGGTTTTGTATTTATTCGGACTGTATTAGTCATTTGGGACTGTATATTATTTATTCGGACCCTCCGAGCGAGGACACAACTGTAATAAGTGTGCGTGCGTGTGATGTATGTCTTCCAACCCCACGTCTTTCTCCCTTTATTTACCAGCTTATGATGGTTAGATTAGGGCATGTTTCAATTAGCATACAGTATGATAGCATGTTTACATTCATTCATCTGTCTTGCATGCACCGGGCTCGGCGCATCATACTAACTGCATTGTATTTCAATTCCGAGTTGAATATTTGTTAGTTGTAGCATTTCACATGCCATCTTTAGAATAGCCGAGCCTGCTATAGTTGCATTTTTGCAGGTGTTGTATTAGGCACTTCTATATAATTAGGATCATACATGGATTTCTAATTAGCTTTTATTTTGGCTTGGAGTACTCGGTAAGTTTTTATGCTTTAGCATCCTTGCATGCGTGTGAGTGACTGCCATGATAGCATGTTTGCCATGAGGCTAAATGCTTATGTGATATAACTGCCTGAATGCCTGTGGGTGAAGGTTGGGTTATTTGGATTGGAACAATTCGTTAAAATATGTGTTTTAAGCCCACTAGATAGTGGCAAAATCATGTTTTCTAAGCCCGCCCGAGGGTGGAAAATCCACGTCTTAGTCTACTTGCGAGTAGCACCATCAAACCATTTTCAAATAAACAAAGATGAAATGTTTTGTTCCAATTCAGGCGATCCAGTCTATACTTGTATGTCAGGCATCACATAGTAAATATAGGCTAATAATCTAATAAGAACACATAATGTTTTCAAAACTCGATATCATGGTTAGTAGAGGCCGATCTTTGATCGGGCGAAGGGTGCTCACGGCGACCTCCCCCAATCGTATCCAAGTTCCCGAGCCGAGGCAACTTTTGTGATGACGGACACGTGGCCTTAGGCAACGAGTCAGGATTTCCTAAATTTTCCAAAATAAAATATTTAGGTGGCGACTCTGTATCTGGAAAAGTAGTCCATGTTTGGCACTTCTTTCAAAAAAATCTGTTTTCTCAAAAACGATTTGCCGGATTTGGACTCTTTGGTTCAAGATTAAGAACCGTGACATTGAGTCCTGAACTGTGGTGAGCCCAAATGAACAAAACGGGTCTCACCCTCCCAGGACGTTTGGGGACGTCTACAGTTTCTGGCGACTTTGCTGGGGATTTAGAGAACTTGACTCGAACTCATGATATCTTGTTTTGGCTACACTTATGTGTTTCTTTGCATTGCATTTGCATTGGTGCGCCTAGGACACCGTGTTTGCCATCTCGCTATTCTCGAACGGTTTCTTGGGAGGCTTGTCTTGTCAAGGCATGACCATAAGGCTGACCGATTGTGGGCTCTGCCAGTATGGGAACACAAACCCCGGTTTTACCGGGGCGTCCTTTTTGACCATTCGACCTAGTGCATATTCGGAATCCATAGTGACCATTCCAAACTAGGACAGGTTACTTACCCAATATAGGTTGTTTGAAACCGCTGCGTGCGTAGTGAAACTCTAGCTCCTGACAAAAATAGGACAGGAAAACTCTACCCCAACATAGGGGTGTTTTGGCTCTTACTTGCTTGTTATGTGCTTTTAGAGTGCGTCTCTACAGGAATGCATGTATCGGTTTACAAGTCTGGGCATCAGGCCTGCGGGCATTACTATCAGTATTTGGGAGTCAGCTTTACCTGTGGGTATCAGACTCAGATTTGGGGCAGAATTTTGGGGCAGAAATCAGTAACGAGTGCAGTCATTCAGCTACGCTCGTATCTGTTTTGGTGAAGTTGAGCTGAGGTGCTGTCTGTTTTCTCTTTTGCTAGGTAGTCCTGGAACCATAGCTTTAGAAGGCTCTGATATCCCCCGAGGTTCATCGAATTTGTGCTGATAGACTTTGTCAGGTCAGAGATTCAGTTCAAGGGCAATTAGTGTTCCTTTGCCAGAGGCAGGGTAAAAGGGCTAGTCAGGCACAAATCACTAGTTCAACAGTTACCAGATTAGTGGCCCTTATCCATCCCACCAGTGAACACTTAGGCTGAGGTCTCAGTTTCTACTACAGGGATAGATACCAGTCAGTTAGATGGATCAGCAGAACACATCAGGGATGGAGGCAATGATGCGCCAGATGCAAGAAAGTATGAAACTCATGCAGCAAGATGCTGTTCGCCAAGCTGAATTCGCCAAACAACAAGCTGTGGTCATGGCCCAACAGGCAGAGTTAATCACCAGATTGCAACAGCAAAACGGAGCATCTGCTTCGCATCAAGCTCCCCCCTCCCACTAGTAGATCCAATACCTGGGGAGACGCCAAATGTCTAGGAAGGTACGGACATTCCGATAGGGCTGGCTCCACCCCCAATCTTACCCCAGCTGTCTAAAGCACCAATCAATCCACCGGACTCTCCCTTTAAGTTCGAGGTAGACCATACAGCGTTGAAGTTGAGTAAGCTTGAAAAGTTGTTCAAGAAATCCCAGGGGGTAAAGTCCATCCCGGACATTAAGGACGGGTACACCGATGCAGCTATGATACTGCCGGACAGGTTCAAGATGCCTCACATCGACCGTTTTGACGGGTCAGGAGATCCCATGGTTCACCTGAGTTTGTTTTCAGATGTTCTGCGCCCGATGGGCTTGACAAGATTACAAAAGCTTTCCCTTTTTGGCAGGACCCTGTCGGGTATTACGGCCATCTGGTACGCCAAATTGAAGGATTCAGTGAAACGAAGCTGGGAGGAGATGGCCGAGGCCTTCGTCGCACAATATTCATACAATACCCAAATCGAGATTATGACCCGTGATCTTGAGACGACGAGGCAGGAGCCTAAGGAGAGCTTCTCAGAATTCGTGGCCCGCTGGAGGGCCAAGGCCTCAATGATGACCATTAGGCCAACGGATAAGAATCAAATATGGATGGTTGTGCGCAACCTCCAGCCCAAACTAATGCAGAAAATGATCGTGCTTCCCTCCCCTACCTTTTCGCATTTGCATGAGATGGGAGTACAGATCGAGGATGCTATGAAGCAGGGCCTCATTGACCAGGAGAAGGAGTAGCCCAGGAGGGCGTTTACCCGCAGTTCGAATGCGACCACCAGCGGTGACGCAGCTGCAAGATCTTCCGAAGTGGGCATGGTCGCCACCACCACACCAAGAGCAGCCACCCCCTTTGTTGGTGCATCCACTTCAAACCCCAGAACTTCAGACTATTTACCCCGAGGCAAGAGGGTTTTCACCCCACTCTATATGTCTTTGTCTAAAGCCCTGGGGGTCCTACTCAGGAAAGGACATTTGAAACCGTTAGAGCAATGACCTCTACCCGATCCTCTCCCTTCAAAGCATGACCCGACTACATCAGGCTTTTCCATCAACAAACCGTCATGACACCGATAGCTAAGGCCCATCTCCGCCACGAGATACAAAATTTGATTGACAACGGGGTCATCCCCGCACCAGGTCCTGCAAAGTCTATCGGCACTTAATCAGTGAACTTGTGGGGGATAATGTGATGTGATTGAGGGATGAACCACCTGCAGGCGGCGTTCAGTTTATTTCAGATATGGTGTATGGCATGCACTGTTTTGAACATTTGTGAATGCTGGTTTTTGTACATTTTGACTTAGGTATTGGGTCAGTCTTGTTGTGTTATTTTGAGTCTGTCTCTTTGTTTTGAGTCAGTTTTTTTGTTTAGGGTCTGTCTTGTTGTATCGAGTCAGTCCTATTGTACAAAAGGTCGGGTGATTCCGAAGGTGTTACCTCGGGCATCACCATTTTGTTTTGCATTTGTCTTTTCGTTTTGTCTTGAGTTTGTTTCTGCCTGGAGCCGGTTACACCAACAAATTTGAATGAACAACAGTGATTTTCACATTCTTGTGTTTGCCTCTGCCTTGTGCCGGTTGTGCCAGAAATTCTAATTGAGATGGCAGTATTTGAGTAGAAGCTGTGTCTTTTCTGTGCCTTGAATTCATTGCATCGACCTAAATTTTCCAAAACTTTTTGAACACTGCGGTGAAAACAAAGAGGGAGGAATTCCTCGGGATTTGCAAAACTTTGATCAAATTGAGAGAAAGAGAGACGTGCTAAGCCCTTAATGAATAAAATCATGCTTGTTAGCGTGAGTACTGAGAAGGACCCTGACTTGATCTAGACTGGTTTCACACTATCTTCAGTGCGAGCGATTTGTCGCTTTCTTAAAAATTTTCAAAAAACAAAATGTTTTGCGCGGTCCTGCGAAGACCTGTGTGGAATCGCTCTTAAGATTGTGCAGCCTAGGATCGCTCTCAGCCTCGAGACTCAACCCCTTTGCTTCCAAACCTTGAACTTGAATTCAGAATGTTCAACGGTCAACTACAACGTGAGGCTGGTGGCTGTTTGAAGCAGCCCTCGAACAAGAGGCCAGGAAAGTCGGATCGAGAAGATCAGAAGAAGCTTGCAAAGCTAGAACGGAAGCACCCTTCGAACTAGGGGCAAAGATGTCAGATGTGCTCGAAGAGCCGAAGATGAGTCTTCTTGCAAGTCAACAACCACTCTCCTGGATACGGATGACTTCAAAACCCTACAACCATTTGGCATGGACCAAGCTACACTTTTACCCTTTGAGAGAGGCTCATTGGGTCGAAAACCCGTATGGGCACCTGCAAAAGTTAGAGCGAGACAAAAAAATATACAAAAAATGCAAAAAGAAAAGAAAAAGAAAGATGCAAAAAAAGAAGAAGAAAAATGAATGAAAAGAATATAAAAAAAAAAAAGAAAAGAAAGAAAGAAGAACAAAGCTCGCAAGGTTGAAAACCTGCGACGGGCGCCTTGGCAAAAGTTAGAGCCTAAAAAGGAGAGGTTAATACCCGAGTGTACCTAGACCCCGAACTACGTAAGGCTTGATTCCCATCTTTGGGATACGTAGGCAACTTCATTCTGAAGTCCAGCCGTAAAACACTTCAAATTCGACTGTGTCCACGCGATGGTTCTGGTCATCTTTGTCTTCTCTGTATCTAAGAGTCTGGTTATGTTCGTCGCTCTGAGGACTGACTACAATGCGCTGCGGTGCCATCCAAACAAGGGGCAACTTTTCGTTGCCATTCAATGCGCCGTGGTGCCGTTCAAACAAGGGGCAACTTTTCGTTGCCATACAGCTCTCTTCAAGCACGGGGCAGTTTTCCTTTGGATCCGAGGTTGTGCATCTCAAGAGTAGGTTTCATGCTCGTTGAGTAAGTGGCCGTTTGCAAAAATGGTTTTTGAAAATTTTTACTGAGGTTGACTAATTTTCTCGAAAATTGTTCCATCTTTTTCAAAAATTGGACCATTTCTTGGATCCAAAAAAGGAAAATTTTCAATGCTCATAGCCTGACTTGCATGATTTTAAATCAAGAAAATTGAACAAGCATGTTAATCTAACTCTCATTTTTGGTCAAAATTGTTTTAGTAGAAAGCCAAAAATAAAAAAATGGTCGA
Organism: Camellia lanceoleosa; assembly: GCA_025200525.1. Lineage (NCBI taxonomy): Eukaryota > Viridiplantae > Streptophyta > Magnoliopsida > Ericales > Theaceae > Camellia > Camellia lanceoleosa. The sequence continues at coordinate 32,420,108 of CM045760.1, forward strand.
AATGATGAACTAGGGGCACAGTTGAGTCAGGTGTTCTGTCTTTTCCCCATTGTCAACATACTTGCCAGAAAGGGCACCATACTTGCCAAGAAAGACACTCTACCTGCCAGAAGAGGGCACAACTGAAGCTAACAGCAAAAGAGTAGAAAGCTCTCACATCCTCCAAGCAATGAGGTATCGCCAAGTGTGAAGCACCTAATTGAATGGGGAGATATTCCACTCTCTCATCTGGACAGATCTAATCACGTCCAAACTCCCCAGCAGAGCACCGTCGACCGATGTCAGCTGCAGATTTGCTATACACCTAATTGTAGTGTGGCCCCTCTGTGGAAGAAACTCACTGTTGTGAACAAGAAGAAGAATCTAGCGGAATGCTAGGGGCAAGACCTCGCAACTTTCTGTTTATCCATCAACCACCCAGGGGAGGGATAAAAAATGAGAGATTGAAGAATAGAGAGATGTGCGTTGAGAGAAAAAGTGAGAAAATGGCTTTTTCAAAAAAACAGAGCCTGAGGGCTGAGTGATGTAAGAATCACAAATGAGAAAGGGTGGGAATAATACCCGGAGAAAACTGGCTCCTCGTGCACTGAGAGGTCTCTCGTCTTTGTAACACGTTTGTGTGTCATGTTTCTTGTTTTGTTTGTCTCGATTTTTGCTTTGAGTCGTTTCGAGCGTGTCTCGATGTGTTTAGGTTGTTTTACCTTGTTTTTCCTTTGTTGAGTCGTGTTTAGGTTGTGTGCCTTTTATTTCCGTGTTGAGTTGTCTTGCTGTGTTTAGTCGTAGGCTCAATACCTGGTCGAAAACTCATCTCTCAATTTCAAAAATAAAATCGTTTTGTGCTCAAAGTGCTGTGCCATTCTTCACGTTTGTGCAAAACAAGATTCGTTCTTTTATAAAATCGCACGGTTCAACCCAGGTCATGTGAGAACAGTAAAACCAGGACCTATCCGAAGCTATATGGGTTCCAGATTGCAAAGCAAAAGAAAAGAGGGAAAATCGAAGCATCTGAGTGTGTTTCACCTTCAGCAAATTTCGTGATTGTACTCCGGATGTACCTCCTCAGGCCTTGTCACTACTCTGAAGTATGAGTGTATCTCGGCCCCAAGCTTAAGCCTACTCCAAGTCGGAATGGCAATTAAAGCAGCAGCAGATGTTATCACTCTCTGGTATGAACAGGGTGTGCCCGTTTTTTGAGCTGAGTGTGTTGCAAACCCCTCCGAAAGGTAAATCGGAGGTCGCGTTTGAATTTGGTCTCGTTAAGGCTTGTATTCCCTTATTCGGCATTTTGTTTTAAATATGCGTTGTCACGCACGTTCCATTTGCATCGTGATGCACGTTCCAATTGCATTGTTATGCACCCACTTCACTTGCATCGTGATGCACGTTCCAATTGCATTGTTATGCACCCACTTCACTAGCATTGTTATACCCATTCATTGCATTAATTATGCACATCTATCTCGCATTGTTATGCTCATTACTTGCATTGTTATGCACCATTTCACTTGCAATTATCATTCTTTCTCCTCGCGTGTGCGACAGGTTAGACCTCCTTTGGTTTAGAGCATTTGGAACACGCCCAATGCCCGATCTTTTATTCTCAAACACCGGATACGCCCTACGTTTCTTCTTCCTTCCAAAACACTGGGATACGTCCCTATGTTTCTCCCTTTATTCTGAAACAAAGGGATACGTCTCTATGTTTCCCTCTTTTTCCGAAACACCGGGATACGTCCCTATGTTTCTCCTTCATTCCGAAACACCGGGATACGTCCTTATGTTTCTCTTTTTCCGAAACACCGAGATATGTCACTACGTTTCTCCTTCCTTTCGAAACACTGGGATACATCCCTATGTTTCTCTCTTTATTCAAAACAAAGGATACGCCCTATGTTTCTTTTGTCGAAACACCGGGATACGTCCCTATGTTTCTTCTTCATTCCGAAACACCGGGATACGTCCCTATGTTTCCCTCTTTTTCCGAAACACCGGGATACGTCCCTATGTTTCTCCTTCATTCCGAAACACCGGGATACGTCCTTATGTTTCTCTTCCTTTCCGAAACACCGGGATACGTCCCTATGTTTCTCTCCTTTTCTGAAACACTGGGATACGTCCCTAGGTTTCTCCCCTTTTGGTTAAAAGTGTTCGGAATATGTTCCAATGCTCACACCATTCTGAAACACCGGGATACGTCCTTAGGTTTCTTCCTCTTTGGTTAAAAGCGTTCGGAATACATTCCAATGCTCACACCATTCCGAAACACCGGGATACGTCCCTAGGTTTCTCCCTCTTTGGTTAAAAGCGTTCGGAATACGTTCCAATGCTCACACCATTCTGAAACACCAGGATACGTCCCTATGTTTCTCCCTCTTTGGTTAAAAGTGTTCGGAATACGTTCCGATGCTCACACCATTCTGAAACACCGGGATACGTCCCTATGTTTCTCCCCCTTTGGTTAAAAGCGTTCAGAATACGTTCCAATGCTTATACCATTCCGAAACACTAGGATAAGTCCCTCTGTTTCTTTCTTTGTCCCCTTCCTCACACGATTTCGCAAGGTTCGAATTTATCTTAGGTTGCGTGAACGCACTCGATTAATTTTCTTTGTTCTTCCTCCACTCACGAGTCCAACGTGGTTGGCGATGTCACCATTTTGCATCTATTGTACTCTCTGCATCACATCTATTATATCCATTGCATCAGATCTGCTTTTATCGTCGGTCTAAGGAGACCTTAAATCTCGTGATCATCATTCGCGATGTTTTGCGTATCGTACTTGCATTTCATCGCACTATCTTGTGCACCCTCTGGTCTAGGAGACCTTAAATCCTCTAAAGGTGCAATTCCTTTGGTGTTTGTCGTGCCCGAACGACTTCCGATGGTCTGGTATAACCACCTACCTATGTTTACAGCGAGTTCCTAGGAGACCAACTGAGACGGTGGAAACTAGAGTTCGAATGGCTTATGCCTAGAACGCAAAGGTTCAGGATTTCCGAAACTAAAGCCTGGTTTAAATACCTAGGGGTATATCCTCGGCTTGAAATCTGTATGGCAGCCCCATAGATTGAGATAACATTTGTATGCACCTCAATTCTGGATACTGATCCAACCTAGTCTGTCACCCTGTTGGCGAATAGGGAAAGCTGCAACCATAGTCTGGGAGAAAAGTAGTACCTGTGGTTCAATCAAGAAGAAGTGAGAGATCCCCAGCAGCATGAGGTAAGTCATTGCCAATTACCCCTGTGAGGTACCTTCATTTCCTAGCTATTACATTGCATTTTGGCCACTACATTGCAGTGCATTACATGAATCCTCAATCTTCAAATCGGCTTCGCGTAGCGTATGAGTCCAATTATCAAACCGACTTCGCGTAGCGTATAAGTCCAATTTTCAAACCGGCTTCGCGTAGCGTATAAGTCCAATTATCAAACCGGCTTCGCATAACGTATAAGTCCAATTATCAAAATATTTCTGCATATCATTTTGCATCTTGCCCCTGAACTACGCTGGTTTGATTCCTTGCAAAGGGATACGTAGGCAGCCTGCGGGTACAATCATTTATTTATCTATATTTTGTTTGTTTGTCAAATTCTTCGGCCTTGTCAAAAATAGGTCGTCTCTGGGCTTTGACATTCACTCCCGTCACTTCTTGACTTTCGAGTTCTGTCAAAGAGGGGCAACTGTAGACACCCCATTTTTTATCGACCTTAAGACTCAGACGTCACCGATTGAGCGCTCGGTGATGTTGCATATTGTGCTCGTTCAGAAGTTTCAGAGTCTCGGCTGCGAACCTTGCCTCCGGACTGCCGGGCTCTTTCATGTCTTGCCTCGGTTTGTGAACCAGGCTTCATTTTCCCTGTTTTCTCTTCCCGAAGGGAGGGAGAGGTCTCGTAGATCATCTCTTAGTGGCCGTAGGCTAGGTTTCGTGGTCATAGGCCATTTTTTCCGTTTGGAGCCTTTAGGTTTTGAGCCGTCGGCAGGTGTCTCGGGCCGGACCGCTTAACCACCTCCGTTTGCTCCGATTTTTGGCACATTCCTTATTTACCCCCTTTTGAGGGACACTGGGGCTCAAGAGACCAACTTCGTGGTCGAACGCCACCTCCGATGCTTAATCATTTTGGGGCCTGTCACAGAGTTTTGGCCCCCGAACCTTCGTTTTGCATCGGTTTGGGCTCATTTTTGGTGGAGGCCTTATTTTCATTATTAGGAAGGTCGTAGAAGGGTGGGAGGCCAGTAATTGTTCTGACAACCAGTTTTATTTCTTCATCGCCCTCCGTCGCCCGTTTTTCTCACTAGAAAGCCAATGTTGACCACCCTTAGGCCACTTTTTCTAGCCCTAAACCACATATTTGTGTTGTGCACACCTGGGAGACCACTAATATGATATGGCTGGCCAGTAATTGTCTCTGACCCTTTTGAACCCCTCTAAAACATTGGTTTTTCTCTATCCTGGTTCACTTCTTCCAGTTCTTAATCACATAGTTGTGTTGTGCACACATGGGAGGCCATCTTTTTGGGGTGGCCGGCCACTAATCTTTCTTGAACCTTTTGGCCGGCCGGCCACCTAAACCCTAGAAAACTGGCCGGCCAGAATCCTGTCTCCAGGTACATTACAGATATGCCCTCTGTTTCCCCCAGATCCTCAGATCTGAGGGGTCTTGGAGAGGAAACTTGAATTTGAATTTTCCCCCCTTTCCTCCACTCCTCTTCTCTATGAAACCAGCCACCCAACCCCATTTCTCAGGGTTACAACATTTTGGTTTTGGGCTCTTGTATTGAATCTCTCTCCCTTTATACTTCAACCCTCAAAACCCCTCAAGTCCTACACCCTTTCTACATCAACCCATAGCACCACACCTCCTCACTCCATTCCAGAAGCTTGGGGCCATTTCTAGAGGCTAGGAGCGCCATTTCTTGGACGAAGAGTTGTTGAAGACATAGGCTACAAGGGTGAGTCCCATTTTCCCTCTTTTGTGCATTTTTTTGGCCTATATCTTAGCTCCTTGTGCTTACATTTTTGGGCTCCGACCCTAACTGAAAATAGTCTTATTTTGAGCTCTTTTTCATGTTTGATTAGGGGCCTTTCTCTGTTTGAGGCCTTCTTCTCACCCTTTGTGTTTAAACTCCCTTTTAGGCCTATTTTTGCATGATATTTTAGGCTTATTTGTGAACTGTTTTGGGCTTGGTCATAAACTTTAAAATGACTTTTTTTGAGCCCTTCTTCAACTTTGTTGAAGGGCTCTCATCCATTTGGGGCCGGCTGCTGCCCCTTGTCTCTATTCTCTCTTTTAGGGCCATTTTTGCATGATAGATTAGCCCTATTTGTGTTTATTATTGAGACTTGCTATAAACTGGAAAAAGTCTTTTTTTAATCTCATATTCAAGTTTGTTTAAGGTTCCATTTTTATTTGAGGTCATATGCTCCATTGTATGCTTGTTTGCTCCTATTTTGAGCCTTACAACTAAGCCCTTTTTGCATGCTTTGTTTGGACTTCTAGCCACTAGAATCCAGTGGATTTCCAGTGGCTTTGATGCTCTTTTGAGCCTCCAAATCAGATGGGGGTGACCCCCTCTCACCTTGACTTGTTTAGTGGTCATTTTGGCCTTCCAAAGGGACCCCTCTTTGCATGCTTTGAAGTCACATTTCAGGGTCAATTTGGTGAGTTTTGGGACTACTATATTTGATTTCCAAAGTTTTTTTGGTCATGCTTCATGTCTATCTTGCATGTGCTTAATAATCCCTTGGTATGCCCTCTAAAGGAGCCCCTCATTTGTGCATGTGTTGGCTGCCTCTCCAGGTTTATTTAGGCATATTTTGGCATGTTTAGTTCACTAATTTTTTCTGGTTTGGTGATTGCTCACTTGCTTCATGTACTTGCCATGTAATCCATGTTTGATAGTCAAAATTGCATGCTAATTTAGTCCATCTTACTAGCACTTTTTGGCCATGCTTTAAACTGGAAATGTGCATGTTTTGGGACTGCCTTGGTTCTGTCTTTAGGCTTCATGATCAAATAATGCATACTTTGTATAGCTATAAGTCATTCCATGTGCATAGTTTTGAGTTTCAGGGTTCATCTCATGCATCGGGTACCATGTTTCCATATTTCGGGGCTGTTTAGCATCATATTTTAGCGCTGAAATTTTCATGTTCATATGCCATATTCCATGCCTTGCCATGCTTTGGTAGAGTGGCATTTATGCCTTAGGTTCGGTCCTCGGTTTGCGTGCATGCGTGCACGCATCTCGAGTGTCTCATTTTCATTTTATGGCCTCCTATGTGAGTGTGGCTGAGGTCCACTCATGTTGGTGTAAGTCCATTGTGCATTGTGTATTTCATTTCATTTCATAGCATTGTGTATGCTAGGTCGTATGTTAGCGCATTGTGTATGCCATGTTACCTCGTGCATCGTGTATGCCATTTCATAACGTTGTGCATGTTAGGGTGTATCTTAGTTGCATTCATGCATGTCATGCATATTGCATTGTGCTTGGGATAGGAGTTAGTCCAAGCACGGAAAACAAGGGACGTTTCGTACTTCGAGTGACGGAACGTGTCTCAATTCGTAGTCATCGACACTTCGGATTATCCATGATGGAGCCTCGGTCTTGTTGTGTTTTCATGTGCATTCATCCCATATTGAGTTGTGCAAATCGACTCCTCGGCCATCATGCATCGAGATGCGTGATTGCTGGCACGAGGATCGAGGCATGCATACATACGTGAAAATACATTGTTATGTCCCTTTCCTGCTCTCTGTTGCAGCAAATCAGGAATCAACAGCCTTTTAGAGCCTTACATAGCATTTTGGCATCAATTGCAAACAGAGGCTAATTAGGGCGTCGCAATGGATTTCCGCGCCAAGCAACCTGAACATGCATCATTCATCATCCGGATCAGAGTCAAGGCAGTCCCTAGTTTGCATGCTAGTTCATCGCTTTCCTAGTTTAATTTGTTAATTAATTAGGGTTTTGTATTTATTCGGACTGTATTATTCATTTGGGACTTTATTCGGACCCTCCGAGCGAGGGCACAACTGTAATAAGTGTGCGTGCATGTGATGTATGTCTTCCAACCCCACGTCTTTCTCCCTTTTATTTACCAGCTTATGATGGTTAGATTAGGGCATGTTTCAATTAGCATACAGTATGATAGCATGTTTACATTCATTCATTTGTCTTGCATGCATCGGGCTCGGCGCATCATACTAACTGCATTGTATTTCAATTCCGAGTTGAATACTTGTTAGTTGTAGCATTTCACATGCCATCTTTAGAATAGCCGAGCCTGCTATAGTTGTATTTTTGCATGTGTTGTATTAGGCACTTCTGTATAATTAGGATCATGCATGGATTTCTAATTAGCTTCTATTTTGGCTTGGAGTACTCGGTAAGTTTTTATGCTTTAGCATCTTTGCATGCGTGTGAGTGACTGCCGTGATAGCATGTTTGCCATGAGGCTAAATGCTTATGTGATATAACTGCCTGAATGCCTGTGGGTGAAGGTTGGGTTATTTGGATTGAAACAATTCGTTAAAATATGTGTTTTAAGCCCACTAGATAGTGGCAAAATCATATTTTCTAAGTCCGCCCGAGGGTGGAAAATCCACGTCTTAGCCTACTTGCGAGTAGCACTATCAAACCATTTTCAAATAAACAAACATGAAATGTTTTGTTCCAATTCAGGCGATCCAGTCTATACTTGTATGCTGTGCGCATCACATAGTAAATATAGGCTAATAACCGGAATAAGAACACATAATGTTTTCAAAACTCGATATCATGGTTAGTAGAGGCCGATCTTTGATCGGCGAGTGGGTGCTCACGGCGACCTTCAATCGCATCTAAGTTCCCGAGCCAAGGCAACTTTGGTGATGACGGACACGTGGCCTTAGGCAACGAGTCAGGGTTTCCTAAATTTCCCAAAATAAAATATTTAGGTGGTGACTTTGTATCTGGCAAAGCAGTCCATGTTTGGCACTTCTTTCAAAAAAATCTATTTTCTCAAAAACGATTTGCTGGATTTGGACTCTTTGGTTCAAGATTAAGAACCGTGACATTGAGTCATGAACTGTGGTGAGTCCAAACGAACAAAACGGGACTCACCCTCCCGGGACGTTCGGGGACGTCTACACCGAGACACAGTCTTCCCCAAATGTTGGAACCGTTCTTGGATTTCCCGATTTTACATCCCTTTCAACACGTGGATAAACATTGCAACGCTTTCTTCAACAGCTAAACCATGTGGACGTTACGGTACTTGTAACCCAAAATCATTTACTAATGTCTCACACAAAGCGACAAAAACTTCCTTCGGCATGCAAACATTTTCCTCAAATCGACCCATATGGCCCGCATATAGTTCGGATATCCATGCATGCCTGGTCAATATAGAAGTGCGACATAGCGTTTTAGCCATGTGTTTTTCGTACCACTCTGTGACATACTGGCATGCTTGTAGAAATGTTCAGTTGTGTTCTTGTTGCAGCTATACGGCCATTTCATTAAGCATTTCCCTTAATAAGTCATTGTTGCTTCCATCCTAGGGACTCATCACGTCTTCGTTGTTGCGAAACCTACAAGAGTGGCACTGTTTCAATCAGTTTGCACATGATGCATTGACTCAAATGTAATAACAATTTGCAATTACAAAATGCCGACATATTTTTTAATGTAAAAAAATGCCGTCACCAATGTCATTACTAACGCATAATGATATGAATTAAACAAATAGTGAACCTGGTCATTATTATTTACAGGGGGACCATTAACATAGCAATGGCATTACTAACACAATCACAAAAGATGACGTCAAACTAACATAACAGTTTCCCAAACAAAATTAATAAATTCAAAAGCATCACACGCAGGCCGTCGTTGCGCATTTCATGCCCTTACATTTAATGCAAACCTAACCATCCTAAACAAGAAAAAGTTTAAAACATGCACACACAACCATCCTGTTTTAGTACAGTTCCAACAATAACATAACTAAAAGTTTTCCAAAGCAAGAGAAGGGCAGGCATTTTCAGTATTACTAACACCGCTATATTACATCCGGCGAGCCCCAAACAGTTCAAGAACGGCGCCGACGCAGACATTGAGTCGCTTTTGTGTAAGCCACCCTATAATGTGGTCGCCATCGTTGGCACATCATCACCTCCGTGTCTGCGTTATCAATAAGTGTCGAGCGTTAAATGAAATAGCGGCATACCAATTAGGGATGGAATAGTCGCCGTGATGCATGCACTCAAATAGTGTATGCTGATTCGTTACCGTGAGGTGCCCATCAGAATCTGTTGATTCTTGGTACGCACCACATCTGTTAGGTTGTTCATGCTTTTCGCAATAACTGACGCTCCACTTGTTGCCTTTTCGACTTCGAAACACTTGTTGATGGCGTATTTCTCCTTTTTCCCTTTTCAATCAGAACAGGTTCCAGTGAAGGATTTGAGGCCACGCCTGCATTCTTGCGTATCGACAAGAAATGGTCAGGTGCTTCCAAAGCGTACGTAATCAAATGAGTCATCAGCATCTTCAGGAACTTTCTCTCCTGGTGTCCAATGGTGCTTACTAGTAGCTGATGCCCCGATGAAGACCGTCTCCATCAAGTCACGATGTTTGAAAGTTTTTTTCCTGAACTTGGCACACACCTTGTTTACCTGCACAGTTGGAGATTTATGAAAGAGGAACACGTTACATTTCATATAACAAGTGATACAGTTAACTAAAAAGGTTAAATGTATTGGTTACAGACAAATATGAAACACAAGAAACATGTACTTACCGATTCCATCTTGTCCTACCACTCTCAGTGCTCAAAACATACCTGTCATCACAAACCCTATCCCCGACACTCCTTTGCTTGAATCCATCAACTTTGTCCACGCTTGTCACTCTTTTTTCAAACTGATATATTTATTCTTCAACTGTTTGAGGCCATGTTTTCTTCCTCTTTTTTTTTTTTCTCAAATTTCCTCGCCAACGACTTGTACCCTGCTTGGCTAAGGACCAAGAATGACCGATTTTCTTTTGTAATCTTATTTGCAATCAACTGCAGGAAAATTCGGATTGAGTCACTGTCCCATGAGGCCTTGTGGCTGAACAGAGTCTGCGTCTCTTCAAGGCTGCTTGACTTCTCTGTCCAATGCCTTTGCTTTTGGATTGGGTACGCGGAGAAGTACGTATGGAAGTCATTACCAACAACGACGCAGCTAACTAATGTACGGTTACAAAATAACACCATCACATATTTTTTTGTTTAATTGAAGCGTATATGCACATAGCAGAGTAAATTTGACAGCATATAACTAGTGCACAATAATAAAATACATAAATAAACATGCAACTGAGTGGTGGACACAGTTGTCATAGTGATTAATACGTTTACCCTTTCGTAGTGGAGGAACTAACATATAAACTTGTAGCCATACTATAACATACAAACAACATACTAACATTTGAAATACGTTCCAAACATACTAATAACATCCTAATGTTCCTTACATACGCAACAACAAAATGACAACGACAATGCATAGCACAGACACAATTGTCTCAAGGAGACACAAGGATTGTTGAATGTGTATGACATCATCCCGCAATTGCATGACAATGTCGTTTGTGGATGACGCATAGTCCGTGCTCTCTTGCTTTCGTTCTGCGCACCAACCAATCCAACTGACACAGGGCTGATGAGTGCAAATGATAAAACTATTAGTCAATGGGTTCTTAATGTTCATGCAGTTATGACTGGTAATTAATTGGGCACTCACCATAGGGTGGGGACATGAAAAGTAGGGACGCCCTGGATTTTTGGTGGACCTTGAAATCTTAACAATACAGGGGCCATGTCCACAGGCACACATTCGACGTGGCCATGTACTGGAAGTTGTACTAGAGGTAAACGAAGCCATGCTATGTTTGACAAAAATTCAAAAGTAACAATGAATCATAGGAGTAATTAGTTTATGATATCCATATTTGAGGTTAAATATGAACTGAATACGCTAATGCACAAATGTCATATGGGTTGGCTATACGAACAAAGTATTTTGTTCATTTTATTTTAAAGAAACGCAGTCTGGCAATTACTCTTTCATTGTGAACGTGTTGTTAAAATGAAAATTTTAAACTAAACTTATGACAAATCCTGTCATTATATATATAAACTGGATAGTTTCCTTCCTCTCATTCTCACCTTCAATTAAAATTATGACAAATCTCACGGCGTACCACAGTTTTTTCACATTTGTGATAAATATGTCAATGAAAACAGAAATCAATTACTTTTTGGCATATGCACTATCATGGTCCAATTGCAGGTTTACATTCATGAACACAAAAAGCAGATATATGAATAACCACAAAAAAAGTGAAGTTGAGTAACCACAAAAAAAATCAAGTTAACAGTTTATAGTAACAGTGTTTGAAGAAGTGAAGTTAAATAACCACAACTCAAAAATTTGAGATATATGAATGAAGACAGATATGAGGACAGTTTTTTGGAAGAGACATGGAGACAATCTTAGATTTATGAATACAACAGCAGAGGGTTTATTCAGATTTCAGAATATTAGCAATACATACATTTATATTTCTTTCTTTATTCAGCATTCAAGTTACCAATGTTACAAAACTGAATTTCTGTAACAAAATCAGATTTGATTCACAGATTTCATTCATAGACTTAGATTTCATTCAGCATTGACAAATCAATAGGTATTTCACATTTTCATTCAGCATTGTCATTTTTTCTTTTTTAATGACAATGATAAGAAATCAAGTTATCAATGTTACAAAAATCAATTTTGTAACAGACTTCGATTTCATTCACAAATTTAATTCTGGTTTCAGATTTCAGATTTCATTCACAGAATCAGATTTCATTCAGTATTGACAAATCGATTTGAACTTCTGATATGAAAATTTTCTTTTTTAATGAGAATTATAAGAAATCAAGTTACCAGTGTTTAAGAGAATGAGAATTATAAGAAATCAATTTGAACTTCTGATATGAAATTTTTCACAGAATCAGATTTCATTCATAGATTTACACAACTATCCATTTGTTTACCAGACATGGAGACATTATTTTTTTTATGAAGAGAACACTTGTTCTGTTGTTTATAGAAATACATCGAGACATTTGTTTGTAAATTCAAAATGTTTCACATGGAGCCATTCGCAAAGTTATGAACACAGAAAGTTAGATTTCAGAGTTAAGAAAAAAAATTGATTAAAATTCCAGAATTGAGGGGAAAAAATGAGAAAACATCACAAATGCAGATTTCATATTTGAGAAAAATATATAATTTCAGCATTCAGATGTCAGGTTAGGCACAACAGTGAGATTTAAGAAGAAAATAATTTTGATTTTAGATTTTAGAACAAATCAGGATATAGAAATTCCAGATTTCACAAAAAATTGGCAGAAAAAAAATCTTCGAATCAGAATTCCAGAGAAATCATATTTCGTAGATTCAGACATCGTAATGTGAAGAACACCTCAAATAATTGTCAAGAAAAATGTGTTTCCCACCACTAATCAGCCGTGACGACTAGTTTCCATGACAAATTCAAAATCAGAGTGAGGTTTTGCAATGAGTGCTACAAATATTGTGACAAACCTTACTATCAAGCATCGATAATACCACCGACATCGCTAAACTGTGGATCAACATGATTAAGTCGATTTGGTGACATTCGAATCGATTGATTGAGTGTATTAGTTTAAATGCATTTCTATCTATTTGACTATTAATTGATCTGCTTATGTTTTAAGTTTGAACTATAAATTGAGGCCTTATCGGCCGTTAATCAAATTGATTAGTGCTTCATGTTAATTAGAATTTATGTGATTTTATGGTATGTTTAATTGAAATTTGATTTGATATGATTAAATTGGATTAAATAATGTTGAATTACATTAGTTGCATTAATTACCAAAATACCATCTAGTGGGCCACTTTTAGTAACACCTTGAGGCTTGAATCACACTTGACCACACAACATTTCTTCAGCTCTTTTCTTGAGCCAAAATCGACTAGAGAGAGAGAGAGTTAGGAGAAAGATTGATTTCAACAAATTTAGCTTGGAGACTTGAAGAATTGTACAAGAATTGCATAATTGAGCTTTCATTCCTAATATTGAGGACCTAAGGTAGGAGAATCATCTTCTTGAACTTGTATTCAAGTTGTATCTTGTATGTTTCATGGAAGTTTTGTGATTAGAGTCAAGAATTGGTCTAAATGTTGAATTGAAACTTAAATCATGCATACATGTACATGTTCTAGCATTTTGAGGTTATTTTCATGAAATTTGCTACATGCATGTTCATATTTTGATTATAGTTCATGAATTCATCATGTTTATGGAAGGATTGAGTTATTTGGCCATGTATTTGAAGCTTTGATTTCAATTGAATTCATGCATGTTGCATGTACCTCATGTTCTTGAAGTTTTGTTTGGAAATGGGTTCAATTGAACTACCTTTGGACTTTGATTTTGCAAATTGATCTTTGAAACATGTCATATTATGAGTTTTAAAGTGTTTTCCAAAAAATTAGCCCAAAAGGATCGAATTTGATGCTTTAAAAGTTGAATTTGAGCTTGGAGGTTCAATTTGGAAATTCCAGATTTTGGACCCACGCTCGAGCGTAAGACTTCACGCTCGAGCGTACACTCTGAATACATGCAGTCCGTCCGAGCAGGGAAAGTAACGCTCGAGCGTGAAATGCGTGTATCCAGTACTTTGCATGTGTTTACAGTCCGCTCAAGCGAGGGAATGCACGCTCGAGTGAGGACTTGTGTCTCACGCTCGAGCGGGGGTCGAGCGCCCATCGAGCGTGAATTTCTTGCATCCAGTACTTTTGCAGTCCGCTCGAGCGAGGAAAGTCACGCTCAAGCGTAACTCTTTTGTTCGCAGATGTTCGGCGGGACCCTGCTCCAAAGAAAAATTTGAAAAGTGTTTTAAAGTGCATCTTTGCATCCTCATTCCATCCTAGGCATTCCTAGGCCTAGTTTAAGACATCTTAATAAGGATAATGCTATAGAACCACACCGAGTCAGATAGGGACTAAGTTATTGTTTCCCAAACGTGTAACTTAGTGTGTGTTCATCCTGTAACTGTGTAGGGTTGGCATCCGAGGAAGTTCACTAGCCTATTTGTAGCCCAGAACTCTGTGAGTAACATTGTTGTAAAGATATATTCAATCATGAATATTTTCTGAATGATCAATTGTACTGCTTTCTGAAATGATGTTTCTTACTGAATGAATGTTTGTTCTTTTTGCGAATTGTATTCGTGGTATCCATAACAATTTATTGTTACCGTACTATACTGTTACTGTCACAGAGATCTCTATCGGTCCCCATGTTGGGACCACTACTGTTTACTGATATGATGGCTATCAACTGACTGTTCGGTCTATTAAGACCTACTGTACTGTTTTGTTATGAGATGTACCACATATGACTGCTATGACTGAATGACTGATATACTGTTATAACTGATTGTTTTAAATACTGAAAGGACATTCATTCTTAACCTCTTTACGCATATGTTATTCACTGGGCTTTAGCTCACTGTTTATATATATATATATAGGTGTCCAGGCACCGGATCAGAGCTAGGAGCGTCGGGTTAGCTCTTGTTTTGTCAAGCCAACCATTGTGCCTTGCTGCGAGGTTCCGAGTGCTGCCAAGCCAGGGCTGCTTTGGGGTGTTTTAGATCCCCCTTTTATGTTTCTATCGTGTATATACTGTATAGACTTGTACTGTACTATTATGGTAGGGATTTGGTTCCTAACCTGAATGCTTGTATATGTATGTACATACTGCTTTTGTTCCGAATATGAATATGTTCTTTTTTTGCATATAGACTATCACAGCTCATTGGACATCTTTTATTACTGTTTTGGCTTCCGCCACCTCTGTTCAGACATCATATAGCCTTCGGTAATCACGGATTACTAGCCGGTTACGGTGCTAAACTCATAGGGGCGGTTTTGGGTCGTGACAGAGTAGTATCAAAGCGAATTTCAAACCACGAGTTATACCGCACACACATGTCCAAATGAGCTATAGGATGTCCTAGAAAAGTAATTAGGGCATTGCATGAGCATGAAAAGTGTGTGTGGTCATGACATGAATATATGTGCTGCTGTGTTAATATGTTTAAAGTATGCAACTGTCTATGTTTATAATTGCCATAATTGTCTATAGTGAAATGGAGAATGCAAGAACCACTGATGAAACTAGGGGTGGGCGCGGGTCAGTTGTGGCCACGGAACCACCAATCCACCATCCGTCCGCCAGATTGGCGGATTGGAAAAATCAATCAAGATCCGCCTACCAATCCGGTGGATGTGGATTTAGCGGATTGGCAGATGGATGTGAATCGGTTTGGTGGTTTAAGATTTTATAAATTTTCAACATAATTCAACTTGTGCATTTCTTCAAAAAAAAAAAAAAGAAAAAAGAAGAAGAAAGAAAGTATTACAGTCAATAACTTAAAAAACAATTACAATCACTGTATGTCTCATCCAAAAAAGAAAGTTTGAAACTTTAGAATATCACATTTACTACATGGCTCATCCACATATTACAATCACAGCGTGATTCATCCACATAAAGTATTATAATCTGTGATTCTTAAAATATAATAACAATTCAAACCACAAAAGCCATGAATATGACAGTAGTAGAGATTGTATGTCTCTATATTGTTACATCTATATATGTTTTTGAAAACAAAACCAACCAGCATATATCATATTTTCTATTTATTATTTTTAGAGTTAAATTTTGAAAACCAAAAAATATAGATAAGTAATACGTTTATTTTTTTCAATTCAAAAAATATATTTAAGTTGAAAACTTTTCTCCAACAGAATATTTAAATTATTTTTCAATTGAAAATACAAACAAAATATTTAAACAAATTAAAAATATAAAGTCTTATAAATTATTAGGGGTGCTCGTGGTTTGGTGGTTCGGTTGCGGCCAAAGGAATCTCAAATCCGCCATCCGTTCGCCAAATTGGCGAATGGCGGATTGGAGAAAATCAATCCGCAACCGTCCGCTCGTCATCACTCATTCATCCAAAATACGGCGGATCAGATCGGTTCGGTCGATTTTGGCGGATCGGTATATCCGTTGCTTACCCCTAGATGAAACTGAATCATCTAACGCCAGAATGGCAAGGCTAGAAAGAACAGTTGAACTGCTAACTGAGGCCTTAAGGCAACAATAGAACCAACAGCCCCCACCTCCTCCGGTACAACCGGAACCAAATGTGAATGATGACATAATTGCTCTAACACAGAAGTTTAGTAAAATGAAACCGCCATTATTCCAAGGAGGCCTCGAATCGCTAAAGGCCGAAACATGGGTCCTGGAGACCAAGAAATTGTTTGAAGTCTTTTCGTGTTCTGAAGCACACAAAGTGCTACTGGCTACCTTTACCTTATAAGAAGAGGCCAGAAGGTGGTGGATGCTGGTCTGCGACACCAATACTGCCATGGATTGGGCTTAGTTTAAGGGAGCCTTCTTTGAGAAATACTTCCTCGGTGTCGTGGACCTAAAAGTGATCAATTTGAACAACTGAAACAAGGCACTATGTTCGTAGCAGAGTATGAATGTAAATTCACTGAACTCGCCAGATATGCACCACACATGGTGGATACCGATTACAAGAAGGCCAGGAAGTTTGAAGGCGGCCTTAATGTCGAAATACTTGACAGGATAAATGTTCTGAAACTACTGAAATATGTAGATGTTCTTGATTGAGCAATAACGGCTGAGTCGAACATCGAGGCAGTGAAATAGACTGAAACACCAGCAACTGAATGGCGCGGTAAAAGACGGGCTTTTAAATTTAAGAAATGCCGGAACAGCCCCTTGAACAAAAAGCAAAATACGGGGTCAACAACCAGCTCCAGTCAGGGAAATAGTTCCATACCGCCCTGTTCTGAATGTGGTAAGAAACATAAAGGGGTTTGTTATAAAATTTCAGATGCTTGTTATATGTGTGGCAAGGTGGGCCACATGGTCAAAGATTGCCCTTCTGCTCCTCAGGGCAATAGTAAAGCTACAGCCAGCGCCGCAGCATCAACTGTTGCACTAAAACCTAATCCCAAAGCTACTGGAAAAGAGCCTATGAGGCAATGCCGAGTGTTCGCACTTGTACCGGGAGATGTACAGAATATCGAGACCGTTGTGTCAGGTATACTCTCAATCTGTGCTCAAAATGCTTATGTTCTGATTGATTTAGGGTCTACACATTCATATGTATCGCATGTTTTTTCGTAAAAATTAAATAGACCACTGGAACCTATGAACTATCTGGTAGCTGTATCTACACCTGTTGGAGGATCCATGACATGTGCTTATATGTACCCTGCATGTGAAATTATTTTTAGGGATGTTCATTTGTATATTGATTTACTACCTCTGAATATTGATCATTTTGATGTGTTATTGGGAATAGACTGGTTAACAAAATATCACGCTACCATAGACTGTGTAACAAAATAAGTTATTTTCCATCCACCTGGACTGCCTGAATTTGTGTTTAATGGAGTTGGAGTAGTACCTCCCCCATATCTGATTTCATCCATAAAAGCTTTTAAGTTGATTAAAAAGGGGTGTAAAGGGTATCTGTGTGTGCATTGACTGTACCTACTGATGCTAAAACTGATGTGAATAGTATTCCTATAGTCAGAGAATTCCCAGATGTTTTTCTAGATGATTTGCTAGGGGATTTGATTGATAGGGAGATTGAGTTCACCATTGATTTGATTCCGGCTACACAGCTAGTATCTAAAGTTCCTTACAGAATGGCACCTACCGAACTGAAAGAATTGAAAATTCAACTACAGGAACTGTTAGATAGGAAGTTCATCAGGCCCAGTACTTCGCCGTGGAGCGCTCTAGTTTTGTTTGTGAAAAAGAAAGACGGCTCATTGAGACTTTGCATTGACTACCGTGAACTAAACAAGGTAACAGTGAAAAATAAATAACCATTGCCTCGTATTGATGATTTATTTGACCAGCTACAGGGTGCCCAAGTATTCTCTAAAATTGATCTTAGATCTGGATACCACCAATTGAAAGTCAAACTAGAGGACATTGAAAAGACTGCCTTTCGAACGAGGTATGGACATTATGAATTCTTAGTTATGCCTTTTGGAGTTACCAATGCACCTGCTGCATTTATGGACCTTATGAACAGAATTTTCAAACCATACCTTGATGAATTTGTAGTTGTTTTCATAGATGACATTTTGATTTATTCCAAAAGCACGGAAGAATATGAACATCATTTGAGAATTGCCCTACAGACCCTAAGAGAACAGAAACTGTATGCTAAACTGACAAAATGTGAATTTTGGCTTGACAATGTTATGTTTTTGGGACATGTAATCAGTAAGAATGGAATTTCAGTTGATCTGCAGAAATTTGAAGCAGTAGTGAATTGGCCTAGACCGACAAATGTTACCGAAGTCCCAAGTTTTCTAGGCTTAGCCGGGTATTATAGAAGGTTTGTCAAAGACTTCTCGAAAATTGCCCTACCACTAACTCAATTGACTCAAAAGGGGATATCATTTGACTGGACCAATCAGAGAGAATTAGCCTTTTAAGAGTTAAAGACTCGACTTGTGATTGCACTGATTCTTACCCTACCCTCAGGTACGGATGGTTATACTATATTTAGTGATGCTTCTTATAAGGGTTTGGGATGTGTTTTAATGCAGAATGGTAAAGTGATTACGTATGCTTCCCGACAACTGAGACCGCATGAAAAGAACTATCCGATCCATGACTTGGAACTTGTTGCAGTGGTGTTTGTACTGAAAATCTAGCGTCACTACCTTTATGGGGTGACATGTGAGGTGTATACAGACCACAAGCATTTGAAGTACTTCTTCACACAGAAAGAATTGAACATGAGGCAGCGGAGATTGTTAGAACTGATAAAGGATTATGATTTGCAAATTTTGTACCATATGGGGAAAGCTAACACCGTTGCCGATGCACTGAGTCGGAAATCAGTTAGAAATTTAGCCTGTTTACTCACCGGGCAGAAAGAATTGCTATGTGACTTTGAAAAATTTGAGGTTAAAATTGTTTTGCGTGAACAAGGTGGAACCTTAGCCGCTATTTCTGCTCAACTGGCACTGATTGAGAAAATTAAAGAGAAACAGCAACATGATAACTTTTTGAAAAAGATCATTGATGAACGAGAATCTAAATTGAGGCCGGATTTCAAATTTGAGAACAATGTGTTGAAATTTTAGGGAAGGTTGTGTGTACCGAGTGATTCTGAACTGAAAAGAAGAATTCTACAAGAGGGCCACAATTCAAAACTGTCTATCCATCCAGGAAATACGAAAATGTATCAAGACTTGAAACTGAATTTCTGGTGGCCGGGAATGAAGAAAGAGATTGCTGACTTTGTATCGAAATGTCTTCATTGTCAACAAGTTAAAGCTGAACATCAACGACCCGCAGGCTTACTGCAACCCTTACCGACACCGGAGTGGAAATGGAAACATATCACTATGGATTTTATTGTTGGTTTACCTCGCTCCAGTAAACGTATGGACTCAATTTGGGTTATTGTTGATAGACTGACTAAATCTGCCCACTTCTTACCTGTCAAAACAATTTATAATGCGAACAAATTGGCTATAATTTATATTGATGAGATTGTTAGATTGCATGGAGTGCCTGTATCTATTGTTTCTGATAGGGACTCGAAGTTTACATCGAGATTCTGGTAAAGCTTATAGACAGCATTGGGTATTGAACTGAGACTGAGTAGTGTATACCATCCTCAGATAGATGGCTAGTCAGAAAGAACTATCCAGACTCTGGAGGATTTACTGAGAATGTGTGTCCTTGATTTTCAAGGAAATTGGGAAAGCCATTTACCGTTGGCTGAATTTGCCTACAATAACAGCTTTCACTCGAGTATTGGAATGGCACCTTTCGAGGCTTTATATGGAAAGAAATGTCGATCTCCTATCTGCTGGGCAGAAGTAGGAGATGGGCCTTTGCTTGAGCTTGAAATTGTACATGAAACCATTGAAAAGGTGAAACTGATTCAACAGAGACTGAAAACCGCACAAAGCCGACAGAAAAGTTATGCGGATGTCCGATGGTGAGACAGAGAGTACGAAGTAGGTGATCATGTTTTTGTTAAAGTGACACCGATGAAAGGGCAGACCCGTTTTGGCGTTAAAGGCAAGCTAGCGCCGAGATATGTCGGACCATATGAGATTATTGAGAAAATCAATCCGGTGGCGTATCAACTAGCGCTTCCTCCTAAAATGGAGCATATGCATAACATGTTCCATATTTCAATGTTGAGGGATTACCTCCAGGATCCCTTCCATGTGATTCAGCCTACCCGTGTAGTACTAAGTGATGACTACACTTATGAAGAACGACCTATTCAGATTGTAAACCGACGGATCAAGAAGTTAAGGAACAAAGAAATTCCGTTAGTGAAAGTTGATTGGCAAAACCATGGTGGCGTATATGCCACTTAGGAAAGGAAAGACGATATGATCAAGAGATATCTTGAACTGTTCCCTCTGGATCCGGTATTCTTCTAAAATGAAGGTAATTCTAGTTTGGAGGACCAAACTCTTTGTAAGGAGGGGAGACTGTGACAACTCTCACCATTGTTTATCGATAATACAACCGACATCGCTAAACCGTGGATCGAACATGATTAAGTAATTGATTTGATGACATTCTCGAATCGATTGATTGAGTGTATTAGTTTAAATGCATTTCTATTTGTTTGATCGTAATTGATCTGTTCATGTTTTAAGTTTGAATCAGAAATTAGAGGCCTTATCGGGCGTTAATCAAATTGATTAGTGTTTCATGTTAATTAGAATTTATGTGATTTTATGATATGTTTAATTGAAATTTGATTTGGTATGATTAAATTGGATTAAATAATGTTGAATTACATTAGTTGCATTAATTACCAAAATGCCATCTAGTGGGCCACTTTTAGTAACACCTTGAGGCTTGAATCACACTTGACCACACAACATTTCTTCAAACTTTTCTTGAGCCAAAACCGACTAGAGAGAGAGAGAGTTAGGAGAAAGATTGATTTCAACAAATTTAGCTTGGAGACTTGAAGAATTGTACAAGAATTGCATAATTGAGCTTTCATTCTTGAAATTGAGGACCTAAGGTAGAATCATCTTCTTGAACTTGTATTCAAGTTGTATTTTGCATGTTTCATGGAAGTTTTGTGATTAGAGTCAAGAATTGGTCTAAATGTTGAATTGAAACTTAAATCATGCATGCATGTACATGTTCTAGCATTTTGAGGTTGTTTTCATGAAATTTGCTACATGCATGTTCATATTTTGATTACAGTTCATGAATTCATCATGTTTATGGAAGGATTGAGTTATTTGGCCATGTATTTGAAGCTTTAATTTCAATTGAATTCATGCATGTTGCATGTACCTCATGTTCTTAAAGTTTTGTTTGGAAATGGGTTCAATTGAACTACCTTTGGGCTTTGATTTGCAAATTGATCTTTGAAACATGTCATATTATGAGTTTTAAAGTGTTTTCCAGAAAATTAGCCCAAAAAGATCGAATTTGATGCTTTAAAAGTTGAATTTGAGCTTGAAGGTTCAATCTGGAAATTCCAGATTTTGGACCCACGCTCGAGCATACATTCTGAATACATGCAGTCCGCTCGAGCGGGGAAAATAATGCTTGAGCGTGAAATGCGTGTATCTAGTACTTTGCATGTGTTTACAGTCCGCTCGAGCGAGGGAATGCATGCTCGAGCGAGGACTTGTGTCTCACGCTCGAGCGGGGGTCGAGCGCCCATCGAGCGTAAATTTCTTGCATCCAGTACTTTTGCAGTCCACTCGAGCGAGGAAAGTCACGCTCGAGCGTAACTCTTTTGTCTGCATGTCTGCTCGAGCGGAGAAAGCCACGCTCGAGCGGGACCCCTGTTTCAGCAAAAATTTGAAAAGTGTTTTAAAGTGCATCTTTGCATCCTCATTCCATCATAGGCATTCCTAGGCCTAGTTTAAGGCATCTTAATGAGGATAATGCTATAGAACCACACCGAGTCAGATAGGGACTAAGTTATTGTTTCCCAAACGTGTAACTTAGTGTGTGTTCATCCTGTAACTGTGTAGGGTTGGCATCCGAGGAAGCTCACTAACCTATCTGTAGCCCAGAACTCTATGAGTAACATTGTTGTAAAGAAATATTCAATCATGAATATTTTCTGAATGATCAACTGTACTGCTTTCTGAAATGATGTTTCTTACTGAATGAATGTTTGTCCTATTTGCGAACTGTATTCGTGGCATCCATAGTAATTTACTGTTACTGTAATGTACTGTTACTGTCATAGAGATCTCTGTCGGTCCCCATGTTGGGACCACTACTGTTTACTGATATGATGGCCATCAACTGACTGTTCGGTCTATTAAGAGCTACTGTACTGTTTTGCCATTGGATGCACCACATATGACTAATATACTGCTATAACTCACTGTTTTAAATACTGAAAGGACATTTATTCTTAGCCTCTTTATATATATGTTATTCACTGAGTTTTAGTTCACTGTTTATATATATATGTAAGTGTCCAGGCACCGGATCGGAGCTAGAAGCGTCGGGTTAGCTCTTGTTTTGTCAAGCTAACCATTGTGCCTCACTGTAAGGTTTCGAGTATTGCCAAGCCAAGGCTGCTTTGGGATGTTTTAGATCCCCCCCTTTCTATTTTTGTCTTGTATATACTGTATAGACTTGTACTGTACTATTATGGTAGGGATTTGGTTCCTAACCTGAATGCTTGTATATGTATGTA
This sequence comes from Camellia lanceoleosa, assembly GCA_025200525.1. Classification (NCBI taxonomy): domain Eukaryota; kingdom Viridiplantae; phylum Streptophyta; class Magnoliopsida; order Ericales; family Theaceae; genus Camellia; species Camellia lanceoleosa. Next base: position 32,442,987 of record CM045760.1, read on the forward strand.
CATACTGCTTTTATTCCGAATGTGAATATGTTCTTTTTTTGCATACAGACTGTCACAACTCATTGGACATCTTTTATTACTGTTTTGGCTTCCACCAACCCCTGTACTCTTTATTACTGTTATTACTGTTAAGCAGGCCTTCGGTAATCACGGATTACTGGCCAGTTACGGTGCTAAACCCATAGGGGTGGGCTTGGGTCGTGACAGATATAATGGTGGCTTTCCTATTGTGCAAACCAAAATGAAAAAAATGTAACCCAAATAAGTGGAGGAAAATTTTTGAAGCAGCAACAACAACGGGTTCCAAAAATCAACCGAGCAGATCGGGTTGAAGGATAGGCTATTACGCAAACAAACCCAAAAAAAAAAAAAAAGAAAAAAAAAAGAGGAGAAAGCAACCATTACCTTCAAATTCCAGATCTTTGAGAGACTAAGTTGTAGGGTCGCCGCCGATATGAACTCCGGTGGCGCACCAATGTCAGAAGTATCGCTATTGTTCTTTCCCGAGCAGCGCCGTTTTGATCGCCTCGTTCGCTTCAGCTCTAAAGTGGATGACCTAACTGGTATGAATGTGTAGGATGGAGGATGTGATGGTTTGAACACAGTGCCAGGGGTAATTTGGTACTTTCACCCTACCTTGTATGTAAGTTACGCCCCTGAACTTGTTTTTGTCGATTTATGGCTAATTTAGCCTATTTTGGATTGTAGTGGCTAAATTAGCCCAAAACTCTCTTGCCAAACGGCACCTTAATCTTATTGGGCTAAAATACTTATTTTGTCTTTTTGTAACTAAAATAGTTTCAAATTCAACCTAATCTATCTTCCCAAATGGAGGCTAAATAAAAGAGATAATTAGAGAGATTAAAAAATAATGTGATAATAATTGGATGTCTTTTTCTTGATTGGCATACTGTTGAAAATAATATTTTTAAGAGATTTTTTACCCATTCTCCAATATTAAATAATAAGTGTTTGCCTTTAGCTTATTAAGCAATAAACAAAAGTTATACTACACAATGGATACAAACTTTTAAAATAAAGGGGAGATTACCATTTAGTGGTAATGTTAAAAAATTATTACACATTAATGATAAAGTTTATAATTTCTAACATATTAATTTAATTACATTTTAGATAAATTCTTAATTATTGTTTATTTTTTATTTTATTTAATTATATTTTAAATCAATTATTGATTATATTTTATATTTTAGATCAATTTTAATTATATTTTAATCTGTTTTATTTTATTTTAATTAACATATTAATCTTATTTTAGGTTTGGTGAAAATGAGGGTAAAATTATCATTTTATTGTATTAATTTTATTATAATTTTTCAGAAAACAAAACCACTTTAAAAGATGATGTATATAATACACCTCCGGTTAGTTTTGATAAAAAAATCTAACAGTAGCATCTTAGTCCAAAACTAATGGGAATTTTCTTATTATATTTAAATGACAAGGGGTAAAGTGTTCCAACTCCACAAACCAAAAAGAGTAAAATGAATTTAACCATTTTAATTATTAATATTTATAGTCTTTATCAACTTCTTGTAATTTTGTTTTTTATTTTTTTTATATCACTGGTAAGTTATTTCACCTAAAATAAACTCAATATATTTTAAAAAACTCAAAATCAAACCTAGTGAAAATTTATTTTTAGTTGTTTGGAATTGGAATGATTTCAATAAATATACTTTCTAATTTTTATAAAAAGATGTAGAATATAATAAAAAAGTAATATAATTTGAACAGAAAATAATACAACTCAAATAAAATTTTAAAAATATAAAAATATATTAAAACAGCACCTACCAAACAACCTTTTAAAAAAATATCTTTAAAAGAGAAGGCAAATTTTAAACGTGGGAGAATAGGCAATTTTTTGGTATATAAAAAAGGAGTGCGTAGGAGCAGGACCATAGCATAGGTGAGCATAGTGATTTGGTTGTTTGCCTCTCTCGACTAATAATCCTCCATTCGTTTTAAAATAATAACTTTTTTAAACATTTTAATTTTTTTAATAGTATAATTATTATATTTTAAAAATATTAATTTTTTAAAATTATTTTTTAGTAATACATTTTTTTAAAAATATTAATTGTCATAACTATACCTTTTATGTTGTTAATGAATTTAAAAAATGATAAAATAAAAAATTTATATTAGTTTAATATTAAATTTTTTAAAATAAATTAATATTTTGAGGTAATAAAAAATGAAATAAAATAGTAGTATTTTAAGACGGTGGGAACAATAACCTTTGACAAAGGTCTCTTTTGCAAAGATAGTTAAAAGTCAAAAATTAACTTTTAATTTATTTTGAATCACATAATTTTTTTATTTTTTTACATGTTTTTTTAAAAAATAAAAATATTAATTTTTAATCAACTTTTTAAAATAATTCAAAATTGTAAAAAGTAACGGCACGTGCTTTTAATTAAGATGTAGACCGTACGTGGTTTGGTTTTATCGTAAATCAAATAATTCAAAGTTGTAAAAAGTAACGTCACGTGCATTTAATTGTGATGTAAACGTGCACTGATGTAGAACGTGCGTGCTTTGGTTTTATCGTAAGTCTCTTTATGCCGTACTCAAATAATTCAAATTGTAAAAAGTAACATCACGTCAGGTGTATTTAGTGGTATTTTAGAAAGATGATAAAAAATAATTTTTTTATTTTTAACTAAGCTTTTTAGAAGTGATTTGGGAAGTTAGTAAAAAGTTATTTTTTTTTTTGGATTAATATTTATTTATGGTATTACATCACACTAAAATGACTAAAAAACTCTCACCCAACTTAAAAAAATTACATTTTATCCAAACTCACAAAATATAAACATTAAGGGTAAGTACGTAATTTTTCAACCTACTTTTTGGCACTTCCTAAATGAGCAAAAACGCAACTTGGCGTTTTGCTCAAAAATGCAACGCAGCGTTTTTCTTCCTTTCCCAAAAGAGCCCTTAATTAAGATGTAGAACATTTAGGGTTGGTTTGGGATGTTCTAAAAAAGTGCACTTTTTGACTTATTAGCTTATATAGTTTAGGTTTAGGTTAGATTTGATGTGATGTGTTAGAGAGGTGATGTGATTTAAATAAGATAATGTGACTTAAATAAGATAGTGACTTTTTGTCTTATTTAAGTTATGCCAAACTTAACCTTATATTGTTTGGATTAAGGGCGGTTGTTGTGCCTCCAATACAGTAGTGATTGTTATGTTTTAATTTGAAATGTATTATGAATTTATTTTTATAATTTGAATTATAATTTTATAAAGTTTGTTGAGTATTTTGTGTTTATCAAAATTATATTAATCGGATATAAATAATTATATGATCGATAATTGAAAAAATAAATAATAAATTTTTCTTTTAAAAAATGACATAAATAATATGTAATTGATTATATAATTATTAATATCTGATTAATATGATTTTTAATAAATACTAAACACTCAACAAATTTTACAAAATAAACAAATTAAATTATAAAAATAAATCTATAATATATCTCAAATTATACACAACAGCCGTGCTAAAGCCTTAATCCTTATCCGTAAGTCTGTTTATCCCGTGAGTCTGTTTATGCCGTACATTACGCCTTTTGGCACGCACCCCTATGTCTAACACTTCATAATTTAGACAAGAAAGCTAGTTTTTGGCAAGTAGAAAAAGTAGGGCAAAAAAGTGTTTTTTTTTACCAACGACACTATCTAAAAAGTTAATTTTTTTGGTTAAAAAAATCAAAAGTTAATTTTTTATCAATTTCTCAAAATATAAGGAATTTTTCATGGATAATTCACTTTTTTTTTTTTTTTAATGGACAATTTTGTTTATGGAAGGAGTCAATTAAGGGGTTATTTGAAAAGTATTAAATTAATATAATTTTTAATTTTTTATGAAAAAATGTGAAATATAGATTGAATTTGAAATGATGCGCTAAAAAAGTGATATGACTTAAATAATATGATTGAATCTAAATAAGGTAATATGCTAAAATAACACGTGTTATTTTAACACATACCAAATATCTACTAAACATATTTTTCCGAAGTTTGCCGACCAGCATATGGATTTTTTGGGAATTTTATGAAATTACACTAATATTTCTATTTTAGATATATTGACCTATTTTGATAATTGAATTAAAAGTCAAAGAATTAATTTTTTGATTTTTTTTTGTCACATTACCTTTTTATTTTTGTACACGTTTTAAAAAAAAAGGTAAATTATAAATACATTATTGAGATTTGATTAAAATATTAATCGCCTTTTGTGGTTCTGAAAATTACATTTCATCCTCTGAGATTTCTAATTTCATAATAAATCGCCTATTTTATTAATAAATCATTAAGTCAATTAGCAGTTTTTAATGATGTTAAAAATATATTTCAATTAATAATTTAGGTAATTTTATTATTGTATAAGAAAACAATTATGAATTTCATTTATTTAATTAATTCTGTTAAATAAAAAATTTTAATAAGGGAATTTTTGTAATTTTCTAAACCACAGAGGATAATTTGTATTTTAAACAAACCTCAAGAGGTGTAATTGTAATTTACCTAAAAAAAAGTTAAAAAATTAATTTTTAACTTAATTTCCAAAATAAGCCATTATTTAACTTAGGCCTCGTTTGGGAAGCGTCCCATTTAGCCAAAAAGCTAAAAAGTCACTAAAAAAATAAAAAAGCCAACAACCCATACCAAAAAGTCAAAAATTTTCTTTTCTCTCTACTTTTTGCACATTTTTTCGTAAAATGTCAAAAAGTCATCCAAAATATACTAATTTTTTTAGCTCATATTTTAGCCAAATAACAAAAAAATTACTAAATTAGCCTGTTCCCAAACGAGGCATTGGAAAGGCTCTAAATGCATTTTAATCTTTTGATTAGGAATGACTTTAAATGCATCCCACAAATTTGGTTGGACTCTCTAATTTTCAAAAAAAAAAAAATATTCATACTATTATACCCTTAAATTAAATTACCAAAAAGTTCAAAACCCTAAACTATTTTTGGTAGCTCTTTCACACTCTGATTAGCCTCTCTTTACTTCTAATAGTCATTCACGACAGCTCTTTCTACTCTAGCAAGCCATTCACCATTACCTTCTCTTCTTTTTTTTTCTTGTTTTCCCCTCATTTACTCCTATCCACCGCCGCCACCTCTTCTTCTTTTTCTTCGCCTAAAAAACCCCAACCTAGTATCCTCTCTTCTCTCCCTTGCTCTCTTACTCATCGCCACTGCTTTATTTTATTTTTCTTCTTTGCCTACATAATCCTAACCCTTCACTCTTTTCCACCACGAATCCTTTTCCTGTCATGAAATCCCTTCCAACACCTTCGGAAACCTTTAATCTAGAGGTTTTGAAAGGAAGAGGAGAAGGATAAGAAGGAAAATAAAAAATAAAGAGAAAATGAGGAAGCGGTAGACAGCATGGAAGGTGGGAGATGTTGGGAGGCAGTCGTGGTCGTGGCCTGGTAGTAGAGGCCATAGCGGTGGCCCAACTGTAGAAATGCTGGAATAAGAGGGTTTGAGAGGTGAGGGAATGATTGGAATTTTTGGTGGTGTTAAAACAAAAAATCCAAAATTTGAATTTAGAAATGGGATTTTTGGAGTAATGGGGTCTCTAACCAAATTTACGGGGTGCATTTAGAGCTACCCTTTTATTTTTTTAAAATATTATTTCACTCCTTAGATAACTAGCCAAAGTAATCGAAATCCTAACTACAACCAACTGCCTAGCTCCATCCAACCCCAAACCTCGGTCACTTTTTAACTTCTTTCGCCACACCCTAACCCTCCTCTACTATCCGGCGCCACCCCTCATTCTTCTCTGTACTCCAGTGCCAACCCAGTCCTTTCCTAGCATCTTACTATATTGTGTGTAAAAAAGTGATATGACTTAAATAATATGATTGAATCTAAATAAGGTAATATGCTAAAATAACACGTATTATTTTAACACATACCAAATATCTACTAAACATATTTTTCCGAAGTTTGCCGACCAGCATATGGATTTTTTTGGGAATTTTATGAAATTACACTAATATTTCTATTTTAGATATATTGACCTATTTTGATAATTGAATTAAAAGTCAAAGAATTAATTTTTTGATTTTTTTTTGTCACATTACCTTTTTATTTTTGTACACATTTTAAAAAAAAAGGTAAATTATAAATACATTCTTGAGATTTGATTAAAATATTAATCGCCTTTTGTGGTTCTGAAAATTACATTCCATCATCTGAGATTTCTAATTTCATAACAAATCGCCCATGTTATTAATAAATCATTAAGTCAATTAACAGTTTTTAATGATGTTAAAAATATATTTTAATTAATAATTTAGATAATTTTATTATTGTATAGGAAAACAATTATGAATTTCATTTATTTAATTAATTCTGTTAAATAAAAAATTATAATAAGGGAGTTTTTGTAATTTTCTAAACCACAGAGGATAATTTATATTTTAAACAAACCTCAAAAGGTGTAATTGTAATTTACCTAAAAAAAAGTTAAAAAATTAATTTTTAACTTAATTTCCAAAATAAGCCATTATTTAACTTAGGCCTCGTTTGGAAAGCGTCCCATTTAGCCGAAAAGCTAAAAAGTCACTAAAAAAATAAAAAAGCCAACAACCCATACTAAAAAGTCAAAAATTTTCTTTTCTCTTTACTTTTTGCACATCTTTTCGTAAAATGTCAAAAAATCATTCAAAACATACTAATTTTTTTTAGCTCATATTTTAGCCAAATAACAAAAAAATTACTAAATTAGCCTGTTCCCAAACGAGGCCTTGGAAAGGCTCTAAATGCATTTTAATCTTTTGATTAGGAATGACTTTAAATGCATCCCACAAATTTGGTTGGACTCTCTAATTTTCAAAAAAAAAAAAATATTCATACTATTATACCCTTAAATTAAATTACCAAAAAGTTCAAAACCCTAAACTATTTCCGACAGCTCTTTCACACTCCGATTAGCCTCTCTTTACTTCTAATAGTCATTCGCGACAGCTCTTTCTACTCTAGCAAGCCATTCACCATTGCCTTCTCTCTTCTTTTTTTTTTTCTTGTTTTCCCCTCATTTACTCTTATCCACCGCCGCTACCTCTTCTTCTTTTTCTTCGCCTGAAAAACCCCAACCTAGTATCCTCTCTTCTCTCCCTTGCTCTCTTACTCATCGCCACCGCTTTATTTTATTTTTCTTCTTTGCCTACATAATCCTAACCCTTCACTCTTTTCCACCACGAATCCATTTCCTGTCATGAAATCCCTTCCAACACCTCTGGAAACCTTTGATTCAGAGGTTTTGAAAGGAAGAGGAGAAGGATAAGAAGGAAAATAAAAAATGAAGAGAAAATGAGGAAGCGATAGACAGCATGGAAGGTGGGAGATATTGGGAGGCAGTCGTGGCCGTGGCCGTGGCCTAGCAGTAGAGGCCGTAGTAGTGGCCCAACTGTAGAAATGCTGGAATAAGAGGGTTTGAGAGGTGAGGAAATGATTGGAATTTTTGGAGGTGTTAAAACAAAAAATCCAAAAATTGAATTTAGAAATGGGGTTTTTGGAGTAATGGGGTCTCTAATCAAATTTAGGGGTGCAGTTAGAGCTACCCTTTTATTTTTTTAAAATATTATTTCACCCCTTAGATAACTAGTCAAAGTAATCGAAATCCTAACTACAATCAACTGCCTAGCTCCATCCAATCCCAGACCTCGGTCACTCTTTAACCCCTTTCGCCACACCCTAACCCTCCTCTACCATCCGGCGCCACCCCTCATTCGTCTCTGTACTCTAGTGCCAACCCAGTCATTTCCTAGCATCTTACTATCTTGTGTGTAACAATGATATGGGATTGGTGTTTGGACTCTATGAGAAGGCCTCCCAATTAGAAAGTCAATCTTAAACACACAAAAGTCATAGATACAATCCTACTTATTCGTTATTTAGAACATTATAAAAAATTATGGGTAAATTATAAATACACCTCCTGAGGTTTACTTAAAATACAAATTGCCCCATGTGGTTTGGAAAATTACAAATACCTCCCTGTCAGAATTTTTCATTTAATAAAATTAATTGAAAAAAGTGAAATTTCTAACTGTTCACCTAGACAATAATAAAATTATCTGAATTATTAATTGAAATACAATTTTAACACTATTAAATACCGTTAATTAACTTCATGATTTATTAATAAAAGGACCTATTTGTTATGAAATTAGAAACCTTAGGGGGCATAATGTAATTTCTAGAATCATAAGAGGTAATTTGTAATTTAAGTAAATTTTAGGAGGTGTGTTTGTAATTTATTCAAAAATTATACAGTTTCCCATAAGTTTTTAAACCAAGTGGGCCCTAAACCAAACCATAGAGAATAGGACCAATTTATCAACAAGAAGTGGCCCTTTTGTTGATACTGTGGGCCATAAAAAGAGTAAGGAACCTTTGTGTAATTCATTTCAACAGTCCTGGTAACCATCAGTAAGTGCAAAAATCAAAAAAAGGTAAGGGGTCATTTGGCAAGTGGTAAATTAAAAAGTTAAAACAACAATTTTACTCATATAAAAAAGTCAAAGATACATTTTTATTCATTCTATTTTTTTATCCGTAAATAGTGTTAGGCAATCTTCACTGTATTTAAAAGATTTAATTCTATTGTGTACAAAACAATAACTAGAATTTAAAGAAATAAAGAAAAGGAGAGAATTTGTTTGATTACAAAAATCAAACTCGAAATAATAAATAAATAAATAAATAACAGATTTTATTTTGTTACAAAAAAAAAATTAAAATCTAATTAAATAAACAAATAAAAACAGAATAAAATTAAACAACTTACTTGGTTATTTTCTTTGAATAACTTATCTGATCAAGTCCAGTGTTTAACACTGTGTCCTTAAGACAGATTCGTCCTCTCACGGCATTTCGAATTTGGACGCCTATCTCCTAGGATGAAATGATCTTACCACAAACAATAAAAGACTACAAATTGTTTGCCTTACGAACACACTAAGTGTTTACACTCTTTCTTTCGAAATAAAATGCAAAGAAGATGAAGAATAGAATTAGCAGAAGTGAAATACGAAATTTTTGAATGAATTACATCAAATGAGGGTGGTCCTATTTATAGATGTGAAGGTGACTCTTGGTTTTGAATTGAACAGGTATGATACCTGTTGGTTTTGAATTTGAATCTGTTTATAATTCAAACAGATAGCAAAAAACGGGAAGGGCCCTGTTTGGATGAGCATTAAATCCAAACCAGTTTAATTCTGTTTGAAAACCGGGAAGGGCCCTGTTTGGATGAACACTAAATCCAAACCAGTTTATTTGAATTAAATTCAAATGTTTTTGGCCCAAAAAGATTAGTATTGGGCCGAACAAGCCCAACCCAACCTCACACCACGCACCCCAGCCTGCCCAAGCCAACCCGATCAGCTCGAATGGTGATTTTTGGGTCCAATGGGTCTAGCCCATTTGCCCATAACCTCTCCCTCTAAAACACTTGGGTACCCCTTGGGGCACACCCCAAGTACCAAACCCATGCCTTATAAACCCTTTCAAAACCTCCCACCAAATCAATGTGGGACAAGCCTTATTCAAACCTTTAAGGAATTTCCACCAAAACTTCATTTCCATGGAGCATACTTTGGCTTCAATTTTCCATTCACTCGGTAATGGTTTTGAGCAACCAAATATACCACGTGAATCACAACGCGGCAAAGAACGCGTTACCACTTTGACCCGTGTAAATCGATGCACGGGGCCCACCTAAAAATTAGACCAAACTTAGGAAAAAATTCTGGTTTTACCCAGAATTTTATAACCATTTCCAACAATCCCCCACATGAATGGAATTTGATGACGACGGAAATGCAACAATATGCAGACTTAATGAAAGAGTATAAGTCGAAAATATCTTGCATCAGGATAGGTAGTTTTCGGCCTTGAACCTTCCCTAGTGATAACCTATCGGACTTACTGGCTAACCAATGGACGCGATGCCTTGAATTGTTCAGTCGTTTGTGTAAGCCAAGATAATAGATTTCACACAAAATATCTTCTAACACATCGTGGTTTTCACTGTTGTGTTCATTTTGGCCTTGAACGCTCCTGGTTTTCATGAGTGTTTCTAGAGAATGTAGCCTCTTTCATTCTCATAGAACCATTGATTCAACACTCATATAGGTGATTCTTATTGTGAGTATCTTCTTATACTCATCTTGATTTTATGCCTTAATCAAGATATAAGTAATCATTAAAAGCAAAGCTTATCCTTATGCCCCTGCAGACAACATATGTTGCAGATATCACTCTCACCATAGGAATGGGTAGGGAATTTGAATCCCTTGGTGATTTCTGGCGAGCCATACATAACTTAATTGTCCCTTTGAACTTAGTTCTTGGGATCTCCAGTCATATAAGTAGGGTTACCATTATGACGACTCTTATGTAATAGGCTTTAATCCCATTCCCTTCGATGAACTATACACTAGCTCTTTTGTCAAACCTTTTGTTAACGGATCCGCAATATTCTCTTTAGATTTTATATAATCTATTGAGATTATTCCGTTTGACAATAATTGCCTTACGGTATTATGTCGACGACGAATATGTCATGACTTACCGTTATATATGTGATTCTGTGCCCTGCCTATTGCAGATTGACTATCACAATGAATGCAAATAGCTGGCACAGGTTTTGGCCACATTGGAATGTCTTCTAAGAAGTGACGAAGCCATTATGCTTCTTCACCTGCTTTGTCTAAAGCAATGAACTCGGATTCCATTGTGGATCGTGCGATGCAAGTTTGTTTCGTGGACTTCCAAGAAACAGCAGCGCCTCCTAGAGTAAAGACATATCCACTAGTGGATTTTGAATCTTTAGTATCCGATATCCAATTGGCATCACAATAACCCTCAAATCTTCTTTGGATATCGAGTAAAATTCAAACCATGATCACGTGAATCTTAGATATCTAAGAACCGAATGATCGCTTTCAATGGTCTTCTCGGGTTACTAGTGTACCTACTCAATTTCTTGATAGCATAAGCTATATCGACGAGTACAATTCATTAGGTACATTAGGCTTCCAATGATTTGAGAGTATTTTAATCGAGACAATCGCATCACCTTTATTTTTGATAAATAAAGACTGATGTCTCTGGTGTTCTAGCTAAATTCAAATCATCCTTGATAAATTTATCAAGAATTTTCTCAATATAATGAGATTGAGATAATGCATATCCGTCAGATGTTTTAGTTATTTTCATTCCTAATATAACATCTACGACCCCCATATCTTTCATATCAAATCTTTTGTTAAGCATTTGCTTAGTTGATTTGATCATGTTTTGACTGCTTCCAATGATAAGCATGTCATCCACATAAAGACAAACTATGACATATCTTTGGTCAGTGTTTTTAACATAGACACATTTGTCATATTCGTTTATCTTAAACCCATTAGTAAGCATTGCATGATCAAATTTTTCATGCCATTGCTTAGGTACTTGTTTTAATCCATAAAGGGATTTTACAAGTCGACAAACTTTCTTTTCTTGCCCTGATACTACAAACCCTTCGGGTTGTTCCATATAGATCTCTTCATTTAGATCACCGTTTAAGAAAGCTGTCTTAACATCCATTTGATGTATTTCTAAATTAAACAACGCTGCTATAGCAATAAGCATGTGAATGGATGTTATTCTTGTCACAGGGGAATATGTGTCAAAATAATCCAGACCTTCCTTTTGTCTGTAACCTTTAACTACAAGTCTTGCTTTATACTTGTCAATTGAACCATCTGTTTTCATTTTTCTCTTGAATATCCATTTATATCCAAGAGGTTTAGAACCTGGTGGAAGATCCACCAATTCCCAAGTATGATTTTGCATAATGGATTCAATTTCATTATTAACAGCCTCTTTTCACAAAGGTGCTTCAGGACCTGTCATTGTTGCCTTAAAGCTTTGAGGTTCATTTTCTAACAGGTATGTCATAAAATCTGGACCAAAGAATTTTGATGTTCTCGCTCTCTTACTTCTTCTTGGTTCATCATCAGTTAAATCCTGTTGGTTGTGACCATTACTAGTCTCTTGTGTTTGATTGTCATTAGTCTCTTGACTTTGTGTACAATCATAAGTTCTTTTCTGTGAACTTAATTCCTGTCATTTCTTGTAAGGAAAGACATGTTCAAAAACACTGAGATTCCTTGACTCTATAATAGTGTTCACATTTATATCGGTATTTCGATTTATAAGTCGAAACCGATATGCACTACTATTCTGAGCATAACCAATAAACACACAATCTACTGTTTTTGGTCCAATCTTAGTTTTTTTAGGAACAGGAACTTCAACTTTTGCCAAACACCCCCACACTTTCAAGTATTTGTAGGAAGGTGGTCGACCTTTCCACAATTCATAAGGAATGCTTTTGGTTTTCTTGTGGGGTATTCTATTAAAAACATAATTTGCAGACAATATTGCTTCCCCCCACAAGTTCTGTGGTAAACTTGAACTTAGTAACATGGCATTCATCATTTCTTTTAGGGTTCTACTCTTCCTTTCAGCAATTCCATTTTGCTGTGGAGAATAAGGGGTTGTAGTTTGGTGAATAATGCCATGTTGTGCACAAAATTCATTTAATGGTGCATCATATTCACCACCCCTATCACTTCTAACCATTTTAATGGTTTTACCAAGTTGATTTTCAACTTCTGTTTTGTAGAGTTTAAACATTTCTAAGGCTTCATCTTTACTTCTAAGTAAATAAATATAACAATATCTTGTGCAATCATCGATAAATGTTATGAAATACTTTTTGCCTCCTCTACTTTGAATAAATTTTAGATCACATACATCAGTATGAATTAATTCTAGAGATTCAGTTTTCCTTTCAACTGATTTAAATGGAGCCTTAGTTAGTTTTGCTTCTACACAAACTTCACATTTATGATTAGGATTAATTTCAAACTTTGGTATATATTCCAAACCAATTAATCTACGCAAAGCATCATAATTTACATGACCTAATCTACCATGCCATAAATTCGACTCAAGAATATAAGCAAAAGATGTGTTATTCTCATTCATAGCAACTTTTGGTACAACTGTCATTACATTTAGCTTAAAGAGACCATCACTCATGTATCCCTTACCAACATATATACCACTCTTTGTTAATACAAACTTATCAAACTCAAAAACAAGCCTAAAACCATTTTTACTTAATAAAGAACCAGAAACTAAATTCTTCCGGATGTCAGGTACATGCAGTACGTTGTTGAGGGTCAGTTCTTTTCTTGATGTCATCTTCAAGATCACTTTCCCTTGTCCAGCCACCGTAGAAGTAGAAGAATTTCCCATAAAAAGTTGCTCACCATTTGCAGCCTCATTGTAGGTAGTGAACATCTTCTTGTCCGCACATATGTGACGAGTTGCTCCAGTGTCAACCCACCATTCTTTGGGATTTCCAACCAAGTTAGCCTCAGACACCACAGCAGAGAGATTGATGTCATTTACTCCGTCAGAGATGTAATCCAATTCTGTTACATTGGCCTGATTAGTGGTCTTCTTGCTTGTACTTCCATGATCCTTCTTAGGGCGGCGGCAGTCAGAAGCTCGATGTCCAGTCTTGCCACAATTATAGCATTTTCCTTTGAACTTCTTGTTGCCATTGTTGTTGCCTTGTTTAGGACCATCTCCAGTAAACTTCATCTTTTTGTTATGTGGTTTTTGAACTTGTTCAACCACATTAGCCTTGGACTCAATGAGATTTTTCCCATTCCTCTTTTCAGCCTTTCGGTTATCTTCCTCAATTCTTAATCTTACAATTAACTCATCCATGGTCATCTCTTTGCGTTTATGTTTTAAATAATTTTTGAAATCTTTCCAAGCTGGTGGTAACTTTTCCACCAAAGCAGCGACTTGGAAAGATTCGCTAAGAGACATACCTTCTGAATGAATATCATGCAAAATTATCTGAAAACTTTGAACTTGAGATATTACCGTTTGGGAGTCGACCATAACAAAATCCAGAAATTTACCGACGACAAATTTCTTCGTCAAGATCTTTCTTGTATTTCTTCTCCAAAGAATCCCACAATTCTTTTCTTGACTTGAGGACTATATACATTATCTGACATATTGTCAAGGCCATTGAGGATGTAGTTTCTACACAGAAAATCTAAATGTTTCCAAGCATCTACAGCGGCAACAACTTGCCGATCACTTTCACCCTCTTTAAGTGCTGGAGCCTCTTCATGGAGAAACCGGGCCAAATTAAGAGTTGTAAGATAGAACAACATCTTCTGCTGCCATCTCTTAAACTCAGTACCGTTAAATTTTTCCGGTTTTTCCCCATGATTGATTGGTACATGAACATGGTTCTGAATAGGGACCGATGTTGGTGTAACAACAGAGTACCCTTTGCGAGATCTTGATTTCAGTTGTAGTAGCCATAATCTCTGATTACAAAAATCAGAAAAAATTAAAACACAAATTAATTTTCTAGTTACTAAAACCAGAAAATAAAATATAACACAAAATAATTTTATTTTCCTTGTTACTAAAACAGGAAAAATAAAATACCAAAATAATTTTCTGTAATACCAAATAATATTCTGAAATTGTTAATGACACCAGTATCGTACTACTAGTTGTCAAAGAAAAGAGACAGTATATTACTACTATCTGTCAAATAGCATAAATCACTATTTGTTTTTCCAACCAGAATATTACTTTGAAAAACAGAAAATTAAATACAATGAAGATACCAAAAAGGAATCTGTCTTAAGATTGTTAGGCAATCTTCACTGTATTTAAAAGATTTAATTCTATTGTGTACAAAACAACAACTAGAATTTAAAGAAATAAAGAAAATGAGAGAATTTGTTTGATTACAAAAATCAAACTCGAAATAATAAATAAATAAATAAATAACAGATTTTATTTTGTTACAAAAAAAAAATTAAAATCTGATTAAATAAACAAATAAAAACAGAATAAAATTAAACAACTTACTTGGTTATTTTCTTTAAATAACTTATCTGATCAAGTCCAGTGTTTAACACTGTGTCCTTAAGACAGATTCGTCCTCTCCATGGTGCTTTCAGAATTTGGACGTTTATCTCTCAGGATGAAATGATCTTACCACAAACAATAGCAGCACTATAAATTGTTTGCCTTACGAACACACTAAGTGTTTACACTCTTTCTTTCAGAAATAAAATGCAGCAAGATGAAGAATAGAATTAGTAGAGGTGAAATACGAAATTTCTGAATGAATTACATCAAATGAGGATGGTCCTATTTATAGATGTGAAGGTGACTCTTGGTTTTGAATTGAACAGGTATGATACCTGTTGGTTTTGAATTTGAATCTGTTTATAATTCAAACAGATAGCAAAAAACGGGAAGGGCCCTGTTTGGGTGTGCGTTAATATCAAACTAGTTTATTTCGGGAAGAGCCCTGTTTGGATGAGCATTAAATCCAAACCAGTTTAATTCTGTTTGAAAATCGGGAAGGGCCTTATTTGGATGAACACTAAATCCAAACCAGTTTATTTGAATTAAATTCAAATGTTTTTGGCCCAAAAAGATAGCCCAACCCAACACCAGGCACCTGCGCCCAGGCCGAGCCCGCCCGGACGGCGGTGTGCGTGTGGTGATTTTTGGGTCCAATGGGTCTAGTCCATTTTACCCATAACCTCTCCCTCTAAAACACTTGGGTACCCCTTGGGGCACACCCCAAGTACCAAACCCATGTCTTATAAACCCTTTCAAAACCTCCCACCAAATCAATGTGGGACAAGCCTTATTCAAACCTTTAAGGAATTTTCACCAAAACTCTATTTCCATGGAGCATATTTTGGCTTCAATTTCCCATTCACTCGGTAATGGTTTTGAGCAACCAAATATACCACGTGAATCACAACGCGGCAAAGAACGCGTTACCACTTTGACCCGTGTAAATCGATGCACGGAGCCCACCTAAAAATTAGACCAAACTTAGGAAAAAAATTCTGATTTTACTCAGAATTTTATAACCATTTCCAACAAATAGTCGAAAGAATCTTTCCAAAATATATATATTATTTTCATCTCATATTTTAGCAAAAAAAATCACTAAAAAAGTTACTTCCCAAAATCAGAATTTAAGTTCAAATTTTGCCCAGAAAGTTGATGTATGGTTCATATTTAGTTCTTAAATGGTGGGAACTACATAAAAAACGATAAATCACCAAAAAAGTTTAGGTACATAAAAGATATCAAATACAAAATGTACAAATGTGACACATATAATCGCAGTTAGAGATACAAATATATATATATTTTTATCTCATATCTATATATTATGTGTATAAAATTTCTATACATTATGTGTTTAAAATTTCTATGCACATAGCACAGTTGTAAATCACCACAATACCAACAATTTTCTGAGTAAATTTCTAAGTAAAAATTGTGAGTGAGTAGAAATTACTTCACAAAAAAAAAGAAGCAAAGAGAACCGGTCCGGTTTGCTACCTTTTCCCTTAATTCTATTTTATTTAGCACACACACAACAACAAAAACTACACAAGAAGTTAATTTTGGAAACTTCATTTAGAGCCAAGTAGGATTATTATGTGTCTACAAGCATTCAAAATTACAAAACTAGTTGCTTTTAGTATATTTTAACACAAAACTTGTTTAATGGTTAAAACTTGAATTAATAAGGGCGAAATGAGGACAATCATTGTGTAAAATGTGTGCATGTCAACGAGTCTTCAAAATTGCAGCCCTAGCTACTTTTGTATAGTACAAAACTAGTTTAATAGTTAAAGTTTAGATTCCGGTTGAGAATTAATTATTTTAATTAAATTTTTAAATTTTTATGAAAAAATGTACATAAGATGCACATAAAATATGGAGAGTGATGTGACAAAAATAACTTTTTTACTATAAACCCACGCTGCAAAACGAAACCTAATATTGATGTTGTGGGTTTGAATATGAAGACATATATCTACCGAGGTATATTGTCCTTTAATACCTACAAACGCATTAAGCCCCTGCATACTTTGAGTACTAAAAAATACGTTTAACTCCAATAATGAATTGCCGAGATTCAAACCAAAGCTTCGACGGGAAATCTATACTAACTGTGTTTAATTACATTATATATCTATAAATTATAACTGTAAATTTGAGCAGTGTGCGCACCCTTCTAGTTAATCACAAAGAAGACTTCTTGGTAATGGCATTCCAGCTCTCTTCGGGGAATCCCACAATCAGATGTCCAAATTGATGAAATTAAGATGTGATAGTTTTATTAACCAGTTGACTATCTGCATGATATCTGCTAATGTAAGTTTGAGCACATGGTGCAAAAGATTGGGGACATTATAAGGGCTTCAATTCTTGGTCAAAAAAACCAACTACTTTACAAAATAGGGTATATGCGTAGACAAGCCCACAAAAAATAGGGGTATATACTAGCCGCTAGTATACACGATACGTGTACAAATATATGTGGTTGAGAAAAAACATGAATAATTGAAATTTTGAAAATCTGATTTTTTTTTTAATATTTTGTATAGTGATAGTTTTCAATTATTATATGTATTTTTGGAATAGAAAATTCGTGACATTTATATCAACTTCAGACTTTACTTTATATGTAGTATCACTACTAAAAAAAGCATTCTTTATGACCACTATAAGCATTCACAAATAATAGAAATATAGTCGCAAAAACCCTTTTGTAACGGTCTATGCGACGGCAAATGGGGTTTGCAAATGTGGGGGTTGCAAATACTTTTTGCGACCGCAAAATAGTAGTCGCAAACTATTTGCGACCGCCTAATCTACTTATGGCGACTGATGTTTTGCCGTTGCAAAAAAGTAAAAAAAATGCATATAATGTATTAGCAATCATCTTGTTACTGTTGCCAAAAAAGAAGAAGAAATGCCTACTGTAATAACCCAACTCTCTTATATGCTGCTTATACTCTAATTCCCTCATTATCTGTGTGATTATATGTTTGATGTGAAATTTCATGTTTAAATGTGTGAATTATGTGCTTATGAGATTGTATCTGTCGGTTATAAAAAAAAATGTTGAAATTATGACTTTTGGACAGCAAATTGAAAGTCTTAGAGGTGCGATAAACCGAAATTGACTTTACAGTTATAATTAGTATGATTTCTAGAATATAGTATGAAGTTTTATAAAAATTTGATTCGTAATGAATTAATTAGATTTATTTAAGCCAAACCCTTAAGTAAGCTGAAATTGATGACTTTAATGGGTTCAGAAACTGAAATTGAGTACATCGTTACGCTAATGAGATTTTTTAGAGCCATTTGGGAAGTTTAATTGAAAATTGATTTCTTCTGATTCGTTAAATTATGTTTGGTTGGCCTAAATAGATATATATGACATGTTATATATATTTGTGCTCATCTTTAGCCCTTGGAAGAGACAAAAAAAGTGGAGAGAAAGAAAGAGTTCTAGAGAGAGAGAGAGAGAGAGAGCTCTTAGAGAAGAGAGAAAGTGTAAAGAAACTCAAGATTTGACTTAGATTTGTCAAGATTATGCAAAATCAAGTGTTTATGAAGACTCTAGGTAAGATTTTACCTCCCAAACCTTGAAGATCATGAATTAAGAGTTGGCTTATGGAGTTTATGGAAGCTTTTACATGTATTTTGTCATATAAGGTAACAACATAGTATGATTTCATGGGATTCATGTTTATAACTTGTTTTCTTACATGATTTCTAAGATTCTTAAAGATTTCAAGGTACTTTCTCCATGGATTTTGAAAGTAGAACTCATCACATGTATAGCTTTTGATTTTGTGCTTGACTTCAAGTTTTTAAGCTTGTAAATGGAATTTTAGATTTGCTTTGAAATCATGATTTTCATTGAAGTTAGAATTGTTTGATTCAACATGGTTTGAATTGTTTGTAATATGATATGGTAGGCCCAAGGCCATTCTGTTTATTCGTTTCGTTTATGCTATGACATGATATGAATTGTTCGGTCTTTAAGGCCTATTGATTTCTGGTATGGAACAAAGTGCTGTACGGAATTAAGGTCCGTACGAGTCACCTCTTGGGTCCATACATACATGGATTGGGCCCGAAGCCGTTTTGATATATGATTGGGCCTGAAGCCGTTCTGTTATTATGATTGAGCCTGAGGCCGTTCTGTTACCATGTGATTGGACCTGAGGTCGTTCTGTTACCATGTGATTGGGCCTGAGGCCATTCTATTATTATGATTGGGTCCGAGGCCATTCTGTTAACATGTGATTGGGCCTGAAACCGTCCTGTTAGATGTGGACCCGAGGCCGTTTCGCAATAAGTGGGCCTAAGGCCATTATGAAAATGTGATTATGAATAATGCTATGCTTAACATGACTATGATGAATGCTCTAAATATTGTACCTTGGAAAAATATTGGGTTTACATCACAAGCTTTTATTTAATTCAAACCTCTTCATTGGATTCTCTTTACTTTACTATTATTTACTGAGCTTTGCTCACTCTGTATTTATATATATTTATGTAGGTGATCAGCTTAGAGGTCAGCCCTAGGTCAGCTTTAGGAAACTTTTGTGAGACCTGTTTTGCTAAGCCTCCAAAATTGGAGCCTTTTGTTATTTTGAAGAGTTCCTTTGATGCCACATTTTAGTTAAGTCTTTGATGGCTTTTGTTGAATGCTTGGTTAATATGTAAATTTTGGGTTGTGAACTTTTTATATATATCGATATGACTTGAACCTATATATAGAAGAACTATGAATGTGAACTCTTTATATGGCATGATTAATCTTGGCATATAAGTACTGCTCAATGGATGTTCTGTTATTTATTTTGCTTCCGCTTTAGGCTTCAATTTGATTTAAATATTTGAATTTTTGTTTTGAGGCCTAAATACAGGCCGGTCACAGCCTAAACTTTTAGGGGCATGTTTGGGTCATGACAGTTGGTATCAGAGCACGAGTTACTTCCTTACACATGTGTCCATATGTTTGACAACCCTGACCTATGTTTAGCATAAATTCATGATTAAGCATGCTAAGTAAATGGTTAAGATGAAATCCCAAATTGATTATGTGAGTATGTTGTTTTAATTGCATTTATATCTGTTTGTTATGGAACGATCTATTCACGTTTACGTTTTAATTTCGAGTTGCGAATTGAAAGCCTTATCGGCGATCGATTCAAAAATTGACTTGTGTTATATGCTAATTAGGAATTATATGATTTTATGGTAAGTCTTATTGGAATTTGATTTAGAACAATTAGATTAGAATAAATCATGTTAAATTACTTTAGCTTGAGTTATTTACACATTTGTCATTGGTGGGCCTTTACAAGGCCATTTGTTTGATTTCACATATGTTTGGCACACCATTAGCGTCCATTTTCTTGCAAATGTGAGTGAGAGGAGAGTAGGAGAAAATTGAATTCAACATGAGTTTTTCTTGAAAGTAAGAAGAATTGAAGAGGGAAGCTTGAAGAATTATTCATTGCTCAAGAATTTTTGCTTAAGTGAAGCTTGATTGAGTAGCCTAGGTAAGAGCCCAACCTTTTAACCTTGAAATTGAGCCATCTAGTCCTTGAACACAAATTAAATAGGTGAATTAATAGGAGAATTGAGCAAGAATTTGAGGAAGCTAAGTCAATCCATTCATGCATGTCCTTATTATTGAATTTTGAGATTTGTTTTCATAAAAATTTCCACATGCATGTTCATATTATGGTTGTACGTTAGAAATTCACCATGTTTTTGAGTTGAATCTTGCATTTGATCATACTTTGGAGTTTTGGAGTTCATGAGAACTCATACATGTCATGTCTTTGAATCAATCATAAAGTTTTAGTTGAAATTTGGTACAATTGGCACATTTTTGGGCTTTAATTTTATGAAATGATCTTCAAAACATGTTGTGCTATGAGTTTCTAAGTATTTTCCAGAGAATTGGCCCAAAATGATGAGTTTTGGCATGTTAAATCCATGGTTTGAGCTTTGGGAGCAAATCTGGAAAACCCAAAATTTGGCTTCCTCGCTCGAGCGAAGGAATGTTGGCTCAAGTGTAAATTGCAAGCTTTCAGAATTTTTGTGTGTGCAGAAGCACACTCGAGCGACAAAACTTGCGCTCGAGTGAAGAACTGTGTCTCATGCTCGAACGAGCATTGAGCGGAGATTTTCAACAAGTAGTACTTTTCACATTTTTGTAGATCGCTCGAGTGAAGGAGTCTACGCTTGAGCGACCAAGCACATTCTGCATGTCCGCTCGAGCGAAGAAAGCCACGCTCGAGCGAGACCCCTGTTTTCAACAACTTTTGAAAAATGTTTTTAAGTA
The DNA here is from genome assembly GCA_025200525.1 of Camellia lanceoleosa. Taxonomy (NCBI): domain Eukaryota; kingdom Viridiplantae; phylum Streptophyta; class Magnoliopsida; order Ericales; family Theaceae; genus Camellia; species Camellia lanceoleosa. The sequence continues at coordinate 32,464,368 of CM045760.1, forward strand.
TATTTTTGCATCCTCATTCTATCCTAGGCATTCCTAGGCCATATTTAAGGCATCATAATGAGGATAATGATTTAGAACCACCCCAAAACAAGCAAGGGGCTAAGTTATTAATTCCGGGTGTGTAATTTAGTGTGTGTTCGTTGTGCAACTGTGTAGGTTTGGCACCCAAGGACGCTGATTAGCCTGCCTATAGCCCAGTAATCTGTGAGTAATAATGTTGTAAAGTTATGTTAAATTATAATTATTTTCCGAACGATTAACTGTATTGCTTTCTGAATGATTTTGTTTACTAAACGAATGTTTGTCATATTTTATGAACTGTACTCGTGGCATCCATAGCAACTGACTGTTACTGCTACTGCTACTATTACAGAGATCTCTGTCAGTTTCTATCCTTGGAACTACTGTTATTGTATTGATGGCTATCAATTGACTGTTCGGTCTATTTAGGCCTACTGTATTGTTCTGCTATCGGATGTACCACGTATGACTGCTATGATTTCTAAATGACTGACATGATATGAAATATGAGACACTGATTGAATAACTGATCTACTGATGCAAATGACTGTTTTAGTTACAGAAAGGACATTCATTTTTAACCCCTTTACACATTTGTTATTCACTGGGCTTTAGCTCACAGTTTATATATATATGTAGGTGGCCAAGCACTGGACCAAAGCTAGAGGCGCCGACTTAGACTCATGTTTTGTCAAGCCAACCATCGCACCTCATATCGAGGTTCCGAACCAGCACGAGTCAAGGCTGCTTTGGAGTGTTTCAGATTCACCCTTTTTGTCTCTGTTAATGTACTGAATGTCTAAGACTTCTAATTGTACAGTTATGGTGAAAGGATTAGGTCCCTAACCTGTATGCTACTTTGTATATGTGTTTTTGGTATGTATGTATATATGGCCATGCATGTGGTTATGTCCATAAAAGTTTTTCCCATTCAGGTTTTCACAGCTCATTGGACGATGTAAACTATTACTAATTGGCTTCCGCCAGCCCCTTTATATTGCATTACTGTCATTACTGTTAATCAGGCCTTCGGTAATCACGGATTATTGGCCGGTTACGATGCTAAACCTACAGGGGCGAGTTTAGGTCGTGACAATATGAGCTGTAGGGTGTCCTAGAAAAGACTTAGGGACATTGCATTGGCATGTGAATATATTGTATTGGCATGTGTGGACTGTTATAAACACGACTATGTGAACTTTTATGAATATATCTTAAAATGAAATGAAATGAACGCATGTGAATTGAAAGGAATGTATTTGAACTGAATTGAAATCTGTGAAAATGGTAAAGAATTATTGGCCTATGGTTATGAGTGCTAGCAAGAACAAGGAATAAATTTGACATGAATTGAACAATGTGAGAACTGTAAGAGTTTTGCCTATGCTTATTAATGTTTCATTGAGAACAGACAATGGAAAGACAAAATGATGTGGACTATGTGAATATGTTTGAAATGAAATGAGAGCGGAAACTATGAGAATGAAAGTTATATGCACGTATGTTATGTTACTTCTAATATTGAATATGAACTATGTGGAATACATGTAGAAGTATGATTATCATTTCAACATGAATACGAAGGTTATGTAACTACATGTATGATTCTGATCTTATCATTTATGCTGAGATGATTGCTGCAAGTACTATCTTCTTTATATGTGAAATGTATGTGTGAAAAAAAAAAAATTGATTTAGAGAAAACGCGTGTAACGTTTGGCATGAAATGAATTGTTAATACGATGACTGAATCATGAATCTATATTTTATACTTTGATATTACTAATGTGAAATAGTATTTGACTTGATGAAATAGAACCTTACATAGTGCATACTATTAACCCTCTACTAATTGACAAGTTACCTATACTATGGAAATGTTTGACCATGTGGATATAAAGAATTTGTTGATTAGTCCTCACTGTAACAAGCCTGCGGGGGGCCTCGCTGCAGCTCGGACTCGATTTGTTGTCACGGTTCTTAATCTTAAACCAAAGAGTCCAAATCCGGCAAATCGTTTTGAGAAAACAGATTTTTGAAAGAAGTGCCGAACATAGACTGCTTTGCCAGATACAGAGTCGCCACTTAAATATTTTATTTTTGAAAAATTTAGGAAACCCTGACTCGTTTGCCTAAGGCCACGTGTCCGTCATCACCAAAGTTGCCTCGGCTCGGGAACTTAGGTACGATTGGGGAAAGGTCGCCGTGAGCACCCCTTCGCCGCACGATCAAAGATCGGCCTCTACTAACCATGATATCTATTTTTGAAAACATTGTGTGTTCTTGTTCCGGTTATTAGCCTAGGTTACTATGTGATGCGCACAGCATACAAGTATAGACCGAGTCGCCTGAATTGGAACAAAACATTTAATGTTTGTTTTTTTGAAAAATGGTTTGATGGTGCTACCCGCAGGTAGGATTAAAATGCAGATTTTGCCACCCTCAGGTGGGCTTAGAAAACATGATTTTGCCACTGTCTAGTGGGTTTAAAACAAACATTTGATGAATTGTTCCAATCCAAATAACCCAACCTCCACCCACAGGCATTCAAGCAGTTATATCACATAAGCAGTTAGCCTCATGGTAAGCATGCTATTCATGGCAGTCACTCACACGCATGCAAGGATGCTAAAGCATAAAAACTCACCGAGTACTCTAAGCCAAAACATGAGCTAATTAGAAATCCATGCATGATCCTAACTATACAGAAATGCCTAATGCAACACATGCAAAAATGCAACTATAGCAGGCTCGGCTATTCTAAACATGGCATATGAGATGCAATAGCCATCATGTATTCAACTTGGAATTGAAATACAAATGCAGTTAGTATGATCTTGAGCCAGTGCATGCAAAAGCAGATGAATGAATGCAAACATGCTATCATCTTGTATGCTAATTGAAACATGCCTAATCTAACCATCATAAGCGAGGTAAATAAAAGGAAGAAAAGGCGTGGGGTTGGAAGACATACATCACACTCATGTACACTTATTACAATTATGCCCTCGCGGAGGGTCGAAAGAATAATATCTGATCGAATAAAGAATATGCAAATCCAAATAATACAGTCAAAATATGTACAAATTCCTAATTAATTAACAAATTAACTAAGAAAATAATAAAGCGGCATGCAAGCCGGGGCGCCTTGACTCTTCTTCAGGATGATGAATGATGCATGTTTAAGGTTGCCTTGTGAAATCCTTGGATGCCCCAATTAGCCTCTATTTTGCAATGGTTTTTGGAAAGCGCCAAGCCTCGGAAGGGCGATTCTTGATTTTTTGCAACAGAGAGCGGAAAGGGGCATAGCAATGTATTTTCACAAATGTATGCATGCCTCGATCCTCGTGCCACCAATCACGCATCTCGATGCATGATGGCGAGAATCGAATTGCATAACTCAATATGGAATGAATGCACATGAAAACACAACAAAACCTAACTCCATCATGGATAATCGAATTAATCGGTGGTGGGGAATTGAGACACGTTCCGTCACTCGGTCTGAAAGCGCACCTCGTTTCCGTGCTCGGGCTAACTCCTATCGAACACAATGCAATATGCATGACATGCATGAATGCAACTAAGATACAACCTAACATGCACAATGCTATGAAATGGCATACACGATGCACGGATAACATGGCATACACAATGCACTAACATACAACCTAGCATACACAATGCTATGGAATGAAATGGCATACACAATGCATAATGGACTTACACTAACACAAGTGGACCTCAGCCACACTCACATAGCCATTAGATGAAAATGAGACACTTTCGAAATCGTGCTGCGTGCCGCAAACCGAGACCGAACCCTAAGGCACAGAGTGCCACTCTAACAAGACATAGCAAAACATGGAAAATGGCATACTAGCATGCAAATTTCAGAGGGAAAATGAGATGCAAAACAGCCCCGAAACATGGCAAAATGGTACCCGATGCATGGAGCGAGTCAAAACATGAAATTTGGCATGAAATGGCCTATAGCTATGCAATGCATGCATTATTTGAACATGAAGTATAAATAAAGAATCAAGGAAACCCCAAAACAAGCATATTTACAGTTTAAATCAAGGCCAAAAAGTGGGCACAAATAGGGCTAAACTAGCATTCAAAAATGGCCCCGAAAGCAAGATATTGAAGCAACTCACAGATGCTGGCCCCGAACAGAGAAGGGGCCTTCTAAAATATTGAAGAGGGGCTAAAAATATGATGTTTTACAGTTTATGACTAACCCCAAAAGCAGATACAAGTATGCTCAAAATGCTATGCAAAATAAGGGCCAAAATGGAGATAAAGAAGCAACTGATACATTCCGGTCCAAAAAAGGTAAGGTCCCTTCAACAATGTTGAAGATGGGCCCAAAATATGACTTTTTACAGTTGATGGCCGAGCCCAAAATAGTGTACAACTATGTTCAAAATGCAATGCAAGATATGGTCTCAAAGAGAGGCTTCAACACAAAGTATACAAATGATGCTCCAAAAAGTAATAGACTCTTAATGAAACATGGAGAGGGGGTCAAAAAAATGCTATTTTCAGTTTAGACCAAGGTCCAAAAACAGAAGCTCAATAGGCTAATAAACCATGCAAAAATGGGGCTAAAATATGGATATCAAAGCAAGTAGCATATGGAGGACTAAAACAGTGATGAGCCCTTCTACAATATTGAATAATGGCTCAAAATAAGTCTATTTATAGTTTAAAACATGCTTCAAAACAGATCACACATAAGCCTAAAATGCTACACAAGAAATAGGCATACAAGAGGGATAATGAAGCAAGTGCAAAATGGGGGCCTCAAACAGTGAGAGGCCCTTCATGAAACATGAAATAGAGCTCAAAAAAACACTACTTTCAGTTATGGCCGGAGCTCAAATGTACAAGTAAGAAGGGCTAAGAAATGGTACAAAATAAGCTCAAAAAAGGGAGAAATGGTGCTCACCCTCGTAGACCAATCCTTTACTACCTCTTGGACCAAGAAAAGCTGCCTCCTAGCCTCTGAGAAGACCCTTTTAGCTGCTGGAATGGAGATGGTAGTGTGGTGCTAGGTGATGGTGTGAAAAAAGGGGTGTGAGACTTGGGAAATTTGAGTGTTTGGAAGAGAAGAAGAGGGAGGGGTGTAATGGAAGCTTAAAGCAAATTTTTCCAACCCCAAAACCAGACCTGGGGTGCTGGTTATATAGGCCAAAGAGGGGGAAAAAAGGGAGGGAAATCACTCCAAGTTTCCCTCCAAAAGTCGCCCCAGGATCTGAGAATCTGGGGAACAAAGTGCATTCTGTGATGTGCAGTGTAAGGATCTTTGGCGGCCAGGTATTGAGGTTGCAGGTGGCGGCCGGCCTTTTCCATGGCCGACGGCCAAGGGTCAAAGGCCAAGTCAAATTAGTGGCGGCCACCACAGTTGGTGGCCTCCCATGTGTTCTCAACACAACCACTGGTCAAAAATTGGCAACTGTGAACCAGGAGAGAGACCAACCCACTTTTCAAAGGGGTTCAAAAGGTTCAAATGAAATTACTGGCGGCCACCAAATATTGGTGGCCTCCCAGATGTGTACATCACAAATATGGGGTTAGGGTTGAGAAAGTGGCCTAGGGTGGTCAACATTGGCTTTGAAGTGAAGCAGGCGTCGGAGGCGATGATGGAATATAACTGGTTCTTTGGAACAATTCTTGGCCTCCCACCCTTCTCGACCTTCTGGTGATGAAGCAGAGGTCCTGCCAAAAATGAGCAGAAACCGATGCAGAATGAAGGTTCGGGGCGAAAGCAAAGTCCGAGGCCCATGGCCATTATTAGGCACCGGGGGTGGTGTTCGACCACGAAGTTGGTCTCTCGGACCACAGTGTCCCTTAAAGGGAGTAAATAAGATGCATGCCAAAAGCAGAGCAAGCGGAGGTGGTTAGGCGGTCGAACGAGGCACTCGGCCTGACGGCTCAGCAAGGAGCCGGGCTCCGAAATGGGCAAAATGGCCTCTGACCATGAAATGTAGCCTGACCCTTGAGAGATGATCTACTAGACCTCTCCCTCCCTTTGGGAAAAAAGCAGAGAAAACCGAGCTGGTTATGGCGAGGCCAAGTACAAAAAAGGGTTGGAAGTCAGGAGGCAAGGCTCACTAGAGACTTTGAGACTTACGAGCGAGCACAATATGCAACATCACCAAGCTCAATCGGTGGCGTCTGAGTCTTAAGGTCGGTCAAAAATGGGGTGTCTCTGATTGCCCTCTTTGTGAGAACTTCGAAGTCAAGAAGTGGCGAGTGAATGTCAAAGCCGAGAGGCGACCCATTTTGACAAGGAAGACTTAGACAATCATACAAGATACGAGAGATATGCCCATGCGTGCCAGGGGGCAAAATGGAAATGGACATACACAAGGCCGGAGGTAACTCAATGATCGTGCAAATACAGCAAGCTGTAATGAAGCAAGTATTCGCAAATAGATGCCACAGTTTTAAGCAAGGTTGCAAAGCAACAACTACATTTCATACTGTTAGGAATGCGGAGAATTATGCAATTCTCGTCGCGTCTCATACGGAGAAGATACGATACCTGCGCGATTAAATGCAGTTTTGACCGACTTCAAATGAACCATACATACAATATCGTGCACGCAAAGAGAAACTCAACAAGCACAATCATACTAACAACATATATTCAATGTGATTTGAAAGCTTGACACCAGCGGTCTTGGCGGGTGAATGCATCATAATGCGAGAAAGGAGCGTCGCGTGACAATGCAAGCTTAAGCAGAGGCATGGTAATATCAAGAAAGCGTGCATGACAATGCAAGTATGTTCATGAGAATGCAAGTTATGTGCATGATAATGCGAGCGAGCATAAATTAGGGTGCGTGTTTGTCACAAAGCGGCGAGCAAGGAAATCAGCGTTTGGCGAGGCGACTTCGATCGTGGCCTCGGTTCACCTCCGGAGGTTACAATATGTTTTGAAAAGGATACACTTTGATTTTGATGAGTAATGATGAGACACATGTCGAGTTGAAGTTGAAGTTCGTGAGGCGATTTATGACGAAAGTGCACTTTTCTTGAACTTTTTCAGGTCTCGGGGACTCCAATCTTCCCCAAAATTTGCAGAGAGCTTGGGACCCACCTAGGGATCACCACCGGCCAGTTTTCTTCCCATTGGAGGCCACCGGCCACTTTTCAAAAAGGAGATGGCGGCCGGAAAGGTGGCCGGTGACCATATCCCAAATCATGGGCATTTTGGTCTTTTCACCTTCTTTTCTTTAAATTCACTTACCCAAACACTTTGAGCTCATAACATCAGTTCCGAAATCTTCTTCTCTAGCTTCCCAAACCAGTTTCTCCTCGGATCATGCTCATCTGCGTTTTCCAACGCCCCACGCAAGTTGTTTTCGCGAAAACATTCAGTTTTAAGCACTTTGAACCGATTAAATTTTGATTTCGGTGCTTCTTTTCTCATTTTCGCCACTTGAGGTGAGTTTATCTCAACATTTGGAAGATTTTCTTGGGAGTTGACTTTTGTTGACTTTTTCATTTCTTAGGAGTTGACTTTTGTTGACTTTTTCGCTCATTTTTGCTCATTTTTGCAGATTTCCTGAAATGACCGGTCATTTTTCTCACGGTGGAGGTCCTGCGGATACCGGAGGTGATCCCGATATTATGGCTTTGCCTCCGAGGGTTCGACCCTTCATGCAGAGATGCGACCCTCACACATTCTTCATGTTGTTTTCCATCACTTCACTGACTTTGATGAGCGAGCGCCCGAGGATCCCCTTCTGCGGGAGCCGGAGTATCACCTCTCTTATGAGGCACGAGAGGTATTTACTTCATTTTTATCTTTTTTGCAACGTATTCTGCATTTTTCGTGCATTCTGTTCACATTCTGAACACATGGTTCAATTATCTGAATTTCTGAACACTCAGCCCATAAATTGATTGTGAACACACGGCACACATTGGTTAAGAATCGAACACACGGCCCAAGTACTGATCTTCTGAACACACAGTTCGAATTGAAGGTGAACACCACACCACTTGATTGAGATTTGAACCGCGGCCCAAACGCGATTTTTGAACACGATTCGAATTGAAGGTGAACACACGGCACACCTTGATTGAGAGTTGAACCATGACCCAAGTTAATTTTACGAACACACGGCCGAATTGAAGGTGAACACACGGCACACCTTGATTGAAAGTTGAACATGCGGCCCAAACTAATTTTACGAACACGGCCCAAATTGAAGGTGAACACCGCACACCTTGATTGAAAGTTGAACCATGACCCAATTGATTTTACGAACACAGCCCAAATTGAAGGTGAACACACGGCACACACCTTGATTGAAAGTTGAACCGCAGCCCAAACACTAATTTTACGAACACCGGCCCAAATTGAAGGTGAACACACGGCACCTGCTTGATTGAAAGTTGAACCATGACCCAAACTAATTTTACGAACACACGGCCCAAATTGAAGGTGAACACCACGGCACACCTTGATTGAAAGTTGAACCGCAGCCCAAACTAATTTTACGAACACACGGCCCAAATTGAAGGTGAACACACGGCACACGCTTGATTGAAAGTTGAACCATGACCAAATTGATGTCTAGCACGCAGCTTAAACTTTGAAATCTGAACATGCGGCTCATTCACTTTATTTTGCACATGACCCATTCATTTCATTTGCACAGCTCATTCATTCTATTTGCACTGACTCATTTTATTTTATCTTTGAAGCATGTATTCATTACGAATCACGGTGACTTCTCGCCTGATCTTGAGGATCTGGCTCCACCGTGGCTAGAGATTAGTGCCGAGCTCCGGAGGTTGTCCGGGATTTGGTTGATTTGGCGGGGTTTGGGCCTTTCATCTTGGGCTTTCCGTTGTCACTGAGGAGGGCGTTGATGGCGACTTTGGTGGAGAGATGGTGGGACACCACCAACTCCTTTCATTTTTACATACGGGGACTTGACTATGACCCGCTTGACTTATTGTGTTGGTGGCCTCGGCGTGGGAGGTTGGCCCATTCCTTATAGCGAGGATATGGGCGATGGGAGGCCGCTTGGATATATTCTTTGAGGGCTCACCCACTGTTGATAGAGCTTGAGCGAGTCCGATACACTTGGTTCTCTTCCCATTTTCGGAGGTGGAGATGGAGCAGGGACTCTGAGGAGGCGGCCTGATATGCAAGTGGTTTTTGATGTTCCTCTTGGGACCACTTTGTTTGCCGAGAGAATCTTGTTGGGTTTGTATCTGTTGGCGCCTTGGTGGACCTATCATGGTCGACGGTATGATTGGGGTGGCGCCTAGCTACCCTTCTTGCTACATGAGTGCGACCTCCAGGGGACGGGGACTTACTTGGTGGTTCTTGGAGGCACAGGAGGTACTACGCCCTCTTGATTTACATTTCGCTCTTCATTACTTGTACCTTGCACACCACGTACTTTACCTTGTATTTTGCCCTTAGTACTTTGCATTTACATTACGCTTTGTTTCCACGATTATGGGTCTATCGTACTTCTCGACATTAGCCCGAGATGGTGGTGGAGGGCCCCTCGTGACCCGTACTCACTTGCATTTGAGGGCCGGCCAAGACCTCGAGTCTCTCCTTTATCTCTGGCGATATTCGACCAGATGCGGTCGTGAGGTATTCGAACTCTCGGTTCTTTGTGCTTTCATCTTTGATTTGTCTTGTACCTTCGATTTGATTGATTGGCTATCCATGATTACATAGGAGCCTGGGCACCCTTTGGTGAAGTCTCGATACCGGTTCTTTGGAGGCGGGGTGCCTCCCGATCTGAGATTCTATTCGAGGGCAGTTGGTAGGGCTGGTTTTACGGGGCGCTTCTTGCGCCAGGTATGGGGCTATATTTCTCAGGACCCTCCCTCAGCACCCCCGGTCGAGATGCGGATTGCTGATAGGCTCTCTTCTCGGGATGTTGTTAATGCTATCATGCTGGGTACTGATGCTTTGCTTTATCTTGAGGAGGGGGATTATGCCACTTACTGTCACATATATCGATGCCTCCATTGGCGAGTCCGTACTCGGCGATGAGGCTGCTGCTAGTATGCCATCTTGAGTCGGGCTCATGACGCTCCTTCCTCCGGGGTTGGTACATCGGAGGTAGGCGCGGATTTATTCCCGATTCCCCGACTTATCATCATCTGGATGGCGGATATCCGGTGGTGATGGGGTGGCAATATGGGACTACCTCTCGATTCGATCGATAGAGCCTCGATGCACAGCCACCGCTTCGTCGAGACCTGAGTCACCACGGTATGTTTCTGACTTTGATTCATCACTCGGATATTTGAGCGTTCATTCTTTCTTGATACCTTTGCCTTTGCATCTGCGGCCCCTGTTGAGTACATGGATCGGTGCTCGAGATGGTAGCCTCACTTGAGGATGGTCTGCGGAGGGCGCGATTGTCCATCATGGGCTTCGGTACCCTTTAGTTTTCTAACTTGTATCTTACGATCACATCTTGATTTTGGACATTTCTTTGCATTAATAGGCTACTTGTGTAGAACATCGACACACACCACATTCATGCATTATTCTGCGTACATCCACTCTGTAGCTTGCTTGCATCATATCGATATACATGTTTTGGCTAATGTATTCAAGCTGCATTTTCATTTTCGGATGCCTCCGGTATATGCTCGACCCTGGTAAGACCACTGGGCCTTCTCGGAGGTGGACCATCTGGGTCTTTTTCGAGGAGCTCGAGGAGAGGATCATCACGGGCCTTGAGGGCACATATTATAGAGGCGGGCCGATGAGGATGAGGAGGAGGATGTTGCGGATCGTCGATCGAGACATCTGGCAGAGAGGAGGCTCGGTCTTGGCTCGAGAGTGGAGGCGGTGAGGATCTGAGGATGGCGGCTCCGATTCGGACGGTGATGGGGATGCAGAGGCTATTCCGCAGAAGAGGATGAAAAGGGTCTCTTATTCCCGCTCTCGAGAGCATTGATGTTGCAGTTCCCTGTTTTATTTACCTTTTTGCTAGTAGTTGTAGCACATTGTATATTATTAGGCAATTTTATATTTTTGTAAGACTTGTGCCCTTTGTTTGCAAAGTAAAGCATGATGGAATGAAACGGCTTTCGAAAAAGGTGTTGTATTTTAAACTCTTCGCATCACATCGCATCGTTTTGCACCATAATAAGATTGAATGAAAATGTGCATTGTACATTTGCCCAGTCAAGTAATGAACCGATGCAATAACTTAACTTACTAAGATACAACAAAACTTTTAGCAAGTTTACAACTCGATAAGCAAAATACAACAGGGTTGACGACTCAATAAACAAAACTTGAAGAGCAACGATTCAAAACACGAAATATGACAGCTCGACAAAACTTACAACTCGATAAGCAAAACAACAACTCAATAAGCAAAACAACTACTCGACAAAGTGTACTTCGGACGATCTGGGCAGCGGAGCATCGAAATAGGAAGAAATGGAGGCCTTTGACATACCCGATGCATGGAAATGCTTGAAACTTCCTCGGGGTAAAAGCGAGACTAAAGGAACACATGAGCATGGCGGCCACTTTTTGGGGCGGTAGGCGATTTTAGGTGAGGAGAAATGTGGCGGCCGGCTAGAAAAGGTGGCGGCCACTTATCTGGCAACCATCAATTTTTCGACACGTGTCCCCCTGAATAGTGTTTTCTCCTCTTTAAAAGCCACAACTTCGGGACTCATTCATTTCATTACTGCTTTGCACAAAAAATGGAGGCATTTCTCGTAGAAAATCTCACATCTTGGATCTCTTCTTTGGATGGCTCGGAAAAGTTGAACTTCAGGGGTTTCGGCTTGAATGCACTATTCACGCTGAGTCGTACTCCGCTGCACCTTCCTTTCCTCCATCTTGTGAGGTTACGGAACCCGATGGCGCATGTTTTTAGCTTTGGCGGGCAAGAGGTATGTCCAACTTTTGAAGATTTTCAAGTTTTGATGGAGTCGAGCGTTAGGAAGAGATCTTGCCTCGATTCGCTTTGTACGCCCAAGCTTTAGAGGCGGATGTGTGGACTTACGCGCATGATGCTCGATCTACGATTTGTAATGGGGAACTAGATATCCTTGGTTTGATCCATCGCTTTTACGGTGCGGTGTCGCGGTGACCATCATTGGCAAGGTTTAAACAACATGCGCTTTGCTTGTGCATGCTATCTCACTTCTGCTTGCCGGGCACTGGGTGGACCCAACATCCGTTTGATTGAAGTTGCTCGGGGCTTGAAGGAAGGAAGAGTTGTATTGCTATGGCATTGGCGAAACTCTTGATGGGCTTGGGCGCTTTCCAGCGTCGAGGAGGCGACCAGTTGCGGGAGTCCACTCTGCTGCGGTAATGTTTCCCAATCTCACATATGTATTTGCTCATCACTCGGCCCTCGGGCTCGGTTTTCTCACAAAACCCTTATCTCCTTTGTTTTCTCATCGCACATCTCTCTATTCTTTATTCTCTCATTTTCATCCCTCTTAGGTATGGTTGATGGATAAAGCTGCGGGTTGTGGACTCTTGCCTGCCTACTCGGCCCATGGCTACTTCTTTAAACAGCGCTTTGGTTGATGCGCTTGATGAGGATGGTGGTTCATTGGATGTGCAATTTGTCTGTGACCGCATTGCTTGGCTGTCCTTGGCTCAATCTTCGGCAATGAGCTATAGCATGTCCGGTGATGAGGTCGGCTGATTGAGTGCGACTCCTTTGTGTGTTCTATTTTCCATTCGGTTCAGCGCCGGTTTAGCCATGATCAAACTTGCCTTGAGGATTGAATACCGGTTGCTTTTTCGGTCCGGCGCCTGACTTGCGATATGCCTGACATGGAGGACTAGAGCTCTGGCCCCTGCTCCACTTTCGATTGCACTTTGTCGGCGAGTCTTTGGGATTGGCTTAATGAAGAGCCTGAGTTGGGCCTAGCTTGGCGTCGAGGCTTCGACTAGCTCGGGAGGCGCGAGGACACTGACTTAACTATGCCGGTTATTGCTTTATTAGTACTTTCAAGTTTTCTTTATGAGTGTAATAAAAAGCAACTCAATTGTATGCAAGAGCAAGAACTCTGTTTTGAAATCAATGAAATTGAAGGTTGTGGTCTTGAAAATTTTCGCTTTGGTCCAAAAATGGTCTTAGTTGTAAAAGATTAATTTGAACAAAGTCAACTTTTATTAAAACTTTTCAAAACTATTTTCGATATGGATCGAGCTTGGACACGCTGAGATCATCCTTTGAGATGCACAACCCGGATCCTAGCAAGCTGGAAAGTTGCCCCTAGTCTGAATAATCTTTATGACCTTGTGTGGCAGCGGAAAGTTGCCCCTAGTGCGAATAACCTTTGTCTGGGAGATTGCGATGAATGCTGATGGAAAAAGATGACTGAGATGATCAAAATGGACAAAGTTGATCGGGGAAAAGTTTATGGCTGAACTTCAGAATGAAGTTGCCTACGTATCCCAAAGATGGGAATCAAGCCTTACGTAGTTCAGGCTCAGGTTCGCTCGGGTATTTTTACTCTCCTTTTGCGCTCTAACTTTTGCCAAGGCCGCCCTTTGCGGGTTTTCAACCTTGCGAGCTCAGTTTTTATGATTTCAAATTTTCTGTGCTCTGAGTTTTGCCTAGGTCGCCCTTTCGGGTTTTCGGCCTAGCGAGCCTCTCAGGGGTAATATTTCTTCAACTTGTCCATATTGATCGGTTGTGAGAACTCCAAGCCATCTAGATCCATCAGAACCACAGCTCCACCTGACCAGATTGACTTGATGATGTAGGGACCCGGTCAATTGGAGTGCGAACTTGCCCTTGGGTGCGTGGATGGGAGCTCGGTTGTCCTTGAGCACCAAATCTCCTTCTTTTAAATTCTGGACTTAACCTTCTTGTTGAAAGCAGGGCAATTCTGCGTTGATAACCTTGGACATAGTGCAGTGCTTTCGACCTTCTTTCATCGAAGAGCATGAGTTCCTCAAATCGCTCTGCTTTGCCAATCCGCTTGACTATCGACACTCGGCCAATACTCGTAATAGCGGGACCTCAATCTCAATAGGCGAGCGGCCTCCATCCCATAAACCAATAGTGCGAGTCGCCCGATAGAAGTTACGATTGAAGTCGGTAGCCTGAAGGCGAGCGACTTATCTGGCGATCCTGTAGGTTTCCACCATCTTCTGCGATATGTGCTTGATATTCTTGTTGGCGGCCTCAACGCTCCATTGGTCTTGACCCGATGGGTAGGCGACTTATGAAAAGCCACATTGTATTTCTCCAACAAATCAATCACCTCCTTCTTGAAGTGGGAACCATTATGCGAAATTATTTCGTTTGGGACCCGTGGCGACGAGATGATGTTGTTTACGATAAATTTTGCGACGTCTGAAGCCTTCAACACCGCATAAGATTGGGCCTCAACCCACTTTGTGAAATAATCTATCGCTACCAAGATGAACTCATGCCCATTCGGCCCCTTTGGCGTGACTCCGATTACATCAATTCCCCGGTGAAAATGGCCATGGCGAAGTCATGTTATGCTGACTTTGGCGGAATGTTCATGCGATTTGCATGAATCGACATTTGTGGCATCGCCGGACAAAACCAATACAATCCTCCTCCATGGTGGACCCGATAATAACCTGTCGAGGATCTTCCGTGCCAACATTACCCCATTCATGTCGCACCACATTCTCCCCGTGGATGGCTTCCATCGAGCGCTTTGACTCTTCGGCATCAACGCACGGTTTATGCATTCCCAGATGACCCCTTTTATCTGATTTACCCGCGGATGATGGTGAGCGGCCATTCTCTGATTGCCCTTTTGTCTTTGGCATTTACCTGGCGGGTATGCTTCTTTCTCCAAGTTCGGATGTCATAATACCGGGGTTTTAGTCACGAACTTCATCTATAGCGACAATCGACTCGTGGCGGTGCAAATTTACAGTCGATGATATTTGGGCGCATCCGGACTCCACGGGATGTCTATCATAGAAGATAGAGTTGCTAAAGAATCTGCGAACTGTTGTTCTCTCTTAGTAGATGAGTAAAACTTAGCTTCTCAAGCCGAGGAATCGGCAAGTCCAAGATGCGGTGATACATCATCATCTTTTCCTCTTTTACTTTCCGGTCTCCTTTAGCTTGAGACACAACAAGGTTCGAGTCCCCAATGGCGTCCAACCGTCTTGCCCTAGTTCGAGTTGCTTCTAGACCGACAATGCCGCCTCATATTACGCTTCGTTGTTCGAGACTTTGAATCGGAGTTTGAAGGCTAGAGGATCTGAGGAATTGTCGGTGCTATCGGCAACACTCCTATCCCATACCGTATTGATTTGGCGCTCCGTCAAAGTACATAAATCAAGTTTAAATCGTCGATATGTAAAATGGCCTCATCACGGGAATAAGTACTCATTGCTTCACCCTTCCTTTGGATGGTCGGCTAAGAACTACGCCCTTTGCTCTTCCTTTGACCGACTTGCGTGTTACATACTTTAGATCAAATTAGGAGAAACTTGACAACCAACGAGCTAGCCTACGTAAGTCTTTGGTTTCTCGAAAAAGATATTTGATGGGATCAAGTCGTGAAACCAACATTCTGAGTGAGCTAACGGGTAGTGCATGACTTCACGGTAGCCCATACCAAAGCTAAGCAAGCCTTTTCCAGCGGAGTGTAGCGGGTTTCGTACTCTAGCATCTTCTTGCTTAGATAGTAGATGGCTCTCTCCACCTTGTCTTCTGATTCTTGTGCAAGCATGCAGCCCATTGTAGTCTCGATTCTTGTGAGATACAAAATCAGCGGTTTCCACAGTTACGGCGGTGACAACAGGCGGGTTACGTAAATATTCTTTAATCTGTTCAAATGCAGCTTGACATCGGCCGTCCCATTGGAACTTATTTCCTTTCTTGAGGAGGCCAAAAAGTGGTTCACAAGTCAAGGTTAATTTTGAGATAAACCGTCTTATGAATTGCACTTTACCCAGAAAGCCTCGCACCTCCTTTTCAGTCCTTGGTGGTGGCATTGCTAAGATGGCCTTGATTTTGGAAGAATCGACCTCGATGCCCTTTGTGTCGAAACCCTAGCATTTTTCCATTGTAACACCAAATGTACACTTACGAGGGTTTAGCTAGCCGAAATTCCACGATCCTTTGAAAAAAACTTGTGCAAAGCGGTGTAGTGGCCCTCTCTTTCTTTGGATTTGACAATCATGTCGTCCGCGTACACCTCAACCTCTTTATGGATCATGTCGTGTAATATTGTGGTTGCAGCCCATTGATAAGTAGCTCGGCGTTCTTCAACCCAAATGGCATGACTCTATAGCGATATGTCCCCAGGGTGGTGAATCTGATCTTTTCGGTCTTCTGGCGCCATCACTATCTGGTTGTAGCACGAGAAGCCATCCATGAATGAGAGCAAAGCATGCCTGTTGTGAAATCCACCAACTCATCGATGTGCGGTAGGGAAAGTCGTCGCCGGACTAGCTCTGTTCAAATCCACGAAATCCACACATACCGGATCTGCCATCTTTCTTGACTTTGGAACAATGTTGGCCAACCAAGTCGGGTATTACGATACGGCAGGAAGCTGCGTCGATTTGTAGTGACCTCTTCCTTAATCTTGAGAGCCCAGTCCGGGCGGATTCTCCTGAGTTTCTGTTTGACTGGTCGGGCCTCGGGGTCAAGGGGATCGATCTTTGTACAATCTCGGGATCGATTCGGGCATGTCTTCGTAGGACCGCGAAAACATCTTTGAAATCTTTTAATAAAGCGACTAAGCGCTCGCGTTCCTCCGAAGACAACGTGGACCCGATCTGGACCAGCCGCGGGTCCTCCTCAGTACCAATATTCACGGTAGTGATTTCATCCATTAAAGGTTTGACAAATCTCTCTTGCTCTTGCTCAATTAAACGTTGCAAAACTGGAGGAACTTCGTCCTCATCGTTTTCATCAAAGTTTTGAAAGTCTGAATTAATGCAATAAATCAAGGGCATAGAAAAGTACTCAGAAACCACAGTTACTTGATTCTCATTAAGTTCATCCAAATCGTCCGATTCGTTTACAACAGACTCAAATGAAAAGGAAAAAGACGACCTAGACAGGACTGTGGCATCCGGGTTAACATCCCAGGATTACGATTGAGACTCGGTCGGTGGAACTTGATTCGACTCACAAGACTTCGGTGGAATCGATTAGGCTCACTACTGACCCGGTCTTCTTTGGACAAAAATCCCTCCTCGTATTGCCAAGTGAGAGAGGTGCGATAGATGCATCAAGATAGTCATTTGGTAGGCATGGCCGTTTCATCCCCAATCATGGAAGCGAGAAGTTATCCCCCAAGCACTTATGGTCGATCGGAGGATCGAAAGTAGACATGCGATGCTACCCCATTTCAAATTCTGTGCCCTCGGGATCCTTTGCCTTACCTTTGCTCAACCTCGGTGATGGAGTGCATGCGCTCTGTGGCAGCGTCATCCCGGATAGTTGCGGTCGAAGAAGATCTCGAAACACAGCAGCGCTTCTTCTCGCGTTTAGCCATGGCTCTGGAACGCCGCAAAAGGGAAAGTCCCCCCCCTCCGGGACGAAGCGCCCGTACAGGGTACCCTGAGTGGGCCTATGCATTAACACAAAAGGCTTCGGCTGCTTTGCTCACAGCTCTTCGGCCATTTCTTTTCCTTCCTCACCAGATCCTCTTTGGTGGGGAGATAAGCCAAGCCAGAGGTATGAGTGTTGTGTGTCACTTCGGCCAATGCTGCAGCGCCTTTCCGGCCGCTACTTCCTAATCCCATCCGGGGATATGTTGTAGCTTGTTCATGAGGTAGGCAGATTGAGCAGCGGCGTACACTCCCTCATTCCTGACCATGATATTACTGCACCACGGGCCTCGGCCAAAGTGAACCACGATAAGAAAACATCCTCTGTGCCATGCTCGATTTCCAAGGCAGTGTGGACACTTACGGCGGCGGATGGATTGATGAATTCGAAGACAATAGCCACCCCTTCGTGAGGGTACTTCAACATCGATGTAGAGTGGAAGAAGCGCCTTTACTTGGTGCAACCACGGCCGCCCCAAGAGTAGATTGAAGGTTGCGGAGCGTCCAAGACATGAAATTCAATGTTATGTTGTCCGGACCAACTTTGAGTCTGAATTTTGGCGATCCCATCACTTCCTGCTAGTATTATCATATGCTCACGATCACTGAGTAGTCGGCACGAAGTCGCGGGCTTCAACCCGATTGCATCTGTTGTTACATTTGGCGGAACATTGATGGCGGACCGGTATCAACAAGTACCACCGGTATCCACTTGTCTCTACATTCCACGGAAGCGTGGGGGTTTGTTATGATTTGTGCCCTCGGTAGTTCTTTGTGCGAAAAGGTTAATCTTGGGGAACCTCCTCCGGAAAAGACCGGTAACCAATTTGCTCTGGTGTAGTATCTATAGAAGTTTGGCCTTGTCCATGGCGAATAGGGCGGCTTTGCGTGTACTCGCGATGCCATAGCGATCCCAGATGGAGATGTACGCTTGTATCTTCTTTAATTGCTTAACCTGACTTCTTCTTCAATCTGTTTCTCTCTGTTTCTCAGCTTCCTTGTCTTTCCTGGATGCCTCAGGTTGGTCTAAGTGCGGAGGCTTGAAATACCTCCCACTTCTTGTCATATGAGCGACCTCGTCAATATACCAGGTATCATCTGGTTGATTACTTCCCCAATCCTCATCCGTGTGGGCAAGACATAAATCATCGTCTTCCCACCACATTCCGTCGGCAGCCGACAGACACCTGTCCGGCTCCGGTATGGTCGTACTCATGACACCTTGATCCTCATGCATGACATTTTACGTTCCGTGCACCTGACACTCTCGACCCCATGGGCCTTAGCTTTTACGATTCTCTCGGAATCCTCAAATCTTTGTTGTTCCAAGCTGCGTCGATCTGGTGGTGGTTCAATACTCCCTGCATTTACAATGCCCAAATTTTGAGCGAAATTCTTAGTGTCGGCGCTCTCCGGCGGTGTATTCTGACTCTCGGCCCTTCCGGCCACCACTGATACTCTCGCCCTGCAGATTACGGTTGATATTCTCGATGTCTGGTTGATCATCTAACCATCCGGTAACCTGCGACTCCTCATATTGAACCGGTTGATTCTGCATCACGATTCTTGGTCCTTTGAAGAAGTGGAGGTTGGCAAGGTCCTCTCCCATAGCTGTTAGATCATCCGTTCCCCGTTCAAATCTGTCCCCCTGTATTACACATAATTCTGCTCTTTCTGGCGGCCCACACTTTCGGCTCGAACTTGATTGGATGTATTCACTTGGATCATAGGCTCCTTGGTGAGATTCCCATTGTTCAATCTCGGACTTCAACAACCCACTTTCCTCTGAAATCTGCCTGTCCCATCTTCGGTGGTCACCACCACTGGCTTAGATCGGGTTGTGGAGATGTCCATCATGCACAAGTCGGTCTGAGCGGGAAGGATCACCTCGGCTTAGGTAGGTGGGATGGGGTGATATAGATACTAGGATCGTAAGACCACGACCCGGTTTGGATGAAGTTGATTCTGTTGGGAGGAGGGCTTGGTTATGTGGTGGGAGAGGATTTGTCGTGACGTTGGGTTTTTCGGAGGCGATCACACCTTGTCAATAAGATCTGGATCTCATGGCCTAATCTGAAACAACGATCGGTGTCATGGCCGTCTTTGTTGGTGATCTGTATGATATTTTCTTTGGTCGTGAGAGGAGGGAGTGGATTTGGCAGTGGCCTCGGCTCTAGGGGCGTCAAATGCTTCTTCCTGATTAATACCCCCAGAGCTTTGGACAGGGGCATATATAGGGGGGTGAAGGTTCTTTGGCCTCTGGGTTGATATTTGGTGTTTTGGGTATTGCTTCGGATCGCGAGAAAGGCGTGGTTATCATGGGTCTTGGGGAGGAGTGGTGGTGACCATGCTCACCTCTGAAGCTTCGTGCGATTCTTGGCGCCACTTTCGAACTGCGTTGTTATTCTGGTTGAAAGTCATACAGGTTGCTCCCTATCCTAGTTGATTAGACCTTGTTTTATTGCATCATCGATCTGTACCCCCATCTCGTGTAGATCTGAGAAGGTGGGAAAGGGGAGTACGATCATCTTCTGCATCAATTTTGGTTGGAGATTGCGCACAATCATCCTGATTTGATCTTTGTCAGTAGGCCTCAAAGTCATCATCAATGCCTTCGCCCTCCATCGAGTTACGAAATCTAAGAAAGTCTCTTTAGGCTCCTGTCTCGTTGTTTTGAGATCATGAGTTGTAATCTCGATCTGGGTATTGTCTGCAGTATTGTGCGACAAAGGCCTCGACCATCTCATCCCAACTTCTTTTGACCTCGTCTTCCAACCCGGCGTGCGGATGGCGGCCACACCGACAAAGTTCGGCCGACGAGAAAGCTTTTGTGGTCGGGTTAGGCCCATTGGCCGTAGAATGTCTGAGAATAGCGAAGATGGACCATGGGGTCCTCGGACCCGTCAAAGCGGTCAATTTGTGGCATCTTGAACCTATCGGGCAATGTCACGGCCACGTCGGTGTATCCGTCCTCGATGTCCGGAATGGCCTTCACCCTTTGTGATTTCTTGAAAAGCTTCTCAAGCTTGCTCAGTTTTAGAGCTGTATGGTCCATTTCGAACTCAAAGGTAGAGTCCGGGTGGTTGGGTGGTTGGGTCTTGGGCGGTTGAGGCGGAAGCGGGGCGAGGCAGATTGGAAGATTCGTGTCCTCTTGGATATTACGGACATTTGGCACGGTGTTACAGGTGTTTGGCGAGCATTACGGGCGATGAGGTGCTGCTTTCGGGTAATGGGGATCCTGGTGGAGGAGGAACCTGATGTAAAGCGGATGCCGCATTCTGCTGTTGCAGTCTAGTGATTAGCTCAGCTTGCTGGGCCATGATTGCAGCTTGTTGCTTAGAGAACTCTGCTTGGCGGGCAGCGTCCTCTTGCATCTGTCTCATGCTCTCCTGCATTTGGCGCATTAGGGCTTCTACCTGGCGTATTTCTTGATCCATCGGTGGCCGGTAGATCTATCTCGATAGCAACAATTGGGACCTCAATCCTACTATCCTCGATGGAGTAACCTTTATTACGGCAACCTCTGTTACGACACTGCGCTTCCTTGGCTTTCTCGACAGCGGGGGTAAAGAATAGAACCTTTGGATGTCCGTCAACGGATCCTCGGATCGATTAGTCGGCGACCTCGTGTCCAAAGTGCTTGGGAATATCTCTTGGGTTGGAAGCAATGGTGCTAAAAGCGCCCTAGCAAAAGATAAATAAAGCGAAAAGGAAATAAATAACGGATAAATGAAGAGCATGATGACTTAAAATAAATACACAACACACGATCGGGCATACAACACACGGTTGATAAAATTTGAAAATAAAGCGTCTCCAAATCTTGATCACTGTCACTGAATCACTTTGTTCCCCAAAAGTGAACACGATACATGAGATAGCGATTCTCAAATCTTGTTGATGCCCTTGAACTGATGCCCAAACTTGCAAGTGATACATGCATTCTGTGAGAGCGCACTCTAAAGCACATAACAAGCAAGTGAGAGCCAAAACAACCCTATGTTGGGGTAGGGTTTCCCTGTCCTATTTTGTCAGGACCTAAGGTTTCACTACGCATGCAGCGCTTTCAAACAACCTATATCGGGTAAACAACTTTGTCCTAGTTTGGAATGGTCACTATGGTTCGATATGCACTAGGTTGAATGGTCAAAAGGTGCCGGTAAAACCGGGGTTTGTGTTCCCATCTTGGCGAGCCGTAACGGTCAGCCTTATGGTCATGCCTTGACAAGACAAGCCTCCGACAAACCGTTCAGGAATAGCGAGATGGCAAACACGGTGTCCTAGGCGCACCAATGCAAATGCAATGCAAAGAAACACACAAGTGTAGTCAAAACCAGATATCATGAGTTCGAGTCAAGTTCTCTAAATCCCGGTGAGTTGAAGCGTAACAAGCCAGCAGGGGACCTCGCTTCTGACTCGGACTCGATTTGTTGTCACGGTTCTTAATCTTGAACCAAAGAGTCCAAATCCGACAAATCGTTTTGAGAAAACAGATTTTTGAAAGAAGTGCCAAACATGGTTGCTTTGCGGATCTGAGTCGCCACCTAAATATTTTATTTTGGGAAATTTAGGAAACCACGACTCGTTGCCTAAGGCCCGTGTCGTCATCACCAAAGTTGCCTCGGCTCGGGAACTTAGATGCGATTGGGGAAGGTCGCCGTGAGCACCCCGCTTCGCCCGATCAAAGATCGGCCTCTACTAACCATGATATCTATTTTTGAAAACATTGTGTGTTCTTATTAGGTTATTAGCCTAGATTACTATGTGATCGCCTGACATACAAGTATAAATGAGTCGCTGAATTGGAACAAAACATTTCATGTTTGTTTGTTTGAAAATGGTTTGATGGTGCTACCCAAGTAGGCTTAAAATCGGATTTTGCCACCCTCGGGTGGGCTTAGAAAACATGATTTTGCCACTATCTAGTGGGCTTAAAACAAACATTTGATGAATTGTTCCAATCCAAATAACCCAACCTCCACCCACGGGCATTCAGCGGTTATATCACATAAGCGATTAGCCTCATGGTAAGCATGCTATTCATGGCGATCACTCACGCATGCAAGGATGCTAAAGCATAAAACTCACCGAGTACTCCAAGCCAAAACAAGCTAATTAGAAATCCATGCATGATCCTAACTATCTGAAATGCCTAATGCAACACATGCAAAAATGCAACTATAGCGAGCTCGGCTATTCTAAACATGGCATATGAGATGCTCTGACTAACATGTATTCAACTTGGAATTGAAATACAAATGCAGTTAGTATGATCTGCGAGCCGGTGCATGCAAAGCAGATGAATGAATGCAAACATGCTATCATCTTGTATGCTAATTGAAACATGCCCTAATCTAACCATCATAAGCGGTAAATAAAAGGGAAAGAAAGGCGTGGGGTTGGAAGACATACATCACACTCACGCACACTTATTACAATTATGCCCTCGCGGAGGGTCGAAAGAATAATATCTGATCCGAATAAAAAATAAATAATACAGTCCAAAATATGTACAAATTCCTAATTAATTAACAAATTAACTAAGAAAATAATAAAGCTGGCATGCAAGCGAGGACTACCTTGAATCTTCGCTCCGGATGATGAATGATGCATGTTTAGGTTGCCTTCTTGGAAATCCTTGTGATGCCCTAATTAGCCTCTGTTTTGCAATGGTTTTTGGAAAGCGCGCCAAGCCTCGGAAGACTGCTGATTCTTGATTTGCTGCAACAGAGAGCAGAAAATGGGCATGTCAATCTATTTTCACAAATGTATGCATGCCTCGATCCTCGTGCCACCAATCACGCATCTCGATGCATGATGGCGAGAATCGAATTGCATAATTCGATATGGAATGAATGCACATGAAAACTTAACTAAAACCTAACTCCATCATGGATAATCCGAATGTCGGTGGTAGGGAAATTGAGACACGTTCCGTCACTTTCGGTCTGGCGCCTCGTTTCCGTGCTAAGGCTAACTCCTATCCCGAAACACAATGCAATATGCATGATATGCATGAAATACATGAAATGCAACTAAGATACAACCTAACATGCAACAATGTTATGAAATGGCATACACGATGCACGAGGTAACATGGCATACACAATGCGCTAAAATACAACCTAGCATACACAATGCTATGGAATGAAATGGCATACACAATGCATAATGGACTTACACTAACATGCGTGCACACGCAAGAGGCAAAATGACCCTAAGGCACGGAATGCCACTCTAACAAGACATGGCGAAACATGAAAAATGGCATACTAACATGCAAATTTCATAGGAAAAATGAAATACGAAACAGCCCCGAAACATGGTAAAATGGTACCCGATGCATGGAACGAGTCCCGAAACATGAAATTTGGCGCACGAAATGGCCTATAGCTATGCAATGCATGCAATATTCGAACATGAAGTGTAAAGACAGAAGCAAGGAAGACCCAAAAAAAGCATATTTACAGTTTAAAGCAAGGCCAAAAAGTGGGCACAAATAGGGCTAAACTAGCATTCAAAAATGGCCCCGAAAGTAAGATATTGAAGCAACTCACAGATGATGGCCCCGAACAGAGAAGGGGCCTTCTACAATATTGAAGAGGGGAAAAAAATATGATGTTTTACAGTTTATGAATAACCCAAAAAACAGATACAAGTATGCTCAAAATGCTATGCAAAATAAGGGCCAAAATGGAGATAAAGAAGCAACTGATACATTCCGGTCCCAAAAAGGTAAGTTCCCTTCAACAATGTTGAAGAGAGGCCCAAAATATGACTTTTTACAGTTTATGGCCGAGCCCAAAACAGTGTAAAACTATGTTCAAAATGCAATGCAAGATATGGCCTCAAAGAGAGGCTTCAACACAAAGTATACAAATGATACTCCAAACAGCAATAGACCCTTAATGAAACATGGATAGGAGGTCAAAAAAATGCCATTTTCAGTTCGGACCAAGGTCCAAAAATAGAATCTCAATAGGCTAATAAACCATGCAAAAATGGGGCTAAAATATGGATATCAAAGCAAGTAGCATATGGAGGACTCAAACAGTGATGAGTCCTTCTACAATGTTGAAGAAGTGCTCAAAATAAGCCTATTTACAGTTTACAACATGCTACAAAACAGATTACACATAAGCCTAAAATGCTACACAAGAAATAGGCATACAAGAGGGATAATGAAGCAAGTGCAAAATGGGGGCCTCAAACAGTGAGAGGCCCTTCATGAAACATGAAATAGAGATCAAAAAAATACTACTTTAAGTTATG
Organism: Camellia lanceoleosa; assembly: GCA_025200525.1. Lineage (NCBI taxonomy): Eukaryota > Viridiplantae > Streptophyta > Magnoliopsida > Ericales > Theaceae > Camellia > Camellia lanceoleosa. Next base: position 32,489,215 of record CM045760.1, read on the forward strand.
GCCGGAGCTCAAATGTACAAGTAAGAAGGGCTAAGAAATGGTACAAAATAAGCTCAAAAAAGGGGGAAATGGTGCTCACCCTTGTAGACCAATCCTTTGCTACCTCTTGGACCAAGAAAAGATGCCACCTAGCCTCTGAGAAGACCCTCTTAGCTTCTGGAATGGAGATGGTAGTGTGGTGCTAGGTGATGGTGTGAAAAAAGGGGTGTGAGACTTGGGAAATTTGAGTGTTTGGAAGAGAGGAAGAGGGAGGGGTGTAATGCAAGCTTAAAGCAAATTTTTCCAACCCCAAAACCAGACCTGGGGTGCTGGTTATATAGGCCAAAGAGGGGGAGAAAGAGGGGGAAAAAAGGGAGGGAAATCACTCCAAGTTTCCCTCCAAAAGTTGCCCAGGATCTGAGAATCTGAGGAACAAAGTGCATTCTGTGATGTGCAGTGTAAGGATCTTTGGCCGGCAGTATTGAGGTTGCAGGTGGCGGCCGGCCCTCCCCATGGCCGGCCGGCCAAGGGTCAAAAGGGCCAAGTCAAATTAGTGGCCGGCCACCACAGATTGGTGGCCTCCCATGTGTCCTCAACACAACCCTGTGGTCAAAAATTGGCCACTGTGAACCAGGAGAGAGAACAACCCACTTTTCAAAGGGGTTCAAAAGGTTCAAAGGAATTACTGGCTGGCCACCAAATATTGGTGGCCTCCAGATGATGTACATCATAAATATGGGGTTAGGGTTGAGGAAAGTGGCCTAGGGTGGTCAACATTGGCTTTGAAGTGAGAAAAGCAGGCATCGGAGGCGATGATGGAATATAACTAGTTCTTTGGAACAATTACTGGCCTCCCACCCTTCTCGACCTTCTGGTGATGAAGCAGAGGTCCTGCCAAAAATGAGCGAAACCGATGCAGAATGAAGGTTCGGGGGCAGAAGCGCGATCAAGGCCCAGCTCATAGGGCACCGAGAGTGGTGTTCGACCACGAAGTTGGTCTCTCGGACCACAGTGTCCCTTAAAAGGGAGGAAATAAGATGCATGCCAAAAACCGGAGCCAACGGAGGTGGTGAGGCGGTTCCGAACTGAGGCACTCGGCCTAACGGCTCCGAAAATCGGGAACCGGGCTCCGAAATGGCCAAAATGGCCTACGACCATGAAATGTAGCCCGTGGCCACCGAGAGATGATCTACTAGACCTCTCCCTCCCTCTGGGAAAAGAAACAGAGAAAACCGAGCCTAGTTCGTAAATCGAGGCCAAGTACAAAAAGGGTTCGAAAGTGCGGAGGCAAGGCTCACAGCCGAGACTCTGAGACTTCTGAACGAGCACAATATGCAACATCACTGAGCGCTCAATCAGTGACGTTTGAGTCTTAAGATCGGTCAAAAATGGGGTGTCTACACTCACCCTGTATTTGGCGATTTATTATGATACCTAGTGATATGATTATGATGTAGCACGTACATGAATTTGAGAACTAAGAGAGTTTTAACTGGAATAATGAAACAATTGATGTAGATTATGTGCAAAATGGTTATGTGGCAATAAGTATAAAAATTGAACACTTTTTGATTCGATAAAACTTGGGAACATGCTGACTAAACTCAGAGGCTTATTAGAACTATGAATCTGAACTGTGTACTGTGGATTACTTACTATGTAGAACTTTTGGAAATGGGGTGGCAAATAAACTTTTGTTATTGAGCATTGCTTGAGGGCTAATAATAGACTTGTGAATGTATTGAACATGAAAGAAGTGATGTTGGCCTTTGAAATATTCTTGGGAATTACGGATGAACTTCTTTTGAATGTTGAGAAATTATCAAATTAAATCTATTGAATAGATGACGGGTGAAATTGCTTCGTTATCATATGGTGAGTATTGCTACGTTTGCTTAATGATTGTCTATGGAAAACTGTGACCATATGAATGTGTTCACTATGAGTTACTATATAGACTGATTGAACTTTAATTGTGGAGTCCTCCTGTGATTTCTTGCCAGAATAAGATTTTATATGCGATGCTCTGAATGAAATTTATTGATAGATCACCCTTACTATGGAAAGATTTGGACTTATAATTTTACTTCTTTGTTGGATCAGTTCTTTACACTGTGTATAGATATTTTGATATGAACTGTTATGCATGACATTTTGAATTATGTTGGCAATAACGGGACATTGGAACGTGTTATGAATGGTTATGACAAGAAGTTATGCGTGTTGACTTCTCTTGAAATCTGGTAAGGGGCTAATGATATTGATTGTGAATTTGCTTTCTATCACTTGTTTATACAGAATAAAATAATGGCATACATATTAGTTTAGCACTATGAAATATGACTTTGAAACGATATAATAGCTTATATGATTTTGTGAACCAAGGACCTGAATTTTATATTTTGAATACTTTGTGAAAACGTGATGAACTTTATGAATTTAGAAACTTACTGCTTTTTGTCATCACAAAGCATGTGTGTCTTAAAAGATGAATTATGCTACCTATATGAATCATTTACTTGTGTGCCACCCATGGGAAATGTACCGACTCACTCATTTTGAATTGCATGTGAATGAACTAACTAAATAGACTAGGTTATGAAGATGTCATATACATCTGGAACTAAGACTTCGGTGAAATATCGTGATGGGTCAATGAGAGTTACAGTAGAATGGGAAGAATTATTTGAACATAGGAAAACTGAAATGACAAAAAAGGATAGGAATCGAGTTATGAGCTAACAGGAGGAACTGCTTTTAGGGGAGGATATTTATACTTACCCTAGGAAAGCGCTTGCACCGTTATGACTACTTATACCTCAGAATATGATGCCAAATTCGGTATAATCTGGATCTGATTTCTGCCTTTCCTTTTGGATGACTTTTGCTCAGAATTGCTTAGATTACGAAGCTCGTGACTGTTTGAGATTTTCCGAATGGAAATTGTGTAATAGTGAAACTGTTGACTATGGGCTTGAGCGAATTGAGACTATTAGAATGAAATTTACTTTGGTTGCGAATGACGGGACAAAATGTTGTTTGCTTTGATTTGGTAGAGCTTTTATTTGACTGGATAATGCTATGAGACCAAGACAAGTTTAAGGGACCAAACTTCCTAAAGGGGGAAGAGTGTAATAACCCGACTCTCTCATATGCTGCTTATACTCTAATTCCCTCATTATTGTGTGATTATATGTTTGATGTGAAATTCTATTTTTAAATGTGTGAATTATGTGCTTATAAGATTGTATTTGCCGGTTATAAGAAAATCTGTTGAAATTACAACTTTTGGACTGCAAATTGAAAGCCTTAGAGGTGTGATAAACCGAAATTGATTTTATAGTTATGATTAGCATGATTTTTAGAATATAATATGAAGTTTTGTAAAAATTTGATTCGTAATGAATTAATTAGATTTATTTAAGCCAAACCCTTAAGTAAGCTGAAATTGACGACTTTAATGGGTTTAGAAACTGAAATTGAGTACATGGTCATGCTAATGAAAATTTTTAGAGCCATTTGGGAAGTTTAATTGAAAATTCATTTCGTTTGATTCATTAAGTTATGTTTGGTTGGCCTAAATAGATATATATGACATGTTATATATATTTGAACTCATCTTTAGCCCTTGGAAGAGACAAAAAACATGGAGAGAAAGAGAGAGTTCTAGAGAGTTCTAGAAAGAGCTCTTAGAGAAGAGGGAAAGTGTAGAGAAACTCAAGTTTTGGCTTGGATTTGTCAGGGTTATGCAAGATCAAGTGTTTATGAAGACTCTAGGTAAGATTTTACCTCTCAAACCTTGAAGATCATGAATTAAGAGTTGGCTTATGGAGTTTATGGAAGCTTTTATATGTATTTTGTCATATAAGGCAAGAACATAGCATGATTTCATAGGATTCATGTTTATAACTTGTTTTCTTGCATGATTTCTAAGATTCTTAAAGATTTCAAGGGACTTTCTCCATGGATTTTGAAAGTAGAACTTATCACATTTATAGCTTTCGATTTTGTGCTTAACTTCAAGTTTTTGAGCTTGTAAATGGAATTTTGGGTTTGCTTTGAAATCATGATTTTCATTGAAGTTAGAATTGTTTAATTCAACATGGTTTGAAAGGTTTTGGGCCTTAATTTGTATAAAATGAAGTTGATTGTGAGAAGTTGAGCCTCAATCTTGAGGGTTTATATGGTTTGAACTCATTAAATTACATATGAAATGAAGATCTATGCGAATTTGAAAGAAGAAGTTTTGAAAAGTTTGAAAAAGAACTAAAACAAGGATTTTGATCTTTCTTGCTTGAAGATTCATTGTATTTTTGATGTTTTGATTTAGAAAACAATCATAACATGTTTTCTATTAGTTTTACATGTTTTTGAGTGATTTGAGTTGAAACCTAGCTTGGAAAATTGAAGAACAAGTGTTAGAACGAACAGATATTTTTAGCAGTAGGTTTTTGCCCATAACCACACGTGCGGTGGGGCTTCCCGCACGCGCGGAAGTCTCTTTCTAGCAACACTTTGTATTCTGAAATAATTGCACGTGCCCCCGCACGTGCCCTAACTCTCCCGCACGTGCGAAACTCCTCTATTTTAGCCCAACTTCGGATAGACATATCTTCCTCATCCGGACTCCATTTTAAGTGATTCTTGAGCCTAAATTCAAGCCCCGAAAGTCTAGTTTCCAACGATGGTAGTCCTATATCCAAATTAAAAGTACACAAATAGATATGTTCAAATTAGGGAAGGTTGTTCATTTTTTTTTCTAACTGTTTCATACTATTTTCTCTCCTAACCCAATTTCCTTTCATTTCTTCCTATTTTCCTAGACATGGATTATGACCCATTAAGAACTAATAAGTTTAGAACCAACATAAATAATTGGTTAAAGAGCAAAGTAAGGGATCGATTTATTTGATTAAGAAAATATTAAGAGAAGTAAATTTGATCAAGAGAGTAATTCTATGTTTCGATATGTTGTGCTATGTGCATTGTGATTGTAGGTCAAGATTCGAGGACCGGTCAACCATTTCTGGAAAACCCCTGTGAGTGGAAAACCCCTGTGAGTAATAGTATAATAAAGATCTTTTTTGCATTATCTATTTTGATTTATGTACGACATGATTCTCTAAATATTGTATTTTGTCAAAATGCACAAGTTTCCAAGAAATGTGAAATGAGTTATGAACAAGAAATGTGAATTGTTTGTAATATGATATGGTGGGTCCAAGGCCGTTCCATTTATTCGTTTTGTTTATGCTATGACATGATATGAATTGTTCAGTCTTTAAGACCTATTGACTTCTAGTATGGAACAAAGTGCTGTATGGAATTAAGTGCTATAGTAGGAGTCACCTCTAGAGTCCGTACAAGTCACCTTTTGGATCCATACATACATGGATTGGGCCCAAGGCTATTTTGTTATTATGATTGGGCTTGAAGCCATTCTGTTACCATGTGATTGGGCCTAAGGCCATTCTGTTATTATGATTGGGCCCGAGGCCGTTCTATTATTATGATTGGACCCTAGGCCGTTCTGTTACCATGTGATTGGGCCTGAGGCCATTCTATTACCATGTGATTGGACCTGAGGCCGTTCTATTACCATGTGATTGGACCCGAGGCCATTATGTCATGTATGGGCCCGAGGCTGTTCTGTTAACACGTGATTGGGCCTGAGGCCGTTCTGTTACATGTGGGCCCAAGGCCATTCCACAATAAATGGGCTTGAGGCCGTTCTGAAAATGTGATTATGAATAACGCTATGCTTAATGTGATTGTGATGAATGCTCTAAATATTGTACCTTGGAAAAATATTGGGTTTACATCACATGCTCTTATTTAATTCAAACATCTTAATTGGATTCTCTTTACTTTACTATTATTCATTGAGTTTTGCCCACTCTGTATTTATATATATTTATGTAGGTGATCAGTTCGGAGGTTAGCCCTAGGTCAGCTTCAGGAAACTTTTGTGAGGCCTGTTTTGCTAAGCCTCCAAAATTGGAGCCTTTTGTCCTTTTGAAGAGTTCCTTTGATGCCACACTTTAGTTAAGTCTTTGGTGGCTTTTGTTGAACACTTGGTTAATATGTAAATTTTGGGTTGTGAACTTTTTATATATATCGATATGACTTGGACCTGTATATAGAAGAACTGTGAATGTGAACTCTTTATATGGCATGATTAATCCTGGCATATAAGCACTACTCAATGGGCATTTTGTTATTTATTTTGCTTTTGCTTTCGCTTTAGGCCCCAATATGATTTAAATATTTTGAATTTTTGTTTTGAGGCTTAAATATAGGCCGGTCATGGCCTAAACTTTTAGGGACATGTTTGGGTCGTGACACCTACAATATTTTAACAACTTATATTCTCATATATATTGTGATAACCCTGTCCCATATTATGTTAATTGGTCCTTATTATGAATGTGATTATGTGTTTGATATGATTTTGTGTGCCCTTTATGTGAAAATATGTGGTTTTGAATTTCTATCTATTCACCGTAGGAATATCTGTTTGATTATCTGCTTTGAAAATTAAATTGAAGGCCCTATCGGCCGCAGAACCCAAAATTGACTGCGCCATTGTGATGGGGCGTGATTTTTAGAGCCTACGGTGAAATTTAATTGAAAATTGATTCGGATAAAATTAAATAGATTAAATTGGTGCTTTAGTGCTCAATTATTTAACCTTAATTAATTGTGCTTATGAGAGCCTATATAAAGGACCCTTATACACTCAATTCCTCTCTTTTATTTCATTTTGGTTGATTTTGGCTCTCTAGAGAGTGAGAGAACCGAATTAGAGAGGGAGAGTGTAGGAGATTGAAGGGTTGGTCAAGAAGTTTGAGGATTTTGAAGCTACACTCAAGAATTTAGCATAAGTTTAGAAGATTAAAGCTCCTAGGTGAGTTATCAACCTTTGACTCATGAATTTGAGTTGTGATTTTGTGAACTGAAGACTAATTGATAAGTTAGATCATGAGTTGTGTTGATTTTGATGAGATATCCACATGCATGCATAGAATTGCTATGAATTGCCATAAATTTTCATGATCTAACATGTAGCATGTAAATTATAAAAGATTAAGAGTTGGATCATACATGCAAGCAGGTTTTTATTGAGTTTCATGAGAATGAACACCAATTGCATCATTTGAAATAGAAATGAAGTCAAAATTGACATGCATGTTTGATTATTAAAGCTATGGAGCTTATATGAGAGTTGAATGCATGAGCCATGATTAATTTTGAAGAATTGGATCATGATTTTGAATGATTGGCCTCATGTTGTTTACATCCACGTGCTATAGATTGTATTTGCATGTTTTGAAACCAGAATTGTTGGTTTTGAGCCTTTGAAGGTCGAAGTTGAGCTCAAGAACAAGTTATGGAAAACCCAGAATTCTTGACGTTCGCTCGAGCGGGGGAACCGCCGCTCGAGCGTAAAATGCGGGCTCCCAGTATTTTTACAATCATGGATGTCCGCTCGAGCGGGGAAGTTCACGCTCGAGCGGGGAGCTATGTAGGATGACCTTCAGCTCGAGCGTCCGAACTCATGCTCAAGCATAAAAATGATGTAATCAGAACTTTTGCAGACCTATTGGGTTCGCTCAAGCGGGAAAGTCCACACTCGAGCGGGGACCCCTGTTTCTGAAATTTTGTAAATGTGTTATGTGTTCCATTTTCCATTCCCTTTCACTTCTAAGTACTCTTCGGCATGCATTAAGCATCGTAAATGAGTTGTTAAAAGGATAAGAATGAAGCCTAAAGAGGAATATGTGAATTAAGAACGGATTGAATTGTTTGTGACCCATTGTGTTCATGGAATGTGTAGGGTTGAACTCCAGGGCAAATCATCTTGCTGATCACTGTGAGTAATATCTTAACAAAGATATTTGAAATATGCCATATGTCCAATTGCCCATCTTCCTATAAGTCTGTTAAATTGAATTGTGGACAAATGTTTGATACGGATGAATGAGTAGGCCAAAGGCCAGTCTGATGCGAATGAACGAATGGGCCAAAGGCTAGTCTGATACGAATGAACGAATGGGCCAAAGGCCAGTTTGATAGGAATGAACGAATGGGCCAAAGGCCAGTCTGATATGAATGAATGAATGGGCCAAAGACCAGTTTGACATGAATGAATGAATGGGCCAAAGGCCAGTCTGATACGAATGAATGAATGGGCCAAAGACCAGTTTGACATGAATGAAAGTCTGAATGAGCCAAAGGCCAGTTTGACATGAATAAAAGTCTGAACAGGCCAAAGGCCAGTTTGACATAATTGAAAGTATGAATGGGCCAAAGGCCAGTTTAACATGATTGAAAGTATGAGTGGGCCAAAGGCCAGTTTGACATGAATAGATTGGGCCCGAGGCCGTTCGATGTGTTTGGAACCGCAGTCACTTGATCTATATATACATACTAGATAGCAATATGAATTAGGTCCAAGGCCGTCTGATGTACGTTGTTCTAATGTATCTGCTTTATTTGATATTATTCACTGGGCTTTCGCTCACGCTCATTCGTGTGTTTGTAGGTGAGCCAAGAGAGGTCCAAACCTAGCCTCAGTGAAGTTTGTGTGGAACAACCAAGGTTTTGAAGAGTCAGCCCTTACGTCTCACGCACGAGACTCGTCTTCACCCTTTTGCTACCCTGTTTTATTTTGTCATGTTGGCGAGGACTTTGGATACGTTTGTATATAGTTTTGATTGGCTGACCTAGACTTGAATGATCCTGTATGTACAGAACTTTGTGTTAGTACATATTTTGATGTGAGTTATTAAAATGTATATGTATGGATTGTTATGATGTGCCATGTAAGCACAGCTCTATGGACAAAGTTTTAAATTTTGCTTCCGTTTGGCCCCTTTACTCTGATGAGTTGTGTTTGGTTTGGTTTGAGGCCGAAAGTAATCTCTTGATTACTGACCGGTTATGTCCTTAACCCATAGGGGCGGGTTTGGGTCATGACATATATATATATATATATATTCAAATATTATATACAATAAAAATGTAAAGAGATATTTACAAAAATTTTAACATTCATGCGTTTCCATCTCTTTTCTTAATAAAATTCTTGTTACAATAACAAAGAGTTCTTGAAAGAATACTGCAAAGGTTTTCCACCTCTTGCAATTACAAAAAACATTTGACGTTACAATAGTTTTGATTCCAAGAATCCTTGCAAATACCCACCCTAATTCACATAAAAAACTAGTTTATGGAAACAAGAAATAGGGCACTCATTTACAGTCTTGTTACAGAGTCTTGAAGAATATAGGTTGTCCTAAAAGAATTCTTGTCATAGTCTTGTTACCACCACTGCTCCCACTGTCAAGAGAATATCGGAAACAAATTATCAACCTCTACTATTGAAACTACAAGTTCAAGCAAAAATAGGTGTGAATTTGATTATTGAACACTAGTAAGACAAAAACCAACACAATATCAAACTTTCTCAGCTAGCATTGTTCATAATACTAACAATTAGTTGAAATTAAATTTCATAATAATATGTAATATTTGAAACAATACTTTAATGCATCATGTATAGGTTTTATATAAAACCAATTAAGCCAAACGTGGTTTACCTAGTCTAGATTATAGATATCAGTGAGTCTGAAAGTTTGATTACATCAGATGTAACGCTTGCTTAAGCAAAACATGAACAAAACCCACACTTGGAGGCATCACGTGCTGAGCAATTTCTTTTTTCTCTAGGCTCTTAACCTCGTCATTTTCTAGTAAATTTAAACTTGTAAGTTTCTCACACATGGTTGGCTCATTTAAATCCTCGTCAATTTGGCTTCCATTTATTGGCTCTCCATGAGCTATATCTAGTAGCAAAACTAATTTATTTGTTAAATGATGAAATTCAGGTTTTTTATTCCATTCTACCAGTGCAATGCTATCAATCTATCTATCTATCAAAGTGATTGATATATATATATATATATATAGAAAAGAGAAGCGGTAACATGTGGTCGTTGTAAATTAAATGTATTATTTTATATATTTTATTTTTCCCCTACAAATTATGTCCAACAGAGACTCCAGTCTGTGTACATCATCAATAAACAAATCACTTATTAATATCAAAATAGCTTCGAAAACAACAATCAATCCCTCAATTGGCACCATAATTCACAAACTGTACATGCTTCCCTCTTTTCCTAACCAGCCTTTCTGCTTCAATTAAGTCTTTATATTAATCTACTTTTGTGTACTTTTTTCTCAAATTGTTTTGAATAGTTTTTCTAAAATTTTTAGAGACAATTGCAAAAAAATGATATAAACTCAAAATAATTACAAAGAGACGGAAGTGTAAGACTTTGTTGCACAATTTAATGCATAAATTGGCTGTACTTCCATGACATTGCAATTATTTTGTGTTGATGCCACTTTTTTGGAATTCTCTCAAATTTTTACTGAGATTTGCTGCTATTGCCAGCTTCCTAACATATTAATGATACATTCCCGATTGATTTTCATGCTCTTGAACTTATTCCAAAATTAAACAAAATGCTCAAAATGGTCAATATGCTAGAGTGGCGTGTAAATCAAACATGAATATCATTTATGGAGTAAGTCATGGTGCAAGAAAAGTACATAGTTGATCCAAGACTCAAATGAGTAAAACCAGCTTGTTTCATAGCAAACAACATGAGTAGTTCATATTCCAACTCAAATTTTGGTATTATAGAGTAGAAAAAATTCATGCGTTTGGCCAAATGACTCCAAACTAATACTAAAAATAGTAATCATCACATATGAAGGACCATATTAAAAGATTAAGAAGTCTATCATCTAGGGATAGTCTAGTTGATTTCCAGTGCTCCAGCAGCAAATTTCCTGTTAGAGAAAAAGAACATCTATCAATTCTAGGATCAGTAAATTTTGTTCTTCTCATTTGTTGCCTCCTATAGAGATTCATCTCAATCAGGAAAAATATAAACAAAAAAAAAACACACACACACACACATACACAAAGTCTAGCAAAGCCCCGTCAACAAGTCAGTTATAATTCAGATTAGAAAAAGAAAAAAAGGTTGGATATAACTCTGGTGTATTAAGAGGTCTAAGCTTAGGAGATTATTAGTTTGAATCTATAAATCAAGACAATGACCAAATTCATATGTATCTAGTCAAATCTAATGTCTAATGCAAGAATCAAAAGGAATAAGGTAAGTTACATGCATATATCTAAGTCATAATTTCAATCTTTAGAACATTGACTTTATATATCTAAACAAAGGACAAATTTCTTTCTCACAAATTCAATATCGTTGTAAGACCAATCATATGTTGTTGTAATGCAGTCCCACCAGCCAATTAAAAGAAATACATATGAAACTAAGGGCAGCATACATCTCACATAAGTATTCACCTGCCATGTCAAGTCCAACAACACTTATCATGTAAGGTTTTGTTCCGAGCTTTGACATGCACTCGGCAACATTTCTTGCTACACCTATGCACCTGAATAAAAGAACTCCACATTATAGGCAAGTAAAAGAAAATTATAAAGAAAGTATTTCCTATTTTACTATCAAATTGTTCACCTACAGTTTGAATGAATTAAATTGAATCTACACCTATGATCCAGACTAAAGCACTTTGGTGTTATAAAAATTACCTAATAGGCTAAGCACAAATTTTCCAATCAGAACTCAAAAGCTCTCTCTTTAAATCCATTTATTTTCCAACACTGTGCTTGGCCTTTGCGTGAGATTCCAAAGCATTTTCCAAGTTAAATGACCTGCAAGAAATTTTGGGTGAGGAAAAATTGAGATAATATTTTTGATAACATTCGTACTATATCAGTGTCCAATAAATATCAGCAATTAACAAAGAACATTTAAAATACACGTTAACAAAGATAACAGATTGTTATCCTAATAATACCTAGAGACAACATGGGTATATATATATTCCCAAACAAAAACAAAAAATTAAAAGAAGTGTTAATCCGAAGCCTAAAACTTATAGGACCAGACTTTTCCTAACAGTATTTGCAATCTGCTTTGGATTCGAGATTGGAAATAAGTAAGAGAGATTACAGACCATACCAATCTCTCCAATTTCTCTAACGAAATCAAATCCATACCATACACTTGACTCGACACATGGAGCAAAACTCGTGATCGTTCTATAGTATATGTTTATAATCAATTAATTTCAATTGTCCAAGAGCTAGAAAAATTAAAATTAAGAGTAAGATAAGACCAAATATTACATATCAAAAGATTTGTGTATTGCCAGAGGCACTAGCTTCTCCCATCTACTTGATTGATTCTGTTTAAGAACATGTATATAGTCCCTTATCTTAGTTCTTACTTCTTCTATGAATTTTTAGAATGTAAATATGGGGGAAATTATTATTGTGCTTCACATATTAACTTTAATATGAAACTAATTTTTTTAAGCTGTAAAAAATTCAATAAATAAATAAATAAACAAAACACTAACTATACTACAAAAAATTTCAATTAATCGTTTGAGAACAGACTAATTTAATAATTTTTTGACTATTTGACTAAAATATGAGCTAAAAAAAACTAGTATGTTTGGGATGACTTTTTGATTTTTTACGAAAAGATGTGCAAAAAGTAGAGAGAAAAGAGAATCTTTGACTTTTTGGTATGAATTTTTGACTTTTTGGCTAATTTAGTAATTTTTTGACTTTTTGGCTAAAAAAGAGGATTCCCAAACGAGACCTAAAATTCCAATGCACTTTCATAAAAAAAAAATACTAAAATAAAACAAGTCTAAACAAAAAATTTCTTTGAATAGCGTGCCATAAATTCTTTTTAAAAACTATATGTAATTGTGAATAATAAAGCCAGAGAGAGAGAGAGAGAGAGAGAGAGAGAGAGAGAGAGAGAGAGAGAGGAGAACAAAAAATAACTGAATCAAACCCTAACTTTTGCTCTCTCACAGCATCACTCCTAAATTCTATGAAATTTGCAAAATTGGTCATGAATTGCAAAACAAAAAACAATCGAATTCAGATGTGTGTATATAAATATGCATGTATATGTGAGAAGAATTGAAAATAGATAGAACCAATTCAGAGGAGAAAAAAAAGAATTGCAAATAATTGAAAACCTAGATTTCCTAAATCAGATAAAAAGAGAAGCAGAAGTGATAGAAGAGGTTGAGGATTGTACAATTGCTTGTATTCTCACAAGATGCCAATGAAATCACCTAATTTGCAATTAAATCACCTGAAAATTAAACCAATTGACAGGTACATTACAAGCTTCTGAATTCATAAACAATTTAAGAGAGAGAGAGAGAGAGAGAGAGAGAGAGAGAGGAGAGAGATTGAGAAATCAAGATAGGGAGAAAGAGCGAGATTGAGAAATCGAGAGAGAGAGAGAGAGAGAGAGAGAGAGAGAGAACACCCTTAAAATGATCACCAAAGCATCCAAAAGAAAAAGAGAGAAATTATTGAATTTGGTAAGGTTGTTCATAGATATAAGCCTCTCTATTGTACAAAGTACAAAATATGCCCACTGCAAGCAATAACAGTGACAAAATGCATCGAATTCAATGAGATTAGCATCCATGTAACTGAATGTTGAACAAAGATTACAAATACTAGAATGGCTCGTAGAAAATTTTGGGTGAATCACGGTGTTTTTTTTAACAAAGGTTCAAAAAATTGTTCATTTTGAGATCTTTGCGGTCAGTTCTCTGACCAATTTGGCAGCAACCATAGCAGTCATCCCGTCAACAGTGTCACGTTGTGGGTTGAACTCAACTACATCTGCAGCAACAACATCAGCTTGAAGGTTGTGGAGTATGTTGAGAACATCACGGAAAGAGAGGCCTCCTGGTTCAATATGAGAGACTCCGGGAGCAAAGGCAGGGTCAAGACAGTCCACGTCCACTGAAATGTACACGCCCTTCACACCTTCCCCGAGTTTCTGCAGCAGTGTCGAAGTTATATAACTATATATAACAAAAATCCTCCAAGAGAAGCATTCACGCTGTTTTAAATGTTTATTATTATAATTTTAAGTTCACAGTTATACTTCTTTGTGGCCTTTGAGGGCGCAAGTTTGATCGTGCTCTCCATTTTATAAGTAGAAGCCCTTGATGCTTGACAAGTTCGAACACCTAAACCGTAAGAATTATGGACATGGACATGACATGTAAATTTTCAAAAAATTTAAGACACTACAAGTGGAGAACACATGCAACATATATAATTTTATATATTTATTTTATATTATATGTAAGGATAAATAATTATAATATATCATATATATAAATATTTAGGTAAAAAAGTAACAACTTTTAATGTCTAAAGGGAAATAGGTATAAATTTACATTATTTTCGTTTTATCATTGAATTCTAAGTTATTTATTTAAATTTGTAATATCTTTCATGTGTGTCTAAGTGTTGGTAAGTTTCTGACAAACGTTGTGTCGTGTTGGTATTAGACACAATATCGGATATGACACATTACCATATTGAAGTATCTATACTTCCTAGTCCTAACCAATACTACTCAAACTATCACAATTGGACCACATCGTGTTTATCCCAAAAAAAAAAACTGGGCCACATTGAAGTTTGCATATATTATTAACCAAATAATATATATATACTTAAGGTATGAATTTTAAATTGAGAATATATATCATTGCCCACCCCATACACATGTGACCTGCGCATGTGCGCGCACTCACACACAGGGTGAGAGAGAGAGAGAGAGAGAGAGATACCAGGTTCTCCAAAAAGTGACGATCTTTTGAAAATGATCGCATTTCAAATTGCTCCACACCAAATCTTTTCCCTTGTTCACGGCCTTCACTTGTTATTGATCTAATACCAACCTGAACAGCAAGCATTTTAACCGTTAATGAAGACAGAATAGCATCTCAATATCCAGAGTAAAGAAAATTGCCATCAAGTCAACATGTAAAACAACCAAATATGTGTTTCAACTAATCAAAGTAAATATTGGAAAAAAATGAAGGACAAAAAAAAAAGCAAGAGTGAATATTGGAAAACAAATACTTGCAAAAGCCTCCGTGCATAACCACCCTCCATAATACGAGCAAATGATGATGCATGAGAATATTTGTTTCCTTCAAAACAATGGTAGATATCAGGATGGGCATCAAGGTGAAGAATATCCACAGGTCCTCCAAGCTTCTCAGATACAGCTTTTACAACGGGATAAGATATTGAGTGGTCACCCCCCAAAACTAAAGGGCGCAATGGATCCTGTAATGGCAACAGCAAAATTTGTGTCCTCACATATCAAATTTTCATCTTTTCTTCTCTAGTTGTCAGGAAGCAGATTACTGTAAAACATGACTTACCTGTTCCATCACTAGCTTGACAGATTCAGATATAGTATTCATCAATCTGTCGTCATCTACACCACTATCTCGTATCTCTTGGACAGGAACATCACCGACATCAGTTAAGACCCGTGGATCATTTAATTCTTTCCCTGCATTATCCCAACATGTTAGACACAAAACATACATACTCGATATCTCACAAAGCAAGCACACCAAAAGTGCATGGGCCTAATATATATATATATATAATCATAAAATAAAATAATAAAAACAAGCAGTTTCAGAAGCAAAGATAACTTAGGGTGACCAATCAACGGTATGTGTCAGGAATTCGGGGAGTCCATGAATATGCAACAACAATACAGTCAAATCCGTTGCAGAGAAATCAGAAGTCCACATGTGCAACACCAGGACCTAACATACATTATTTGGAACTTGCACTCACTTAAGCATCTAAGTGGTGAGTTCATCTAATCTATATTAAGACTCCTATCAAGGTTCTAAGCTAAAAGCGTTGGTGTAAATTTTTATTTGAAAAAAAACTTATATGCATATTTTTTTTCCATGATCATATTTATTGGGTTAAAATAAATATTGATCAATTTTTAATTTAAACTATGATCCAATATATTTCATATTTTTAAATCACTATAAGTTTTTTACATTTTATTTTAATAATTATATTATAGAAAAATCAATCACTAACTATTATATATAAGATAAACAATGACAAAAGTAAGAGAATAAATAAGAGCCCAAATATATATACATATTTTAACAAGCCAAATAAATAATGATCACACTTATTATTATTATTATTCAAACAATATAAATAAACACACAAACAAAATAGTTTAATTGAATAAAATAGCATAGGTCTTTCAACAAATCAATAACATGTTCTTCATTTTCTCTTCTCTCTCTCTATCTTGTTCCTCCATTTTCTCTTTATCTTCCTCTTCTCTATCCTCTTTTTTTTTTTTTTTTTTTGTGTTTTTTTTCAGTTTGGAACCATTACATAATTTAAGCCGCCACGGCCGACACCTTTGAATCTCAATCACATTGCAAAGCGCCATAAGGTGGCGAACGACGGTTGCAGCCGCTTTTTAAAACCTTGCTCCCTATACTTTTTATTCAATGTGGAACTCTACCTACCCTAACAATCTCCCCCTCATATGTGAATCATGAATTGGTTCTGCTCTCCTTTGAGTCTGATCTACCACTCTATGGGATTCTAAAGAGCTCACCATAGATCATACACACTTCCCCTTAATTATGATCTATTACTCTCATCACAACCAAATCCATTAGAGAGAAATTTAAAAATCCATATGCTCAACACATGGGTTCAATACATTGTTTGAAACTCATGCCCACTTAAAAACTTAAGCCAGTAAGCATAAGTCCATCCAATGTATATTAAGATCCAATTCCTTTTTATCGGATATGAGACTCTACCTTTACACATACTCCAACAACATGCCCTTTCAATACTCTAATAGGACCCCTCCTTGGAGGGTGGCCTAAGAAATGGGTTAACCAATCATAGTTCAGTTAAACAAAAACTGAATGTTATCAATGACACAGGAAACTTGGTGTTCACATTTCCAAGGTTTTAAAGTGAGGCAAATAATTTGAGCATGAATGACAAGATTGATGCATGCACGCTGCACGCGCGCGCGCGCACACACACACAAACAAAAGATTAAAAAAATAACTATTCTCCCATTGATTATAATGACATGTAGAGGTAACATAAAATGGTGATTTTTTTTATCAGCACATCCAAAAAGATGCAAATGTGCGATATAACACCTACTAGATAATCAAAGTTCCTCAAAGATCAACAAAAAGACTGAATTCGATGATACATATGGATTGGACAAACAACTGTGAGTTGTGCAAATTTAGAACCTCTGTTCTGCACCGTCATTAGAAAAAAATGAAATGGCAGGGACACACAACCACGTTGTTTATTTTGTGTGTATAGAAACACACAAATGCACAAATGTAGTCAGATATTTATGGCTTTATATGGAAAGCATGACCTTGATTACATATTAGCTTTTTTCCCCTATCTCTCCCAACAAACACAATAGAGACGCACACAAACACAATAGTCATTAATAAAGTAAATGTCTTAGCTAGACTGATTTCACTTCACAATTTGGATACCTGCCCTGTATGCAAAGTTAAAACCTATATTACACAATAAGAGTACATGACCACAATTCATCATTTTCGGAAACAGCACCTCATCCAATGAAATCCAAAAAACATCACTCATGCTTATATTTATTCGAAAACCGAAAATCATGTTCACCTTCTTCAGTAGTGGCGTTTGTGCTGCCGCACCAGATTGCCTCCCTTATGCGAGGAGGAGCAAATGCTGGCCCCTGTAGAAATGATGAGTTATGTCCCAGAGGAATTCCAAGAAGAGATGCTGATGCTACTGCTCCTCCCAGAGCCCGAACTAGCTCTCCCTGACAAAGGGTAAAAAGTTTCAATAATCCTTATGTCATGTTTTGTCCTGTTGAAATCTAGTTTCCAAAGCAATTTTACAAATGAAATAGAACTAGAAACAATGCAAAGCTGGAATGGGCATTCCATTCTAGCCTATTCCATTGTACCAAACGTGCTTTGTTGGGAAATGAACCCAACAATATTTATACTGAGCTAGCTATCTAACAGAAATTTGGTGAGTACAACCAAAAAAATGATACATAAATTGAGGAGTGCTCACAACAAGTATTATGACTATGGACACCTTTCACATCAAATAACTGGAAGACGTTCAGCAATGTAGTGAGAAAGCAAAATGGGTAGAAAAAAGAAGGATGACATGGACACATAGAACCATTGCCACAATAACCAAAAGAAGATGTTCAGATTGAAGGCAAGTGCTAACCCTACCAGAGACAACCAAAATAAAAATGCATTGATGCAAGAGCTGCAATCAAATTCATATTCCTGAACCAAACCACTGTAGATCAAATGTCATCCAGTCATGATAGAAGAATTACATAAGATGAGAATATCAGCTCATCCTGCGCTCAATATAATGAGGCTGCATAATCATAAAATCCAGTGGTCTATTCACAAGATTCTCACGTGTCATGATATAAAGCATTTTGGTTCACATTGTGGCCAGACAATGGTTGAATAAGATTTTGATAAGACACATCTATGATAGAAGTTCAGACATGAAATTTCAAATCAATGGCATAATTGTGTCAGAAAGCCACAATCATACATATTTCTGATGCAGAATTCATTCATCTCCATGAGGTGTAAAATAAGACATCATTTAAATGCAAATGACATGCCGTGTTCAATGCATGGTGGCAAATATAACAGACACAAGGCAGAAAACAGCATGGTGCTAGAGATATACCTTAAGCTTTGCCCTCTCACGAATAAGAGTAAGGGAAGCTTCTATAACACGCTTTTGGCCCTTTTCTATCAATTCATTTGGAACATTTGCAGCATTTAGATTGTGCAGGTAACGGATTCCCATCCTCCCAATATTCCTCATGTCTGTGAACTTCAGGAGGAAAAAAAAATGCTTGCTGATTCTATACGTTTAAAACTGATGCAGGTGAAAAAAGTTAGCACAGTGACAAAATCAGGTACAAATATAGCAGAAGAAGAAAACACTGCATTATGACAATGTTGTGCAACATAATGATATTACTATTACTATTCTATTTGATAGATGAGTCAAGTGTTCTAGATAGGAGAATTAACCAATGTTGTATTAGCACCTTATTTTTTACATTTCAAGTTCAAAGACACACAAAAAAAATATTCAACCACAATATTCAAGTTCAAGTTTTTTCTTCTTTTTTTTTGTTTTTTTTTTTTTTTGGGGGGGGGGGGGGGAGATCAGGAATTGTTCACCTAACCACAATAATTGGGATAGGCGCATGTTCAGTTGTGCTTATTTACTCGTGTTCAAAGATCAAAGCTGAAACTAAAACAGAATTATACATTTGAAAATAACCACACCAAGACAAACAGACACAGAAAAAAAAATAAAAAATAAAAAAAAAATTATCTACATTAAACTAATTTACCAAATTTTAGGTGTATTGCAACGATGTGTTTTGAATGAATCCCAAACTAATAACTATTATCTTTTCACATCATGTTTATATAAATCATATGTACTGGCTCTATATAACTAAAAACTCAATATATCCTAGACGTAAATGTCATTGAACAAATCTCCAAAAATTTATATTCTCTACTCACTTAACATTCATCCCTCCTCAACTAAAATGACCCCCTGCCACTGAAAACTGCCCTATGTTGTACCGAGCTAGATGATTGCACCCTAGCGACATTTCAATTCCCACAAAACTGGTTATGATCTTCACTACAAGTGACACCATGATCATGTAAATGCTGACCTACCAAAGGTTACAGCTAGAGGACACCTTATTGGATGATTACATGTTGAAAACTTTCTCAGTTAAAACAAACTCTCTAAGACTTCCCTTGGTTCCTGAGGAACTAGAGCATTATTTTCAAAAACAAAAAATAAAGAAAAAAAGAAAAGTTCCCACCTCAGACTCTCTTGTTTTACTTTCCACTTTTAAGTTTAACTACTCAAGTAAGCTTTGTACTTGATGGAGACTGAAAAGTCAAACCTTTCGTTTTTGTAGGAATAAAATAGGGGAAGATGTTTTATTCCCATCAAATTAAAGAATAACTTATTAAGAAGAGAATTATGATCACCATCATTAACAGAGACAAAGATAGCACTGCAGGGACAACTTGGAAAAAAGGGGGGCAAGGAGTATCATGACTTATAACTAAAAAAGAAAATAAAATTTAATAAAAGGGCAAAAAATAAGAAAAATAGGAGAAAGCAATCAAGAAAACAGAAACAAATGATTCAAGATAGAGATAATAAGGTTAATATATATAGTTAGGCCTCCTTTGACAACCTCACTTTTAGCCTAAAAGCCAAAAAGTCACTAAAAAAATAAAAAAGCCAACAACCTATACCAAAAAGTCAAAAATTCAATTTTCTCCTTACTTTTTGCATATCTATTCGTAAAAAACTAATAAATCATCCCAAACATACTAATTATTTTTACGTTATATTAAAATGGCCCGCTCTTGGGTTTTGGTTTTGCTATGATAAAACAAATATATTTTTCCCCCTCAGTTTTATCCCATCATTCTTTACTAAAACAGCTGAATTTTAACCAAAAAGTGTCCCTTCACAATTTTACTAGACAAAGCTAGACGATCAGAGATTACTGTGCTACTCATGGGATCTAATTCCTCGATTGATCAAACATAATCAAACAAAGTTTTACACAAAATGAGCATCTATCATAATCCCAAAAACCCAATTATGATCTTCACTAAAAAAAACACAACCAAACCCAATAAAATTCATATCTCCCAAAAACTTTCACAAGTTAACCAAATTTGCTTATGAGTCACATAACCCATTTGGGTCCTGACTCCGAAACCCAAAGGAAACGAAAAGAAATCAACGAAAAACATTTAATTTAATCTATGTTCCCTTGTTTCATTTCTAACCAAGAAAACAAAACAACCCATCTCAAAATCTTGCAATTACTTTAACTGACGTAAATCAAATGCTGTGTTTTTCTTAGAAATGAAACCCATCATATATTCTTTTTTTTTTTTGGTCTAGTACTCAATTTTATCGGCAACCAAACAGAAGATAGTAGCAGTAAAATAAATTTTCAAAAAAAATCAGAAAGATGTGGTGAAGAATTCTTACCAAAGAGAGAAACAGAGGAATCACAGAGCTTGAGTCAGAGAAATGAATGGAGCAATGAAGAGTAGTGGGGAGGCTTGGTTTGGTTTATATATAAAAAAGGAAGAGAGAGAAAGCAGCCTTTTTTGGTGTATGTTGCGGATGTAGAGAGCACTACGGCACTAATCCATCTGATTAATTAAATAAAAGAGATATTATTAGAGAGATTAAAAAATAATGTGATAATAATTGGATGTGTTTTTCTTGATTGGGACACTGCTGAAAATAATAATTTTATATATTTTTAAGAGATTTTTTACAGGACAATGTAACCAACAAATCTTAAGATATATGAACCGTTTAAATTATTAAAAAAAGTCTAAAAAATGAGCGAAGTAGCCGGACTGGAGAGTGGAGGCAACCCACTGCCAAACAAATGTATTTTTCCCCCCCGGTTTATCCATCATTCTTTACTAAAACAGCTGAATTTTAACCAAAAAGTGTCTCTTCACAATTGTACTAGACCAAGCAAGACGATTGGAGATTACTGTGCTACTCATGGGATCTAATTCCTCGATTAATCAAACAAAATCAAACAAATTTGTACACAAAATGAGCATCTATCATAATTCCAAAAACCCAATTATGATCTTCAGTAAAAAAACACAACCAAACCCAATAAAATTCATATCTCCCAAAAACTTTCACAAGTTAACCAAATTTGCTTATGAGTCACAAAACCCATTTGGGTCCTGACTCCGAAACCCAAAGGAAACAAAAAGAAATCAAAGAAAAACACTTAATTTAATCTATGTTCCCTTGTTTCATTTCTAACCAAGAAAACAAAACAACCCATCTCAAAATCTTGCAATTACTTTAACCGACTTAAATCAAATGCTCTGTTTTTCTTAGAAATGAAACCCATCATATATTCTTTTTTTTTTTCTTGGTCTAGTGCTCTAGTTTATCGGCAACCAAACAGAAGATAGTAGCAGTAAAATAAAAAAAATAATCAGAAAGATGTGGTGAACCATTCTTTACCAAACAGAGAAACAGAGGAATCATAGAGCTTGACACTGTTGGAAAGCTATGAGAAGAAAGAAAATAAATGATTATTTAAGTAATAAAAGAAAAGAAATAAAAAGAAATTATTGTGATTTCTCTCATTCTTGTTTGGATAAGGAAGAAATAAAAGAAAAGAAATGATTATGATTTCTCTCATTTTTGTTTGGTTAGATTTCATTAAGAGAAAAGAAAAGAAATTATTTTATGTTATATTATCAAAATAATCTTTTTATATTTTCAATCATTTTATTTCTTTTATTTTTATAGGGATAAAATTGATATTATGAAAATAGTAGTTTCTTTTCTCTCTCAATCTCTCCAGTTTTGGGAAGATTGAAAATGAGACTCATAAGAGAAATGTGTTTCTCTTCATTTCTCTCAATTTCTTTCCATTTCTCTCCACTTAAGTTATCCAAACAAGTAAGAAAAATGCATATCTGTCCATTTCTTTTCTTTTCTCTCCAAATCTCTCAATCCAAACATAGCATGAGTGAGAGAAATGAATGGAGCGATGAAGAGTAGTGGGGAGGCTTGGTTTGGTTTGCCATTGTTTGGGAAGTGGGTTGGGGGTGGTTTTGGGGGTAAAATAGTTAGAAATATAAAAAATACACAAAAGTAGGTTTTGTTTTTTGTTTATTTTTTTGTTTGTTTGTTTGTCTCAATAAGATAAAATATCAAATTTAATTTATAATTATTACATTATTCTTTTCAAAAAAATTTAAAAAAATAAAAAAAATTAAGGCTCCGTTTGGTAAGCTTCTCAAATTATAATTCCACCAATTGATTTGAATGTGGTGTTTGTTTTGAACTTTCAAATCATAATTTTACACCTATTTCTCAAAACTCAATTCAAAACATAATCATTACTTTTTAAAACTCATAACCAAAAACATAATTCAAAATTCTTTTTAAAACTCAATTCAATTCAAATCAATATTTTAATATTTTAAATATTTAAATATTTTAAAAATATTTTAATTTTGTTAAGATTTTAAATATTTTAATATTTAAATATGTTACGATTTTTTTAATTTTTTGAATATTTTTAAATATTACGATTTTAATTTTTAAAATTTTAAAATATTTTATAAAAATAAATTCAAACTCTATTTTATAAAAATATTTTTAAATATTTTAATTTTTTTGTTATGTATTTAGTTACGATTTAAATGTAGAGTTGTGAAAGTAGTATAGAGTTTCGAGTTATGTGTTTGGTTATGAGTTTTAAAAATGATTTCTTAATTGAGTTTTGTTTTATGTGTTTGGTTACGATTTGAATGTAGAGTTGTTTTTAAATTTAAAATATTAAAATTTTAAATTATTTAAAATTTTTGAATATTTATTTTAATTTTTTACTTATTAAATTTTTTAGATTATTTAAATATTTATTATTTAAATTTTTTGAATATTTAATTTGAAAAAAAATTATTTCCTTTGTAATATTTTCAATTAAAAATTGATTAATGTTATTTTCTGTTAATAATAAATTTTTTTAATTGAATTTTAAAAGAGTTTGGTTATAAGTGTTGATTAGAATTTTCAATAGTGTGAAAATAGTGTGTTTATTAGCTATAACAATTTGAATTAAGTTTTGAAAATTCTTTCTAAAACTCATAACTAAACAAATTTTCTTACTTCACATGTCACATCAAACTTTCAAAACTCAATTTCACGTATAATTCAAAACTCAATTCAACAATCTATTCAAAAACCATAACCAAACAAATTTTATACACTTAAATCATAATTTCACAACTCACAAACTCAAAATACAATTCATACTCTTAAATCATATTTACAAAATTCTACCAAACGTAATATAAAAATTCTTTTTAAACTAAGCTTTTAAACCCCAAGTTAAAATAATTAAAAAAATCAAAAAATTAAAAAGGCCATCCACTTTTCAAACCCTGTCATATAAAAAAGGAAAATGTTATATGCCCAAATGAATTATCAAATATTTCACTAAACTTCTCACATGAGTGTAGGACTTATAGATAGATTTATGTGTATGGCACACCCATATAGGGATGGCAATTTAAACCCGGCCTGATGGGGACCCGATCCCCCGACCCCGATTGGAACGATTTTTCTCCGAAAATTATCCTCATAGGGCCGGGGATGGTATTAAAAATCTGATCCTCGATGATTTTCGGGCCAAGGACGGGGATAGATTTCCCAACCCCGGCCCCGCCCCGACTGATCCCCGACTGACCCCCGACTAACCCCCGACTGATCCCCGACTGACCCCCGTATACTTATTATAATATATATATATATATATATTATATGTTTATATGTTTAGTTGTTTATGTTTAGAGCCATATATATATATATATATTATATTATATGTTGCCTCTGGTTTGGACTCAACTCAGTTTAGTCTGTCTCTCTCTCTCTTTCTCTCTCTCTAAAAGCCTCCTCTCCCTCCATCCCTTCAGATCTTCATCATTCCCTCCCTCTGATCTCCCTCCCGACCTCACTGCCTCACTCCCCGATCTCCGCCACTGCCTCCCTCCGATCTGCGTCTGGGATGCCGAGAGTCGTCCTCAACGCCGATCATCCTCTCCGCGACGCCAATCCTCGTCCTCGACGCCGATCGTCCTCTCCGCGACGCCGTTCCTCCTTCGTATGGTGTTGTATATAGATTTGTACATGTATGGTGTTAAAACAGATTTATATATATATATATATATATGAGTATATAGATCTGTTTATTTTAGATCTGTATATCTGATTATGAGAGGGTGATAGATCTGATTATATATATATATCTGAATATGAGTGGTAGATCTGTTTTTTTTTTTTTTTTTGAAGAAAGGAATCTAGAAGTTATATCATGAGCATGAATTTCATGAATCTTGCTTTCTTTCTGAGTAATGGGAATTTGCTAAAGCTTTGGTATTTTTGTATAGGAATAAATCAATGAGAATCATGCTTTCTTTTATTTACAGATTTTTACAATTTTTTTTGTTGCTTCAGATGTTTTGTATGTTGGTTTAGATTTTTACAATTTTTTTTTGTTGCTTCAGATTTTTATATACATAAAAAATAAAAAATCACCACCGGGGATTTTCGGGGTCGGGGATCCCTGATCCCCGATCGGGGGCGGGGATGGGGCTGGACTATGGGTCCCCGTCGAGGATCGGGGACGGGGACGGAGTGTATATTACTTTCGGGGATCGGGGACGGGGGAGGTAGTCCCCGACCCCGCCCCGCCCCGCCCCGCCCCGTTGCCATTCCTACACCCATATGAAAAAGGAAGAGAGAGAAAGCGGCCTTTTTTTGGTGTATGTTGCGGATGTAGAGAGCACTACGACACTAATCCATCTGATTAATTAAATAAAAGAGATATTATTGGAGAGATTAAAAAATAATGTGATAATAATTGGATGTGTTTTTCTTGATTGGAACACTGCTGAAAATAATATTTTTTTTATATATTTTTAAGAGATTTTTTACACACTCCAATATTAAACAAGAGACTCCTAATTTTGAAAACCCCTATAACAAAGTTGGGATGCCTGTTGTGCTTGTACGGCCCCATTAGCTTATTTTGAGGTCCATTTTGATAATGAACCGTTCACATTTTAAAGTATATCGAGTATAACATACTTATAAAAAATTAAATTAATCGGATATCATTAATCCTTTTATCTACTCACATTTGTATTCATTTTAATAATTTAAATCACAAATGTCATTTATTTTTGAAGATACAAATGTGAGTGGATGAAAGAGTTAACAATGTCTGATTAACTTAATTTTTTATAGGTATGTTCTACTCGATGTATTCTAAAATGTGAATAGTTTGAATTATCATGGGGCCGCACAGTAGCACAACAAGCACCCCAACTCCCCTTCACAACCCTCAAAGTGATTTATACCATTCATGATGTGGGTCTTACACATACATGAGTGATGTAGATCACTTTGGAGGTTGTGGGGGTCCCGAGCATTTTTTATATTATATAAGGAAAATAGAGTTTTTAGCGAGGAGTATTGTGAGAGTTTCAATATCTCATACTATTTTTTTTCCCTTAATTTCAAACAATTAAAAAAATCTCTATTAGCAAGCTAATTAGTTCATGATTTATTTGATAATCTCACATCCGGAGAGAAGTGAGAAGCATTGCGAGAGTTTCAATGTTGTTTGGGAACTTGGTTTGGGGCTAAAATAGTCAAAAAAAACAAAATAGGCTATTTTAGCCACAACAAATAAAACATCACATCCAACTCATAATATTACACTATTCTCTCACAAAAAAAGTTAAAAAAGCCAAAAACCCTTTCCCAAACCAAGTTTTTTAGCTCAGGCTAAAAAAGTCAAAAAAGTCAAAAAGTCAACTCACTTCCCAAATGACACCATAGTAATTTTCTTGATTTTCTTAATTTTAAACAATTAAAAAAATCTTTCTTAGTTAGCAAACTAGTCCATGATATATTTGATAATCCCACATCGGGAGAATAAGAAAAAGTAGTTTGTTTTACTCATATAAAGTCAATCTTATACTCTTATTTAATATTATAATGTTGTACATATTTTAATTTAATATAAGGAGGTTTTTAATGAGTAGCATTGCGAGAACTTCAATATCTTATACTAATTTTTTTAATTTCAAACAATTAAAAAAAATTTCATTAGCTAGCTAATTAGTCCATGATTTATTTGATAATCCCATATCAGGAGAAAGTGAGTAGCATTGCGAGAGTTTCAATATCTCATACTAATTCTCTTCATTTTCTTAATTTTAAACAATTACAAAAATCTCCATTAGCTAGCTAATTAGTCCATGATTTATTTGATAATCCCACATCGGGAGAAAGAAAAAGTGAATTGTTTTACTTGTACAAAGTCAATCTTATACTCCCATTTAATATTATAGTATTGTACATGTTTTAATTTGATGTATTTTAAATTTTAAAATAAAATTTAAAAATTTTAATTAATTAACTTTTGTGTAAGTTGGTTGGTATTTTAACCTAGCCGATTAATCTCAATCATTTTTGATTTGACTGATTCGTTAGTTTGGCCACAATTTTAACAGTTTTATTAAAATATATTGATTAGATTTGTTTGATTCGAAATAAATTAAATATTAATCTAATTAAAGATTGAACAACTGAGATTGCTTGACTAAAAATAAACTTTCCGTCCAAATAATTGTTAACTTTTATTTTATAATCTTACATTGGAAAAAAGAAAAAAAAAATGAGTTGTTTTATTTCTATAAAATGAACCTTAATATTGTAGTGTTGTGTATGGTTCAAATCAAGCCAATTTAAATTTTAAAATTAAAATAACATTTAAAATTTTAATTAATTAATTTTGTATAAATTGGTTGGTCATTTGACCTAACCGATTAGGCTAAACCATTTTCAGTAAGGAGCAATGTGAGAGCTTCAATACCTCATACTAATTTTCTTAATTTTTTTAATTTTAAACAATTAAGAAAATTTCCATTAGCTAGCTAATTAGTCTACGATTTATTTGATAATCTCACATCAGGAGAAGAAGGAAAAAGTAAATAGTTTTACTCATATAAAGTGAATCTTATACCCTTATTTAATGTTGTAGTGTTGTGTATGTTTCAATTTAATATAATTTAAATTTTAAAATTAAATTTAAAAATTTTAATCAATTAATTTGTGTGTAAGTTGGTTGGTCTTTTGACCAAGCCAATTAGGCTGAATTATTTTTGATTTTACCGATTCATTGGTTTAACCACGATTTTAGCAATTTTATCAAAATATATTGATTATATTTGTTTGATTCGAAATAAACTAAATATTGATTTGATTAAAGATTGGACTGAAATTGCTTGATTAGAAGTAAACTTTCCGTCCAAATAATTGTAAATTTTCATTTTATAATCTCACATCGAAGAAAAAAGAAAAAATGAGTTGTTTTACTTCTGTAAGTGAACCTTAATAGTGTAGTATTGTTCATGCTTTAATTCATGAGAGTTTAAATTTTAAAATTTAAATATTATTTAAAATTTTAATTAATTAATTTTTGTATAAGTTAGTTAGTCATTTGACCTAATCGATTAGGTTGAACTGTTTTCAGTGAGGAGTATTGTAAGAGCTTCAATATATAATATTAATTTTCTTGATTTTCTTAATTTTAAACAATTAAAAAAATCCTCATTAAGCTAGCTCATTAGTTTGTGATTTATTTGATAATTTCACATCAGGAGAAGAAAGAAAAAGTGAATTGTTTTACTCTTATAAAATGAATCTTATACTCTCATTTAATATTATAATGTTGTGCATGTTTCGATTTAATATAATTTAAATTTTAAAAGTTTTAATTAATTAATTTTTGTGTAAGTTTGTTGGTCTTTTTGACCTAATTGATTAGACTAAATCATTTTTAATTTGATTGATTTGTTGGTTTAATCACGATTTTAATAGTTTTATTAAAATATATTGATTAGATTTGTTTAATTCGAAATAAACTAAAAAATAATGTAATTAAAGATTGAACGACTGAGATTGTTTGATTAGAAATAAATTTCCTATCTAAATAATTGTAAACTTTTATTTTATAATCTCACATCGGAAAAATAAAGAAAAAGTGGGTTGTTTTACTTATGGAGTTAAAGTGTGCAACCCAAAAAAAAGTGTAAGTGGGCACAACACACTGTCATATCACAAAAAAAAACAAAAGGTGTAGTGAAAAAAAAGTAAGTATAGTAAAAATAAATAAATGATAAGCAACACATGCCACACACTTACACAAAAATAAAAATGTGCAAAAAAAAAGGTGTAAGTGTAAGGTGTAAGTGAACACAAAAAGGTGTAAGGTGTAAGTTGCACACTATAGCATTACTCCTTATATTGTAGTGTTGTGCATATTTCAATTCAAGCCAGTTTAAATATTAAAATAAAATATCATTTAAAAGTTTTAATTAATTAATTTTTATATAAGTTGGTTTGTCATTTGACTTAACCGATTAAGCTGAACCGTTTTTAGTTTAACAGATTAGCTGGTTTAATCGCTATTTCTCGTACTAATTTTCTTAATTTTAAACAATTAAATTTTTTTTCCATTGATTAGCTCTCGTTTAACATATAAAAATAAAATTGTAACTAGTTTATAATTTATTTTAGAATCCCATATCGGAGAGAAGA
Organism: Camellia lanceoleosa; assembly: GCA_025200525.1. Classification (NCBI taxonomy): domain Eukaryota; kingdom Viridiplantae; phylum Streptophyta; class Magnoliopsida; order Ericales; family Theaceae; genus Camellia; species Camellia lanceoleosa. The sequence goes on from CM045760.1 coordinate 32,518,475, forward strand.
AAAAAAAATGAGTTGTTTCACTTATATAAAGTTTTATACTCTAATTTAATATTGTAGTGTTGTACATAGTTCAGTTCAAGACATTTTAAATTTTAAAATAAAAACTTTAATTAGTTTATAATATGATTTATTTTGTAATCTCACATCGGGAAAACAAAGAAAAATTGAGTTGTTTCATTTTCTATAAAATGAATCTTATATTCACATTCAATATTGTAGTGTTGTGCATGTTCTAATTTAAGACCAATTTAAATTTTAAAATAAAATTTAAAAGTTTTAATTAATTAATTTTTGAATAAGTTGATTGGTTTTTTGACCTAACTAATTAGACTAAATCATTTTTGATTTGACTGATTCATTGGTTTAACCGCGATTTTAGTAGTTTTATTAAAATGTATTGGTTAAATTTGTTTGATTCGAAATAAACTAAAGATTGACCTAATTAAAGATTAAATGACTGATATTGTTTGATTTGAAATAAACTTCACATCCGAACAATTGTTAAATTTTATTTTATACAATCCCACATCGGGAAAAAAAGAAAAAGAAAAAGTGAGTTGTTTCATCAATTATATAAAGTAATTATATGCTCTCCTTTAATATTGTAGTTTTATTCATGTTCCAGTTGAAAACAATCTAAATTTTAAAATAAAATAAAATTTAAAAGTTTTAATTAATTATTTTTTGTGTAAGTTGGTTAGGCTTTTGACCGATTTTAACGATTTTATCAATAAATAAATATATATATATATTGTTTTATTTCTAAAAAGTATGTTTAAGTTTTACGACAAACTTTAATATAGAATAAACTAAAACTAAAAAAATTATAATGATTTTTTTTATAATTAATATAATTTTTTTTTTGTAATTTATTATATTTTTTTTTCATCTTTACCAATTATTTTTGTCAGGGACACTTTTTTATAAATCTTTTTTCACATACTTATGTTTCATTTACTCCACATTATTTTCTTATGCTCCAATAAGTCCAATGAGTGACATAGTTATCAAAATTCTCTAATAATATTCACATTTATACTGTGAATGTTCTGTGATGTAAATGTTCACACCATCAGTGTGAATGCTTACATCGTCAATGTGAACGTTAACATGTCAATGTGAATATTTACACTGTTAATGTGAACATTCATATGTTAATATAAATATTCACGTTGTAAACTATGAATATGAATATTCACATCACTAAATTATTAACTGTTCAAAAAATATTTGTAAGGATAAAAATGTCCATAAAATACCTTAAATATAATAATTAAGATTTGGTAGATCAAATGTTTAAATAATATGACTTATTAGAATATAAGAATATCTTATGACTGATTGAGATACAAGTAATTAAAAAAGAATTTCATAATAAATTTTCCTATTTTAATTTTTAATTTTTTAAAATGGATTAATATTTTAAGATAATAAAAAATAAAATAAGGTACTAATATTTTAAAACGATATGAATAATAACTTTTGACAAAAGTCTCTTTTGGAAAGATGACTATTTTGAGAAGATGGTAAAAAGTAATTTTTTGACTTTTAATCAAGTTTTTTGCTTTTTTAAACAAATGATTTGAGAAGTTGATAAAAAGTGACTTTTGACTTTTTGATTAATGTTTGTTTATGATGTCAAATCATAATAAAATGACCAAACTACCCTCATTTATTTAAAATATTTATAACTTCACTTATGTAACACATTTTGACCCATAAGAGATAAAATTGTAATTTCACCGTTGGCTAAAAACCAACTTTCCAAATGAAAAAAAAAGACAAAAAAGCCAATTTTTAGCTTTTGCTACTAACCAAAAAAAGTGGCTAAAAACTATGTTGACAAAATAGCCCTAAAAATTAAAAATCAGCTTTTAATCTATTTTGAGTTATATCATCTTTTTATTTTTTTACATATTTAAAAAAAACAAATAAAAAAATTAATTTTTAACCAATTTTTAAAAATAATTCAAAATTATAAAAAGTAACGTCACGTGCTTTTAATTAAGCTGTAGAACGTACGTGGTTTGGTTTTGTCGTAACATCCCGCGATTCTGTTTATGTCGTACTCAGACGGCTTCGTTTATTACGCCTTTTGGCACGCACCGTCTCACACTAGTTCATTGAGGATTTTTTCATGGATAATTCTCTCTCTCTCTCTCTCTCTCTCTCTCTCTTCTTTTTTTTAATGGATAATTTTGTTTATGGAAGGAATCAACGGCTTCGTTTGCGAAGAAAAAGTCTGAGACTTTTTGGTTGTTTTGGTGATAAAAAAATAAAATAATTTTTTTAATTTAATAAAATAAAATATTACATTTAATTTATAATTATTATATTTTTTTTTACAAAAATTAAAAAAACTCATCTTAAACGAGATTTTTAAACCCAAGTTATAAACCTAAAAAGTCAACCTACTTCCCAAACAAACCCAATTAAGCATATTTTCCCTAAAGGTTCCGACAAGCATATGGATTTTTCCTGAATTTTATGAAATTATACTAATATTTCCATTTTAGATATATTGACCTATTTTGGTAATTAAGTTAAAAGTTAAAAAATAATTTTTTAACTTTTTTTTATGTCACCATCATCTTTTTATTTTTGTTCATGTTTTTACAAAAAACAGAAATGTTAAAAAACTAACTTAACTTAATTTCCAAAGAGGCTGGCTTTCCTCCGGTCTTAGATTGAATTAGAGAGTATTGTTGGACCCATGGAGACTCACCACATGTCTCGTTTCGATAATCTGAACCGTTGAATGTGTAGATCTCGTCGAGTACTATGTGCTGGTAAAAAATCATATTGATCGGATATCGATAACTACTTCATCGGGTCAGATTTCTGTCAACCATTTATTTTTTTGCTGTTTATTTTTTTTTATACAAAACTTGTTTGATCATCTAGCTATCGATATCCGATCAACGTGATTTTTTACAAGTATATAGTACTCGACAAGTTCTACACATTGAACAGTTCGGATATCAAAACGAGACCCGTGGTGAGCCTCCATAGGCAAGGGCGGGCCCAGGATTCGTTGATGGGGTGAGCTAATATTAAAGTAAAATTATACAATATATTTTAATTATAATCACATAAGAAAAAAGAGAACTTAATAATATAATCTAGATTTATATATAAATTTATTGATTAGAAACAATCTAACTAAATTGTGCTCGACGGGTCTTTAAAGATTTGCATTAATCGATTATAGAATCTAGATCAATTTTTGAAAAGCATGAAAAAAAATATGCTTTATCCTTTGAAGGAGCATACTCTAGCCAAGAAAATTGCTTAAACCAAATATGTTGAAATCGGTGATTCTGCTTTCTAAATGAGGAGCTAGGATATTCAAGTTTAAGTTGATAAGGCTCCAAGTTCACATAAGCTCATCTAACCTCATCCCGTTGATTAACTAGATATTCACAAATTTGCAAGCGTAGACCAAGATCTCGTTCAATAACAGTTTATCAAATTCGCTTGGTTTATTTGCTTGAGGCATGGAAGGCGGTTGCACATCAAAAAATGAGATTTCAACAACACTGGATGTTATACTACTAGACTTCTATTTTCATTGATAGAATGAGAAAAGGGTTTTGAATTTTTTGAGTGTGGAGGTTTCATTATTTATAACCTAAAAAACATTTAAATTTTTTTTAATCTCTATTTAATATGAAACCAGATTATATTCGCAAAAATTTTAAATATGAAGTGTAGACATCCTATTTTTGACGGCCTTTAAGACTTGGACGTCCTTGCATGATGAGTCTGTTTGCTCGCTTAGTGCTCGAAGTTCTCAGTGGAATGCCAGAACTTTGAGCCTTTCAAACTCTGCATCTTTTTTGTCTCATTTTTAGACCAGGCCTTGATCTTTCCAGCTTGCAACCTCTAGTGGCCAGCCGGCCATCCCTAGAGGTTGCTGGCCATCACTTTTGGTTTGCCGGCCATTGATGTGACTTGCCGGCCACCAGTGTTTTCTGCAGATATTTTATACCAGCTATATCAGCTGTGCCAGCTATTTGCACAGATGCATGCATTTGTCCACACGTAGAGGGCTGGATCTCGCTGTAGAAATTTCATGTTTTCTATATATAGAGACCCCCTTACCCTTGTAGCAAGGTTAGAAAATTTTGAACTCAAAAATTTTCTTCTCTTTCTACAAATTCTCTCTCTCTCTACAAATTCTTTACACTTTTGCCTACAATTCCTACACTTTTGCTTACACCTCCTTAACCAAAGTTGATCACCTTTGAGCTGAGGTTCCTTGAAGCATTCTTGGAGCTCTTAAAGGTGGTTTTGGCTTGAATTAGTGCCTAAAGTTGATCATTGCTTTAAGAGGTATACTACTTACCTTTTAAGCTTTCTTTGTATATTTGTTTTTCTATCTTTTCCTATTGTTTTTGGGCCATAAAAAACTTTATTTTTGTGGGATGAAATTGGTGTTTTAGGCTATTTAAGGTTAGGGGGGTATCTCACCCTTCTTTATTCCTTACTTGTAAGGCTTTTCCACCTTTGTTTCCCTCTTTCAAACTATCTTTTTTTGGACTTTTGAACACTGAATTTCATAGTATTTTCAGTGATAAAAATTATATTTTGAAGTTCAAAATTGGAGGGGTTAGTTTCCCCTCCTTGCGTCTTTTTTTCTAGCCTAGTTAGCTCTATGTGTTATCTTATTTTTCTAGCTTGTTGTAGCTTAATTTCAGCATGTTTTAGTCTCTGATTTAGACTATTTTAACTCTGTTTTGAGTTGTTTAAGTCATTTGAGTCTTATTTTGCATGCTTGTAGTGTAATAGTCCTCACAAGCTTGGTGTTTTAGGCCATTAGACACCACTTGTTTGAGTTGATTACATTGTTTTAGTGTTTTTCTCATTTAATTTCAGTAAGTATAATCTCTGCAACCTTCCTCAGTTCTTAGCCTTTTCATTTTGCTTTGAAAGTGGTTTCAAGTCATTTGTTTGCCTAAGTGTGAAATTGAGGTTTCATACTTAATGGTTTAATCCCTTAGGGGGTTTATTACCAACAGTATGATGCTTCTTTCATACCCAAAGCAACTTGTGTTTTAAGCCCTCTTTCCATTAGAGGACTTAAATTCACCAATGGACTTAATTGGATTAAAGGATGGAAATGTAATTAAAATGAGTAACTAAAACTTGGGACTAAAAGTGAACAAGATAATAACTTGATGTGTTCAATCGAACATTAATTGAACACAAGGAAAATTGGGACATTTCATACTCAAAGTGATGAAATGTGTCAAGTTTCCTAGGTCTCCATTACCCTTGAGCATGCATGATAGGGTGATGATGTTTTTGTGTCTTGTTGTTGCATTTATTGAGCTTGCACATCTTGAGTAACAAGCCATCATGCAATGAAATTGCTTGAGTTGGTAGTTCATGGCTTAGGTTCACAACTCCTTTGATTTTTCCATGAAAAGGAGGGGTGAGTTATGCAAACAACCCTTGAAAATACCCTATATATGCTCTGTTTGTCCTCTGTTGCAGCAAGATGAACTTGTAGATCAGTGGCCGACAGAGCACCATTGATTGTCGACAGGCCACTTTCATGGCCAATAGGTGGTTGGCAAGCTTTACCAGTGGCCGGTTGGCCATTGATGCAAACCTCAGCAGAGTGTTGGTAAGGTGGAGCAAAATGGCTCTGGAAATGTTCAACTCTGCAAATAAAGGCTTTCGAGGGCAAAATGGTGGTTTTTTCGGGTGATAATTGAGCATGAGCATGCATATCTTCTATTTCCAGAGGCAAAGTAGTGGCAGAGTAGTTAAATATTTTAATTACTTAGCTTACTTGCACTTGTGTTGTTATTTAATTAGTTTGCTTACTAGTTAGTTAATTCAAAGTGTTGTAATAATTAGTTAATTAGTTTAGCTATTTATTTCATTTGGTTTGTAATAATTAGTTTAATTAGCTTAGCTTTAATTAGTTGCTAGTTAGCTTAGTTTATTCATTTGGACTCTCCTTCGTGAGAGCGTAATGTAATAATGTGTATGTCTTCCAACCCCACATCTTTCTTCTTTTTATTTATCCGCTTACGATGGTTAGATTAGGGACATATTTCAATTAGCATACCTTATACTTACATCCATTCATCTTTAGTGCATGCACCGAGGCTCGGCGCATCATTCAAACTGTATTGTTGTTTAAATACATTCTTTGAATACGTGCTTAGACTGCATGCTATTTCATTGATTCAAATGCTATATTAGTAGCTGAGCTTATTAAATTGCATTATTCACATGTGTTGCATTAGGCATTTGGCATAGTTAGGGACATGTATTTTTCTAACTAGTTTCTTTTCTTAGCTTGGAGTACTAGGTGAGATTTTAATGTTTTAGCATACTTGCATGAGTGTGAGTGATTGTCACGTCTAGCATGCTTGTCATGAGGCTAAATGCTTACTTGTTAAACTGCTTGAATGCCTGTGGATGAAGATTTGTTGTTTGAATTGGAACGATTCAATAAATTTACGTTTTAAACCCACTTTGTTAAGTGGTAAATTCACAAACTTTAAGCCCACTTGAGGTGGCAAATTCAAACCCTTTCGAAAAGCAAACATCAAATTGAATTGTTCCAATTCGGACAAATTAGTCTATACTTGCTTATACGCATCACATAGTAATGCTAGCCTAATAACCTAAACAAGAGCATATAATATTGATAAAAATCATATCATGATTAGTAGAGGCCGATCTTTGATCGGTCGAGTGGGGGTGCTCAATTCATGACCTTCCCCTCTCGTATCTAAGTTCTCGAGCTGAGGCAACTTTGGTGATGAAGGACACGTGGCCTTTGGCACGAGTCATGGGTTTTCTAAATTTTTCCAAAAAAAAATATTTAGGTGGCGACTCTATATCTGGCAAAGCAGTCCATTTTTGACAATTTGATTCAAAATCAAATTTTCAAAAGATTTATCGAATTTGGATTCTTTGGTGTTTATCAATTTCACATTGCACTTGTGAGATTAGATTCAGAACCGCAAGAGTCAGAACTGTAGGGCTTTTTTCGAGTTTCTGAAAGGGGGCGCGAAAAAGTCGAGTTACAGTTTCTGGCGACTTTGCGGGGATTTAGAGAACTTGGCTCGAACTCATGATATGAAATTTTATCTATACTCATATGTTTCTTTGCATTTGCATTTGCATTTGCATTTGCATTTGTATTGGTGTGCCTAAGTCACTGTGTTTTCCATCTGCAATTCCTAGACGGTTTGCCGGAGGCTTGCCTAAAAGCTTGCTGAAAGGCTGACCGGTCGCGGGCTCTACCACGATGGGAACACAACCCTTGGATCTGGACTACTGCTATACCGTTTGATCCTCCTTTCACTTCTCGGTGTTAGGTGTGGGAGATATATTAGATAGTCTTACTGAGGTACCCTTTCTGACCATTTGGCCTAGTTGCATATCGAAAGCCATAGAGACTGTTCCAAACTAGGACATGATGCTTATATGAATCCAGGATTGCGTGAAACACTTTTGTTTGAATAGTGAACCCTAGTTCTTGATGAAACTAGGGCAGGGTAACCCTAATCCCTCATAGGGGTGTTTTGGTTCTTACTTAATTGGTATGTGCTTTTAGAGTGAAACTCTACAGGAATGTGCGTATCAGTTGCAAGTTTGGTTATCAGATTTGGGGGTAGAAGTTAGTGTTGAGTACAGTTTTACAGCTTTTGATTACAACTGTGTGTTGTTTACATCTGAGCTGAGGTGTCGTGTGGTTTTTGATTTTTGTTTTCCTTTTTGCTTTATTTCTTTTTGCAAGGTAGTTTATCACAACAGCTTCGGACAGTTCCGTTACCCCCTCAAGCACTTTGGACTCGTGTAAGAAAACTTTACAGAATCGGGGATCTTGTTAGAAGACAACCTGTGTTTGCTTCGCTCCCATCGGTTACCAGACGAAGGAGAGTTAGGTATAATTCACCAGTCCAGCAGACACCCTTTACATCACCTGCATCCAGTCAGGGACAATCTTCTATATTTGGGCCAGTAAGAGATCACTCACCTATTCAGATGACTCAGTGCCCTACAACTAGTATGGAGGACTTGATTCGTCATCTCCAATAAACAGTAGAAACCATGTAGCAAGATCTTGCTCGCCAAGCTGAAGTTACAGCCCACAAAGCTGAAGTGATAAATAGGTTGCAGTAACAGCAACAACATCCACAGTCAGTAGTGGCTTCTGCATCTCATGCACCTCCAGTGGGTATCCCAACACCTAGAATTACTGCTAATGTCCAAGAGAATCTAGGCAACCAGGTAGACCCCATCCCACCACAAGCCTCTAAGGCACCAGTGTATCAAACTGAGGCACCGTTTGAATTTGAAATTAACTCAACTGTGCTCAAGGTCAACAAGCTGGAGAAGCTTTTCAAGCGGGCACAAGGCGTGAACTCAATTCCCGACATCGAAGATGGATACACCGACTCTGCAGTGACTTTGCCAGATTAGTTTAAGATACCATACGTAGATCGGTTTGATGGCTCTGGGGATCCCATGGTTCATTTGCGGTTGTTCTCTGATATCCTACGGCCGATGGGCCTCACTAGACTTCAAAAGTTATCACTTTTTGACCGGACCTTATCAGGGATAGCGGCTATCTGGTATGCAAAGTTGGAAGACTCCATGAAGTGAAGCTGGGAGGAAATGGCTGAGGTCTTCATCGCACAGTACTCCTACAATACCCAAATCTAGGTCACAACCCGTGATCTTGAGGCAACCCGTCAGGAGCCAAAAGAGGCCTTTCTGACTTTGTAACTAGGTGGAGGGCCAAGGCTTCAATGATGACTACTAGGCCATTTGAGAAGGATCAAATTAGGATGGTGGTCCGCAATTTGTAAGGGAAATTATTGCAAAAGATGATTGTCTCGCCATTGTTCACATTCACTGAGCTTCACGAAATAGGAGTTCAAATTGAAGATGCAATGAAACAGGGGTTGATAACCGATGAGAAGGAGCAGGCCAAGAGGCCTTTTTCACACAGTTCCAATGCAACCACTAGTGAAAACACAACTGCGAGGCCATCTGATGTGAATGTAGTCACCACTACAGCCAAGACCACCAACTCTTTTGCCAGTACAAATCTACAAACCTTTAATAATCAGGCTCGATCTCAAAGGGTCTTTACCCCACTCTATATGCCTTTATCCCAAGCCCTGAGGGTGCTGATCAAAAAGGGGTATCTTAAGCTATTAGAACAATGCCTATTATCCGATCCTCTTTCACCAAAACACAACCTAGCCAAATACTGTGCTTTTCACTAGTAGCACGGTCACAACACCGACCAATTGCGTCATGAGATTCAAGATCTCATCGACAACAAGGTGATAGTACCACCCCAAAAGCCAAATGTGACTACTAACCCTCTTCCAGCTCATAACTAAGTTCTCCCACCTCGAAACTTAAATCTAATTCATGCACTGGCCATCCCATATGACCCTAGCATATAAATTACCTTTTCCCACCTACCCAAACTGGCCATATTCATCCCTGAAAGCACGGACTTGTGCATGATGGACACTTCCATTCTTCAACCTGAACCCATGGTGGTGACAATGGTAGAAAGAGGGAGGTTGGCCTTGGAGGAACATGTTAGTCCATTGCATGAGAGCTTTGCAGACTTATTTGAGGAGGTGTATAACCCATGCTGTTACATTGTGCTAGTTGATCAAGCTAAGCCCAAAGTGGTATTGTCGACAACAACAGAGGTCAATGTGGTTAGAGAGGATGGCCCAAGCCAAGGTCTAGATGATCTAGCAGAGCTGGAAGAGGACTTAGACATCTACAGTTCTATGACGAACAAGATTAGGGGGATGTGCAGATTGACTGGTTTGATCTAAATGGGTCGATGGACAATTCGGGGTGATTAAGTGATGAACCTGATCAAGAGGAAGGAACTGAACCAAAACCTGAAGAAAAGAAAGTAAGAATAGCTGCAGTGGCCGGAATGGCCGAGGAAAAGGGAAAATCGCTGGAGAGCACCGGTATCAAGAATTTAGCTCAAGAACTGGGTGCCGTGAGTACTGTGGATACAGAGCAGGAAGCCGTATTGAAATGGTTTGTGCAAGGAAGGAATCAAGACAAACAGGAAGTTGGAAAAGCCCAACACCTTTCGGGGGATACTTCTGATGAGGGAGTGATTAGAATGGAGTCGGACAACTGTTTGTCGGCTGTCGGAGGTGCATGGTGGGAGGATAATGATCTGCTTTTGGCTCATACCAACGAGGATCGGGGTGAAGACCTGCTAGATAACACCTGGTACTCTGAAGAGATTGACCATATAACGAGGAGTGAGCATTATTTCAAGTCGCCGCACTTGGACCAAGTCGAGGCCTCGGGGAAAGATAAAGAGGTTGAGAAGTAGAAGGAAAAAAAGTTGGAAGAAGAGGCGGTGTTGAAACAACTGAAGGAAATTCAAGCTGATATTTCAATCTAGGGTTTGCTTATGGCTTCTTGAGTGCATCGACAGGTTGTGCTATCAGCGATGGACAGGGCCAAATTGTCCATTGACACGACTCTTGAACAGCTTGTGGGGTTGGTCTTCCCTAGAGGCGCTGTGCCAACTTTAACCTTCTCACACAAGGAACTGCCACCGGAAGGCTCAGCACACAACAAACCTCTGTACTTATCAGTTGAGTGCAGAGAGAAGTTGGTGCCAGTGGTGTTGGTCGATACAGGGTCGGCTATCAACGTCTATCCGTCTTGTATAACTTATGCCATCGGCCTGAAACCAGCAGATTTCGTGCCTATAGCCTAGGTGATTCGGGCGTATGACAATACGAGCAGAGAGGTTATGGGCACGGTACAGATCAGAGTTCAAGTGGGCCCAACTCAACAGGATATTGAGTTCCATGTCTTGGATGTGCCAGCCACTTTCAATCTACTGTTGGGGAGACCTTGGTTGCACCAAGTAAAAGCTGTTTGTTCTACCCTCCACCAAATGCTGAAATATCCCTACAGGAAGGGGGTAGCTGTTGTGTTTGGGAATTCATCTATATATCCTCCACTAGAGGTAACTATACTTGTGCTGGAAATTGTTCATGGCGAAGATGATGTTTTCCTTTTAGGGTTCACTCTAGCTGAGGCTCGAGCAGTGCAAACCATTTTGGCAGCTGATGAGGGCTTGTATGACAATGCCCAATCAATTTATTTCATGAACAAGCTCCAACATGTGCCAGTAATGGGATTGGGGAGAAGTGGCCAGAAGGGCGTCACAACATTGGCCGATGTGCCACATAACCCGCATGCCTTTGGTCTTGGCTATATGCCCACCAAAGAGGATTGGGTTAGGAAAGGAAAAGAGATGGCAGGCAGAGCTAGAGCTAAGCAGATGAGCTTGTGCACAGATTAATCTGGGAAACCCTGAATGGCCATTTTGTTCGGGAGGGAGAAGACTTCCCATTTTGTGGTTTCCCCGAACCCTAGTTCAATTTGGAGAAGCAACGTGTTCCCAGTTTTGAAATCTTCTTTGACTTGCAACTGTAAGATAGTGATACAGAGGAAAGGGCTGAGCCAATTACTGCTGAAGCTGAAAAGAGCATAGAAAGTGACTCAGATAGCAGCGAACTTGAAGTAGGGCCAGCACTGGCATGTCTCCTTTCAGATTCTTCGGTCAACTCAAAGAGCTTGGGGGATAACTTGACCATTTCCATGATCGGGGATCAACCGGGTGTGAACCCTTCTAGCAGCATTTTGGATGCATCTGACGCACCATCTCTCGTTTGGCAACTGGATGAGGGCTATCTGTTTGGTAGTTCTGAGTAGGGTTGTGAGCCAAAATCTAATTCCAAAGAGTCTGTGGAGTTGGAATCAGATTCCAGCGCTTTTGAGTTTGAGTTCGGTATTCCTAGGGGTGATAACCCGGATGCCAAGGTTTTGTCCAGGTTGTCTTTTTCCTTTGCTTTTGAGTCGGTTATAACTGAAGAGCTGGATGAGCTGGACTTGATGAATGAGAATGCCACTGTAGATTCTGAGTATTTCTCTGTGCCGCTTGTTCATTGCATTGATCATGATTTTCAAAATTTTGATGAAAACGAAGAGGAAGGAATTCCTCTGGTTTTGAAAAATTTGATTACTCGAGAGGAGGAGAGGTTTACAAAACCCCTTGTTGATGAAATCATTGCTTTTAATGTGGGTACTGAAAAAGATCCGCATCTGGTCTAGATCGAGTCCACGTTGTCTTCGGAGAAGCGCGACCGAGTGCTTAGTCGCTTTATTAAAAGATTTCAAAGATGTTTTTACGTGGTCCTACGAAGACATGCCTGGAATCGACCCTAAGATTGTACAGCATCGGATCCCTTTCGACCCCAAGGCCCGACTCGTTAAATAGAAGTTGCAGAGAATACGCTCGGATTGGGCTTTGAAAATTAAGGAAGACGTTACCAAACAGATTGAGGCAAGGTTCTTGCTTGTGTCTAAGTATCCAACGTGGTTGGCCAACATTGTTCTAGTTCCGAAGAAGGTTGGCAGAATCAGAGTCTGTGTCGACTTCAGGGATTTTAATAAGGCTAGTCCGAAGGATGATTTTCCTTTGCCACATGTTGATGAATTGGTAGACTTCATCGCAGGTCATGCGTTGCTCTCTTCATGGATAGATTTTTCGGGTATAATCAGATTCTAATAGCGCTTGAAGACAGGGAGAAAACTGCATTTACTACGTCGTGGGGAACTTACTGTTACAAGGTGATGTCGTTTGGGCTAAAGAATGCCGAGGCTACCTATTAAAGGGCTGTAACCACAATTTTGCATGATATGATCCATAAAGAGGTCGAGGTGTACGTGGACGACATGATTGTCAAGTCCAAGGAAAGAGAGGGCTATTATATCGCCTTGAAGAAATTCTTTCAATGGATTAGATAATACAGACTGATGTTGAATCTGCAGAAGTGTACTTTCGGCATGACAACAGGGAAAATACTGGGTTTCTTGATCACACAGAGGGGTATCGAGGTAGATCCTTCCAAAATCAAGACTATCCTAGAAATGCCACCACCAAGGACTGAAAAGGAGATGCGAGGCTTTCTAGGTAAAGTGCAATTTATAAGACGGTTTATTTCTAAATTAACCTTGACTTGTGAACCACTATTTGGTCTCCTAAAGAAAAGAAAGAAATTCAGATGGGATGATCGATGTCAATTTGCTTTTGAGCAGATCAAACAATACCTTCAGAATCTGTCTATGTTGCCGCCAGAGCCGGGAAAGCCCTTCATTTTGTATCTGTTAGTAACAAACACCACAATGGGATGCAAGCTTGCTTAGGAATTTGAGGATAGGGTAGAGAAAGCCATTTACTATTTGAGTAAGAAAATGCTGGATTATAAGACCTGCTACACTCTTTCAGAGAAAGCTTGTTTAGCCTTGGTATGGGCTACCAGGAAGTTGAGGCACTACTTGCTATCTCACTCCATAATTCTGGTTTCGAGATTAGATCCCATCAAATATCTCTTTGAGAAACTAGCGCTTACGGGTAGGCTAGCTTGTTGGTTGCTTCTTCTCTTCAAATTTGATCTGAAGTATGTTACTCACAAGTCGGTCAAGGGGAAAATAGTAGCGGAGTTCTTGGCAGATCACCCAGTAGAAGGGGATGAAGCGATAGAATACCTGTTCCCAGATGAAGCCATTCTGCAAGTCGAGGAAGAGATTTGGACAATGTACTTTGACGGAACGTCTAATCAATACGGTTATGAGATAGGTGTGTTGTTGACAGCACTCGACAATTCCCATATACCTTTAGTCTTTAAACTCCGGTTCAATGTATCCAATAATGAAGCAGAATACGAGACATATATCGCTGGTTTGAAAGCTGCCCTAGAACTAGGGGTAAAAAGGTTGGACGTAATCAGGAACTCGAACCTAGTTGTTTCTCAAGCCAATGGAGACTGGAAGGTCAAGGAAGAAAATATGAAGATCTATCATCAGACCCTGGATATTCTGATTCCTAGGTTTAAGAAGCTGACTTTCATTCATCTACTAAGAAAGAACAATAGGTTTGCTGATGCTTTATCAACTCTATCTTCTATGATTGACATCCCGTTGGGAGTCCGGATACGTCCGATCATTATTGAGTAGAGATATACGCCAGCCTACGAGACTATCGCCGCAACAGATGAAGTGTAAGATCAAAACCCTTAGTTCTATGATATCTGGAACTTCTTGGAAAATGAGGTTTATCCACCAGGGGTAAATGCCAAAGACAAAAGGGCAATACGGTGGATGGCCGTTCAATTTATCATCTACGGAGGTAAATTGTACAAGAGAGGTCATCTGGGAATACACTAGTTGTGCGTTGAAGCAGAGGAATCAAAGTGCCTAATGGAAGCCATCCATGGAAGAGAGTGCGGAGTGTACATAAACGGGGTAATGTTAGCCCGAAAGATTCTCAAGCGAGGTTACTACTAGTCTACCATGGAGGAGGATTGCATTGGTTTTGTTCAGCGATGCCACAAATGCCAAATTCATGCTAATTGCATGAATATCCTGTAGTCGAAGCTGTACAACTTGACTTCACCATGGCCTTTCTCAGTTTGGAAAATCGATGTCATCGGCATAGTCACACCGAAAGGGTTGAATGGGCATGAGTACATTCTGGTGGTAATTGATTACTTTACAAAGTGGGTGGAAGCTCAGTCTTACGCAGTGTTGAAAGTAGCGCATGTGGCTAAGTTCCTCCGAAATAACATCATTTGCTGATATGGAGCCCCAAACGAGATCATTTCAGATAATGGCTCCTATTTCAAGAAAGAAGTGATTGACTTGTTAGAGAAATACAATGTGGCTTTCCATAAGTCATCTACATGCCGGTTACAAACCAACGGAGCTATTGAGGCTGATTACAAGAACATCAAACATATTTTGCAGAAAATGGTTGAGACCTACAGGAACTGGCCAGAGAAATTGCCATTCACACTTTGGGGTTATAGAACTTCAATTCGGACGTCTACATGGGAAACTTCTTACTCTCTTATCTATGGGATGGAAGCTGTTCTACCAATCGAAATAGAAGTCCCGTCCCTGCGAGTTATGGCTGAGTGTCAGATAGTAGAGGCGGACTGTAGCTACATCATCAAAACTATCCGGTTGGGTGGAGCTGTCATTCTCATGGACCTGGATGGCCTAAATTTTCCCAACCGATCAACATGGACAAGTTGAAGAAATACTATCCCTGAGAGGCTTACTAGGTCGAAAACCCGGAAGGGCAACTTAGGCAAAAGTTAGAGCACAAAAAAAAAAAAAAAAAAATAGAAAATAAAGAAAAACTGAGCTCGTAAGGTTGAAAACCCTAAAGGGCAGCCTTGACAAAAGTTAGAGCGTAAAAGGAGAGTGTCAATAGTCGAGTGAACTTGAACCAAACTAGTAAGGCCTGATTCCCATCTTCAGCATATGTAGGCAACTTCATCCTGAAGTTTGGCTGTAAACACCTCAAATTCAACTGTCCTGTCCATGCATCTGATCTGGTCATCTTTGTCTATTCTTTATCTGAAAGTTTGGTTGTGATCTCTACTCTGAGAGAAGAGCTGGTTACAGTGCTGAGTAGTGTTATTTAGTCAAGGGGCAATTTGTGATCTTTGGATTCGGGATTGTACATCTCGAGGATTGATTCCATATGTGTCAAGTGGTGATCCTTATTGAAAATGGTTTTGAAAAGTTTCGATAAAAGTTGGTTTTGCTCAAATTTTACCTTTTACAACTTAGACCATTTTTGGACCAAAATGAAAACTTTCAGTGCTCACAACTTTAATTTCATTGATTTCAATACAAAGTTCTCTAACTCTTGATACAAATCAAAGTTGCTTTTATTACATTAATAAAACTTGAAAAGTAAAGATCAAAGCAATAAACTAGGGGCATAGATGAGTCAGGTGCTCCTGCGTCCCCCGTTCGTGCTTGTGGAAGCTTCTAATGCCAAAGTGGGCCTGGTTTGTGCCTCAGCCTCGAGCCAAGCCAGGCACTCTCCAGAAAGGGCGCAGCTGAAACTAAGGGCAGGGGCCAGAAGCTCTCTTGTCCTCCAAGCAGTGAGGTACCTGGCTAAATGTGAACCTCGGACGGGGAATGAAACTAGGTACTCTACCCTCTCCTCTGGGCAGGTCTGGTTATGTCCAAACTGATGTTTGAACCAGAAAGGGAAGCAGAATACACAGTGTGTAAGGTTGATCAACTGAATGCTAGGTTGCTGAGTCATGCTGTAGCTCATTTCGGTCAAGTTAAGCCAGGGGCAACGCCAAGCAATGTCAATAGTAGACCTGTTACACATCTAGTGGCACCACCACCTCTCGTTCGGGAAATCCACTAGTTACTAGTGGAAGAAATATGCTCGAGTTGAGTATGCTGGGCAAGAGTCCACTACCTTTAGCTTATTCATAAGCCACACCTGGAGAGGGATGAAAGAAAATAGAGATGTATGTTGAGAGAACAGTGAGAAAAAGGCTTTGAGTGAAAAATAGAGCATGAATGCCGAGAGATGTGAGAAACACATATGAGAAAGGGTGGGAAACATTACCTGAAGAAGTAGTGGACTTCCTGCGAATTTGATAGTCTCTCACCGATGGAAGGTATCTAAGCCTATCAAAGTCTCGGCTAGCACCAAGCCAATGCAACTCTTGCCCTCTTTCAGGCCTTGCGCCACTTCAATTAGCCGAATGCTAGACCTTCTGAAACTAGGGGCAAGAAGGAAATGAGCCAGCATGCATAAGCAAAGGGCGTGTTTCCAAAAATCCCACCAAAGAAAGTTACCTTGGTCACCGACATCAGAAAATCGATGAATCAGGCAGGGAATATTTAGCTCTCCATTGTGGACCAAGGATCGAGCCTCATGTGGAGTGAGCCCACACATCCGTCCCAAAGCTTGGATGTGGCCAAAACGGGGTTGAGGTATGATTTCCTCATCACGCTGGGATTCTAGTAGCACCTGAAATTCTTCAATTGTCGGGCATATCCCTTGTCCCCGCGAAGCTAAACATATGTGTAATCGGGTTCCAATATCTAGTCGCGGCATGTAGGAATGGAAAACAAAGCGGGGAATGGCTCAGCGGGAAAAGTGCATCCGAGCCATCTAAAGTTTCAATCCAATCCGAGAGTTTTTCGGCGAAAAATGGCTCCATTTGTGAAGAATTTGCCGCTGAAATGAAGAAACCACGAAGCTCAACCTTTTGTAGAAGATAAGGCAGTGAGCGGAAGCCAGGTGTCAGCATTCTGGAGGTCCTTCACATTGTTGACCAGCAGGTAGCCGGCAAGCCATATTGGTGGCCAGCAAGGGACATTGATGGCCGATAGGCCATTTCTTTTAGCCAGCAGGTGGCCGGCAAGTTCCTAGTCTGGCCGATACCCTGCCTCTCAGGTTTGTTGTCCACCTTTGTGCTGAACAGCGCTTGAAGCATGTGTTTTGTTCTGTTCATTGTGTTTTAAGGTTTGGTTTTAAGTCTTTTTGGTTTTAGCAAGTTTGTTGAGTTGTATTTGAGTTGTTTTGCTTTACTGAGTTGTTGTTGTTGTTGTTTATTGAGTTGTATATTGCCTTTTATATCAGTTGTTGGTCGGTTTGTTACTCGATTAAGTTTTTGTTTCAATCAAGACTGTTATCTTGGCCAATTCAATTCCATGTCCGTTCCATGCTATGTGGTCTTTATGATGCAAAATATAACACTTTTCATAAAAAAATGCTTTTTTATTCCGATCGTGGCTTTGTTTTTACAAAAACCTGTTTAAAGCTATACAATGTACTAATGCTATGCTACAAAGAAAAAGAAACTAAGCAAAAGTACAAAAAAAAATCAATGTCGGTCGCCTCAGGCTCGAGAGGCCCTTTTCGTCCTCTTCCTCGGAGGGAAGGATTTTGGGGCACTGTCTCCATTTGCACCACTGTCT
Source organism: Camellia lanceoleosa (assembly GCA_025200525.1). Taxonomy (NCBI): domain Eukaryota; kingdom Viridiplantae; phylum Streptophyta; class Magnoliopsida; order Ericales; family Theaceae; genus Camellia; species Camellia lanceoleosa. Next base: position 32,536,334 of record CM045760.1, read on the forward strand.
AAATCTGTCTCAGAACCCGAGTCAGTACTATCTCCGCTCTCTGCTCCAGAGCCCTCCTCTGCATCATCACCTCCGCTCTCGGAACCCGAGCCGGCTTCATCTCCACTCTCTGATGACTCTGAATGCTGACTTGCTACCTCCTTAGAGTTGCTCATCTCAGCATCATCATTACTTAGAATGGGCTCTGAAGGGCCGCTCTAATCTCGGGTGCCCCTAGCTTTGCCTTGGTCGCGTGCTGGAACCCGTCTCTCTCTCTCTCCTCGCTGCTACTGGGAGAGGTACTACTGGTGCAAATGCTGTAGTTGCCACTGATGCCATCGACATGGGTGGAATCTGAAAAGATAGTTGTCACATATTAGTTACAACATATGTATCAGATGCAAGCATAGTATATAGAATGAGTGTCATGAAATCGAATCTGATATATGAATACGATTGTGTGACAGTGTGATTAATGTGTGAATCGATTAGATGTCGGTATGTAGTTTGGGAAGTTTTCAGTTGAAATGTTAGTGTCAGTTTGTCAGTGAAAATTTGATGCCTGGAGTGTAAACTAAAGAACTTATCGGGATACCGTGGAGGTAGAGCAGCGTCTCCCTCCCCTGTACCATCCCCATCAACGAGACTATCAGTTTGAGGGCGCCTCCTGTGTACTCTATAGATACCTGCAAATGCATTTGAATGATTAGTGTTCGCAATAAACATATCTGAAGTGAAATGTGGAGTGTAAGTGCTAAAGTTTGGTTTATACCGAGTCAGGCCTCGGACCTCGACAAGCTCGTGCCCAGCCGCTGCAGGCTCAATTAGGACCTGGTAAGCCTCTTCGGTATGCTGCCAACAAGTCAGTGTAGTCAGAAGCTCTGGCCAATTAGTTCTCTGCCTTACTCGGGAAGCCCCTCTGCCACGAGCCCTACTCGCCCGGGTTACTGTAGGCCTTTCTCTCGCAGCAGGAGCTCTTACTTCCTCATTTCCACGAGCACCAGTCAGGGGTGGCATTAGATGCGTCTGAATGAAGGCTGTGTAGTCTTTCTTTACTCGAAAATAATCGGTATCCAAGCCTACCATAAACTGGATGACCTTCTCAACAGATAGGCCATTTGCAGATCGCATAGACTCTGGTGGAGTTATCAGGACGATCGGGTTAGGCAGGCCTATAATTTGGCGCACGAAGCGCTTGCCCAAGAACTAGGCCCAACAAACTGGGCCCTCGAATAGGATGCGGTAACGGGAAGTGGTCTAGGCCCTAGCATATTGGTCCTGGACCCCTACTGGCTTTATCGCCTATGGTTGCCACATAATCTGCAAACAAAGGTTGCACAGATGATTAGTTGCTGTCAGTTGCTAAATATGAATCATAATATTGAGAAAGCAAAAATGACTATGCTTTGGGTTACCTCATAAGCAGCCATGGTGTCAAAATAGTACTGGAAGAATGTAAAGGGCTCGCGGGTCCCGTGCTGGAGCTGGCCGTTATACCTTCGTGAGTAGGGGACTATCAGGGGAAGCTCCTCTATAGGCTTTAAGGCTAGAGTCGAAAAGTATGCATGGACCCATAGCTGCGGAGAAAATGCAGTGATATGTGATCAAGACAGTATGAGCAGATGCAGAAAGTGCAAAGCAGAAGCACAATGTATGAGCAGATACAGAAAGTACAAAGTAGAAAATGTAATGCAGAAAATGTAAAGTGCTAAGAGGGAACTAAGATGTGTACCTCCCAGGCTCGCCAGTAGCCTCTAATCAAGTCTCCTTTCAGATGGGAGGTCGAGCTCATGCATCCATGTAAGGTGGCGAGGCCAGCTTTGCCCCAATCGTAGAAGCGAGCTCGAGGAAGGGTCACCAGGGCACTCAGCAGATATAGGCCCACGGTGTTCCACTTGTTCGAAAACAAGGTGGTATCGAAGACGAACATTAGGAAGCCCCTGGCATACTGCTTTGTCTCCTCCACTGTCTCGGGCTCACTCCCTTTGAATCACTTGGCGAACCAGTTGTATCTGACCATGCTAGTCTAATATATGGGTGGATGTGCTCCAAGCAGCTCAAACCAGGCCGCTTTCCATTTCTCCATGTCTGTATCGAGAGGGATCAGATCACCCCCTACATCTAAGCCAGTGATCATGGCGAAGTCATAGGGAGTCATCGTCATCTCCCCTGTGGTGGAAAAGTGGAAGGAGTTGGTGGTGTCCCACAACCTCTTCACGAGTGCTCCCAAGAAAAGACGGCTAACGGTGACTCGTGTCAGGCCAGAGCAGAATAGGCCAAAGCTAGCTTCATCTACGATGTCACGAACTCCAGTGGGGAGCTCGTTGAACCAATCTCGGGCAATCGTAGCACCGTACCCTCAGAAGGCACGAGACTCGCCCTGTGGTAAAGAATAGATAAATCAGATAAAGCAGTGATAATAGTATGGTTGAATAAAAGGCAGTGCAAAAAGTGCAAGTAAAGAAAGGCAGAGATACATGAAAACAGAGTTCATACCTCAACAACAATAGTTGATAGGTGGGAAGCCGGCTCCTTTAGCAAAAAGTCCTCTGGTCTGCCGCGAGCAAACTCAATGAAGCATTTGATGCCTTTGCAGGTAGGCAAGATATGTGTCTAAGGATGATATCTCTCTGGATCGAAAGGCTGTACCCTCAGCGGTAACGGCTTTGGCTCGGTCTTAGGCTTGAACTCTGCCTCAAGGTCAACTACCAGCTCATCTGCCTCGAGAATAGGTGGAACTATTGGAGGAACCTCGGGAGGAGCCCTGTCATGAGGAATCTCATTTGCCATATGGAAAATGGGTGCGAAGTAGGTGAAAAAGTGAAGAAAAATGCCAAAAAATGGTAAACTTAAAAAAGTCAACCCTAGGAGAGAGAAAATGGAAGAAAAAGTCAAAGCCGAAAAAAATGCACAAAACCCAAGAGAAACTTGAGGGGAACAAGCCTAGAATGGTGAAAATGAAGGACAATGCATCGAAATCAAATTTCAATCGGTTCAAAAGGAAGGAAACAAAGAGGGTTTAGTGAATCAACTTTGCGTGGGGCGTTGGAAAATGCGTAGAAAGCGCCAATCTAGAGAGAATAAGTGTCTAAAGAGAGATGGAGAAGATTTTCGGGCATGAGGTTATAGGGAAATGAGCCCTAGTTGCTTATACGTAAAGACCCGAGGCTAAAAGACCAAAAAGTCCTGAATCTGCCATCGTTGGCCGACAGGTGACCGGCAAGGCTCATTAGTGGCTGGCAAGGCTCACCATGGCAGATGGCTGCCGGCAGCCTCCTCTTGTGGCCGGCAGGTGGCCGGTGGCTTCCCTTGGGGTCTTGATGATGTTTTATGTCCTTGGTTCCCAAAAAGTATAGGGTGGGTTCATTGTTTGGTTTAGATTGTCTCTACGGAAGCTCAAAATTGTGTTTTCGGTGCGCGATGTTCGTCACTTGTCAACATGAACGAGGTGTATCCTTGTAACTCTTCCGAAAGGTAAATTGGAAGTTGTTTCTCAAATCATGCTTTTGTATATGTATTTCATGTCGTTACATTGTACATGCATTTCACGTTGTTGCATTGAACATGCATTTCACGTTGTTGCATGAATATGCATTTCGCTTTCTTACGTAAGATGTGCATTTCACGGGAATTGCATGCGCGTCTTGCATCCGTTATGAGTTACACATAGAATATGATCTCGCTCTTGTTACGCATAGAATATGCTCTCCTTCTTGTATCATGCATAGAATATGCTTTCGTACTTGTATCATGAATAGAATATGCTTCCGTTTTTGTTTTTCGCATAGAACATGCCATTGTATTTTGGTTGTTTGTCTTGCATAGAATATGCATTCTTACTGTATCACATTTGTTAAGTTTCTTTCTTGCACATGCACGATATTGTATGTACGGTTCATTCATGCACGATATTGTATGTACGGTTTGTTCATACACGATATTGTATGTGTGGTTCATTTAGAGGAGTTCTAGTTAAAATCATTGGTGCCACGTTTGGATCCCATCATTTTTTAATCAATTAAAAACATTCGGGTGCGCTTAATGTTCACACCACCATTCCTCCTATTGCATGCAACACATTAGGATTTCAAATCGATTAAAAATATTTTGGGTGCGCCGGGTGTTCACACCACCCTTCCTCCTATTGCGTGCAATGCGTTAGGATTACAAATCGGTTAAAAACATTCAGGTGCGCCCGGTGTTCACACCATCCTTCCTCCTCTCATGTACAACGCGTTAGGATTACAAATCAGTTAAAAACATTCGGGTGCGCCTGGTGTTCACGCCACCCTTCCTCCTCTCGCGTGCGACGCTTAGGATTTCAAATCGGTTAAAAACATTCGGGTGCGCCCGGTGTTCACACTACTCTTCCTCCCCTTGCGTGCAACGTGTTAGGATTGCAAATCGGTTAAAAACATTCGGGTGCGCCCGATGTTCACACCACCCTTCCTCCTCTCACATGCAACGCGTTAGGATTTTCAATCGGTTAAAAACATTCGGGTGCGCCCGGTGTTCACACCACATTTTTCTCTTTACACGTGCAACGCGTTAGGATTTTGGTTAAGACCTCGGTGCGCTCGACGATTACATTGCCTTTTGCTTTTCCTAAGCGACGCGTAGTTAAGCTTGCATAATTTTGTCACATCCTTTTTGCATGAAATGTGGTTTGGCTTGTGATGCCCACGCGTGGTGTGTTTATTTACTTCCTTCTTTTCATGATTGGAATTGCTGTACTTTGTTTTGGTTTATTCAAATGTGGCATTTTCTTTGCATTGCATTTGCATTCTGATATTTCATTGCACAGCCTCATTACATGATCATAAGTTATGTTCTTGCATCATATGTTTGTGTTTTGCCCCAGAACTATACTGGTTTGATTCCTTGCAAAAGGATACGTAGGCAGCCTGTGGGCATAACCGTTTATTTCAGTCTTGGTTGTTTGTCTAAGTCTTACGGCCTTGTCAAAATGGGTTGTCTCTAGGCTTTGACATTTACTCACGTCATTTCATGACTCCGAGTTCTGTCAAAGAGGGGCAACTGTAGACACCTCATTTTTGACGGCCTTTAAGACTTGGATGTCCTTGCAGGTACACCTGATGATGAGTCTGTTTGCTTGCCGAGTGCTCGAAGTCCTCAGCGGAACGCCATAACTTTGAGTCTTTCAAACCCTACATCATTTTTGTCTCATTTTTGGACCAAGCCTTGATTTTTCTAGCCTATAACCTCTGGTGGCCTGTCGGCCATCCTTAGAGGTTGGCCGGCCATCACTTTTGGTTTGTCGGCCACTGATGTGGCTTGCCGGCCACCAATGATGGTCGGCCGGCCGACCGACCACTAGTGTTTTCTGGAAATATTTTATGCCAGCTGTTTACACAGATGCATGTATCTGTCCACACGTGGAGGGCTGGATCTCCTTGTAAAATTTCATGTTTTCCATATATAAAGACCCCCTCTCCTTTGTAGCAAGGTTAGAAAATTTTGAACTCAATTTTTTTTCTCTCTCTACAATTCTCTCTTTCTTTCTCTCTAGACTTTTGCCTACAATTCCTACACTTTTGCTCACACCTCCTTAAACAAAGTTGATCACCCTTGAGTTGAGGTTCCTTGAAGGTTTCTTGGAGCTCTTGAAAGTGGTTTTGGCTTGAATTAGTGCCTAAAGTTGATCTTTGCTTCAAGAGGTATACTACTTGCCTTTTAAGCTTTCTTTATATATTTGTTTTTCTATCTTTTCCTACCGTTTTTGGGTTGTTTTTGTTTACCACTTTCAAACTATTTTTTTTTGGGCTTTTGAACATTGAATTTCAGAGTATTTTTAGTGATAAAAATCTTGTTTTGAAGTCTAAAATTGGAGGGGTTGGCCTCCCATCCTTGTCTCTTATTGCTAGCCTAGTTAGCTCTATGTGTTAACTTATTTTTCTAGCTTGTTGTATGATGACCGGTTTGAAAATCGCCTCGTTTCTATTTAAATTATGTTGGGTAAGTTGTTGTTGGAAACTCTTTGTCAAAATTTTCAGTTGTATTTGTTTCAATTCCGAGTTTTCACTCGTTTCATAGGGTGCGAGGTTGGCTCCGGAGTGTCCGGAAAGAAGCCAAGGATTTTCTGGGCTGGAGGGCCAGGGCCACACGTGCGGGAGGTTAGGCTATTGTAGACACCCCATTTTTGACCGTCCATAAGACATGGACGCGATTGATGGTTTACATGGTGAAGAAAGATGTGCAGGGGAAAAGTGCAATTTCTTCGACAAAGAGAGAGTCAAACCTCAACTTCATACCCTTTTTGGACCAAAACAATCTTGATCAAAAGATTTTGGATCTTAAAACCCTTTCTTTCGAAACATTTTGAAAATAAAGTTTTTACGATGTTCCGAGGCTCGTATTTTGTCAAATGTTGCGCTTTTCGGTAAACCGAGCAAGGACAAAGTGGAAATGAATGAAAGAGAGATGAAATCTTCGAAAAATCTTTCAAAACACCTCACTTAGGGGTTCGGAGTTGAAGAAAAGAAGAGAAGAGGGAAGAAATCCAGTCGGGGGAGAAAATGGGCATGAACCGTTAAGAGAGAGTCGAGTAGCCCTCGCCGAATCGGGCCTATTCATTTGGATACTTGGAATCAAGCTATGAGGCCACCACCGTTGGAAATATTACTCCCGGGGCTTCATTTTGCACTCAAGAATCTCCTAAATCCAATTCCGGATAGGGGAGATATCATTGATTGAAGTAGGGTATCACTCCGGTTGGGACTGAATCTGCGCGGCTTCACGGAAACGGGCATAACTTTTTCCACAGGGGGAAATTTGATGCAAGGTTTGTGCCATTGGAAAGATAACTTCCGGGGCTTCAATTTGAACACTTGAATGGCCACTTTGGACTTCCCAAACACCCACCGGCCACTTTTATTTCCGGCAGCCCATGTTTTTTGTCCTAAAAGTAGCTGGCCGGCCAGAAAAGCCAGGAAAAGTAGCTGGCCGGCCAGAAAACCTAGAAAAAGTAGCCGGCTGGCCACCTAAGCCCAAGAAAACTGGCTGGTCATGTTCCTCACACCTGGTTCCTTCCAAAAATGCCCTCCTTTCCCTCCTAGATTGTGTATCTAGGTTTGCCAACTTTTGGGGGGAAACTTAGCTTGTTTTCTCCCCCTTTTCCCCCCCTTTTTTTTCACATATTTTTTCCTATAAAAACCAGCATCTCAGGTCTGGTTTGGGGTTGAAAAAAATTGGTCTTGAAGCCTTGCATACATACTTTCATTCATCTCCCATTTCCAAGCTCCAAACATCCTAGTTCCTACACCCTTTCTTCACCATCACCTAGCACCACACCACCACCTCCATTCCATCCATTTGGAGCATCTTTCCAGAGCTTGAGAGGCAACATTTCTTGGTCCAAGAAGCAACCAAAGATTGGTCTTCAAGGGTGAGTGCCATTTCTCTCTCTTCTAGCTCATTTTTGTACCGTTTCTTAGGCCTTTTGGCTTGCTGTTTTGAGCTCCGGCCATAACTGAAAATATCATTTTTTGAGCTTATTTTTCTATTTCATTAAGGGTCTTACCCTGTTTGGGACCCCCATTTTACACTTGCTTCAATATCCCTTTGTATGCCATTATTTTACATAGTATTTTTGGCCTATGTGTAATCTGTTTTGGAGCATGATATAAACTATAAATGAGCTTATTTTGAGCCCTTCTTCAACATTGAAGAAGAGATCACCACTGTTTGGGACCTCCATGTATCACTTGTCATTGTACCCCTCTTTGGTCCCTATTTTTGGATGATTTATTAGCTTATTGAGATTCTGTTTTTGGACCTTGTTTTGAACTGAAAATGGCCCTATTTTGACCCCCTCTTCATGTTTCATTAAGGGTCTATGGCTGTTTGAGACACCCTTTGTATACTTCATGTTATAGCCCTTTTGGTGGCCTCATTTTGCATGATATTTTGAGCCTATTTTTACACTGTTTTGAGCTCGGCCATCAACTTTGAAAAGCCTTATTTTGGGCCCCTCTTCAACATTGTTGAAGGGCCCTCACTTGTTTGAGACCTCCATGCACCACTTGCTTCTTTGCCCCTTTGTTGGCCTATTTCTTGCATAGCATTTTGAGCATACTTGTATCTGTTTTTGGAGTTTGTCATAAACTGTAATACATCGTATTTTTGGCCCCTCTTCAATATTGTAGAAGGCCCCTTTTCTTTTTGGGGCCATAATTTTTGACTTGCTTCATTACCTCCCTTGCGGAGCCAATTTTGTATGCTAATTTAGCCCTACCTGGGCCCACTGTTTGGCCTCACTCTAAACTGTAAAAATTCTTGTCTCGGGGCTGCCTTGCTTCTGTCTTTTCATTTCATATTCAAATTATGTATGCATTGTATAGTTATAGGCCATTTCATGCGCCAAAACCCGTGTTTCGGGACTCGTTTCATGCATTGGGTTTCATTTTACCGGGTTTCGGGGCTGTTTTGCATCTCATTTTACCTCTGATTTTTGCATGATAGTATGCCATTCCCATGTCTTGCCATGTCTTGTTAGAGTGGCATTTCCGTGCCTTAGGGTCGGTCCTCGGTTTGCGTACACGTGTGCACGTATCCCGAGTTGTCTCATTTTCATCTTATGGCCTCTTATGTGAGTGTGGATGAGGTCCACTCATGTTGGTGTAAGTCCATTATGCATTGTGTATGCCATTCCATTTCATAGCATTGTGTATGCTAGGTTGTATATTAGTGCATTGTGTATGCCATGTTACCTCGTGCATCGTGTATGTCATTTCATAACATTGTGCATGTTAGGTTGTATCTTAGTTTGTATTCGTGCATGTCATGCATATTGCATTGTGCTTGGGATAGGAGTTAGCCCGAGCATGGGAAACGAGGGATGTTTCGTACTCCGAGTGACGGAACGTGTCTCAATTCCCCAGTCACCGACACTCCGGATCATCCATGATGGAGTTAAGTTTTGTTGTGTTTTCATATGCATTCATTCCATATCGAGTTGTGCAATTCGACTCCTCGGCCATCATGCATCGAGATGCGTGATTGGTGGCACGAAGATCGAGGCATGCATACATTTGTGAAAATACATTGCTATGCCCTTTCTGCTCTCTGTTGCGGCAAAATCAAGAATCAAGAATCAACTTTTCGAGGCTTGGCGCTTTTCAAGAACAATTGCAAAATAGAGGCTAATTGGGGCATCGTCATGGATTTCCAAGGCAGCGAACATATATCATTCATCGAATCAAAGCGTCCTCGCTTGCATGCCGCTTTATTATTTTCTTAGTTAAGTTGTAAATTAATTAGGAATTTGTACATATTTGATTTGTATTATTTGGATCGTATTTATTAAGATTTGTATATTTATTTGGACCCTCGCGAGGGCATAATTGTAATAAGTGTGCGTGAGTGTGATGTATGTCTTCCAACCCCACGTCTTTCTTCCCTTTTATTTACCTACTTATGATGGTTAGATTAGGGCATATTTCAATTAGCATACAGTATGATAGCATGTTTGCATTCATTCATCTGTTTTGCATGCACCGGGCTCGGCGCATCATACTAACTGCATTTGTATTTCAATTCCAAGTTGAATACATGTTAGCTGTAGCATTCCATATGCCATGTTTAGAATAGCCGAGCCTGCTATAGTTTGCATCTTTGCATGTGTTGCATTAGGCAATTCTGTGTATCTAGGATCATGCATGGATTTCTAATGAGCTTCTGTTTTGGCTTGGAGTACTTGGTGAGTTTTTATGCTTTAGCATCCTTGCATGCGTGTGAGTGACTGCCATGAATAGCATGCTTACCATGAGGCTAACTGCTTATGTGATATAACTACTTGAATGCCTGTGGGTGAAGGTTGGGTTATTTGGATTGGAACAATTCATCAAATGTTTGTTTTAAGCCCACTAGATAGTGGCAAAACCATTGTTTTCTAAGCCCACCCGAGGGTGGCAAATCCACGTCTTAGCCTACCTGCGGGTAGCACCATCAAACCATTTTCAAACAAACAAACATGAAATGTTTTGTTCCAATTCAGGCGACTCAGTCTATACTTGTATGCTGTGCGCATCACATAGTAACCTAGGCTAATAACCGGAATAAGGACATACAATGTTTTCAAAAATAGATATCATGGTTAGTAGAGGCCGGTCTCTGACCGGGCGAGCGGGGGTGCTCACAGAGTGACCTTCCCCAATCGTACCCAAGTTCCCGAGCCGAGGCAACTTTGGTGATGACGGACACGTGGCCTTAGGAAAACGAGTCAGGGTTTCCTAAATTTCCCAAAAATAAAATATTTAGGTGGCGACTCTGTATCTGGCAAAGCAGTTCATGTTTGGCACTTCTTTCAAAAAATCTGTTTTCAAAAACGATTTGCCGGATTTGGACTCTTTGGTTCAAGATTAAGAACCGTGACAACAAAATCGAGTCCTTGAACTGTAGTGACCCCAATATGAGCGGACTTAACGCTTCGGCGATTTCTTGAGGATTTAGAGAACGTGACTCGAACTCGTGATATCTTGTTTTGACTACACTTGTGTGTTTCTTTGCATTGCATTTGCATTTGCATTGGTGCGCCTAGGACACCGTGTTTGCCATCTGCTATTCTTGAACGGTTTGCCGAAGGCTTGTCTTGTCAAGGCATGACCATAAGGCTAACCGGTTGTGGGCTCTGCCAGTATGGGAAAACGAACCCCGGTTTTACCGAGGCACCCTTTTTGACCATTCGACCTAGTGCATATTCGGATCCATAGTGACCATTCCAAACTAGGACATGTTGCTTACCCGTTTATAGGTTGTTTGAAACCGCTGCGTGCGTAGTGAAACCCTAGCTCCTGACAAAATAGGACAGGGAAACCCTACCCCAACATAGGGGTGTTTGGCTCTCACTTATCTGTTATGTGCTTTTAGAGTGCATCTTTACAGAAATGCATGTATCAGTTTGCAAGTTTGGGCATCGGGCCTGCGGGCACCAGTATCGGTATTTTAGGAATCAGTTATCTGCGGGTATCGATTAGCTTTGAGGCGTAATTTGGGGCGTAATTCAAAGAGAAACACAGTCATCCTGCTAGGCCCGTATCTGTTTTGGTGAACATCAGGCTGAGATGCTGCATGTTTTCTCTTTTGCTAGGTAGTCTTGGAACCATAGCTTCGAAAGGCTCTGATATCTCCCGGGTACCTTGGACTAGTGCTGATAGACTTTGTTAGGTTAGAAATTCAATTCAAGGGCAACCAGTGTTCTTTCGCTAAGGCAAGGCAAAGGAGGGCCAGACAGGGTTCATTTATTCATCTGATCCGACAGTCACCAGTCACATCATCAGTAGACCCGTGATGGCACAGGGTTCGGAAGAATTTGTGGCCATGATAGTAGCGCTAAATCAGGGAACTGCAATGCAGGATAAGACTAGTGCTGAAACGCAATGCCCATCTGGGGCATCTGCTTTGTATCCAGCTTCAGGACCCCAGCTGAACTTTGACCCACTTATGCCAGCTGAAGATTTGCAGGGTCCAGATCCCCAAGAAAGGTTGACTCAAGCTCGAGTTTCCATACCCCTGGTGCAGTCTACTAAGAGGCTTCGTCCCTCTGATGTCAATGAATTCAGTTCGACTGCAGTGAAAATTGCAAACCTTGAGAAGCAATTCAAAAGGGCACAGGGCCTTAGCCTTATTCACGACATCGAGGATGGGTCCACCGAGGTTGCCATAAGACTCCCAATCGAGAGTACCAATACTGGCGGTAGCACTGTTTCCAAACCTACTAAAGTCAACACAGTTGCCATAGCCGACCCTTTTGCCAAGGCCAGCCTACAAATAGCCAGCCCAGCCCGAGCTCAGGGTAGATTTTTCACCCCCCTCCATATGAGCCTAACCAGCGCATTCAAAGTCCTAAGGGAAAGAGGGCATCTCAAACCCCTTAATCCTCAACCTTTGCCAAATCCACTCCCTGCCAAACATAACCCAAGCAAATACTGTGTATATCATCAACAGCGCGGCCATGGCACCGATGGTTGCTACCGCCTTCGTCATGAGATCCAGAATCTCATTGACAACCGGACAATAGTTCCACCTCAAAACCCCAAGGACCAAGTACCTCATCCACATCTCAACCTCAGCCATACACTGCCACCCACCTACAACCCCAGCATATACCCCCCGACCCATATACCCAAGCCCGAGATGTTTATCCCAGAAAGCATGGCCTTAAGCACGATAGATGCACTTGAACCCCAATCATCTCAAACCCGTGAACCCACTACTTCTGAGCTGGGGAGCATGATTGAAGATCTTCAGAGAACAGTGGCAGATTTAACCTTTGAAGTTTTGGCTCCATCATCAACCACATCACCTACCAGGGAGTTCATGTCAAAACGCTCCCTAATCTTGGGACGGGCTACATTGGAAGAAGGCGAATTTCTTAGCAAAGTGGAGGCAGGTGGTAAGAACAAGGTAGGGGCGGGTATGGATCCCCATGAACATCTTTTGTTCACTGTTGAGGCTTTGAAAGCTGAGGGACTGAACAAAGAGCAAGTCCTCGCAGTTGTTGCAAAAGCTGTGGATGACACTTTCGCCACTCAAGTTGGGGGTAGTTTGAATCAAGAGGCAAGCCGGGAAAAGGGCCATTGTACCAGAAATGATCTTGTTAGCTCTAACCCTCCGCTCGGAAGAGATCAGCAAACTAGGCCAACACCTGCCAATCCCTTCGCTGGTGCGCCCAGTAAAAATTCACAAGCCTTGAAGTACCAACCCTGAGGTCGGAGGGTCTTCCATGCCCTCTATATGCCTTTGTCCAAAGCTTTTCAAATCCTTGTGGGACAAGGCCATCTCGAACCCCTTGAGCCTCGACCTCTCCCGAACCCCCTTTCGGCTACACATGATGCTACCCAGTACTGCGCATACCATCAGCAAACTGGCCATACTATCGACGACTGCTTTCGTCTTCGCCATGAAGTACAGGATCTGTTTGACAACGGGGTTGTCCTCCCGCCAAGCCCTGCAAAGTTTATCGGCACTAGATCGGTGAACTTGGGGGAATAATGTGATTATGTGATCGGGGGATGAACCACCTGCGGGCGATGCTCGATTAACTCCAGATATGATGGATAGCATGCACTGTTTTGAGCACATTTGTGAATGTTGTTAATTTGTACTTTCTGACTTGGGTATTAGGTCAGTCTCGTTGTGTTGTACAGAGTCAGTCTTTTCTTATTGAGTCAGTTGGGTCTGTCTTGTTGTACCGAGTCAGTCCCGTTTTGTTAGAGTCAGGTGATTCCGGGGGTGTTACCTCGGACATCACTGTTTTGTTTTCTGCCGTATGCTAGTTGTGCCGGGATTTGAATGAAATGGTAGTGCATTCCACCTGCGCTCTTATGCCTTGAATTCATTGTAATGACCTGAGTTTTTCAAAACTTTTTGAACACCGCGGTGAAAACGAAGAGGAAGGAATTCCTCAGGATTTGTAAAACCTTGATCAAATTGAGAGAAAGAGAGGTGTGCTAAGCCCTTAATGAATGAAATCATGCTTGTTAGTGTGAGTACTGAGAAGGACCCTAGCTTTGATCCAGATTGGTTCTACACTGTCTTCAGCGCGAGCAATTTGTCGCTTTCTTAAAAACTTTCAAAAAATGTTTTGCGCGGTCCTACGAAGACATGTGTGGAATCGTTCTTGAGATTGTGCAGCTTAGGATCGCTCTCGGCCTCGAGACTCAACCCCTTTGCTTCCAAACCTTGAACTTGAATTCAGAATGTTCAACGGTTAACTACAATGTGAGTCCTGTGTGGCCAGGTTTGAAGCAACCCTCGAACAAGAGGCACCAAAGTCAGATCAAGAAGGTCAGACCTCATCAGAAGAAGCTTGCAGAGCTAGATCAGAAGCACCCCTCGAACTAGGGGCAAAAAATGTCCGATGTGCTCGAAGAGTCGAAGATGAGTCCTCTTGCAAATCAACAGCCACTCTCCTGGATACGGATGGCTTCAAAACCTTACAACCATTTGGCATGGACCAAGCTACACTTTTACCCTTTGAGAGGCTCGCTAGGCCAAAAACCCGGAAGGGCGACCCAAGCAAAAGTTAGAGCAAGAAAAATATATATGAAAAGCAAAAAAGAAAAAAAGAGAAGAAAAGAGAAGAATGAAAAAAAAGAAATAAAGAAAAATGCAAAAAAAAAAAAAAGAAGAGAAAAGAAAAGAAAAGAAAAGATGAAAAAAGAAGAAAAGAAAGAAATGAAAAGGAAAAGAAAAACAAAGCTCGCAAGGTTGAAAACCTGCAACAGGCGCCTTGGCAAAAGTTAGAGCATAAAAAGGAGAGGTTAAATACCCAAGTGTACCTTAACCCCGAACTACGTAAGGCTTGATTCCCATCTTTGGGATACGTAGGCAACTTCATTTTGAAGTCCAGCCGTAAAACAATTCAAAATTCAATTGTGTCCATGCAATGGTTCTGGTCATCTTTGTCTTCCCTATATCTGAGGATTTGGTTGTGTTCGTTGCTCTGAGGACTGACTACAATGTGCTGCAGTACCATTCAAACAAGGGGCAACTTTTCGTTGCCATTCAATGCGCCACAGTGCCATTCAGACAAGGGACAACTTTCCGTTGCCATGTAGCTCTCTCCAAGCACGGGGCAGTTTTCTTTTGGATCCGAGGTTGCGCATCTCAGGAGTAGGTTTCATGCTCGTTGAGCAAATGGCCGTTTGCAAAATAGTTTTTGAGAATTTTTACTGAGGTTGACCGATTCTCTCGAAAATTATTCCATCTTTTCCAAAACTGGACCTTTTTCTTGGACCCAAAAAAGAAAAATTGTCAGTGCTCACAACCTAACTTGCATGATTTTCAAAATCAGAAAGTTGAATAAGCATGTTAATCTAACTTTCATGTTGGTCAAAATTGTTATAAAACCAAACCAAAAAATGGTCAAAATGATGCACTAGGGGCACAGTTGAGTCAGGTTCTCTGTCTTTCCCCTTTGTCAAAATACTTGCCGGAAAGGGCACTCTACTTGCCAAGCAGGGCACTCTACCTGTCGGAAAAGGGCACCACTGAAGCTAACCACAAAAGGGTCGAAAAAGCTCTCACACCTTCCGAGCAACGAGGTGTCGAGCCAAGTGCGAAGCACGAACTGGAATGGGGCAAGATATTCCACTCCATCATCTGGACAGATCTTATCACGTCCAAACTCCCCAGCAAAGCATCATCAACCGATGTTAGCTGCAGATTTGCTACACACCCAAATGTAGCGCAACCCCTCTGTGGGAGGAATTCACTAGCTGTGAGCGGAAGAAAGAGAATCGAGCAGAATGCTAGGGGCAAGAGCCCACAACTTTCTGTTTATCCATCAACCACCCAGGGAAGGGATTGGAAAATGAGAGATTGAAGAACAGAGAGATGTGCGATGAGAGAAAAAGTGAGAAAAGGGCTTTTTCAGAAAAACAGAGCTTGAGGGCCGAGTGATGTGAGAACCACAAATGAGAAATGGTGGGAAACAGTACCCGGTGAAACAGGCTCTCTATGCACATCTGAGTGTCATGTCTTTTTGTTTTATCTCGATTTTTGTTTTGAGTCGTTTCGAGTGTTACTCGATGTGTCTAGGTTGTGTGCCTTTTATTTCCTTGTTGAGTCGTTTTGCTGTCTTCAGTCGTAGGCTCAATACCCGATCGAAAACTCATCTCTTAATTTCAAAAATAAAATCGTTTTGTGCTCCGAGTGCCGTGCTGTTCTCCACATTTGTGCAAAACAGAATTTGTTCTTTCATAAAACCGCGGGGTTCAACCCAGGTCACATGAGAACAGTAAAACCAGGACTTATCTGAAGCTATGAAAGTTCCAGGCTGCAAAGCAAAAGAAAAGAGGGAAAATGTTGGGCATCTAAGATTGTTTCAACTTCTACAAGTTCCGTCATTGCATCCTGTATGTTCAAAATGAACTATGTGCCCAAATGAGCTGTGTGCCCGAAGAATGCGCTGTCTGCCCGAGGCCTGCTGTGTGCCCAAAATGAGCTGCGTGCCCGAAGTGCGCTGTGTGCCCGAAAAGAGCTGTGTGCCCAGATTGAACAGAATTTTGTGTTGCGAGTTGCGCGCCTAACGAATAGAGTGTTGTGTTGTGAGCTGTGTGCCAAATGAATGGAATGCTATGTCGTAAGCTGTGTGCCAAGTCTTGCATTGTTATGCACATCTATCTAGCATTATTATGCTCATTCGTTGCATTGTTATGTACATCTGTCTAGCATTGTTATGCTCATTACTTGCATTGTTATGCACACTTCACCTATATTGTTATGCACCTTTTCACTTGCAATTATCGTCTTTTCTCCTCTCGCATGCGGTGCGTTAGGAAATCTTCAGTTTTGAACATTTGGACGAGTTCCAGTCTTCGTTCACCTTTCTTCTCTTGCGTGTGATACGCTGAGAAATTTACCTTTCCTCTCTCGCATATGATATGCTACTCGGTTAAAACCTTCACTCTCTCTGTATGAAATACGTTGAGATACGCCTGTTGGTTACACCTTTGTTCTCCTGGTTAAAACCTTCCCTCTCTCCGTATGAAATACGTTGAGATACGCCTGTTGGTTACACCTTTGTTTACCCGGTTAAAACCTTCCCTCTCTACGTATGAAATACGTTGAGATATGCCTATTGGTTACACCTTTGTTTACCCGGTTAAAACCTTCCCTCTCTCCGTATGAAATACATTGAGATACGCTTGTTGGTTACACCATTGTTTCCCCGGTTAAAACCTTCCCTCTCTCTGTATGAAATACGTTGAGATATGCCTGTTGGTTACACCTTTGTTTACCCAGTTAAAACCTTCACTCTCTCTGTATGAAATACGTTGAGATACGCTTGTTGGTTACACCATTGTTTCCCCGGTTAAAACCTTCCCTCTCTCTGTATGAAATACGTTGAGATACGCCTGTTGGTTACACCTTTGTTTACCCGGTTAAAACCTTCCCTCTCTCCGTATGAAATACGTTGAGATACGTCTGTTGGTTACACCATTATTTCCCCGGTTAAAACCTTCCCTCTCTCCGTATGACATACGTTGAGATATGCTTGTTGGTTACACCATTGTTTCCCCGGTTAAAACCTTCTCTCTCTCCGTATGAAATACGTTGAGATACGCCTGTTGGTTACACCTTTGTTTCCCCGGTTAAAACCTTCCCTCTCTCCGTATGAAATACGTTGAGATATGCCTGTTGGTTACACCATTGTTATCCTCCATTGTTAAAAACTTCTCCGGTTACGTTGTAGACGCGTTGGGCGAGTTGTTTTTGCTCATCTCCTCTCACGATTTCAGCGTGATTGGAGCCTCTCCTTCCTCACATGATTTCAGCGTGTTTGGAGTTTATCTTAGGATTGCATGGAACGCGCTCCTGGTTGATTTTCTTTGTTCTTCCTCCACTCACGAGTCCAGCGTGGTTAGCGTATGTCGCCTTTTTGCATCTTTTGTACTCTCGGTTGCATCGCATCTATTATCTATTGCATCACATCTATCATATCCATTGCATCATATCTGTTTTATTGTCCGGTCTAAGGAGACCTTAAATCCTGCATTATCATTCGCGCTGTTTTGCGCATCGTAATTGCATTTCGTCGCACCGTCTTGTGCACTTTCCGGTCTAGGAGACCTTAAATCCTCTAAAGGTGCAATTCCTTTGGTGTTTGTTGTGCCCGAACGACTTCCGGTGGTCTGGTATAGCCACCTGCCTGTGTTTGCGGTGAGTTCCTAGGAGACCAACTGAAACGGTGGAAACTAGAGTTCGAATGGCTCATGCCTAGAACACAAAGGTTCGGGATTTCCGAGACTAAAGTCTGGTTTAAATACCCAGGGGTATATCCTCGGCTTGAAATCTGTATGGCAGCCCCATAGATTGAGATAGCATGTGTATGCGCCTCAATTCTGGATACTGAATCAACCTAGTCTGTCACCCTGTTGGAGAATAGGGAAAGCTGCGACCATAGTCAGGGAGAAAAGTAGTACCTGTGGTTCAACCAAGAAGAAGCGGAAGATTCTCACATCAGCATAAGGGAGGACATTGCCGAGGTAAGTCATTGCCAATTGCCCCTGTAAGGTACCTCCCTTTTCCTAGCTATCACATTACATTTTAGCCACTACATTACAGTACATTGCATGAATCCTCAATTTTAAAACCGGCTTCGCGTAGCGTGTAAGTCCAATCTTCAAACCGGCTTCACGTAGCGTATAAGTCCAATTATCAAACCGGCTTCGTGTAGCGTATAAGTCCAATCTTCAAACCGGCTTCGCGTAGCATATAGGTCCAATCATCAAACTGGCTTCGCGTAGCGTATAAATCCAATCATCAAACCGGTTTCGCGTAACGTATAAGTCCAATTTTCAAACCGGCTTCGCGTAGCGTATAAGTCCAATCATCAAACCGGCTTCGCGTAGCGTGTAAGTCTAATTATCAAAATCTTCCTGCATATCATTTTGCATCCTGCCCCTGAACTACGCTGGTTTTATTCCTTGCAAAGGGATACGTAGGCAGCCTGCGGGCATAACCATTTATTTATCTATATTTTTGTTTGTTTGTCCAAGTCTTCGGCCTTGTCAAAAATGGATCGTCTCTGGGCTTTGACATTCACTCCCGTCACTTCTTGACTTCCGAGTTCTGTCAAAGAGGGGCAACTGTAGACACCCAATTTTTGACCGTCCATAAGACTTGGACGCGACTGATGGTTTACATTGTGAAGAAAGATGTGCAGGGGAAAAGTGCAATTTCTTCGACAAAGAGAGAGTCAAACCTCAACTTCATACCCTTTTTGGACCAAAACAATCTTGATCAAAAGATTTTAAATCTTAAAACCCTCTCTTTCGAAACATTTTGAAAATAAAGTTTTTACGATGTTCCGAGGCTCGTATTTTGTCAAATGTTGCGCTTTTCGGTAAACCGAGCAAGGACAAAGTGGAAATGAATGAAAGAGAGATGAAATCTTCGAAAAATCTTTCAAAACACCTCACTTAGGGGTTCGGAGTCGAAGAAAAGAAGAGAAGAGGGAAGAAATCCAGTCGGGGGAGAAAATGGGCATGAACCGTTAAGAGAGAGTCGAGTAGCCCTCGCCGAATCGGGCCTATTCATTTGGATACTTGGAATCAAGCTATGAGGCCACCACCGTTGGAAATCTTACTCCCGGGGCTTCATTTTTCACTCAAGAATCTCCTAAATCCAATTCCGGATAGGAGAGATATCGTTGATTGAAGTAGGGTATCACTCCGGTTGGGACTGAATCTGCGCGGCTTCACGGAAACGGGCATAACTTTTTCCACAGAAGGAATTTTGATGCAAGGTTTGGGCCATTGGAAAGCTAACTTCCGGGGCTTCAATTTGGATACTTTAACAGCCACATTTGGACTTCCCAAACACCCACCGGCTACTTTGCTTTCCGGCAGCCCATGTTTTTGGTCCTGAAAGTAGCTGGCCAGCCAGAAAAGCCAGGAAAAGTAGCTGGCCGGCCAGAAAACCCAGAAAAAGTAGCCGGCCAGCTACCTAAGCCCAAGAAAACTGGCTGGCCATGTTCCTCACACCTGGTTCCTTCAAAAAATGCCCTCCTTTCCCTCCTAGATTGTGTATCCAGGTTTGCGAACTTTTGGGGGGAAACTTGGCTTGTTTTCCCCCCCTTTTTTCCCCCTCTTTTTTCACCTCTTTTTGCCTATAAAAACCAGCATCTCAGGTCTGGTTTGGGGTTGAAAAAAATTGGTCTTGAAGCCTTGCATACATATCTCCATTCATCTCCCATTTCCAAGCTCCAAACATCCAAGTTCCTACACCCTTTCTTCACCATCACCTAGCACCACACCACCACCTCCATTCCATCCATTTGGAGCAGCTTTCCAGAGCTTGAGAGGCAACATTTCTTGGTCCAAGAAGCAACCAAAGATTGGTCTTCAAGGGTGAGTGCCATTTCTCTCTTTTCTAGCTCATTTTTGTACCATTTCTTAGGCCTTTTGGCTTGCTGTTTTGAGCTCTAGCCATAACTGAAAATGTCATTTTTTGAGCTCATTTTTCTATTTCATTAAGGGTCTTACCCTGTTTGGGACCCCCATTTTACACTTGCTTCAATATCCCTTTGTATGCCATTATTTTGCATAGTATTTGTGGCCTATGTGTAATCTTTTTTGGAGCATGATATAAACTATAACTAAGCTTATTTTGAGCCCTTCTTCAACATTGAAGAAGGGCTCACCACTGTTTGGGACCTCCATGTATCACTTGTCATTGTACCCCTCTTTGGTCCCCATTTTTGCATGATTTATTAGCTTATTGAGCTTCTATTTTTGGACCTTGGTCCGAACTTCAAATGGACCTATTTTGACCCCCTCTTCATGTTTCATTAAGAGTCTATGGCTGTTTGAGACACCCTTTGTATACTTCATGTTATAGCCCTTTTGGTGGCCTCATTTTGTATGATATTTTGAGCCTATTTGTACACTGTTTTGAGCTCGGCCATCAACTTTGAAAAGCCTTATTTTGGGCCCCTCTTCAATATTGTTGAAGGGCCCTCACTTGTTTGAGACCTCCATGCACCACTTGCTTCTTTGCCCCTTTGTTGGCCTATTTCTTGCATAGCATTTTGAGCATACTTGTATCTGTTTTTGGAGTTTGTCATAAACTGTAATACATCATATTTTTGGCTCCTCTTCAATATTTTAGAAGGACCCTTTTCTGTCTGGGGCCATAATTTGTGACTTGCTTCATTACCTCCCTTGCGGAGCCAATTTTGTATGCTAATTTAGCCCTACCTGGGCCCACTGTTTGGCCTCACTCTAAACTTAAAATATTCTTTTCTTGGGGCTGCCTTGCTTCTGTCTTTTCATTTCATATTCAAATTATGTATGCATTGTATAGTTATAGGCCATTTCATGCGCCAAAACCCGTGTTTCGGGACTCGTTTCATGCATCGGGTTTAATTTTACCGGGTTTCGGGGCTGTTTTGCATCTCATTTTACCTCTGATTTTTGCATGATAGTATGCCATTCCCGTGTCTTGTTAGAGTGGCATTTCCGTGCCTTAGGGTCGGTCCTCGGTACGTATCCCGAGTTGTCTCATTTTCATCTTATGGCTTCTTATGTGAGTGTGGCTGAGGTCCACTCATGTTGGTGTAAGTCCATTATGCATTGTGTATGCTATTCCATTTCATAGCATTGTGTATGCTAGGTTGTATATTAGTGCATTGTGTATGCCATGTTACCTCGTGCATCGTGTATGCCATTTCATAACATTGTGCATGTTAGGTTGTATCTTAGTTTGCATTCGTGCATGTCATGCATATTGCATTGTGCTTGGGATAGGAGTTAGCCCGAGCATGGGAAACAAGGGGCGTTTCGTACTTCGAGTGACGGAACGTGTCTCAATTCTCCAGTCACCGACACTCCGGATCATCCATGATGGAGTTAAGTTTTGTTGTGTTTTCATATGCATTCATTCCATATCGAGTTGTGCAATTCGACTCCTCGGCCATCATGCATCGAGATGCGTGATTGGTGGCACGAAGATCGAGGCATGCATACATTTGTGAAAATACATTGCTATGCCCCTTTCCTGTTCTCTGTTGCAGCAAAATCAAGAATCAGTACTCTTCCGAGGCTTGGCGCGCTTTCCAAGAACAATTGCAAAATAGAGGCTAATTGGGGCATGCCAGTGGATTTCCACGCAAGGCAGCCTAAACATATATCATTCATCAGAATCAAGGCAGTCCCTGGCTTGCATGCCAGTTTATTATTTTCTTAGTAAATTGTAAATTAATTAGGAATTTGTACATATTTGGACTGTATTATTTGGACTGTATTTATTCGGGACTGTATATTTATTCGGACCCTCTGCACGAGGGCATAATTGTAATAAGTGTGCGTGAGTGTGATGTATGTCTTCCAACCCTACGTCTTTCTTTCCTTTTATTTACCTGCTTATGATGTTTAGATTAGGGCATATTTCAATTAGCATACAGTATGATAGCATGTTTGCATTCATTCATCTGTTTTGCATGCACTGGGCTCGGCGCATCATACTAACTGTATTTGTATTTCAATTCCAAGTTAAATACATGTTAGCTGTAGCATTCCATATGCCATGTTTAGAATAGCCGAGCCTGCTATAGTTTGCATCTTTGCATGTGTTGCATTAGGCAATTCTGTGTATCTAGGATCATGCATGGATTTCTAATGAGTTTCTGTTTTGGCTTGGAGTACTCGGTGAGTTTTTATGCTTTAGCATCCTTGCATGCGTGTGAGTGACTGCCATGAATAGCATGCTTACCATGAGGCTAACTGCTTATGTAATATAACTACTTGAATGCCTGTGGGTGAAGGTTGGGTTATTTGGATTGGAACAATTCATCAAATGTTTGTTTTAAGCCCACTAGATAGTGGTAAAACCATTGTTTTCTAAGCCCACCCAAGGGTGGCAAATCCACGTCTTAGCCTACCTGCGGATAGCACCATCAAACCATTTTCAAACAAACAAACATGAAATGTTTTGTTCCAATCCAGGTGACTCAGTCTATACTTGTATGTTGTGCGCATCACATAGTAACCTAGGCTAATAACCGGAATAAGAACATACAATGTTTTCAAAAATAGATATCATGGTTAGTAGAGGCCGGTCTCTGACCGGGCGAGCGGGGGTGCTCACGGAGTGACCTTCCCCAATCGTACCCAAGTTCCCGAGCCGAGGCAACTTTGGTGATGACGGACACGTGGCCTTAGGCAAACGAGTCAGGGTTTCCTAAATTTCCCAAAAATAAAATATTTAGGTGGCGACTCTGTATCTGGCAAAGCAGTTCATGTTTGACACTTCTTTCAAAAAATCTGTTTTCAAAAACGATTTGCCGGATTTGGACTCTTTGGTTCAAGATTAAGAACTGTGACAACAAAATCGAGTTTGAGCTGTAGCGAGGTCCCCCCGCGGACTTGTTACAGCTGTACGTGCAAGAAATATGGTAGGTTTGATGAGCATGCTGCAATAAATGCAAGTGCGCGAGTGCAAGTGCAGGAGAAGCCGCACATGCGAGGGTAAGAGCCGCACATGCGAGGGTAAGAGCCGCACGTGCGGGAGGCCGCTTCGCACGTGCAGGAGAGGGCGCCGCATGTGCGGCCTGGTGCGTGATCTGTCACATTTTTTGTGTATGTCAACTATGTTTAGATCTTTTGCCCCTTTTCATTTCATTTTCTGAATATGTCTCTCTCTTTATACAATCTTTCTCTATTTTTCTCTCATCTCTCTCTACCCGAAATCCTCAAAACTTCACATTTTCTTTTGATCCCAAGAATCCATCGAGATTTTGGTACTAGTTCCTTATACCAAAATGATGAGCATACCGAGGGCTTCGTCTTGACCGGTGGAGATCGAATTCCGGCGAAGTTGATTTTTGGCTTTTCTCCTCTTCTCTCTTTGAGGTAGGGATTTCTTTGATCTTTTTCGATATCTCGTCTAGAGATAGACATGTGGTAAGTTTTTATTGCATAAAAACCATGTTTGTTATGGATTTTTTTTTATCATGATAGGGGATCTAAGATTTGATGTTTGAGGTTGAGATTTGGGAAAATTGATTGTTGTTGGGTTAAATTGGGAAGTGGTTTAACATGTTCATGTTTGGAAAGAGGTAAAGCCCTAAATTTTGTAGTAATGCTTAATGGGTAAAAAGGATTGAAATTATGAAATAATCATGTTATGACCTAAGGGATTTGAATAATGAATTGTTGATTAAATTGAGATAAATTGGGTCTCATGAATTTTAGTATTTACCTTGTGGTGGGTTATTCATAGTTGAGTATGTCAAATTGGTAACTAGTAAACTGCTAAAAAGGGGATTAATCATGAGTTTAAAATCTTTGGATTATACTTGCGTTGAGTTGAAATTGAATTGGGTTATGGCCTTGATTATCCTTGGATTTATTTTTGTGAAATAAAAAGAACGGATTGGAACAAAGGGTGGAGTTTATTAACTTGAAAAATGAGAGAATTGAATTTTGAAATAGAAGAATGAAATGATAACACTATGTGAATTTCAGAAATTAACTTGAGGATGGTTATTGAATATATATTTTACTGTTGTTGTTGTTGTTGGATTTAAAATCCCATGAGAATTGAATCATTATAATACGGGTGTTGAAGCACAAACATTTAGAGGTTTTGTCCTTGGTCATTAGTGGAGGATGACACGTTGTGTTGAACAGTTGTGTGTATGTATTATACTTGAGTTGATTATACTCTGTTGAATAGTTTGTGTGTATATATATTACACTTGTGGGTTGTACCTTGTCTTGTCGGGATGATTGGTGACGAGTACTGCACTGAGAATATGGGATACCATTACTTTCCAGCTAGTGCCTGGAGAATTGGCTGCGCTTAGAATGAGAGGTACGAGAACCTTCCAGCTAGCGCCTGGAGAACTTGGTAGAGGTACCATTACCTTCCAGCCGGTGTCTGGAAATTTGGCATTTTGCTGTGCATGGATGTACAGTTGACTTACCGTGCTTGAGGCAGGTAAAGTAGAATGTTCATTATGTTTGTTTCAATATGATTGTGATGTGTCTTGTGTTGTGATAATTGTGGTTCTAGGAGATTAAGTAGTCATACAAGTTGAGGAGATAGTAGTTGGGTGTGTGTTGATTTCATCTCTTACACTAAATGGTCATGTGTACATGTGGGTGCATCAAATTGATTATTGATAGTATTTTCCCTAACCTTGGGTTTTAAGACATGAAAATGTAATGAAGGTAATTATGAAATGAGGTTGTAAGAAACAAGGAAAAAGGAAATCAGATCATTGTGGTTTATTTCAAAGACAAGATAATTTTTATTGTTATATTCTGTTAGAGATGGGAAATGAGATGTAAATGTGAATTGATTTATTATTGATTAAATCGGAGTATTTTAACAATAAAGGTATCTATGCATGTATATTTTGGTTATAAACCGTCACAATATATATATATATATATATTTATGCGATAAAATGTGAAGCATCCATGATCATAGTTATCTGTAAGTTATTATTGTTTATGATCATGTTGAGACCCTTGTTGGACTTTATGTTCATCCCGCGTTGCTAATTCTTTTCAGGTAAACATTAGGAAGTGCTTCAAGGTCATGGATCTTCTTACCTGTTGGCCATGGGGCCTTTTATTTGTGGGCGGAATGCCATTGATGCAAAAAGGGTTAAACCCCTTTCTTTTACTTTGGTGATGTAAGCCTACGGGCAATTTATTTAGTTATGAACATGTTGCATTTAATATGCATTTGGATGAGAGAATCTTTATTTATTCTTACTCGTTGATGTAAAGGGTTTTCCGCATGTTATTTTCTGAAATTGAATTAACTTAATGAATCTGGTAATGGTTCTGAGTAATAAAAAAAGGAGCGTTACATGTTGTAGCTTAATTTCACCATGTTTTAGTCTCTAATTTAGACTGTTTTAACTCTGTTTTGGATTGTTTAAGTCATTTGAGTCTTATTTTGCATGCTTGTAGTGTAATAGTCCTCACAAGCTTGGTGTTTTAGGCTATTAGACACCACTTGTTTGAGTTGATTGCATTGTTTTAGTGTTTTTCTCATTTAATTTCAGCAAGTATAATCTCTGCAACCTCCCTCCTTTTTTAGCTTTTCACTTTGCTTTGAAAGTGATTTCAAGTCACTTGTTTGCCTAAGTGTGAAATTGAGGTTTCATACTTAATGGTTTAATCCCTTAGGGGGTTCATTACCAACGGTATGATGCTTCTTTTATATCCAAAGCAACTTGTGTTTTGAACCCTCTTTCCATTAGAGGACTTAAATTCACTAATGGACTTAATTGGATTAAAGGATGGAAAGGTAATTAAAATGAGTAACTAAAACTTGGGAATAAAAGTGAGCAAGATAATAACTTGATATGTTCAATCGAACGTTAATTAAACATAAGGAAAATTGGGACATTTCATACTCAAAGTGATGAAATGTGTCAAGTTTCCTAGGTCTCCATTACCCTTGAGCATGCATGATAGGGTGATGGTGTTTTTGTGTCTTGTTGTTGCATTTATTGAGCTTGCACATCTTGAGTAACAAGCCATCATGCAATGAAATTGCTTGAGTTGGTGGTTCGTGGCTTAGGTTCATAACTTCTTTGATTTTTCCATGAAAAGAAGGGATGAGTTATGCAAACAACTCTTGAAAATACCCCATATATGCTCTGTTTGTCCTCTGTTGCAGCAAGATGAACTTGTGCATCAGTGGCTGGTAGGCCACTTTTCATGGCCGGCAGGTGGTCGGCAAGCTTTACCAATGGCCGGCTGGCCACTAGTAAGGTGGAGCAAAATGGCTCTAGAAATGTTCAACTCTACAAACAGAGGCTTTCGAGGCAAAACACTGGTCTTTTCGAGTGATAACCGAGCATGCGCATGCATATCTTCCATTTCCCGAAGCAGTGTAGTGGTAGAGTAGTTAAATACTTTAATTACTTAGCTTACTTGCACTTGTGTTGTTATTTAATTAGTTAGCTTACTAGTTAGTTAATTCAAAGTGTTGTAATAATTAGTTAATTAGTTTGGCTATTTATTTCATTGGGTTTGTAATAATTAGCTTAATTAGCTTAACTTTAATTAGTTGCTAGTTAGCTTAGTTTATTCATTCGGACTCTCCTTCGTGATAGCATAATGTAATAATGTATATGTCTTCCAACCCCACGTCTTTCTCCCTTTTATTTATCCGTTTACGATGGTTAAATTAGGGACATGTTTCAATTAGTATACCTTATACTTGCATCCATTCATCTTGTATTGCATGCACCGAGGCTCGGTGCATCATTCAAACTGCATTGTTGTTTAAATACATTATTTGAATACGTGCTTAGACTGCATGCTATTTCATTGATTCAAATGCCATACTAGTAGCTGAACTTATTAAATTGCATTCTTTGCATTTGTTGCATTAGGCATTTGGCATGGTTAGGGACATGCATTTTTCTTACTAGTTTCTTTTCTTAGCTTGGAGTACTAGGTGAGCTTTTAATTTTTAGCATACTTACATGAGTGTGAGTGATTGCCATGTCTAACATGCTTGCTATGAGGCTAAATGCTTACTTGTTAAACTGCTTGAATGCCTGTGAATGAAGGCTTGTTGTTTGAATTGAAATGATTCAATAAATGTATGTTTTAAGCTCACTTTGTTAAGTGGCAAATTCACAAACTTTAAGCCTACTTGAGGTGGCAAATTCAAACCCTTTTCGAAAAGCAAACATGAAATTAAATTGTTTCAATTCGGTCAAACTAGTCTATACTTGCTTATGCACATCACATAATAATGCTAGGCTAATAACCTGAACAAGAGTATATAATATTGATAAAAATCATATCATGATTAGTAGAGGCAGATCTTTGATCGGGCGACTGGGGGTGCTCAATTCATGACCTTTCCCTCTCGTACCTAAGTTCCTAAGCCGAGGCAACTTTGGTGATGACGGGTACGTGGCCTTTGGCACGAGTCATGGGTTTCCTAAATTTTTCCAAAATAAAATATTTAGGTGGTGACTCTGCATTTGAAAAAGCAGTCCATTTTTGGCAATTTGATTTAAAATCGATTTTCCAAAAGATTTGCCGAATTTGGACTCTTTGATGTTTATCAATTCACATTACACTTGTGAGATTTGATTCAGAACCGGGAGAGTTTGAATTGTAGGGTTTTTTTCGAGTTTGCGAAAGGGGGCGTGAAAAATTTGAGCTACATTAGGGTTTTTATATATATCCTCAATAATTTTTATTTAAGCTTTCATTATTTTTATATATATCCGAAAAAACTTCTTCAAAGTTCAAAAACTAAGAGCAATATAAAACATTGAACAAGGTAGCATCATAAAAAAACTAAGAGCAATATAATATTTGTTGCATAAAGGCAAAATTTCAAAACCATTGTTAATCAAATCCATTCTCAACCAATGAAATAAAATAATCGGTTAATTACACTTAGCAAAAATGTTAGGAAAATAGAGCTGCTGCAAGCTGTTAGAGACGACAGAGAGGGCTGCTGCCTATTGGAAGATGTGAGGATTGTTTTGGAATATTTGTTCTTTAGACAAATACAAACCTATTGGGCTGCTTATCTATTTTTTTGGGTAAGTATTGGGATGCTATTGGGCTGCTTATATAATAAACAAACAAAAAAACTATTGGCCCTTATTTGGGTTGGGGCGGGGTTGGGTTGGAAGAGGTTGAGAGGTTGGGCTGGGCTGGGCTGGGCCGGGCCGGACTGGAAAAAAAATTTCTATAGATTTTTTAAATTTTGGACTGGGCTACAACCATCTGTGCTCAGTCATAGGTCCACCCTTGCCCACGGGTCTAGCAGTACCCTCCAATCTGATTTGGGATTGGAGGAAAGCCAGACCCATTTTCAAAATAGGTCATTATCTAACTTAGAAAGGCTCTAAATGCATTTTAATCTTTTGATTGGAAATGGCTCTAAATGCATCCCACAAATTTGATTGGACACTCTAATTTTCAAACAAAATATTCATAATATTATACTCTAAAATAAAATTACCACAATTTCCAAAACCCTAAGCTATTTCCAATAGCTCTTTCACACTTTGATTAGCCTCTCCTGACTCTAATAGTCATTCACCGCTGCTCCCTCTACTCTAGCAAGCCATTCACTATCGCCTTCTCTTCTTTCTTCTTTTTCTTTTTCCCTCCTTTACTCCTATCCACTGCCGCCACCTCTTCTTCTTCTTCTTCGCCTGAAAAACCCTAACCTAGTATCCTCTCTCATCTCCCTTCTTCTTCCCTCCCTTACTCTCTTACTCATCGCCGCCGCTTCCTTTTATTTTTCTTCTTTGCCTGCATAATCCTAACCCATCATTCTTTCGCACCACGAATCCTTTTCCTGTTGTGAAATCTCTCCCAATACCTCCGCAAACCTTAGATCTACAGGTTTTGAAAGTAAGAGGAGGAGGAGGACAAAAAGGAAAATAAAAAAGAAAAAGAAAATGAAGAAGCAGTGGACGGCGTGAAAGGTGAAAGATGTTGGGAGGCAGTCGTGGCCATGGCCTGGTAGCCGGGGCTATAGTGGTCGCAGAATTGCAGAATTGCTGGAATAAGAGGGTTTGAGAGGTGAGGGTAGGATTGGAATTTTTTGGGGTGTTAAAACAAAAAATCCAAAATTTGAATTTGGAAATGGGGTGTTTGGAGTAATGGGGTCTCTAACCAAATATAGGGGGTGCATTTAGAGCTACACCTTTATTTTTATTTTTTTAAAATACTATTTTACCCCTTAGGTAACTAGTCAAAGTAGTTGAAATCCTAACTACAACCAACTACCCAGCTCTGTCCGAACCTTGGTCACTCCTTAACCCCTCTTGCCACAACCGAACCCTTCTCTACCATCTAGTGCCATCCCTCATTCATCTCTGTACTCAAGTGCCACCCCCAATCCTTTCCTAGCATCTTACTGTCTTGTGTGTGATAATGGTATGGGACTGGTGTTTGGACTCTATGAGAAGAAGGCCTCTCAATTAGAAAGTCAATCTTAAACACATAAAACTCACAAAGATACAATCCTACTTATTCGTTATTTAGAACATTATAAAAAAGTTATACAGTTTCCCATAATTTTTTAAACCAAGTGGGCCCTAAACCAAACCACAGAGAATAGGCCCAATTTCTCTACAAGAAGTGGTCTTTTGTTGATGCTGTGGGCCATAAAAAGAGAAAGGAACCTTTGTGTAATTCATTTCAACAATCAACAGGACCCTCCTCTGTTGGGTCCTGGTAACCATCAATAAGTACAAAAATAAAAAAAAAGGTAAGGGGTTGTTTGGCAAGTAGTAAATTAAAAAGTTTAAAAAAAATTGAACTTGTATAAAAAAGTCAAAGATACATTTCCATTTATTCTATTTTTTGTATTTTTTTTCATAAAAAGTCAAAAAAATATTTCCAAAACATATTTATTTTTTTCATCTCATATTTTAGTAAAAAAAAAAAAAAAAAAAAAAACTAAAAACGTTACTTCCCAAAATTTGCCCAGAAAGTTGATGTATGGTTCATATTTAGTTCTTAAATGGTGGGAACTACATAAAAAATAATAAATCACCAAAAAAGTTTAGGTGCATAGAAGATTTCAAATACAAAACATACAAATGCGACACATATAATCGCAGTTAGAGATACAAATATTTTTTTTTATCTCATATCCATACATTATGTGTATAAATTTCTATATATTATGTGTTTAAAATTTCTAGCACATAGCACAGCCGTAAATCACCATAATACCTACAATTTTTGAGTAAATTTCTCAGTAAAAATTGTGAGTGAGTAGAAATTGCTTCACAAAAGAAGAAGAAGCAAAGAGAACCTGTCCGGTTTGCTACCTTCTATCTTAATTCTATTTTATTAAGCACACACACAACAACAAAAACTACACAATAAGTTAATTTTGGAAACTTCATTTAGAGCCAAGTAGGATTATTATGTGTCAACAACAAGCATTCAAAATTACAAAACTAGTTGCTTTTAGTATATTTTAACACAAAATTCGTTTAATGGTTAAAACTTGGATTAATAAGGGCGAATATAAGGACAATCATTGTGTAAACTGTGAGCATGTCAACGAGTCTTCAAAATTGCAGCCCTAGCTACTTTTGTATAGTACAAAACCAGTTTAATAGTTAAGTATGGATTCCGGTTGAGAATTAATTATTTTAATTAATTTTTTGAATTTTTATAAAAAGATATATATAAAGTATGGAGAGTGACATAACAAAAATAATTTTTTTACTATAAACCCATGCTGCCAAACGAAACCTAATATTGATGTTGTGGGTTTGAATATGAGGACATTCACTTTATATATAGATAAGATATTCCACGTATCCATCAACGTGTATTGTCCTTTTAACACCTATAACGCATTAAGCCCTTGCGTGAGTATAAAAATATGTTTAACCCCAATAATAAATTATGGAGATTCAAACCTAAGCTTTGAATGAGAAATCTATCACTGTTTTTAATTACATTACACACATATATATTTATATATATATCTATAAATTATAACTATAAATTTGAGCAGTGTACACACCCTTCTAGTTAATCACAAAGAAGACTTCTTGGTAAGGGCATTCCAGCTCTCTTCGGAGAATCCCACAATCAGATGTCCAAATTGATGAAAATAAGATGTGATAGTTTTATTAACCAGTTGACTATCTGCATGATATCTGCTAGTGTAAGTTTGAGCACATGGTACAAAAAACAGGAACATTGTAAGGGCTTCAATTCTTAGTCAAGAAAACCAACTGGTTTAAAAAAACAGGGTATATGTGGAGACAAACCCACTAAAGATGGGGGTATATACTAGCCGCTAGTATACACGATGCGTGTACAAATACATGTGGTTGAGAAAAAAACATGAATAATTGAAATTTTAAATATCCGAATAATTTTTTATAGCGATGGTTTTGAATTATTATAAGTATTTTTGGAATAGAAAAGTTATGACATTTACATCAACTTCAGACTTCACTTTATATATAGTATAGATATTAGAGATGCGCACACATTACATGTGTAATTTATAATTAAATCTTATAATCGTGGCAATTATTGGAAGTAGTATGAGGGTTGGTTTGGGAAGTGGGTTGATTTTTTGGCTTTTTGACTTTTTTGACTATTTTAACTTAGGCTAAAAAGTTTGGTTTGAGAAGGACTTTTTGATTTTTTTGTGAGAGAAGAGTGTAATGATTATGGATTGGATGTGATGTTTGGTTTGTTGTGACTAAAATAGCTTATTTTATCTTTTGTGGTTAAAATAACCAAAAAAAACCTACAAAATCACTTCCCAAATGGTGCCTGAGAAAAGTGAAGTAGTTTATAATAGTTATCATGTTTTGGGGGCATTTTGGGGGAAAAAAATGACATCTATACTAACAAAAGTATTTGCTTTATATATTAGTATAAATAAATGAATAAATTACCTATGTATCGAGAGACCTAAACGCAAAATTTCTAGACAAAGCTCTCTTTGTTTTGGCAAATATATATATATATATATATAATATTTATTTATGCAAAATGCATTTCTAATTTTTTTTAATCAAAAAAAGTTTTGTATAGAAAATTTTGTTTTATATTTAGTTATGAAAATTAAAGTATTAATTGTTGTATTAGTAATAGTTTTGGCGGTGGTGGTGATTGGGGGTGGGGGAGAAAGTGGTGGGATAAGGGAGCTGGTATTGGTAGTGGTAGTGTGTGGTGTTATTGGTAAGATTTCAATACGAAAAATATTTTTCTCTTTGAAAATAGAAAATATTAACTAAACTTGTTTTCTATTGAGAATAAGTTTTTGGGTAAATTACAAATATATATACCTTGAAATTTTCTTAAAATATATATTGCTTCATGTTTATGAAAATTACTTCATGCACCTTTAAATTTTTAATCAAATAATAAATTGCTCATTTTATTAATAAATCATTAAGTCAATTAACAGTTTTTAATGATATCATAAATATCAATTAATTATTATGATAATTTTATTATTATATAAGAGAGTAGTTAGAAATTTTATTTATTTTTATTAATTTTGTAAAATAAAAAATTCTAACAAAGGGTATTTGTAATTTTTATAAATACAAGGAACAATTCATATTTTAAGTAAATTTTAGAAAGTGTATTTGTAATTTATTTTAATTATTTTTTTGTTGATTTTTATTTTCTATTATATCAAATACTAAATATATATATTCAAAAAATATTTTCTATTGAAACAAACAGGGTGAGTCAACCGATTCAAAAGTTGGAAGTTTTGATTGAGTTTGTGAGTTTTGTATTTGCTGATGGGGCACTCAATCCTCACATGGTCAATAGAGATCACTACTTGCAAATTGCAATACTAGACCTATAATTTATGTTTGGGTGAATTACACTAATAGTCTTTATTGTTTTGAGTTTGTGTCATTTTGGTTTCTGACTTTTCAATTATGACACATTTGATCCTAAATTCTGAATCTTGTTCCAAATAAGGACAATTGAAAATCTCATTAGATTTTTCACGGGTAAAATTATCAATTTGATAAAATATAAATTAATTAGACAAAAATAAATGTCAAACAAATATTTTTGAATTTTTAAAAATTATTTCTACCTACTAAAAATAAAATTATGTAAAATTTATAAATCTTTTAGACATTTATTTTTTTTTACCAAATTAATTTTTATTATGTGTTTGGATAATGATCATGTAAAATTAATTTTTAAAAATTAATTATGTAATTTTTATTAATTTTTATCATTGGTGGATAAAAATAATTTTAAAAAAATTAAAAATATTTTTTTGACATTTATTTTTGTCAAAGTAGTTTATATTTTATTAAATTGACGATTTTGCCCTTGAAATTACACAATGGTATCTTCAATTGTCCTTATTTGGAATAAGATTCAAAATTCAGGGTCAAATGTGTCTAAATTGAAAAGTCAGGGATTAAAGTGACACGAGTCTCAAACCATAGGGACTATTAATGTAATTTGCCCTTTATGTTTTAAAATCTTCAGTTCCTAATTCTGGATTATAACAACTTTAATCCTACGGTTTTGTGTTGGCTTAGCAATGAATCTTGTATTCTATGTCGACACCTAACCATAGTGTGCTAATAAGATCATTAAACACCTATTTATCTAGTGAGCATCTCCAACAGTTCAGTATTTTTTTTCATCAAATTTGAGTAAAAAATGGCTCATTTTCTCAATTTGATATCAGTTGCTTCAACGGTGCATCAAAATATCGTGGGTCAACCGGTTGGTCGACCGGTCGGTCGACCGGTAAGGCTAAATATATATATATATATATATTTTAACCTTTTTGAATTGTTTGAACCCACCTATGTGAACTGGGGGAGGGGCGACCGGTTGGTCGACCGACAGGTCGACTGGCCGGTTGATCGGTAAGGCAATTAATTTTTTTTTCCCTCTATTTCTGTTCCCAATTCTTTTCCTATTTCTTTTTCTCTCCATTACATATATGTCGTTTTGGTTTACCTCTAACAATGATTTGCTTTTAAAATCTCATATAAATGATTTGCTTCTAAAATCTCATATAAACACATTATTCATATGCCAGACAACTCCACATAACTGATACGATCATAGCTTAAACAAAACAGAGCATAATGAATACCTTCAAATCCATGATATTGACTTCATTTTCATCATCTTCTTCTTCCTCCTCCTCTGATGATGAGACTGATGATGAATATATGGTCACACTTTTGGGGGCTTATGAGCAAAATAATAGTAGTATGCTTCAGATTCTTAAGTCAAGTGATAGCTCAAAGAAAATAGGTGGTTCTGTTATAGGCCATAGGTATATACGCAGAGATAGAAGGTAGGGTCATGACAGATTATTTGCAGATTATTTTGCTATAAATCCAGTGTATTCACTTACAATATTTCGGAGACGTTTTCGAATGAGTCGTCCTTTGTATCTGCGAATTTTGAATGCAATCCATACATACAATTCATATTTTGTTCAAAAACAAGATGCAGCTCATGTAGTTGGATTATCTCCTCTACAAAAAATGACTTCAGTGATGAGAATATTATCATATGGTGTCGCTGCAGGTGCAGTTGATGATTACATACGTATCGGGGAAAGCACTGTAATTCAAAGTTTGCAATAATTTTATAATTCAGTGATTGAAATCTTTGGAGTAGAATATCTGAGATCTCCGACACCAACTGACATTGCTAGATTACTTGCAATTGGGGAGGTTCGGGGTTTTCCTGGTATGTTGGGAAGTTTAGATTGCATATATTGGGAGTGAAAAAATTGTCCAAAGGCATGGCAAGGTCAATATGTAGGCCATCAAAAAAAGCCAACCATTATTCTTGAAGTAGTAGCATCTTATGACTTATGGATTTGGCATACATTTTTTGGAATGCCTGGCTTACACAATGACTTGAATGTGTTGGACCGATCGCCTTTGTTTTCTGATCTTGCGCAAGGTAAAGCTCCTCAAGTCCATTACACTATTAATGGACATATTTACGATATGGGTTATTACCTTGCTGATGGTATATACCCTTAATGAGCAACACTGGTTCAAACAATTTCTTCTCCCCAAGGAGCAAAGAGACAAGATTTTGCAATGATGCAAGAGTCTGCCAGGAAAGATGTAGAGCGGGCATTTAGAGTCCTTCAATCTCGATTCGCAATTATAGGTGGTGCTGTACGTTTTTGGGATTCGAAAATGCTTGCCGACATAATGAAAAGTTGCATTATATTACATAATATGATTGTTGAAGATGAGAGGGAGGAGCACCTTGATTTCGATTATGATATTTCATCAACAAACACACCAGTGCAACTTTCCTCTACTCCTACCAATGACTTCCAATCATTTTTGTCTCGTCATTCAGGTATTAGAGATAAGGATGCATATCATGCCCTCCGTAATGATTTAGTAGAACATATGTGGCATCTTCATGGTGAACACTAAATTCACCACATCAATATATGTAATTTTGTTTATAGTTTTGGAATGGAAGGTTGTCTTGTTTGTAATCTTCATTATGATGCACTATATTAACCAAGTAATTCAGAAGTTATGTGATGATGTGTTGTTGTAATGATCCAATCTTTAATATTCAGAATTGTTCTGTGTTCAATTCATGAGAATTACAAATGATAATAATCGTGTCTTAATCCGTTACAAATGATAATACCACATAAATTTAATAATCATGTCTTCAATTCTGTGTTCAATTCAGTATTGATGTGCCACAAATGATAATACCACATCCATTTATGCACATTTAATAATCATGTCTTAAATGATAATTTAATAATAATGTCTTAAATTACTGATCTTAATTTAATAATAATGTCTTAAGTTACTGCATAATCATTATTTGTGCATATACAAATTTATTGATGTGCCATTCATTTACTGATGTTGATCTTGCCATTCATTTATTGCCTCAGTTGAAATGCATTCAACATACAGAGTTAAAAAATACTTAATAATGTTGCCATTCATTTAGTCAGTGGATAAATGCATTCCACTTACATTCATGGCATATTACAGACATTGCATACGTTTGAACCACCTACCATTCATTTTACACACACCACCTATCATTCATTGAATTCATTCCACCTATCATGCCTCATTTTACACACACCACGGTTGTTGAGTATTAATTTCCTCACCACTTACCTCAATAATTCACCCTCTATATCAGCTCAAGATTGTATACAAACCTTTCATAAAAAAATTCACTCTATTCACTAAATACCTCTGCCCACAGATTGCCTCTATAAGAACACATTCACTGTATTCCCTCCACCACCACCTTCAAATTCGGCTTAACCAAATTCTAATCCCAAACTCTGCATATTCACTATATTGTAAGTGTGAATCCACAGAACCAGCAAGGCAAACCATCTTAATCGAGAAAGCCAACATCAGCAGGAACAAGAAGGCAGCATCCCAAAACAGAGTAGGTTGCATGGCATAGGTCAACCGGTTGGTCAACCGGCCCTTTGTTTTTTTTTTTTTTTTTTTGCCTTTCAGTGTGCATGCTTTATTTGTTCAACTTTATGCTTTATTTGTTTAACTTTAACCTTCTCAAGAGCATAAAATTCATGTTTTAATTAAACTACATTCATGTTCAATATTTTAAAAATTAACTTCTGTGATACAAAACACATTCACTGGCATATGATGATTTTTAGTTTCAGTATGCACTTCTGAACAACAAACACTGCATAACATGAAGTAAAAATTAATGTGCCATCAAGCATATACCAATTAGTATGCACTTCAGTATAAAAATGACATGAAGTAAAAACACTTTAATATGCATTCTAATATTAAAACACTATAATATAAAAATTAATGTGCCATTCTAAGCATACACCAATTACTGCATAACATGAAGTAAAAACACTGCATAAAAATGCTTTTCATTTCAGTATGCACTTTATTAGTATGCATTTTCCAGTAGTATGCAAAACCAAATAGTATGCATACTAAATGCTTTCATGTTTTTCCATTTTAATATGCATTGTAATATTAAAACTACATTCATTTGAATTCTAAGAACATTTTAAGTTCATGTTTGAATTCTATATTTATATTCAGCATAACACCAAAAAAACACCAAGCCAACTGTAATTCAGCTTTCATATGTAACACATATTCATTAAAATTCAACAGATATTGACATCATGCCTAGAACTAAAAGTGCGAGACCACAAGTTGGTGAAAGTTCCAACCCTCCACGACGCCAAGAATAGCAGCCTCAAAATCAGTCATATCCTACTGATGATTTTCTCAGTGAAAGTCATGAACTAGCCTTTTTAAACTTCTCCAGCCGACCTATTGTAACAGGGAGGACGGTAAATTTGCCACCTCAATATGATGCACTATTAGTTAGTAAACTTGAAGCAATAGGATGGCTAAATAATTAATTTACCCCAAAAGGTATATCCACGGCTGGTTTCTCTATTTTATGTTCACCTAAGAGATACTCAGGAAGAAGATGAAAATTTTACTCTTTTGTCATATGTGAAAGGAAAGGGTATACAGTTTGATATTCCTATTTTGGCAAGCATTATTGGAGTTGAGGTAGGTGATGAAAATATCCATTTTAAGAGTGAGGCTGAGTTAGCTAATATTGTTGGTAATACTACTGATGTATATACCACTATTTGTCAGAACAGATTTACTGGGACTAGTTTACAAGCAAGACATTTAAAACCTTATTTTCGGATTCTCCACCGGTGGATTGTAGAAAATGTCACTCCAAAAAAAGGACATCATGATGCGGTCCCATATTTTAATGCCTATTTGTTATACTGTTTTGAAGTTGGCCATAAGTTAAATGTGTGTTACATAATTATGAAAGAAATGATGTTCACAAATCAAGCTCAATTCACGGGCCGGTCATTACTGTTTGGGGCACTCTTGACAAAAATTTTCAAACATTTTAGGGTTCGCCTTGTAGATGAAATGAAGATCAAAATCCGTTCACCCATTAATCAGTATACAGTGACCCGTGTTGGTGCAGCCTCCAATTTAATGGGAAGTGTTAATGCTCCAGAAGATTCAGAAGATGAAGTCCCACCAGATGATGCTCCAGAAGATGCTCCTGCCAATGTGATGCCATCAAGTGAACAACCTCAATATTGGACTGAGTTTTTGGCCATGGAAGAATAATGTTATAATCAACGCGTTCAATGGGAACATCAAATGGCTAATCAGGTCAATTCGTTAGGTACTCAGTTTGATACATTTGCCACTGCGCAGAACTCATTAATTCAACAATTTGGTGAGTTCCGTGTGGACATTGAAAGACGTCATGAAGTGGCAAACAATCGCGTAGATAGGATTGAGCATCGCGTAAATGACATATACCATTATTTCCCTCCTCCACCACCACCACCAGATAATGACTGTTGATGTGTTTGACATTATGTATTTGCATGGTTTTGTATTTTGTTATTTTAACAACCTTTTGTTGGGTCAATTTGTTAAAGAGGACGAGGTTATTTAAAACCTATTCAGTTATGACATTGGCCTATTCAGTTATTACCACTTCATATTGTAGTTTTTCATTTTAATGCCTATTTGACAAAGGATATGATTATATACATTCTGAAAATGCTACAAAAAGGTCATTATTCAGTTATGATTTTCTAGTATAAATCATGCTATAGTAGTCAATGGCCTTCACTTGAAATTTCATTTTAAAGAAGACGAGGTTAATTAAAAAAAATCTACATTGAACTATAGACCAAAGATCTCCCAAAAAAAAAAAAAAACATGGCAACAATTACACATTGAACTTCAAATATGGAAAAAATCCACAGCAAAAATTCATAAAATGTGATGTTTAATAAAAATCCATAAAATCCATAAAATTTGAACTTTAAATATGGAAAAAACTATGGCAAAAATCCATAAATCCACATTGAACTTCAAATATGATGTTGCTGATGATTTGTTCTATTCTTACAGGTTCTTTTATGCCTTGCTCTTGCTGTTTAATATGTATTGTTAAGTTAAAAAAGGAATGAATAGAAAATATCCATAAATCCACATTGAACTTGAAATATGATGTTCCATAAATCATTATGTTCCGTTTAATAAAATTGTGATTACATGATTACTTATCACATGAATAATTCCAATTAAACTAACCAATACAAGTTATATATTACTATTTTTAAATAATAAAACCAATAGATGAAACCTACTAATACAGAACCTTTCAAGGCAATCTATTAGTTGTTCGAAATAAAATCTGTCGTTGAAGATCTTCGTAGTACGCCATTTGCATAGGATTTAAAATTGTCATGTCCATTGATATTATTTTATAATCTTCATTTCGTTGTTCTCTTTCATTCATCATAGATAGGAGTTTTAGTTGTTCCTTCCTATCTTTGGCCCTTCTTCGACGCTTTGCAGCCTTCTGCTCACGGTCTATCGCTTTTTGTTCATCTTGCTCAATAGTTCTAGCGGAGATAGTTAATAACACTTCAATAATTTTGGATTGGTTGGCAGTCATTTCATCAAATCTACTATCGTGCGTTGTTTGATTCTTCAACTTCTCTTTCGCTGCTTTAGTACCAATTGATCGTGTTGATGCATTAGATGGTTGTTCGTGCACCGCATTATTTTGGTTGGATTGAAATGCCTCATATTCAGTTGGTGGATTCGAAGATGGATTAGCATGTTGCGTGCTTCTTTTGCGTTATGATCGAAATTCATCCCACTTACAACTTCGGCGCAAAATATCTCAACATGTATCAAATGTGAAGTGTTTTTTCTGTATTGCATGATACATCCGCTTCGCTTCAGCGACCTACAAAAAAAAAAAAAAAAAATTACAAACATTTCAATAACAAGTATACATTTAGAAAAGAAAATTGATATTTAATAACACAAATAAATTTTACCATGTCTGTCTTAGTTGTTCCACTTTGTTGCCGCAGTTGAATTTGTTCAAGAAAATCACAAAATTTATTAATTGCCTTTTGCATGCTAGACCAACGGTGAGACAAAGAAATACGGTTTCGATTTGATTCACCGCTCAATTGTGAATTAAAATAAACAAGTACTCGTTCCCAAAATATAGCCATAGTCTGACTATTATCAGTAATGGGATCTTGAGAGACTGCTAACCAAGATCTACAAAAGTTTCATCTTTTATAATTGTGAACGCTTTACCACGAGAAACACGAGACGTTTCTGAAATAAAATGATTATCATTGTTCTGCGTGTTCTGTTCTCGTGAAGTTTCCGACATAAAATTAATATCAGTGTGCTCCAATATTTGTGATTCCTCAAGCATTTCAAAATCTTCCATAGTTTGGAAAAAATACAGTACATACAATATCTAACTTACTGAAAAATATTAGAATGATATACACTCAACCTCAGAATTAGATAATTTAATCAGATAATATAAATTAAAATTTCAAGGGAAAAAAATTTCTAATGACACAAAAGAAACAAAATTCACAGCATATAATATAATGCTATTCTGAAAATGAAATACTCTGTCAGCTTCATATACGAAACAGATATATTTTATAGAGCACATCATCAACGGTAAATGTTCAAAATACTCTGTCCATCCAACGGTAAATTATTAGAATGACTAGTTCTGAAATATGTATACGAGAAATAGATATATTTTATAGAGCACATCATCAACGGTAAATTTTTAAAATACTCTGTCTATTCAACAGTAAATTATTAGAACGGCTAGTTTTGAAATATGTATATGACAGGACACAATTTCATTTATATTTTGAAGAGAATTTAAATTTATATCACCCTTCAAATTATTCATAATCCACAAAATAACTTATCTCAAAATAAACCAATTTAAACCAGTTTATTACTGTTGTCGTAGAATTGATCAACTCGGTCGACCGGTTGGTCAACTGGCCGGGCAACCGGCTGGTTGACCGGTTGATCTCCAACGGTCACGCACACAGTAAAGCAGTTCAAACCAACCAGTTCGCAGTTCAAACCTGTCGTAGAATTGATGAACCGATTGACTGGTTGGTCAACTGACCGGGCATCCGGCTGGTTGACCGGCGTCTCTCCTCCAACGGTCACACACAGTAATTTGCTAAAATCTGTACCCTGTTCTCAGTTTGATATTTTTTTGTTCAATTCTCATTTTGATACCAATTGCTGAAACTGTTAGAGCATTAAAAAGTGATTTTTTCACCAAAATTCAAATTTGATGTTAAGTTTAGTTCACCGGTGGAGATAGTGTTTGCTCTCTAGTCTATCTTTAGCATTTTATATAATTTTGTTGTTACGATTGTTTAATCAAGTCAAAAAAGTCGGATTATGAAGCATAAGTTCACACTCTTTGAGATTTTTTTTGGGGGACATGGCATGATCCTATAGGTCTATTAAAAAGGTTACTTTGTTGTTAAATTATTCAAAATAATAATTATGTTTTCATTAATCCTAATTCCAACCTGACAACCCGTGTTCTTGAAGCTCATTACACGTGCAATACTGTAATTAGGATTGGTTTGGCAAATTTTTTTTATTAACTATTTTACTTTTTTAAGATAAAATTATTTCTAAAAAGTTGATACGTTTTGAAAATATTAAAAATGTTACTTTCTCTTATTGAGAGAATTTAGTTGTGTTTGGATTTTTTAAAAAAAATAAAAAATAAAAAATTATTTTTTTTATTAAAATAAAGTTAAAAAAATATGAATTTTTTAACACTTGTCAAACCGAATGAACTTTAATAAAAAATTTAAATTTAAAAAAAAAAAAAAAACATAAATCAGCCTAAACCAAACAATCAATATTTTGTTTTGTTTTGTTTTTTTGCTTAAATAGTCAAAAGTGGAATTTTTAAAGCAAAAACCAAACGTGACCTTGAGTACAAAGTTTCAGCATGTGACAACCTCCGTTTATATAAACTCATATCACCCTTTTCACATCACTTCATCACAAACACATTCAAATCTCAAATTGCATTACATGGCCCAACTTAGCCTCTCATTGCTACTTCTCCTCTCCTCCCTTTTCATCGCCGGCACAGCCAGTCCTAACGGTCCTCCGGCTAGGGCCTTTGTCGAGTTACAGTGCCGGGCCACGCTCTACCCTCGGCTATGCATCCAATACCTCTCCATCAACGCGAACACAAGCGAACAAAGCCCACAACAACTGGCCCAACTTGCCTTGATGGTGTGCCTAGCTCGGGCCCAATACACAAGGGCTTATGTGACCAAAGTGGCTTCACAACTCAAGAAAATGAAGGCCAAGGAGTACCAAGCTGTAAAGGATTGCTTAGACCAAATTAATGATGGTGTGGACCAACTTAGCCAATCGATAATTGAGCTCAAGCGAATTATTCAAGATGGGGAGGGCAATTTCATGTGGCACATGAGTAATGTTCAGACGTGGCTTAGCACGGCGCTCACTGATGCAAACGGTTGCATTGATGGTTTTTCGGGGCATGCCATGGGTGGGAAGGTTAAGGCCACAATCAAGGCTAGGGTCCTAAATGTGGCCCAAATGACTAGCAATGCATTGGCCTTGTTCAATCGGTTTGCGGCAAGACACCGAGCCACGGGTGCAACCACCAAGCCCTAAGGCTTGAGCCATGGTCTTTTGAGTGCCTAGGTTTGGCCTTGTCATGAATCAGTCGTGTTTTTTTGTTGTAAAATACTTTGATATGTCACTACAATCTGTGAATATGAAGTTTTGTTGTCATCATGAAGTATATGAAACTTATAGATGTACTCTCTTTTAAATTTAATAAAATTATACTTTATAAATAAGGTAATACTATCCTACAAAAGGGTGTGCATCATATATAAGTTATGTCATTTGTGTGTTTAATTACCACAAATGACATAATTCAATACTATGAGTTATAACTAAAATTTTATTTTTCATTTGGTGATTAAAAAATTTTAGTAGCCAAAACTATATATGTATATAGCGACCAAAATATTTTTTAGTCGCCTATTGTGACATTTTTAGTGACTAATTTTTTTTTAGTTGCTAATAATCAATATTTCCTTACAAAAAAAAATTAATAACTAAATATTGTACTTTTGCCGATTAAAAAAATTTTTGGTCGCCAATTATAAAAGTTTTGGGGACTAAATTTTTTTTAGTCCCCAAATTTAGTCACCAAAAATGTATTTTTTGTTGCAATGAAATATCACATAAGATATAATAACAAACTCTTGAATCAATATAATAAAATATTATGTACTTCTTGTACTCGTTAGTACATCAATATAATTTACTTTTGTTTAAAAAAAAAAAAATCTTACATCATAACTAAAATAATATCATAACTAATATCATAATGAATCATAACTATAAAATAAAAATATCATAATTAAGGGTGCATAATATACATCCCAAACATAGAATTTCCCTCATTTGGCAAGTACGTGAAAAGACTTTGGTATAATGAAACATATGAGATCAATTTTTATATTCCTTTTCATTCTGAAATAGTACATCCCTTCTCTCATATCACAAGCAAGAATTAGATAAGATATACAGAAACTTATTATAGAGTTAGATTTAAAAGTAAGTTCTACCAATAAATTCTGTAAAATTTTATTCATACAAGTGTATTGTGTAATTTTGTTTTGACAAATGCAATAAATTATAATTATTCAATTGATTTAATTTTTTATATAAAAGAAATATACAAAAAACCTAACAAAACAAATAATTTGAAGGGTTAATTATATTAATAGTCCCTATAGTTTGGGACTTGTGTCACTTTGGTTCCTGACTTTTCAATTGTTACACATTTGACCCTGAATTTTGAATATTGTTCCAAATAAGGACAATTGAAAATATTATTAGATTTTTCAAGGGTAAAATCATCAATTTGATAAAATATAAACTAATTTGACAAAAATAAATGTCAAAAAAATATTTTTAACTTTTTTAAAATTATTTTGATCCACCAATGATAAAATTAATAAAAATTACATGATTAATTTTTTAAAATTAATTTTACATGATCATCATCCAAACATATAATAAAAATTAATTTGGAAAAAAAATAAAAATAAATGTCTAAAAGATTTATCAATTTTACATAATTTTATTTTTAATAGGTAGAAATAATTTTTAAAAATTCAAAAATATTTGTTTGATATTTATTTTTATCAAATTAGTTTATATTTTATCAAATTGACAATTTTACCCTTGAAAAAATCTAATTATATATTCAATTGTCCTTATTTGGAACAAGATTCAAAATTCAA
Organism: Camellia lanceoleosa; assembly: GCA_025200525.1. Lineage (NCBI taxonomy): Eukaryota > Viridiplantae > Streptophyta > Magnoliopsida > Ericales > Theaceae > Camellia > Camellia lanceoleosa. Next base: position 32,580,548 of record CM045760.1, read on the forward strand.
AGTCAAATATGTCACTATTAAAAAGTCAGGGATCAAAATAATACAAGCTTCAAACTATAAGAACTATTTACATAATTTACCCTAAGAATTATTTCATTTTTTTTTCTCTACTTGTCCCACGTACATTACTAATCTTGTACCATATGTAAAACAAAACAGTTTTGATTGGTAGCCCAAATTCCCCTAATCGACGAAACGATGTCGTTTCGTGATTTTTTTTTTTTTTTTTTCCATTTCAGACGAAGAGAAACAGGAGGAGGAAGAAGAGAAGAGAAGAAGAAGAGAGGGGGAGGGGAGGAGGGAGGCCAACAAACTAGGGTGGAGGCGGAGGAGCCGCCGAGGCGAGGCGATTGCAACGCCGGACGACGAGCTCGAGAGTCATGGACGACGAGTTTGACGACGCGGGCAACGCCGCATTTAAAGGCGACACCGGCCTCCTCTCTCTCTCTCTCGGGGGATTCGGGGGGGAGCTCATTCGAGCTCCCAACCTTTATTCAAAACAAAAAGTCTAGGGGCCAGAGTTTGGTCCTGATTTATGTCAAAGCATCTTTATCAATTTCATTAGGATTTTCTCTCAACTATTTTATAGTATAAAACTATAGAAATACATTTCATCAAACTTAATTATTAGCTAGATATTTTAATTGAATATCAAATCACTAGCTAGATATAGTTAAGGAAAGAGAACTCAACAAATAAAGAACAGATCTTTTGTTAGAGAATATATTTAAAAAGATAGTTAGCTAAAATAGAAAAATAGACTTTTAGTTAAAATTTAATTATTTTGTAGAGATACTCTCAATAATGATAGTGAGTAATGAAGATTGAAGTATATATTATAGGGTTTATGTGTAGAATGAATTCAAATCACATATTAATATTTTTAGATAATTTTTAACTACAATTTATGAATTTGTAATACTACAGTATAAAAATGTTTATACACGTGAGCATATAAAAAGAAAAGAAAAGAAAAGAAAATATTCGGAAGCAATTGTAACTTTGTAAGAAAGCAAGTGTAGAGTTTAGGCGCACTCCAACCCGCACTTCAACACTCTTGTATGCTAACTTGGAAACAACAATTTCAAATAATGCTATAATTAATACTATTCAACTAAATAAAAATTCTTTCTTCCTTTGCGTATTCTGATAGACACTCTACGGAGATTATTTCCCCCCACTCTTTCTCTATTTTTTCTTCACTTCCAAGCCTTTTTTTTTTTTTTCTTTTACACTTTTTTTGTGTGTGGGGATATTTTGGATTGACGAAGTGATATGCATCTGAGTCAGCAATGCCAAGAGTATAGAATGATTCACATAAATACAATGAAAAGTTGGAATTATACCACTTGTTGTGACTTGATTTGTATTTTAATTATGTTTTCTTATTAGCATAAGTGTATCTATGTGATTAGAGGCGCACGCAGTTTTGAGATTAGATAAAGTGTCTGTTTGGCACAGTTTAAAAACAGTGTTAAGTCCCTATTTGTTGCCAATTCCGCGAACAAGCTTAGCTTAATTGAGTTGTAATTTTTCCTCGATTTTGGTCTTCCTGCTCGAGCGGGGAAAGTTGTGCTCAAGCAGAGTTTTCATACTCTCAAAAGTTTGGCCTGTCTGCAAAATTACTGAGAGGTGTATTTTCACGCTCGAGCGTAGACCCTGTTTTGTTACACGCATTTTAGTGATACCGCTTGAGCGGCAAGTCCTGCGCTCGAATGGAGATCGTGATTCCAGCAGCTATAAAAGGGAAATAAATGGCTTAAAATGGAGCAAGATAATAAAATGGTTAGGGTTCAATTAGAAGTTAATTGAACCCATTGAGTCTTGAGTCGTTTCATACTTGTTAGTGATGAGAATGGTTCAAGAGTTGATGTCAACCGCTTCCCTTGATCAATATCATGTTAGGGAGGAGGTTCATAAATTTTTGATTGTGCGTTTATTGAAATTGTATCCCTTGGTTCATAAGTCATCATGCAATGAATTTGCGCCGATTGAAGGCTTACGAATCAAGCCTACCATTCATTTGAGCTGTTTGATGATAAGGAGAGGCAGGGTGGAAAACATCTCTTGAGAATGCTCTGTCTGTGCTTTGTTTGTTTTCTATTGCAGCAGGAGAAACCCAACATTAGTGGTCGGCAGGCCCACATTTACCGTATGGTATGCCACTATTCGTGGGCAGCCGACCACCATTTCTGGCTTGTCGGCCATCTTTTTTAGCTAGGCAATACCACTTTTTTTTTTTCTTCACGAAGCAGAGCAGAGGCTGAGGTGCAAAACAGTGCAGAGGCATTCTCGGGAGAGAAATTCATGTGCGTGCATAAGCCATTTCATTACTCCTCGGGACCCGTTAAATTTGTTTTTGTTAATAGTAGTATGTTATTAGTGAACTTGTAATTAATTATTTAGTTAATTAATTCCATAATGTAACTAATTAGTTAATTTGCATTAATTAATTAGAGTGTGTTGTAACTATTTAATTAGCTAGAATAGTTAGTTAACTTCGGCGTTGTACTAATTAGTTAAGTAGCTTAGCTAATTCATTCATTCGGACCCTTCTGCGCGAGGGCAAAGATGTAATAATCCGTGTATATCTTCCAACCTCATGTCTTTCTTCCTTTTATTTACCCGCTTATGATGGATAGTTTAGAGCATCACATTTCATTTAGCATTTTACATGATTTGCAGCCATGTGTCTTGCATGCATAAGGTTCGACTCCTCATTCTAACAAGCATTATCGTTTAAATACTTCTTTGAAAACGTATTTAAAAACTGCATGCTATCAAATTGATTCATATGCTATACTAGTAGCCGGACTTCTAATGGCATATCGTATGTGTTGCATTAGGCATATTTCATTAGTTAGGATCATGTATTTTTCTAACTATTTTCTCTCTTTTGGTTTGCCTCGGGAATTGGGGTAAGTTTTACTGCTTTAGCATATTGCACGAGTGTGATTGTTGCTATGTCGAGCATGATTACCGACTAAGTGCTTAAGTGTTATATCTGTTTGAATGCCTGTGGATGAAGGCTAATTACTTAAAATTTGGATATTTTGAGTAATGTGCATATGAGATTACTTTTTCAAGTGGTACATATTCAAAACAATTTTCAAACAAACATGAAATCAAAGAGTTCCAATTTTTACAAATTAGTCTATACTTGTGTGCATCATATAGTAACAATAACCTAACAATCGGAACAAGAGCATATAATGTAAATAAAAATCACATCATGATTAGTAGAGGCTGATATTTGATTGGGTGGAGTGTTCGAACCCTAATGCGTGAGAAATGGTAAGTAAACACCGTATTTACATATCTGCCTTTGTGCAGGAGAATCCGTATAGGTGTTCGAGTGTTCGAACCGTAATGCGTAAGAAATGGTAAGTAAATGCCGTATTTACATATCTGCCACTGTGCAGGAGAATCCGTATAGGTGTTCGAGTGTTCGAATCGTAATGCGTAAGAAATGGTAAGTAAACGCCGTATTTACATATCTGCCACTGTGCAGGAGAATCCGTATAGGTGTTCGAGTGTTCGAACCGTAATGCGTGAGAAATGGTAAGTAAACACCGTTAAAAAGTTGACATTTACCCATCTGTTAAGAGAGAACAACCAGTTCGTTGATGCACTGGCAACTCTATCTTCTATGGTAGACATCTCGTTGAGAGTAAAGATGCATCCAATTATTATCGAATAAAAATACACACTGGCCTAAGAGGCCGTTGTCGCAACAGATGAAGTGCAAGACAAAAACCCCTAGTATTATGATATTTGGAACTTCTTAGAAAAAGAAGCGTATCCACCATGGGCAAATGCTAAGGACAAATGGGGAATACATCGTATGGCCGTCCAATTTATCATCTGTGGGGTAAGCTCTACAAAAGAGGCCATCTGGGAATGCACAAGTTGTGTGTTGAAGAGGAGGAATAAAAACGCCTTATGGACGCCATCCATGGGGAAGAGTGTGGGGCATACATGAATTGTGTGATGCTAGCCCTCAGACAAGGTTATTATTGGTCAACCATGGAGGAGTATTGCATTGGTTTTGTACAACAATGCCATAAATGCCAAATCCATGCCAATTGCATGACAGTACTGCCGTCTAAGCTTTACAACATGACTTCACCATGGCCATTCTCAGTCTAGGGAATCGACGTTATCGGTGCAGTCTTGCCAAAGGGGTCAAATGGACATGAGTTCATCTTAGTGGTAATCAACTATTTCACGAAGTGGGTGGAAGCTCAGTCCTATGCCTTGTTGAAAGCGTCGCATGTAGCCAAATTCATTAGAAATAACATCATCTGCTGGTATGGAGTTTTGAACGAGATTATATTAGATAACGGCTCACACTTCAAGAAAGAGGTGGTGGATTTGCTTGAGAAATATAACGTGGCTTTTCACAGGTCATCAGCATATAGACCACAAACTAATGGAGCTGTTGAGGTCGCTAATAAGAATATCAAGAATATCTTGCGGAAGATGGTGGAAACATACAGTGACTGGCTGGATAAACTGCCATTCGCGCTTCGGGGCTACAAAACCTCAATCCGAACATCTATAAGGGTAACCCCCTATTCTCTCATCTATGGGATGGAGGCTGTTCTGCAAATTGAAATTGAAGTGCCGTCATTGCGAGTTATGGCTGAGTGTCAGATAACGGAGGCGGATTGGCAACAAAGTAGATTTGAGGAGTTAATGTTGTTTAATGCGAGAAGACTAAGGGCATTATATCATATCCAGGTGTAGACACCTCATTTTTGACCGCCCTTAAGACTTGGGCACTACTGATGGTTTACTTGTTGGAGAAAGGTGTGCAGTGCACAGGTTCAGTTTCTTCGGCAAAGAGAGAGGCAAATCTCAACTTCATACCCCATTGTGGACCAAAATTATTTTTGATGGTTTTTATACCTTAAAACTCTCTCTTTCAAAATATTTTTGAAATAAAATTCCCACGATGTTCCAACGCCAGATTTCGTAAATGTTATGCTGCAAAAACCGAGCAAGGACAAAGGGGAGATGAATGAAAGAGAGATGAAATCTTTGAAAAATCTTTCAAAACACCTTACTTAGGGGTTTGAAGTTGAAGAAAAGAGGAGAAGAGGGGAGAAAACTAGTTTGGGAGTGGTTCAAAGATGAATGGAAGGAGAAAAGTCTGCTGGCTTCCCGAAATGGGCGTAACTCTTTGTAAAAGAGGAATTAAAATATGGGGCCACCACCATTGGAAACCTTACTTCCGGGGCTTCATTTTGCACTCAAGAATCTCCTAAGTCCAAATCCGGGGGGAGGAGATATGGTTGGTTGAAGTCCGGTTGGACCGAATCTGCGCGGCTTTACGGAAACTGGCATAACTTTTTCTACAGAAGGAATTTTAATGCAAGGTTTGCGCCATTGGAAAGCTAACTTCCGGGGCTTCAATCTGGACTTCCACCGGAACTTTGTGACCTCATTAGCCACCCATCGGCACTCTATTTAGCCGACCGGCCAAAAGTGTCCAGAACTTAGATTTTTGACAGATATTTATCAATACACTGTGGCAGATATTTTCAATTGGGATATTTCGACCAAAAGCTCTTATTTTGACATATATAGGGCCTTATATCTCATATGGCTTAGGGTTAGAACAAAAAAAGAAAGTTTTGGGAGCTTCTCACTCTAGATTTCTCTCTCTCTCTACTCTAAACCTCTCAAATCCTTGGCCATTTCTTCACCAATCCATAGCACCACCACCACTACTCCATCACAGCAGCTTGGAGCAGTTTTTCAGAGGCCAAAGGTGCTGCAACTCAAGCCAAGAAGCAACCAAAAGGGTAGTCTTCAAGGGTGAGATCATTTTCCCTCTTTTGTAGCACATTCTTGTCACATTTTTCTACCCTATTTTCTTACTGTTTTGGGCTCCGACCCTAACTTAAAGGGGCCATATTTTGAGCCATTCTTCATGTTTGTTTAAGGGCTCAATCCTGTTTGAGCCCTCCATAGTGCACTTGCTTCAATACTCCTTGATATGCCACATTTTTGCATGCAATTTCTAGCCTATGTGTGATCTGTTTTTGAGCATAATGTAAACTGAAAGTAGGCTCATTTTGAGACCTTATTCAACATTGAAGAAGAGATCAACCCTTTTTGGGACCCCTATCTTGCACTTACTTCATAATCCCTCCTATTTACCGTAAATTTGCATGATTTGTTTGGCCTATATGTAAATTTTTTTGGAGTTTTTCATGAACTGTGAGTAGGCTTATTTTGAGTCCCTCTACAACATTGTAGAAGGGACCACCACTGTTGGGGGCCTCCATGTTGTGCTTACCATTATACCCCTCTTTGGCCCCCATTTTTGCATGCTTTGTTGGCCTGTCTTGCCTCTGTTTTTAGGCCATCATCAGAACTGAAAATGGACATATTTTGACCTTATTGGAATATCTCATTAAAGGTCTTTTGCTGTTTGATGCATGTTTTGTATACCTCATATTATAGCCTTTGTTGGCTTCAATCTTGCATGGCATTTCGGGCATGTTTTCATATTGATTTGGGGGCTGTCATCTACTGTGAGTAGTCATATTTTTGGTCCCTCTTCAGTGTTGTAGAAGGGTGTTTTTCCATTTGGGCTTTGCATATACCACTTGCTTCATAGCCTCCCTTGTGGAGCCATTTTTGTATGCCATGTTAGCCCCATTTGTGATTGCTGTTTGCCCATGTTTTGTACTGTAAAAATGTGAGTTATGGGGCTGCCTTGCTTCTGACTTTTCATGTCATGTATCAATTATGCATGTTTGGTGTAGCTATAGGCCATTTCGGGTACACTTTGGCCATGTTCCGGGACTGTTTTGCCCCACATTTCAGTGCTGAAATTCATTTGCATGTTTGCATATCATATTTTCATGCCATTTCATCACGTATGCCATTGCCTCGGTTTGCGTGCCCGTGTGCACGCATTTCGAGGCATCTCATTTTTCATCTCTCGGCCTCTTATGTGAGTGTGGCTGAGGCTCTCTCATGTTAGTGTAAGCCCATATTGTATTTTTTATGTCATTTTAGCATCATTGCATTCTGTATGCCATTGCCTCGGTTTGCGTGCCCGTGTGCACGCATTTCGAGGCACTTCACTTTTATCCGATGGCCTCCTATGTGAGTGTGGCCGAGGTCCACTTGTATTGGTGTAAGCCCATCTTGCATTGTCTATGCCATGTTTCAATGCGTTGTGCATGTTATGTTATGTGCATTGTGTGTGCCATGTAGTTGCATTGCATGTTTGTATGTTAGCTTGCATGCTTAGGTTGCAAGTGCATTGTTGTGCATTGCCTTGCCTCTTGATCAACCATGATTGAGGATTGGGTCCCTTGTATGTTTGGTGTGCATTACATTTGATATTAAAATGCACACTTGACTCTTTGGCCATCATGCATGGAAATGCGCGATTGGTGGCCCGAGAATCGAGGCACATCCTCCTTTGAGTCACAAACATGATAAGGAATGTGTTTGGTGCATACATTGCTTGAATTGAGCTGCCATGCAAGTTTTTCCCTCTGCTGCTGTGAGTTGCAGGTTCTGCAGGAATTCATTGCCGGCCGGCAGTATTTAGTGCCGACCGGCAGTCAATCAATGGCCGGTGGATATATTTTGTGCCGGTGACCACATACTTCAGCCGGTGTTTCCTCACCGATGATGTCCTCGGTGTCCTAGGAGGCACTCTGAGACTTTGGCGCCTTCGAGATGCAAAGTAGGAAAACAGAGGCAAGCTAGGCATGGCAAAGGCACCCGAGCGAATCCGAGTGTGCATGCATTGGGCCCTCACCCGAGGCGGTTTACTATTTTTCTTAGATTAATTAATTTGTTAATTAATTAGGCTATTTGTAATATTTAATTAGCTTATAGTTAATTAATTTGTATTATTTTTGGTCCCTCCGAGCGAGGGCAAATCAGTAATAAGTGTGCGCGTGTGTGCATGTCTTCCAACCCCCACTTCTTTCTTCCCTTTACTTACCGCTTTTAATGGTTAGTATTAGGGCACGCTATTTTAGCATACCTTATGCTATGCATGCGTGCATCCATGCATTTGTTTACATGCATCGGGCTCGGTACATCATACAAACTGCATTGTATTTTCAATTCCAAATTGAAAACGTGCATCGAATAAAGTGCATTTCACATGCCATCTTTAGGGTTAGCCGAGCCTACTCTAAATTGCATCCTTCCCTGTGTTGCATTAGCCACTTAACATGACCTAGGGACATGCATGTCTGCTAA